>OX276373.1:71361854-71991854 GCA_946251855.1 Alsophila aescularia | reverse complement strand
TATTTTTGTATTGTCTGCGTAAATTATTTTCTAATGTGTATTATGGATCCTGACATCTGAAATAAAGATTTATTATTATTATTATTAAGCTATTGATCCAGTAGTTGTTATTCGAAAGGCTCGAACAGACAAACAAAAAAGATAAAATTAAAACTCATATATTTGTTTACCCTAGACCGGTTTTTTTATTATGTCCATTGTTCAGACTTTTTGGTACTTACTGTTTGCTCCTTCGGAAAATGAAAGGAAACGGAGAAGCTTTCGATAATGTCTCTGGATGTGCATTTGACGGGTTTAGACACGTAGCCACGGGGTTAGGCATGTTTCCTTTTAACGGCTTAATTTTTGTAATGAATTAAATTGTCGGGAATAATAAAACCACTCTAAATTACAGTTCAATTTTTGTTTGAGAAGTGTTGTACCGATCCAGCGAAGGGTGTTAATCCAGCCGGCTGACCTTACGAGCGTATAATTAACTACGGACTAAGGCGGTTGGCACGTGTCGCGCGGTTCTCTAGACGCGACGGCGGCGTCACCTGGCAACGTCGGCCGCCGCGTGACACGCAGCCACCGACGCACGGCCCCTCCTGCGACTCGAAAGGGTTTAAGAATTCGGCGGATATTGCGTCTTCTGTCGAATTCTTGAACACTTTCGAGTCGAAATAAAGTAATTAGGAGACAATGACCGTGAGTTTGACAATTCTGATTCAAACACCGATAAACTCACGTGAGTAAATTACTCACGTGCTACTTAGACTAGTGAACACTTACTAAGTTAATTACAAAGCTCTGAATTGTATTATGTTTGTGATGAAAGTAGATATTTGTTCTAAAGTGGACTCTGGCGCCGATGTTCGGTATATTCAGTGAGGTTGGTTACTTGTGATGTTGCAGCGGCGCCTGCAGCGCTTACGATGATGATGGCGAAGACGCGCGCTCCTCGCGCACGCTCCCAGACAAGAAGTGAGTACCGCCCGCTTCCGTGCCATATGCCACCCGCTCTTGCACTCTAGGCATCAAGATTGTTAGTTTGCTTAGAATTCAAATCCACCGAGCCTGGATTGTCATGTTGAAGTCCGCTTTATTACGAGTATTTGCTGCCAAACGGCGGAAAGTCTGTTAAACCCTGTAGTCTGTGCTATAGTGTGAGCAAAGTCTCAGCAAGCAGCTAATAATAAACGTGCAAGCAATTTAACGCGGATGTGTCCGGCAGGCAGAACCACAGCGAGATCGAGAAGCGGCGGCGCGACAAGATGAACACGTACATCTCGGAGCTGTCGGCGATGGTGCCGATGTGCGGCGCGATGGCGCGCAAGCTGGACAAGCTGACGGTGCTACGGCTGGCGGTGCAGCACCTGCGCGGCGTGCGCGGCGCGCTCTCTGCGTGCCCGCTGGCGCAGCGCCCGCGCCCGCAGCTGGTGCCCGAGCGGGAATTGAACGCGCTCATACTGCACGCTGCGCACGACGCCGCGCTGCTCGTCGTCGGCTGCGACCGCGGACGCCTGCTCTACGTCTCCGCCTCTATCACCAACATGCTGCACTACGAACAGGTTGGTGCACACACGTATATACACGTACACACATGCAGACATTTAATTACCGGCCGTACTTGCATAGCTGACTGATAACTAGTTGTGGCATGGCAACGCTTGTTAGAATACACTAGTTTAGACCCAAATCAGTGTGAAATTTAACTAGCATTGTCTGTTCTGCAAGATAAGTTTTCTCTGCCTGGACAAAATTAGTTGGGCCTGAGCGAGGAGGTTGAATTACGCTTACTGGCTTGGTCCTGAAATTGTGTTTGGTCGATAACAGATTGATTACAATAAATAATGATTGATGAATATCAACACTCAAGGCATAATTTTCGAAAAATGAACTTAAATGTTGATATCTATACTTATAATAAAACTGTAACCTTTCATTTCATTCACTGAACCCTTTCGTTTTTTGGGATGAAAAGTAGCCTATGTCCTACCTCGTAGTATGAACTCAAATCATACCAAGTTTCATATAAATTCATTCAGTAGTATCGGCGTGACGCCTAGCCAAGATACAGACAGACAGACAGACAATAATGAAAAAAATACAGTTTAGACTTCAGTATCGAATAAAGAGTACATTCCAAAAAAAAATAAAAAATATCTTCAATGTACAGAATTGGACCAAGTTGTACCCAGTTTTATTATAAGTATAGATAATGGGTAAAAATTGAGGATACTTTTTATCCCGAAAAAATAAAGAGTACCTGCGGGATAGTGTCCCAAATTCTGTAAATTGAAGACATTTTGTAAATTTTGTTGGGGGCCGTCCTAGGCCGTTCTTTAGTATTTTTTAAATTTTTGTTGTTCTGTCTTTCTCTCCGTTTGTCTGTCTGTTCCTTGGCAACGCATCACGCCCAAAATACTCAATGAATTCAAATGAATTTTGGTATGATTTGAGTTCATACTACGAGGTAGGACATAGAGTACTTTACATCCCGAAAAATTAATGGGTTCTCGCAGGATAGGGGTTGAAACTTATTTAAAAGAACACGTACTACGCTGAAACTATTGTTCCGATGCAACTTAGCACCGTCATAATTTATGAGATGGGTTAAAATTGAGGACACGTTTCATCCCGAAAAATTAAAGGGTTCCTGCAGGATTGGGGTAGAAATTTATTTAAAAGAACACGTAGCATGCTGAAACTACGGGACGGATGTTGATGCAACTTGGCACAGACAGTTCATAAGATGGGTGAACATTATGGATACATTTTATCCCGAAAAAATAAAGGGTACCTGCGGGATACGGGTCCAAATTCTGTACATTAAAGATATTGTGACAACTTTTTTTGGAGGTTACTCTGTATTCGATAATGAAGCCTAAACTGTATGTTTTTTATTTTTGTCTGTATGTCTGTATCTTGGCCGCGCATCACGCCGCCGAAACTACTGCATGTATTCAAATGAAACTTGGTATGATTTGAGTTCATACTACGAGGAAGGACATTGGATACTTTCATCCCGAAAAATTAAAGGGTTTCCGCAAGATAGGGGTTGAAAGTTATTAAAAAGATCACGTATCACGCTGAAACTACTGGACGGATTTTTTGATGCAAATTGACACAGTCATATATCTATACTTATAATAAAGCAATAGGTACGAAAAAGGCTGTACAAAGAAGATGAATAAAAAAATGCTCTTCTGTATGTTTGTTTGTTCACTCATCACGTAAGAACTACTAGACCGATTGCAATGCGGTTTTCATTGTTATATAACTAAGAGTTTGATTTATAAACTGGTGTAATCGGTGAGTTAGAAGCCGAGCAATTGATAATTAAGTATTTTTGACTGAAGAAATTTTGATCGTACTTTGCACATGATCGTACTTTGAACCTAAAAAAAAGACAACGCGTGCGAAGCCGCGGGTACAGCTAGTATAAAATATTACTGTGCCAAGTTGCAACAAAATGCGTTTGGTAGTTTCAGCGTGATACATGTTATATTAAATAACTTTCAACGTCTATCCTGCAGGGACCCTTTAATTTTTCAGGATTAATAGTATCCTATGTCCTACCTCGTAGTATGAACTCAAATCATACCAAGTTTCATTTAAATTGATTCAGTAGTTTCGACGTGATGCCTGTTCAAGATACAGACAGACAGACAAACAGACGGACAAAAATGAAAAAAAAAACAGTTTTGGCTTCAGTATCGAATATAGAGAAACCTCCAAAAAAATATATAACTTCAATGTACAGAATTGGACCCGTTACAGTTTTATTATAAGTATAGATATCAACATTTAAGTTCATTTTTCGAATATTATGCCTTGAGTGTTGATAATCATCAATCATTATTTATTGTAATCAATCTGTTACCGACCAAACATAATATAGGCGAACATTTTGATATTAACGCTAGTGATATTCATTTTATTAAGCGACTTCAGAAAAGAAGACGGTTATATGTTCGACTGTAAGTATGTTTTTTTTAAAATGTATTTCAGTCGATATCTCCGTCAATTGCGGACCAATTTTGAAAATTATTTTTTTGTTTGAAAGGCCTTCTCTCTAGGTGGTCCCAAATAAATTGTACCAACATAGGTTCAGCAGTTTTTCGAGAATAAATATTTTTTTGAGTAAATACATTCGATTTTGTGTTTTTTTTCTTAGATTTCCAAACCGATTTAGATGGTTGTTTTTTTTATTCAAAAGGGTAAACTTTCTGTGTAGTCCCATATAAACTTCATCAAAATAAGTTCAGTAGTTTTATTAGAAAATCTATTTGTTTTATAGTTTATGTTCTCTAATATTTTGGGATTTCTGAAGCGAATTAGATGATTGTTTTAACTTGAGTAAGAAAACCCCCAGTGTATGTAACGTGGATAACTTGATTGTCGTAATAGTAAAAAATACAGCAAGAAAAATAATAATTTAAAAAATAAAAAATAAAAAAATTGAATTTATTATTTAAATCGTGAAATATGGGGTTCTCGCGTGTGGGGGTGATGGGTAAGGTGTCCTGAGAGGTAGGAGCAACTTTTGGAACTTGATGGGTAAAATGGGTAAATTCTAGAAACGATGGGTAAATTCCAGAAATCGATTTTATCTTATTGGGATCACCACGAGAACCCTCCACACTGATTCTAAACCTTCTGTAATATAAAAAAAAACACGTTACTATTTAAATAGACCAACGGTTGAACAATGAACATTTAATTCAAGGACCGTCAGATTATAATTAACTATTAGGTTCAATACTGGAAATAAATAAAACAAAAGAATTATATTACCAGTTTATTTTGACCTGGCGGTATGCAAACAAAAGTATATGAAATGTTCAACTCGATCTTAAGAACTAAACACTGGTTAAAGCTAGAGCGAGTAACAGCGTTGATTAAAATAATTTAATATAAGGACCGAACATCGGTACCACGATATCTGTACTATTTATAAGTATATCTGATGCAATAACAACTTGCAGTTGAAATCCTATAGTCTACGTTCAGCTTTCCCACGGCGCAAAATAAATCCAATGGGAGATCACTCAGTGTTTCCAAACAAGATCAAGACAAGTCTGGCATAGACGGGCGAAAAAACGAAACATAAAAGATTGAAATATGTTGCGTTCGACAAAGTTAAAAACAAGGTTTTATGATACCTTGTTTGAGGGCGGAGTGTTCCGCAAGTTGGCTATGATGGCGATGTCCACGCGTGGACAACGAACTCGCCTTTATGTCCAGCTGCACCAAAAAATGGCTGACACGCCGAATCCGAAGTACAGCGCATCGTAATGTCTGCTCCAGCTAATTGCCTGCAGTTGTCGTCAGTCAGGGGTCAAGGGGGCCGGTACTCCCTTTCGGTGAAACCCTTCTTTTTCGGGATTTCCTGTATCCTGGAAACTTTGTTTCGCATCTGGCGATCGCCTCCAGTTCGAGCCACGACGCCGTTCCTCTCTCAGTCCTCGACTCCATTGCGAACAACCAAAAATGGCCTTATCTGTTTCCTTCCTGGGTCACGTGACCGCCGGACCCTGCGTTTCTATACTCCATACTGACTGGCCTTACGGTTACTATTTTTATAATATATTTTATTTTCCTATTTAATAAATTTCATTATGCAAAATTGCTGTTTCATTTCGTATACCTACCCTTCCTATTGTTATTTATAAACAAGCCGTGGCTGCGCATTATATACTCATTATTTTCCGTTACCGCCTATCTCCCTTGTCTGTTAGCGCAGGTGCTATAACGAAACGTTTCTTTCGCGTTCTATTAATTTACCCGTGCTTTCCCTATTTAAACTATAAAACTTCTTATGGCTATTCATATTTTATTTACCATTAAATAACTTATTTAAAATCGTTGTTTACTTTATTTTTGTTAATTCATTTTCATTTTCTGTATCTAAAATAACCAAGTTCATGCTTATCGCCCGCGGCGTCCACGAGAACGCACTCCTGCGTCTATTGTTGAACGTTGGCGGCTGTGTTCATGGTTATTGTTTTACTTTATCTGATTATTTTGTTTTGTGATTACTTTTAAATATTGCCTTATTTATCGTTATTCTTACTAAATAATATTCGCGTCATTTGGTTGGTCTTTATGAGTTATCTAGTTTTATGTGGTATTCAGGGTCTGATGATGGAGCCGGAAGGTAGTCACAGGTACACAACAACAAAATGATGGACCAACTTCGAGTTTGGGCTCATTTGGTTTGTCTACTATTTTCGTTGGCATATATTCTTTTCGATGTTTGCTTAGGCCTCTAAAAATAAAAAATAAAATACTTTACAAAAAAAAAAGTCTTCATAATAAAAATGTTATTTTACTTCGTGCAAATTACTTCGTACGTAGATAGGTTTGTATTCATTTTGTAAAGATATTAGATTTAAATGATGCCTGAGTTTGGCACCGCCTTCAAAAAACTATTTCTTATCTTATGTTGTATTTATGCATTATTATTACGTTGGTAATTTCGAAAAAGTGGCTCAATTGTAATTATTTTATTCATGTTAGTGGTCGTTTCCAAAATAACATTTTTATTATGAAGATACTGGCGACGCGTGCGCGGCGCGGGGGGCAAAGCGGCCGGCGACTATGGCGCTCGGCTCTGTTCGGCTTGCACAGTCACTTCTTTGACCGTGGAGGAGTCATCACTGTCACTCACTTGCGTTAACTTCGATAGTTGGCACACTGCACTCGTTGGTTCGCGACCCCACATCACGGACAAGACAACATTATAAAACTACCTCGCTCTCTCGCTTACGTTTTTCGCTTATTCTATCTCGCTCTTAGTTTATGCTGTTTTATCCTCATAGCAGTACCTGCGCAATCGTTCACAGAGCATAACTTCACAACCACAAAGATCCGCTGCGATTACTATAGGTGCATGTAATATACCACAACAACATGCACGCGATGCACGGACATGCGCAGAATGGACATAGATTTGTCGCCATTAGCTATATTTTACCACTTTTTTATTAAGTCACTTTCTTTCTTGTTTGTCTGTCTTTCTGTCCGGGTGGAATCTTGGAACTCAAACGAGCACTTCCCGATTATTAGTATCCGGCTGATAATTTGGTAGCTCACAAATAGATGAAAATGTATTTTATTTTTAAGTTTTAAAAAAACGGGGTCTTTAGATTAGTTTTTAATCTACATTTTCTGCTTGCTTAACCACCGAACTCAAAAGAGAGGGGTGTTATAAGTTCAGGGTGTGTACGTAAGTATGTTTCATTGTGTCTGTCTGTGGCATCGTGGCTCCCAAACGAATGCACGGATTTTGATGCAGTTTTTTCTATTTGAAAACTTATGTGATCGAGATGGTTCTTAGCTATAATTTCAAGTGTACTTTTGTGTTTGACTTAAAATAAGCATAATTTTAAAAAAATAGAAGCTTTTATGTGTTTTTTTAATTCTTTTTAACTTTTATATATATTTTTTAATGCATTGTGTCTTTTTTACTTATTTACGTTTTTTTAATTTGATTTGCGAGCTACCCTGTAAGTTTCAGCAGGATAGCTAATCGGGAAGTGCTCGAAATTTGAATTACAAGATTCCAGGACAGACAGAAATACATAGATACATACATACAAGTGAAGTTAAATAAAAGCCTTTAAGATATGATGGTTAACCACACTCGTTTTAATTATCTCTAATAAATGACATTTGCGTAGACTATTATTACGAGGGATACCTTCCGATTTGAATAATCATGTTTGGCGTATGTAATTTGTTATAGACCATGCTTGTGTAAAACCCGCATGAGACAGACACGGCGAGCGACTAGTGAGAGTGCTTTACAGTGTACACTACACCCCGTCACAGAGTTCATGTGGAACTAGTGGAGCTTTAGTTTCACGTGTGGATCGTTCTTGTTGTAGTCGGAACTGCTCGGACAGAGCATGTTCGACATCCTGCACCCGAAGGATGTGGCCAAGGTGAAGGAGCAGCTGTCTTCGTCCGATCTCAGCCCGCGCGAGCGACTCATCGACGCAAAGAGTGAGTCACCCACGAAGACACGGCATTATCATCTACAGCCCGTACTAGTCCACAGCGTCATCATCTGCAGCCATAACTTGTACACTGCATCATCATCTGCAGCCCGGGCTTGTCCACTGCATCATCATCTGCAGCCCGGACTTGTCCACTGCATCAACATCTGCAGCCCGTACTTGTCCAATGCATCATCATCTGCAGCCCGGACTTGTCCACTGCATCAACATCTGCAGCCCGTACTTGTCCACTGCATCATCATCTGCAGCCCGGACTTGTCCACTGCATCAACATCTGCAGCCCGTTCTTGTCCACTGCATCATCATCTGCAGACAGTACTTTCCACTGCATCATCATCTGCAGCTCGTAATTGTCCACTGCATCAACATATGCAGCCCGTACTTGCCCAATGCATCATCATCTGCAGCCCGGACTTGTCCACTGCATCAACATCTGCAGCCCGTACTTGTCCACTGCATCATCATCTGCAGACAGTACTTTCCACTGCATCATCATCTGCAGCCCGTACTTGTCCACTGCATCAACATCAGCAGCCAGTACTAGTCCACTACATCGTCATCTTAAGCCCGTACTATCCACTTCTAGAAATATGTGTCTCCTAATACGATGCCACGAGCCCGATTGTCGGCTCTACTCTTGTAATTGTTGCTACCTACCTTGCGCAGATCAACGGTCCATCTAGCCGCCCGAGATAACACTTCTCAAAATCTGAATTTATAGAAGCAACTGTACGCAATTTCATTTGCGGTAGGTACTAAATAGTGTTCCATTAATTAATTCTTCTATTTTCTATTTAGTACTGTAATACATTTTGTTTGTAGTACTTTTCATATTGCTCAGTTTCTAAATATCACTTGAATTTTAAACATAATACAGGGTGGAATTTGGAGATGGGGAAGTCAGGGCATGTACCTTAACTGTTGTAGCAAGAACACTTCTTTTGATGCCTATCGATACTGTAATAAGGATCAAAAGTTATGCAAAGATTTGTTAACATTAATTGTACACCTTTTTTCACCCACCCCCTGCGTTTTTAAATTCGGAGGGGATTCCGTTTCGGATTTTCCAAAACTCACTAGGCTCATCCGGCCCTATTGCAAGCATCACTTTTGTCCCTGATGAGTTATTCTAGAATAATGTTATGTGTGGATCAGTGAGTGGTAGTTGACTTATGATAATTTGGATGCATCGATGTTAGTGGTGCCGTACGCGTGGCAGCGTTGTAGGCCGGCAGCTCGCGATTGTGTCCGACGGAGGATTCATATGCGACTATAATATGCACAGCGATGTTGCCAGTGCGGGCAGAGCCGGGCGCGGGTACGTCCCGGTTGTGTCCGGGTGCGCGCCGCTCCTTCTTCTGTCGCATCAAGTGCAAGACCCCCCCGCACCCCGCGCCACACCCCGTTAAGGAGGACCCCGAGCCCACCGCCGCCGCCAAGCTGCGCAAGAAGCACGCCGAGAAGAAATACTGTGTCGTGCAGTGCACAGGTAACATTATAATTAGTGCCTGCGCTAAATTAAACCTGCCCCACACGGCGAGCTGCTGCAGAATAATATTGTTATCAGCATATATGGGCTTAGCTCTTTATTGTTACTTATCGAGAACAAACTCCAAAAACGCACATTATATCCTGCTTAAAAATTAATCTGATGTAGAATAAAATAAAGAAGCAAAATACGTAGCAATACGTACACGTAGGGTACGTACGTTAGAAAGGGGGTAAAAATCTTAGCTTCCTAACAAATGGACCAATTTAGCTATGTTTTTTTATGTTTGAAAGCTGGGGTAAACGAAATGGTGTATAGCTATAATGAGGGATAGGGGGGGGGGGGGGGGGGGGGCAGTGCGAATCGTATCTTGCAAACGAATGGACCAATTTAGCTGCGGTTTTTTATGTTTTAAAGCTGAGATAAACAAGATTGTTCTTAGCTATAATGGGGGGGGGGGGGGGGGGGTATGGGGTGTGAATCGTAGCTCCCAAACGAATGGACCGATATTGATGCGATTTTTTATGTTTGAAAACTGATGTGATCGAGATGGTTCTTAGTGATATGGGGAGGAGGAGTTAAGAAAAGAGGGTGAGAATCGTATTTTCCAAACGAATGGACAAATTGAGCTGCGGTTTTTCATGTTTCAAAGCTGATGTGATCGAGATGCTAGTGCTAGTGTACTGAGTTTTGTTTGCCACACCGACTGCGGTGTATTTAGCCTTAAGCGGTGTGTTGCCATTGTCAGCACTCAGCTCGCTATGTGGCGGCTATGCATTTGTCGTTAAAGAAGTGTGCCTGTTGTCCAGGGTACTTGAAGTCGTGGGCGCCCGCGGAGATGTGTGAAAGCGGTGGCGGCGGCGGCTCGGGCGGCGAGGACGATGCGGGCACCATGTCTTGCCTGGTGGCGGTGGGGCGCGCTCTCCCCGATCTGGAGCCGGCCCCCGCGCTTTCCGCGCCCCCGCCCCCCACGCGCCGCCATCAATTCGTCTCTAGGCACGCAATCGACGGGAAATACCTCTTCGTCGATCAGAGGTGAGGTTACGCCCCCGCCTGACAATATTTTTTTATTTTGCCTCCGCCCAATTTTGTATTATATTTTGTGTCGGTCACATAGAAAACTGTTGTATAAGATGCGATACCGTGTTCCATTCCGCGAGAAAAATTACCCCTATGTACTTAGATACTAAGCTCCATGATCGGCGGGGTTATTACGAAAGGAGTGCGGTGCGGTTTATTCAAAATTCAATACTAACTACTTGCTCAAGCTGTAGTTCGATTGCAATAAAAAAATGAGACACCTGCCAGATTTGAAAACAGTTAAAAAACATATACATACAGCCGAACATATATCTGTCTCCTTTTTTGAAGTTGATTAAACAATAATATAAACGAGCAACGTTTTACACTGCGCGCTCTCATTGGTCAACTGTGAATCAGCAACTCTTCATCTGATCTATGCTTAGTTTTCGGCCTAATACCATAAGTCTGGTTGGTGCTACGGGAAACTGTGGCTGCCGGTTTGTAATAACGGAGTTAAATTCCCAATTGGAGTGTTTACAGTTTGCACATGTAAAATGTATGTGATGGCTTGAATATGACCGAGCTGACGCGGAGAGAGCCGACGAGCCATGAGAGGCATGTCGACGCATCGCCGCACTGCCTCCGTTACATCCGTACCGCCCCATTAGATGTTTACACATCAATAACTGTTAAATCCATACAAAAATAATTGTGGCAAATAAAAGACCACATCATTGTGGCAAAACAGGTCACAAAAAACAGAACAAATAAAAACATTAAAACTTAAAATAGTAAGTGAATAAGTACCTAGGTACTTATTCATATTGTTTTTTTTTGCCTCAAGCCTGCCCCCTCAGCATAATGCTGGTTGCAAACAATAGCGCTGGTCTTCCGTTGGAAACAAAAGGTGATGTCACGCATGGAAATACACTGCACAGTATCTAACAATTAAATAACTATGCACACACATTTTATAAAATAAGTAAGGTGTGACGAAATTACCGATTAGGTACAAAAATATTTTGAAAACTACAATGAATTATGAACTATGTAATTTTACGCTGGCATGGCAACACTATCCCAACGCAAAATTGAAAAGTGAAGTGAGGCAAATGATTGCAGATGGAAAACTAAAATACCACGTGAAGTTGGAAGACAAAAAACTGAACAAGAACAAGAACTTATAAATCAGTACTTAACGGGAAATTTAAATTTGTTTTGGAAGTGTGCATCAGATTAGCACTAGGGGGCAGAGTCCAGCGATGAAAATGATTAGTAAAGTAGGATGAGCGAGGAAAATACATTTTTTCCTCGCTCATCTACAACTAGATATTGTCAGTGCATCGTTCAAAACTATATGTTAAAAAACTTATGTTTTTCTTAATCGTAATTGTAATAATTATAAATAAATATATTCAAGACAATTCACACCAATTACCTGGCCCCAAACTAGGATACTCGACAATGGATAAACACATAGATACAATTATTGTGTTCCATTAGTTAATTTTAGCTTCTAAATTTCTAATTTAGGAATATAAGTGTACATCTAGAAGGCTGGTCAGCCTAACATGTATCAGTTTGTTATTTTTGATGAACAAGATAATTTCCAGTTTGTGAACATGTGCAATGGAACGCAGTATTCTCGGAGTTAAACTAACTGACCGAATGAACAACACTAACGTGACCCAAACTAAAGTGGGACCACTCCCACTTTAGTTTGGGTCACGTTGGCTGGTCATGTCTGTCATATGTCGGATGATCTCTGGGCAAAAATTACCACGCAATGGGTATTGTAAACGTCATCGCGGCAGACCAAGAAAGAGATGTACTCGCACAGCTGCAGTGTACAGTACAGTGTAGGGGTTGCGTGTTGCAGGGTGACGCTGGCGCTGGGGTTCCTGCCGCAGGAGCTGCTGGGCACGAGCCTGTACGAGTACGTGGTGTGCGGCGCGCTGAGCGGCGTGGCGTGCGCGCACAAGGCGGCGCTGGTGCGGCGCGCGCCTCGCTGCACGCCGCCCTATGCCGCGCGCCGGAAAGACGGCACCACCGCCACGCTAATGACGCACTTCAAGCCTTTCAGGTCTACTTTCGGTTCAATTATAAAAAAAAACGTTGGAACATCTCGTAGGAAATTTTGTTAATATAGTATACGACATTCAAATAATATCTTCCTACTCTCCTCAGTTTTTAACAAAAAAACGAGGGACTCTATTAGTAACAGTACAAAAGAAGAGATAAACAACAAATAAAACGAGCGAGCCTAACAGTAGTCGAATAATGTGACGTGACGTCTGCCATCTCACCTTGGTGATAAGCAACATTAACATACTCTAGCACCGTGCGCGCTCATTGGTCAAACCAAATAGGGCGCGCTTCCCCGGCTTTCTGTTACTTCCGTACCTTTTCACGAAATCACTCCCACAGATTACAGGAAAGAGAGTGGAAAGATGTTACACATCAAAAATAAAAACAATGAATGAAATTGATATGTTTGGTTGTTATTCTGTAATATTGTCAGTACAGTAATTTTACGTGGTGCAGGAACCCGTGGACGAAGGACGTGGAGTGCCTGGTGGCGCTGAACACGCTGGTGAGCGATGCGCCGGCGCCGCCAGCCGCCGCCGGGGACGCCTACTCGGACGTCGCGCACCACGGTCAGTGCCACCGAGCGCCGGGATTTATACAGTGTATAGTCCCTCCTCCTCCTCCTCCTCCTCCTCCTCCTCCTCCTCCTCCTCCTCCTCCTCCTCCTGCTACTCCTACTCCTGCTACTCCTTTTCCTCATATTTGGTTTGAAATTCATATATCAATTTTCGCATGTCAAATATCAAGAATTCAAATTAAAAATTTCATTACTCATCCAACAAGGAGCGAGCGAGGCGCGCGGGCGCGGGCCCCGGGCCACAGAATAAATAATAGCCCGGGCCTGGCTCGCATGGCACGGAAGTGCGCACCGCGAAGTGATCACTCAGATAAGTAATCACAGGCGCCGCACGCGCCTCCTCTACCCGCAGTCACAGAATAAATAATAGTACAAGTACAGAAGGATAACTGAGTAAAGTCATTTAAATCATAGCAACTACACCCATTGCGTGCTAGAATGTACCGTATCACAACGCGCGAGAGCTTCCATTGCTCTAACCGTTTCAGAATCGCTCTGTCACTTTTACGCTCGGTAGGGTTGTATCAAGATATGACTAGGTACTTGTACTAGTAATTATTCTGTGATATAATATGACTTAGATATTGTAACCGAATAAACAATTACGTAAAAATGTATTATTTTACTAGCTGCGCCCCGCAGCTTCGCCCGCGGTCAAACTTTGCCACTCCCACAAGTTTAGAAAATTAATCTTAAAAATTCCCTCCTTTTTGCATCTATATTTATTATCTATTCGGGACGGATACAAATTCAAAAAATCAAAGATAATAAAAATCTGTCCAGCAGTTCTTGAGTTATAAATAGTGTAAGTAACACGAATTTCTGACTTTCTGTTATATATATATATATATAGATGTTATATCTCCAAATTCTTAAACGTTTCTGCTCTCCTGGTTCTTAGTTTTTTTTTAAATATAATCACACCATTTCATGTTCTTGGGGAGATAAGTATACTCACTTTTAATAACTATAATTTACAATTTAGTATCTCCAATGTTTTAAGTTTTTCTGCTCTCCTAGTACTTAGAAATACATTTTTTAAATACAATCACACTACTTATTTAATGTTCATGGGGAGGTATTCTCACTTTTAATAACTTTATCTGGCAATGTCATATCTCCAACTTCAGGTGTTTCTACTCTCCTGGTACATAGAAATGCTTTTTTTAATATAATAATTACACCATTTAATATTCATGGGAAGGTAAACTCACTTTAAATAACTTTATTTGTCAATGTCATATCTCCAACTTCTTATGTGTTTCTGCTCTCCTTGTACTTAGAAATACTTTTTTTAAATATAATCACACCATTTAATGTTCATGGGGAGGTATAATCACTTTTAATAACACACTATTTGACTCTTTTGTATCTCCAACTTATTAAGTGTTTCTGCTCTCCTGGTACTTAGAAATACTTTTATTATATATAATCACACCATTTAATGTTCATGGGGAGGTATACTCACTTTTAATAACTTTATTTTTTACTGTTACATCTCCAACATCCTAAGTGATTCTGTTCTCCTGGTACTTAGCAATACTTTTTAAATATAATCCACCATTTAATATTCATGGGGAGGTATACTCACTTTTAATAACTTTATTTGTCAATGTCATATCTCTAACTTCTTTTGTGTTTCTGCTCTCCTGGTACTAAGAAATACATTTTTTGTTTTGTTTTTTTTTTTAAATCTTAAAGAAAACGATACTACTTTTTTCCCCTATTTCGGGATCAAAAGTAGCCTATGTGTTAATCCGAGATATTATAAGCTATCGTGGTACCACATTTCATCCAAATCCGTTCAGCTGTTCGAGCGTGAAGGAGCAACAGTTTGACTTAAGTTTTTCTGCTCTCCTGGTACTTACAAATACATTTATAAAATATAATTATACTATTTAATGTTCATGGCGAGGTAAACTCACTTTTAATAAATAACCTTATTTATTTGTCAATGTCATATCTCCAACTTCTTAGGCGTTTCTGCTCTTCTGGTACTTTGAAATACTGAAAAAAATATAATAACACTATTTAATGTTCATGGGGAGGTATACTCACTTTTAATAGCTTTATTTGTCAATGTCATATATCCAACTTCAGGTGTTTCTTTTCTCCTGGTACTTAGAAAAACTTTTTTTTATTTAGTGATTTAATCTTCATGGGGAGGAATACTCACTTATACTCACTTATATAACTTTATATTTCAATATTATGTCTCCAACATCTTAAGTGTTTCTGTTCTCCTGGTACTCAGAAATACTTATTTTAGTATAATCACACCATTTAATGTTCATTGGGAGCTAAGTATACTCATTTTTAATAACTTTATTTGTCAATTTTATATCTCCAACTTCTTAAGTGCTTATGCTCTCCTGGTACTTTCCATTATTTTTTTCGTTTTTTTTTCAAGTTTTATAGAAAACGATAATATCTTTTAGTTCGCTTGGAGCAACAGGCGTTACTGTTCTCAGGAAACGTTGTCGGCTTTTAAGTCTGTTGGGGGAAGGTTGAACATTATGTAATGGATGCCTGTTATCTGCTTCTTGTTTATATTTCTCAATGGCTGCAGTAGAATCTCCGCGGACACTGGGTGGAGCGATTCCTGATAGAGGGTACAGAAGTGTCAGGGGGAGTTGGTTTCAGACAACCTGTCACAATGCGACAGGTCTCATTATTTTATTACTTATTGTTATAAATGTTGATAGTTCTATTAACTGCATTTAGTGACATTCTTATCAGAATAGACCTAGCACCTCATTATTTGATTATATCATAATAGGTTACACTTTGATGAATAAAAGGTGCCTGTCTGACTTCGATGCTTAATAATGAATGAAATAGATATGGCTACCTACGTAATAAAATGTCGGTATATAGGTATTATACGAGATTTGTCAGACCGAATGCTATGCAGTACCTTCTAGGTTTCTCCTTGGTATTCATAATTAAGAAAAGAATAAAATTTGACAAAAACTTTACGTAAGTTTACGTAAGTAGGTACTTTATCGTTAAGCACACGGCGCGCGACACATCGAGCGCACGCTTGACACTACTGAATGAACCCCAATATTACGGCCCCGAAGTTTAGGTATAATATTTGTACTTGTTGCGGAGTGCGACCGCCCTGCCGCAGCTGACGTAAACGTGGTCAACACTAGTGCTCGTGGAGTCTGTCACCCTCGTGGGAAAGTCCACTATGCAAAACAAATTATTTGATGACAAAAGGTCATTCATTTTCTTCAAGTCACTATTGAATTTATTGATTCCGTCAATATTCATATCACTCAAAACTACAAATTCTTTTCCAGTTTCGTTAATCTTGTTGAGCATAAAAATGAGAATCGTAGCTTCCAAACGAATGGACCGATTTAGATGCGGTTTTTTATGTTTCAAAGCTGAGGTAATCGAGATGGTTCTATATTCCACGATTGGTTCTTAGATGGTTTAAGCACAAATGTATTAACACACTGCTAAAGTCTGCAAGTTTTGTGTCCTGACACATTGTATAGTTCCGAGAATTGTTATGAGTACATAGACATACTTTCAATCATAAAGTAAACTGACCTACTCATTTCCTTCATATGAAATTAGGGACGAATAAGTAGTTTTGTAACTGTATGGCCTAGCATATTTTTTGATGTGTAAATATGTAAAGGCGCGGTACGGGGGTAACGCCGACTGTTAGCGTGGCAATCGAGCGGCCTGGCGACGCGGAGAGGCGGGATGTGGAGGGGGGATGGCGCGGTCCTTATTAGTGTGCTGGCCACCACACTGCCCATCGCGAAGCATATCTAATGAGATAGTTTTACAAATCTACTTACTTTACTTTAGTCCAAAATGATATACACTCCAGTGGGAATTGATCTCCGGTATTTCATTACCGGGGCTTTATTAGCTACTAGCGTCCGAGCGGTCTCCCGCTAAACTAACTAGACTTACGGCATTATGACGAAACGTAAGTAAAGATCAGATGAACGGTTGAATGAATTGAAAAAAAACCCTTAAAAAGCAGAGCCTGGTCTTAAAACACATTTCTGTACAAATCCCTAATATTTCCTATTCTGACTCACATTTAATTAGATCTTTTTGCATACCTGTTTTCAGCTAGGAAGAGTTCCCGCCGTAAACGAAGTTAACACTTCTTAGCTTACGGCGGGAATTGGTCCTAGCGGCGCATGGCGCTCGGGACGCTAACTTGGTCGCGTGCGATGTGCAGAGATTGAGCGGGACGCGGATGGCGAGGCGCCGGGGGCGCTGTCGGAGGGCGACGTGGAGGTGCAGCGGCTGATCGACTCGCAGGTCGAGTCCCACAAGATCGGCAGCGCCATCGCGGAGGAGGCGCTGCGCCGCCCCTCCGTCGACTTCTCGCCGGACCTTCCCGTCGACCTGTTGCACGACGTAGTGTTTAACCACCAGGTGCGTGTCGCATCACGTCACGACAACACACGGAGGTGCAGCGGCTGTAACACTCGCAGCTGCGAACATTTCCGATCTTATGATCGGAAATGTTTTTCATTTAGACCTTTTCAAAGTCAAAGTACAGTAAGTTTATCTAGATTATTGATTTAGTCTTTATATTTCATGTTGCCTGCTTACATCAAATTTTAACGGATATTGAGTGTTTTTCTCCAAAATAATTTAACACGGTTAGTTTAGTTTCGATATCCACTACTGGAGGACAAAGCAACTCCTTTCGTTCCCGATGTCCGCCAGTACCCTTTACATGTGCAACTTACCTATACACCCCTATTTTTAAATTACCAAAAAAAAAAAGTGCTATGCTGAAGTGGCAATGCAATCCAAATATGCAGTACTTTTGAATATTTAACACTGTAGAATTTATTAAAACCTGAAGTTTTCGGAAATCCTACCTAAAATTATGGACACATACTAAAAATACTATGCAATTAATAATGAATGAAATCACATTGTGCGCGTGAGTAGTGAAAACTATCTCTGTCCTACTCTTTCTCGCATTTTCTCGCGCGTTCAATTACCTCGACTATCACGCTAGCTACCATTTTATCAATAACAAAATAAAGCAGGTGTCTCCGGTGGGTTGGGAAGTAGGTACCTACATACGAAATAAAATATGAAATGTAGCATAAAAATACTTTATTTGATTTATACTAATTCTAATTTTCCTTCATACTTTTACGGGCTTAGGACCGGCAAAATTACTTTATTTATTGGGTAGGTAGGTGTTGAATTGTTTTAGATTAAAATACCAACACTCCTTCACCATGGTTCATTGTGATACCCATAGAAGTATTAGGATAATCCTAATACTTCTATGGGTATCACAATGAACCAAGTTAAATTTAAAAGTTATTAAGTTAGAAACAAAGGAATTTTGGCGTATTTAACAGTTTATAATCAGCTATTTACAACTATTGTTAGTACTATTTACACTGCTTAGAAATTAACTTACAAGTATTTTAACAATTGTTCGAAGTGACCACCTTCATTATCAATACACAAGCGAGCACGTTTACACAGATTACTGCGTAATGACATTAAAATGTTTAGGCTTTTCACTTCGTCAAAAGCGTCTATGATGCGCTGTCTTAACACTTGCAGTGTCCGGTTCACTCACATAAACACGCCGCTTTATTTCGCTCCATAAAAAGAAGTCCATAGGTGTTAAATCCGGCGAACGCGCTGGCCACGGTATTGGTCCACCGCGACCAATCCAACGGTCTCCGAATTGATCGTTTAGGTATTCCCTAACCATTCTATGATAATGCGGCGGGGCGCCGTCCTGTTGAAAAAATACACCTTGCAGGT
This sequence comes from Alsophila aescularia, assembly GCA_946251855.1. Taxonomy (NCBI): domain Eukaryota; kingdom Metazoa; phylum Arthropoda; class Insecta; order Lepidoptera; family Geometridae; genus Alsophila; species Alsophila aescularia. Next base: position 71,972,884 of record OX276373.1, on the reverse strand, counting down.
ATGCCAGTGGAACTTCATCCAGCATCGAAGACACCGTCCGGAGAAGGTTTAAATAAGTATCTTCTATGAGGCGACCTTCAATGAAATACGGGCCGATTAGTCTGTCGTTCAAAATTCCCGCCCACACATTTACACTGAATCGATGTTGGAAAGAATGTTGACGCGTCAGTTTTGGATTTCGGACCGACCACCAATGTTCATTGTGTTGATTAAACAGTCCAATCCTTGTGAATAAACACTCGTCAGAAAATAACACATTAGCGTCGAGATTGTTCAAAATCCAATTGAAAATGTAATTCTCGGAACTCCGTCGATTGTAGTCAGTTCTTGCGTTTTCCTGTATGGATGCATTCCTGTTGAATGCACTATTCTCCAAGCGCAGTACTGGCTAATTCCTAAATGGCGAGCGGCATCATTGGTGTTTCTGCGGGGATCTTCTTCGAATTAGCTCAGTACCTACATCATCGTACACGTTTTGAGGAAGCGCAGGTCTCCCTCGTCCTTGTGCATGTGACGGGGTAAAAACCGAGCCGTGGTCCAGCATACGTTGGTAGACACTCGACATTGTAGCGAAGTTCGGTTGTCGAGCGTCAGGATACAAATCACGGTACATTCTGAGAGCTTCGCTCGTATTTTCCCCAGACAGGAAATATGCACGTAACATTAACGTGTATTCACGAGGTGAAAATTGATAAGCCATTGCGACGGTTATCAAGCGGCGTAGGAACCGCGGCGACCAATATGCCGATACGAAAGGGACAGACGCCGGCGGGGGTGGCGCGGGTGCGGGGCGGGGTGGAGGTTTGTGGCCAGCCGATTACATCCTTGAGCTTCAACGCGAGTGTATATGCACTATTATTTATTATGTGGCGAGTGTTTATGAATCGCGCGCGCATATACCTAGTATTTATGAATGAATTTTTTTTAGGTGTGCGAATCTATGTAAACGTGACCAATTATTGACTTTTTTGTAGGATAATATTTAGCTATCTTTTTTTTGTTTTTTTTTTTAGCCTAGATGTACTCAGTACCAGCAGTAGATACAGCTGTTTTTTTTTGGTAATTTAAAAATAGTGGTGTATAGACGAAAAATTTAAATAATAATAATTAATAGTACCTATACACAGAGTGAATTTTTCAAGTGGGCGTGGATGGCTAAATCAGAAACTATGAGGAATAGCGAAAAGTACTCAAAGGAGTCTCGGTCCCGATTTAGATGAAAACTAAAACTGCATCTTTGGATTTTTGAAAAAAACAATATTCCTAGGCAGGAATCGAACACGTTGATTTTGGAAAAAAAGCACACACTGTATTATTACACCATTCGATAGTGTCGTTAATAAGGATTGAATTCTGGGAAGAAATGACATACGGCAAACTTAAGGAAAATGTTGTATTTTAATAAACTGATTCATATTTTATAGTACTGTTTTAATTCATACCTGCATTACCTGCAGCCTTATTTTCTAACTCTGGTGATAATGAAACTGACGTTCATTTACACCATTATGAACATGAATCTCCCAATTCGAATTGTCTAACTATCCACCGGTGATCTCCTCGGTGATCTTCACCGAGACCCCACTATCAGCTGTTTTTAAGCGAAATGAATGAACGAAACATCATATTTTGACATATATTGGTATTGTCTAAATTTTCATCGTCACCGAGACATGTCAAATGAAAAAGGTTGCTCTGTCCTAACCTTTCGTATCAACTGGCTTTGAGTTTGTGACGAAATTATAGTTTTATTGAATTAAATGTTGACTGTTTGCGTAAGTTCAAAGGGAAGGGGTAATCTAGGTATCATAATTAATTGCGGTTTATTAATTTCAGGCATTAATTCTCCGAAAATTCGACTTGCAAACTTGCGAAAGTCAAACAGAAAATTCACTGTTTTTTTGTGATATATATAGTTCGATACAAAGAGAATATTACTATATTTACTTCTACTAGCACTTATTTCAGTTTAACATATCTAATTTATTCGATTACAGGCACTATAAGTACCTAACCTACAAAAACATAAAATGAAGAATATTTTGATGGGCGAATTTGTTGCCTACTGCAGAAAAACAACATCTCCAAACTAATGGACAGGCTCTCAAGCCCCTAATATTGGTGCTGACCATGTGGCTATTTTATTATCTATGGATGTTCAATGTTTAACAACAAATATCAACAAAATAGACCAATAAATTATTATCTCTATGCACTTCAAATCAGAAAAGTTATGATAACAAGGTGGACAGTGGAAACTAAATATTCCCCAAGTAACACCCAGGACAAAAGTAAGCTATTGTAAAAAAAAACTTTCCACGGTTCACCCAGGTAGTCGTAAGAGATGGATTGGCTAGCGCCCTGACTGAGAGTCAACAAATGGTTGCAAGTTCGAATCTCGCAAGGTGCAATCATTTGTGTGATGAGCACAAATGATTGTTTCTGAGTCATTGATGTAATATTGGTTTATATCTATGTATGTTTATTTATAGAATATTTTTGATGAGAGAATTTGTAGCCAGCTGTAGAAGAAAAACATCTCCAGAAGGTTTTGAGGAACAATCACAGGCCTATTTACACCCTTGACGATTCATTATGAAAGAATTTGCAAAAATAACAGTCAAAATGTATTAAAAGTATCGACAAAAGATACCAAGTCATATTAACAATTAAAACAAAATAAGTACAAAACCTAAAATGATACCTTTATAGGTAATCAGTTAAAATTTCATCGGGAACTGCCTACTTTCAACCCATATCTAATGCACCTTTTTTTTATTACGTTTTATGCAATTGTTTGACCATGATCTCACCTGATGGAAAGCGATGATGTGGTCGAAAGTGTAGCAGCTTGCCTAGTAGATACCTATTCCTGGATCATTATATATTACCAGAAACTGACGAGGGCAGGGAATTCCACTCTTTTGCAGATCTTACAATGAATGAAGAAGCGTAACGCTTCGTGCTTGTGTGTGGTATTTCTATCATAAAAAGGTGCCGCTTTGCCAATATTCTAGTTTGTACGGTGATAAGGGAATCAGATTGTGCAGTTCTTATGCTCACTCTCCATAGTGCAATCTGATAACTTGAATTTTGCACATTGTCATATTTGTCGTTCAAAAAGGAGGTGAAAAATTCATTTTGTCATTTACATTCAGTGCCACTACATTTGGCAACCAGTTGGCCGAGTGGCTAGTGACCCTGACTGAAAGTCAACCAATGGACGCGGGTTCGAATTCCGCAAGGTGCAATCATTTGTGTGATGAGCAGAAGTATTTGTTTCCGAGATATGAATGTAATATTCATATCTTTGTATGTGTACTCGTATCTATTGTCTAGTACCCATATTTAGTGCATTCAGTGTATTTATGTAAGCGTATAATACATACAAAGTTTTATAAATTTTTCCTATTTGTTTCAGATTGAGTGACATGAATACTACTGGCATTTACTCTGGTTTAGAGATTGCTGTAAGCTATAAGACTGCCGATTGTATTACCGCTACTTCTATATTATATTATGTACAATGTACGATTTACTTCTAAGTATATACAATAAAGAGTTATCTATCTATCTATGTTTTGTTATTATTTTTTAACTACAAATTATTATGTAAGTAGAAACATACATTGTTACCTATGAAATAGTATGTCACAAGCGACATACCTACCAACTGATTCACAGACAACACACAGCCTAAACCGGTGGACCTAGAGATTTGCAATTTGGAGGAAATATTTCTTTAAATTTCGAACGAGGCTTGCAATGTTTACACAAGAGCAAAGCCTCGGCATGCAGCTAGTTTTAGCATAAATACAGACTGAGTATGGATAGAGAAACAGAAAATTAAACAAATTTTATTAAATAGCATGTTTATTTTTAAAAACCTTTCTAAAAAAAATATAACGGGCAAGTGTCTTTATTAAATAAGGACTATACATAAAACATTCTAAAAACTTACAAGCCATTACTGGCTCACCGGTAGCCCACTAATTACATTGTGATTATATAGTAATTCACAACAGCAAAGTAAATATTTCCAACACACCATTTTATTCAAATGGTATAAAAAAGTGCAGTAACTAGGTATATACCTACATATTATAATACAAATATAACAAGTAGATTTGAGAAGCAGCATCCTTTTGCATTTTATGGACATGCTATGAATCTCTTCCCGCTGCAATCCGACTTGAAATGATCCTGTTTACTGTGATAGACAGGTACTGAACTGAATCTGAAAATAAAGATATAGCTATGATCATTTGTCATTATCTACATAACAAGTACTACATAGTCAATATTGTAATATGCAGTATTACTTTTGTAGAGTTAGATCAAATTTGTAAACAATTCAAAACAGAGGTTAATTTGTTGTATGTCTCTAATGACTAACCTACAGCTACATCAGGCTTTGTGATAGCTGGAAATGTTCATACTGACACAGGTGCAAGCTGCAGCCCATCTCCTGAACCTCGGCTGGTGCTCAAAGCACACGTGGGGTGAGGAAGGGATGGACCTATTATTACTCCAGGCCCACAAGGCACCTTACATTAACAGTTTCTTAAGGTAGTGTCTAACTGTGTAGCTATAGTATTGTATAGTCAATTACTTACCTAAGAGACTAAATATAGACAGATAGATAACTCTTTATTGTACACCAAAAATATACAATGTCCCGCTTGGGGGGTGTGTATTATGCATTTCTCCCTGCCAGCCTTTACCCAAGCTAGTCAATAATAATTATTAGGTATGTACCTACCTAGTTAATAAATATTATACAAAATATAGGTACCTGCGGGACTACAGAAAGCTTGAGTTCTGTTGATGAATGTTTTCTTCTATTGGGGAATGTTTTACAGAAGTCAACATTGGTTATGCAGCAGTATCTTATCTGTATATCTCCTTCTTAGTTTGTGCTGTGAAGTAAAATGACACAAAACATAACCGATTATGTATGCATTGAAATGAGGTAAAAATCCATTAAAATATGTATGTTGTTGATGAGCATTTGTGAAAATGCATATACCTAGTATATATGTCTATGTACCTAGTAGGTAAATTAAACTAGACTCGAATAGGTGCTTAGATATTATTCATTAGTCCACCAAAATTCCTGTATAGCCAAGCCAAAGACTGTTAGAACTTGCGATATATTTGTTCAAAGTTTCGATCTAACTCGATGACCAATTGTAGGTCTATGCAAAGACCACTTTATCAGATGACATTTTGAAATACAATATGGTACATAGGTACGTATTTGTTGCTAAATCAAGGCATATTTGTCAATTTAATATCCGAAAACAAACATAACCTCGACATACATTACATCTCACAAAGCTATTCCACTTTTAGTTTATCCACGTTTCGCACAAACTCACACAAATCTTGTGACTATAACCTACCTATTTAATATTTATTTTTTTCCATTTCATTAATTAATGCTAAAGTAAACAACAAACACATACTTTAGTTTATGTAGTTATGGTCCAGAATAAATAATAATTTGTAAACCAACGTTTCGTTCTACGCAACGTCAGGCTATAATATACTTGAATTATTTTTTTTGAAGAATATCCATTTGTTAAACAGCATAACTAATAAAAATTAGATTATAATAAACAAATAAAACACTACACATGTTTATATGGCTAAATTAACATTTTACAACCATTAGTTCAAAAAAGCACTAAAAAGTGCTCAAAGCTTCATGAAATGGAACGCAAGAGCATATGTTTTTGGTGTTATGTAGTCTGTGGAAAGAACGAAATGGCCTTCACTTTTTCAAGACGATTACCACCGAAAATATTAGACAATTCCTCTGGACGGCGAACTGGAACCGCCAATGGTAATGGATTTGATTGCCATTACCACCAGAGTTAGACAATAAGGCTGCTGTTCCTTGTCCGAAATGATGCTCAATATTTTTCTCAACACAGACCCGCAGCGCGGTCATCTTCACAACATTATGTTCTAATTTCAAATTTTTATTATGTCTTCGCGGTTAAAGGCCACAGTAAGAGAAAAAAAATGTAAATAATTGAAATTAGAACGTAGAGTAAATTGGTGCCAATAATTTAGATTTTGTTCCACGTTTAGTTGATTATTACTAACTGTTTGCGTACTGTTTCGTATTAATACTTGATACTTGATGCGCGGGCACTTTTCCGCAATTAGGCCGTATGTCGGCCCTTTTTGCGTGATGGGTGGTACTGCAAGTCACTGCAGCCACCCGATGTCCTCCAGGAAGGCCAGCAACTCCTGATACAGGCCTCCTGTAGGGTTCCCGGTGTTCCCAGGAAATGCGCTCTCTGGTTGGCCACGCTACTGCACTCCAAGAGCACATGCGTGGCCGTTTCTTCAGCTTCCATGCATCCTCTGCACAGGGGGCTGTCTGTAATGCCTATAGTAAATAGGTGTTTATTAAGGGCACAATGACCGGTGATCCGTGAGCTTATCCCTTTTAAGTTTAGGAGTTTACGGGAGAATCTCGGATTTAACTCCGGGAATGCCTCCCTCGACTGCCTGCAGTCCTTAATACTCGCCCAGTAGTTTTGATGCAGGTTGTTTGTTCTCTGCCGGATCCATGCTCGGATTATATTTTATTAGCCAGTACATCAGCCGCATCATTACCTCTAGATCCGCTGTGCCCCTTTATCCATTGGAGAGTAACACGGTTGTCTTTACTAACCTCCTCCAGTAGATTGTGGCACTGTATGATTAGCCCCGAGGAGTGTACGTTCTGTTGAAGAGCTCTGAGAACTGCAGCACTGTCTGAGAGTATTCTGATATTAAAATCAGTTACCTTTCTCCGTAGTACTGCAGTTGCCGCCTGGATTATACCTACACATTCCGCCTGAAAGATGGAGTTGTGTGAGCCCAGGGTTGCTGCTATGTGTATGTTTAGATCGTCCGAGAACGCGCCTGTTCCCGTCCCTGTTTTCATTTTGGAGCCATCAGTGTAAATCCTAACTTCATGTGTGTTTGAACTATCACTAGACTCCTCATGTAGTTGTATTTTATAGCTTTTGACGAATTGATGTTGTTTTGGCACCCTATCGTAGATGGAGAGTATGAGTGGGTTTCCCTCTGCATACTCCTCTATGATGTTCGTGTGTGATGCCTGTTTGTTTTGCTTCCAGAGACTAATTGCCCTAAGCCTGTAAGCAGATGCAGCAGCTTCCTGTTGGATGTGAAGCTGTAACGGCTGCAATCCAAGTAATGCCTCAAGTGCTGCCGTGGGGGCAGTTCTCATACATCCAGTTACAGCCACACAAGCCAGCCTCTGGAATTTTTGTAGCTTGCTAGCTGTGGTGCTCTGTTTGGTTCTTGGCCACCAAACAAGAGCTCCATAAGTTATTGAAGGCCTAATCACAGTATTATACAGCCAAAAGGTAATCTTTGGACTAAGGCCCCATGTTTTCCCTATCATTCTTTTACATTGCCAAAATGAGATAGTAGCCTTGTTTATTTTACTCTCCAGGTGTCTAGCCCAGTTGAGTTTGCTATCTAAGGTGATACCCAAATACTTTACCTCTTCACTCAGGGTCAACTGAGTATTGAAGAGGTAGGGCAGTGTGTACCTACCTAAGTTTCTTTTGTTTGTGAACATTACTAGATTGGTTTTCGTTGGATTCACGGTTAATCCAAATTCTGTTCACCAGCTTTCTACGATCTTTAGAGCATTATTCATGATATCATAAGACACGCTGGCAAAATGTCCAGATACAAGAATCGCCAGATCGTCTGCGTAGCCAACCGTGAGGAAGCGTTGGTTATTCAGCTTTGTGATTAGGTCATTTACAACCATGTTCCAGAGTAGAGGTGACAGGACTCCTCCCTGTGGGCACCCTCTTGACACCATACCCCTGGTGATTCCACCTAGGTTGACGCGAACCGCCCTAAGCTTCAACATGTTTATGACCCAATCAATCAGAGTCGAATCCACACCGTGCTTCTGTAGCGCTACGTTGATGCTTATGAAATTCGTTTTGTCAAAGGCTCCTTCAATGTCAATGAAAGCGCCCAGACACAACGTCTTGTTGTTAATGTCTTGCTCTATTGTGCTTACCACTTTGTGCAGGGCAGATTCTGTAGATTTGCCCGAACTGTAAGCATGTTGTTGTGGATCACATAACCTCTCCAACGTTTTAAGAAGGAAAGAAGTTAAGCTTATCGGTCTATATCCTTTAGGGTCCGTATAGTCCTTCTTTCCCGGTTTAGGGATAAACAGAACTCTGACCTCTCTCCATGCCAGGGGCACAAACCGAAATGCCAAACAATCCCTGAAGATGAGAATCAGTGAACCATTTATGTAACTCTCTCCCCATTGTAAGAGCCCCGGGAAAATAACATCTAGACCTGCAGTTTTAAAAGATTGGAAAGAATTTATAGCCCATTTAACTCTCTCCCCTGTTACTACTGTCTGTGCGACTGACCAGTCTGTAACTGTAGGCATAACCTCATCAAAAACACCCCAAGTGGTGGTGTCTGTGATGTGGCACCCAGGGAAGTGTGTTTGTAAAAGGAAGCTGTTTGTTTCGGATTCTGTTTTAGTGTAAGTGTTATCTAGTTTCTTTAAGGACCCGATACCGCGATTAGGGTCAGCCGCTAGGATTTTCCTTACCCTATTCGCTTGCGTATTCGTTTCTATGCTAGTGCTGTGTTTCTTCCATGACCTTCGACCCTTGGAGCGTATACGTTTTTTATATTCGACTTGAGCCTTCTTGTAATTGCTCCAGTCTTCGTCGTTGTAGGTGTTCATAGCTCTATTAAAAAGTTTATGTACCTTTGCTTTCAGATTCTCCAAATCTTTTTGCACCATCCCTGATTCCCACCTTTACTTAAGTACGGTGGAGATAGAGGGCAGGCGTCTTCAAAGCTTCTGGTGAGACTGTCCGTTAGTAGTACTACCGCCTGTTCTATTTCGGATGTACCTGTTAACTGTGATCCGCCAGTTTCTGGACTAAGGCGTTGTTTTAGAGCATCATAAAAAGTTACCTTGTCCGTTCTACTGGGATTGCGTGTTTGTGCTGGTGGTGCAATATTTAATTCCAGTTGAAAACGGATCCATCTGTGGTCTGAACATGAGGATTCATCTGATACCCTCCAGTTTTTGACACTGCCCAGATTGTTACCTGAGACCATGGTAACATCCACAATGGTGCGGCATCTCCGTGTAACAAATGTTGGTTCCGCTCCCCTGTTTTCTATGTAGAGGTTAGTTGTAAAAAGGAAATTTACCAAATCTTCACCTCTGCTATTTGCCGTCGGCATTCCCCATATAGGGTGATGTGCGTTGGTATCTGCTGATAGTACTAGTTTAAAATTGTTTAGCTCACAGTGCCTTATCAGGTCAGCGACGTCTTTAGATGTCCTCGTCAGCGTGCATGTAAGCCGACGCGACAATCTCTGCCTCATTGTCCTCTCCGGTAATATTCAGGAGACTAGCAGTTGCCAGGTCCCTAGAACAAAACTCGTTAAGGGGCACTGCTACAACGTTACGTGGTATGTATATACACGCCCGCGGATCGTTGCAAGTGCTATCAAGTAGGAACTTACCGGTTAGATTACTAAGACCACACACATGCCCTACCCTGATCCACGGCTCCTAGATCAAGGCGAAGGTCTCGTTGTTTACTGCCCCCAGCACCCTGCGCAGGTTAGCCGTAGCAGTGATGCTGTGCTGGAGGTTGCACTGTATAAAGTTACTGGTCAATAGGTTCGGGGTCACCATCATGTTGGCTTCCCTCTCCTTCCGGCTCAGACACTCCCAGTTCCTCTCCCGAATCCAAACTGACATCACTCTCAGGGGGTTCCGGATCCAGGGACATCCCTTCCATCTCCCCCGAAATTGACGCCTGGGGTGAGGAGTGCAGTGGTGGGGCCGGGATTGCTCCCTTCGCACCATCAGCTAAAGCTGGGACAAGCTTCTTCCCGACTTGTGTCCCGCTAGGTCCCGGTTTTGACACCGGTTCCTCAGGGGGACCCTTATCGCGCTTTGGTGGTGCGTCCGTTAACGAACCGTCCTTTGTGTAGAACCTGACATACACATTCCCAAGGTTGTGGGCCAGCCTACGATCAAGTTCCAGAAGGATGGGAACAACGTCCTCGGGAATCCCCAAAGTCAAAAACAGAGTCCCATCCCCCTGTCTCGTGTGCGTGAACACCGTCCAGGTATTTACGAGGGCCCACTTGTTCTGATACGCCAAAACAAGGTTGGTATCCAGGGCCGCTCGACCCTCCTGGTGAGCTCACTCTGCTGCTTCACCACTAGCCTGGGACATGTTGTCGTTGTTTGTATGCTGTCTATAGTTTCTATAAGCCACCTTAGTGAAGGTTCGTCCTCGCACCACAACTTTAGGGCTCCATCGTTAGTGATGGGCTTGTCTCTGAAGTTAGGGGAGAAGGTATTGGCAGGGTTTTAGACGCCCTCCAGTATCCTACTCTGCAGGAACTTTTCCACCAGGGCGACTTGCTCATCGCTTAGTTGTAAGCTGTCAGCCCTAAACACAGCTACACAGAGCTTGTTCTGCACAATATCCGCGTAGCTAGCCTGAGTACGACAGGAGCTATCCAACTTCGCTTTTTTGTGTTCGCCTCTCGGCGACACCGTGTCATCCAACCGCGGACGCATGCTGGACTCATTGCGGGCAGGAGCCTGTGCCGATTTGGCAATCAATATAGCAGCTCGCTTCTTGCGATTGTACCTGTTATCATGCTTAGATCTCTTCACTTTACCTCTGCCCGCGGTCACAGCAGTCACCACGGACGAGTCCACGGAAGTCGCTGGCGGGGCATTCGGTTCGGATCTGTGATCCTCGCGTACAATGTGCTTGGGTCTCTTTCCCTTACCTGTACCCACGGTCACAGCAGTCACCCTGGACGTATCCACGGAAGTCGCTGGCGGGGCATTTGGCTCGGTTCTGTGATCCTCGCGTTCATTCTGTCTACTCTTGAAGTATGCGCGCGGTCCCGGTTTAATCGGTCTGGTGTCATCCGCCGCTGGCTTCTGACTTCCAGAGCTCGCTACCTTGCGCTCCTTCCGTTTACGCTGTTGTTTTAGCTTCTGTTTTTGCCTCTCTGAGAGTTTTACACCTGGGATGTAGGCTCCCCCGGTGGTGGGGGCACTGGCGCTTGAGGTTCCAGCCAATGACTGTTGCCCCACATTCCTTGCCTCCTTTTTACCTCTGGGTCTGACGACCGTTCAGGCAACAGTGTTACCCTCATCGGCAGCAAAAGCCGCCTCGAGGTTCTTCACCGCCTCCCCGCTCAGGGGGATTTGAAGTGGATTGTATGTTTTTTTAGAGTCATCCATACTCAGTTTGTTTTAAAGAATTCACCTTCCTAGCTCCCCGCCCTCCACGGAGCCCGCACCATATTGGGTTGCAATACCAGGGCTACTAGGAAATGTATAGAACGGGTGTCCCAGGAGTCCACGAGCCCAACGCCGTTACGTCCGACACTACGCCCAATCCAATGGCGCAGCTCAACGAACACCGCCGGCTGCAGACCCCATAGTCCTCCCATTCTCGCCAGGTAGAGCTGAAGGCTACCAGTGCTGGATAGGTATGGATGGCTAGTCCATACCCCCCCCTACATTCATCCTACCATACGGGCCCCCCACGCACAGCACCGAGTTACGTGGGTGATCATCCCAACCGCCTATTATCTCCTCCATTTGGGATAACAGGCCCACAGTGACCTGACCACCTCGTCGTCGCTCGTCGGCGTATTGGATAGGAAAAATGGGTAGGAATAGGATAGGACGTTTTGGGTTTACAGGAAGTCTATAAATACGCCTAAAGTATTAGTTACATCTGTTCCTTAAGGGACCAGACCAATAACAGGCGGCACCACGTGAAGGAACTTTTTAGACTTGTTACGGATGTCTACACGACCTGCGCTCCTTTCCGCAACCATCTGCCGAACCTGCTCACCGGACAGGTGGCCAGGTTAGGGTTAACCCAGATCACATGCAAAAGAGTTGTGGAATGGAATCCCTAGTCGTATAGTAAAAGAGATGTAGATTCAGCCGTTTGGTGAACATTTTATCGCAATTTATGGTCCTGTGCCGTGGCCAGCGAGGTCATCGGATCTTACCCCCTTAGATTATTTTCTCTGGTGGTATGTAAAAAACGAAATCTACAAAGACACGTATAATGCAATTGATGACTTGAAACGAATTTTGGAAAATATTCTAAGCGGAATCAATAATATTTTAATACTGAATGCAGTACAATTCTTGAGTCGTCGAATCCTAGCTGGGTTCGATGTATTCAAAACAACGATCATCATTTTTTTTTTTTTTTTTTTTTTTAAATTAATCAGTTATTTTGAACAATTAATCAGTTATGGTTTAACTATTTTCGTTAAAAATTAGCTCTTTCCTTAAGTTTGTCGTATGTGAATCTTCCCAGAATTCAATCCTTATTAGCGACACTATCGAATGGTGTAATAATTCAGTATGTGTTTTTTTTCCAAAATCAACGTCTTCGATTCCTGCCTAGGAATATTGTTTTTTTTTTCAAAAATCCAAATATGCAGTTTTAGTTTTAATCAAAATCGGGCCCGAGACTCCTTTGAGTACTTTTCGCTAAACCTCATAGTTTCTGATTTAGCCAACCACGCTTACTTGAAAATTTCATCCTGTATATAATAATTATTAGTACCTATATAGATGAAAAATAGTACCTATCTATATGTATATGTTTGAAAAGTAGCGTTTCGTTTCAGGCGCTGGTTGAGAACATCTTGTGCGAGGACCCGGAGGCTGCGTACCACGTAAAGAACAACGTGCCGCTGAGCGTGGCGGGCGCGCGCTCGCCCGGGGTGGCGGGGGGAGCGGGCTCGCCGCCGTTCGTGACCGCGGGCGGCGGCGGCGGCGCGGGCGCGCTCGACGGGAACGGCGAAGCCGCCATGGCGGTGATCATGTCGCTGCTGGAGGCAGACGCGGGGCTCGGCGGGCCCGTCAACTTCTCCGGCTTACCGTGGCCGCTGCCCTGACCTGGCGCCTCTCGCGACCGACGAGGGCCTTACCCCGGACGAGGTGTGCGGTTCCTGCGACACGCACGAGCCGAGCGCCGTCCAGACGAGCTGCGCTCCGTTAATCGACAAAGAAATAGACGTCGACGTCATCGCGAACGAATTGGAACGGGACAACGACGACGTCGGGCGCTGGCAGCGCGCTCTCTGCCGAGAGCGACGATAGTGAATCCGTTGTACTGATAACCGGCAAACCTTCGCAAATGTACGACTACATGATCTAAACTTCTCTGTAGGGAATTCCGCACCATGGGTAACCAATTATCCTCCGCGAATGTTGATGCCCCACTGTGCTGCCGCCGACGGCAGTCGACACCCGATCAATATACGAGTACGAGCGGTAGTAAGCGTATTCGATTATCGCAGTACAGGAATACCATTGGATCTTCTGCAAATATATCAATACCTTAGTAAATATTTTCTGTACCTATGACAATGTTGTTCGATACGCAGTAACCCACTGGTAAGCACGGTTTTTAACAGAAGTCGGTTTAACCTCTCCGTGGTTAAACTAATGTCGAAAATCTATTGTCAACCTTTAACAATAGTTAATTTATTTATTAACCCCCGAACAAAGAGACGGGTGTTATAAGTTTAGGGTGTGTATCACTGTGTATGTGTGTCTGTGGCATCGTAGCTCGTGTCGTAGCGGACCGATTTTGATGCGTTTTTTTCTGTTTGAAAGATATATTATGTGGAAAGGGCGGTGCGAATTGTAGCTTTCGAACGAATGGACCGATTTAGCTGCGGTTTTTTTACGTTTGAAATCTGAGGTAAACGAGATGGTTCTTATCTATAAGGGGGAGGGGGGGGGGAATGGGGGGTGAGGATCGTATCTTTCAAGCGAATGGACCAATTTAGCTGCGGTTTTCATGTTTTAAAGCTAAGGTAAACGAGATGGTTCTTAGCTATAATTGGGGGGGATTGGGGGTGACGATCGTAGCTCCCAAACGTATGGAACGATTTTTACTTTAACTAGCGTCGAGTCCGTGGTATTTCTTTCGTGGTGGAACGTAATAAGTACTTATTCGTAAGTATCGAACTGAATTTGTACTAAAACATTTGGGCAGATTTTCTTGGTTAGTTTATAAGTTATAATTTTTGTTAAGTTTTGGAGATTGTACAAAAAACATGTTTTACTTTTATAGTATAAAAAAAATGGATTATGGCAATGAAATTAGATTACGGTCGTCTTATTTTGTTTTAGTAAATTATGTTTTTTTTATCTTGTTGAAGTTGTTTATAGGTTTACACAATAAAGTTATTAAAAATACATATTATTTTAATTTCTGCCTTATTCTATGATTTGGTTTCGCCAGTTGGCCGATTCAGGAACTTCAAGATAACTCAGGTAGTCGATCGATTTTTAATGCACACTAGTCCAATAGGCGAACTTAGCGTCATATCATGCGAATTACGCATATTACGTCTACGGCAACAATACTCACAACGCAGTTATATCATGCGAATTACGCATATTACGTCTACGGTAACAATACTCACAACGCAGTTATATCATGCGAATTACGCATATTACGTCTACGGTAACAATACAAGGCATTTATAACATGCGAATTACGCATATTACGTCTACGGCAACAATACTCACAACGCAGTTATATCATGCGAATTACGCATATTACGTCTACGGTAACAATACAAGGCATTTATATCATGCGAATTACGCATATTACGTCTACGGCAACAATACTCACAACGCAGTTATATCATGCGAATTACGCATATTACGTCTACGGTAGCAATACTCACAACGCAGTTATATCATGCGAATTACGCATATTACGTCTACGGTAACAATACTCACAACGCAGTTATATCATGCGAATTACGCATATTACGTCTACGGTAACAATACATGGCATTTACTCGTATATCATGCGAATTACGATATTACGTCTACGGCAACAACACTCACAACGCAGTTATCGGAAGAGTGGTTCATTGTCATAATGGTTCATTATCATAATGTGGGGACTGGAGGCGATTGTGTCAATTATCTAACTAAACTATTGTGGCGAGTTCAAAAAAATAAAAAGTTGTCGCTCATTGAGAAGCTCCCCACATTATATCTATACATTTGAATTGTGACGGACCTCGCCCATCGGAGCCTACTGCGCAGTGGTCATTCGAACGCAAACAGAAAATCTATATACTGGGTCCAAAGATATTGATGTTGTTTCTCTAAGACTGAGACAAACGTTAGAGAGAATATCTGAAGCTACGAATTTTCATGTTTTATAAAAAGTGTATAATATATTCAAACTAAAAACTTGGCCCGATTTTGACAAGCGAGGTATCTATCGATTCTTCTTCATTTATAGTGTCATAGGCAAAAAAACCCCGACACTTACTTACACGACCGTAGTCGAGTTTTAGTTAATAGCATATTTTTTTTGTCTATATTGACAAAAAGGTTTTTTTATAATAATAATGAACACTTCATTAAGTGTTTATCATTATTATTATGTTATTAGGACCCCTGTCAGTGTTTATATGTAGGTACCTACGAGTAAGTTTGGAACACTGAAAATCTTGTGCTACTCCCGTGGTACTTAAAAATGTGGAACATGTTCGGGTTTTTTTTTTAAAATGGACTAAGTGAGCGATTTTCGGGTATTCTTAGGGCCGTATTAATAAACCGACCTCAACTCTGAGAGCGCTATTGAGAGCGATCTCAAGATCTAATTAATAAACATATCTTAAGCTGTTGATTGAGATGCCGTAATCAGCTGAGTTAGTGTTTAATAATAAATCAATCTCGACTCTCAAGAGCGCACTTGCGATGTGCTTTGAGATGCAGAATGTTGAGTGCGGTCGATCCGTGGCTTGAGAGCGTGATTGCAAGTTGCTAGAATCAAGGATTTCGAAAATATTATGTCAGAATATGATAATTATAATTATATTAACCATCATTATAAGAATATTTTTATATTTCTCTGAAAATAAACAAATTTTCTTTGGCATGATTGCGAAAAGATCCGAAGATTTGGTAGATATCAGAACCTGGCGAGGACTCGCTGAAATCTAAAAAGATCCGAAATCGTAACCAAAGGATACGCGTTTGAACCCCCAAAACCCCTCCCCTGCCTACGGCCTTGGCTGCAAGACTTGCAAAGTATGGTGACCAACCTAGATGATGCTTCTCGACGCATCGGTCTCGGAATGAACATAGATAAGATCAAGATCATCTTTAACGATCTTGTTGATCCGGAACAGATTGGACTCAATGGTGTAACCTCTTGAAGTTGTTCAACAATATGTTTACCTTGGTCAAATATTGAAATAAGACAAAAACAACTTTGAGAAGGAAGTCAACAGGAGAATTCAACGGGCATCATTCAGCAAGCTTAGTCAAGTCTTTGGTCGTTCGTACCACAGTTTTGCCTGAAGTCAAGTCTTCAATCAGTGCGTCCTATCAGTCATGACCTACGGAGCCGAAACGTGGATACTCACGGTCAAACTAGTCTTTAAATTTAAGGTCGCTGAGCGAGCTATGGACGTCGCTGCAAGCTATGCTAAGTTTCTCTGAAGGACACGATTCGTAATGAAGATATCTGACATAGAACCAAGGTAACCGACATACGAGTAGCTCAAAGGATACGCAATCTAAAGTGGAGGTGGGCTAGTCACATTTCCCGAAGAACGATAACCGTTGGGGTAGACGAGTTCTCGAGTGGAGACCACGTTTAGGCAAACTTAGTGTAGGATAATAAGTTATAATAAATCAGTACCTAAGTAACAAAAAGTGTGTACAATGATAATTTTAAAAAGTGGTCTAAATTACTTAAAATAAGCTACTGAACAAGAATATAACATTTTTTTAATGGTGTCTGTATGTTTGTCTGTCTTTTTGCGCATCACATAAAAACTACTGGACCGATTAAAATGCGATTTTCACTGTGGGATAGCTTAGGTTTTGACTTTAAAATTACTTTTAACCCTTTCGGTACTGTAGGTATGTATATGTCCCAATACTGCATTAGACTGTTGGGACATATATTCCCACGAAAGTTACATTGCGGACTGAAGCTCGATTTATTCGTAAATTTTGAGACTTCTCATCCCAAACGGTCTGTAGGCTCATAATAATTAAATAAATGAATACAAGTCACTACCTGTCCAACCCTATTTTTTGCAATGAGTTATCAAGTGAGTACGTGATTTGTATTTATTTATTGTTTTATAGTTTGATTACTGTATGAATCTTAATATAGATAATAAATTCGTTTTGATTTTTCGGTAATATCAGGCCAGTCGCACTCCGCAACAAGTACAAACATTATACATACAACTTGCGGCCGCAATATTGCGGTTAATTCAGTAGTGTCAAGCGTGCACTCGATGAGTCGCGCGCCGTGTCCTTACGATAAAGTACCTACTTAAGTAAAGTTTTTGTTAAAATTTATTATTTTCTTAATTATGAGTACCAAGAAGAAACCTAGAATGTACTGCCTAGCATTCGGTCTGACAAGTCTCGTAAAATACCTACATACTGACATTTTATTACGTAGGTAGTCATTTCTTTTTCATTCATTATTAAGCATGGAATTCAGACAGGCAAAAGGTGCCATCAAAGTGCAATACCTATTAAGTTATGATCAAATAATGAGGTACTAGGTCTATTCTGATAAGAATGTCATTATATGTAGTTAATAGAACTATAAACATTTATAATAATAAGTAAAAAAATAATACATTTTTACATAATTATTTATTCTGTTACAATATCCAAGTCATATCATATCACAGAATAATTACTAGTGCAAGTACCTAGTTATATCTTGATGCAACCCTGCCGAGAAAAAAAGTGACAGAGCGATTCTGAAACGGTTAGAGCAATGGAAGCTCTCGCACATTGTGATACGGTATATTCTAGCCTGCACGCAATGGGTGAGCGCCTTCAAGGTAAATGTAATTGAAAGATCGCAGCGCTGTGCGAGTTAAATTGCACTTTATTGCGTTGCAGCGAGGGTCACTATGTATTTAAATGACTTTACTCAGTTATCCTTCTGTATTGTACTATTATTTATTCTGTGGTAATATGAAGGGTGGGACCATGTGTCTTATCAGTCTTTTGATGTAAATGTCATCATCATCATCATCATCATCATGTCAGCCTTCTGAACATAGGCCTCCCCCAAAGAGCGCCATGACGAGCGATGTTGTGCCACCTCCATCCACCGACTTCCTGCGATGGCGATGCGTGAACAAACAAACATACAGACAAACAGAAAGAAAGACACGATTAACAAACAAAATATTGTTCAACACCTTTTTTAAGCACCCAAGAGCATTTTTTTCATTTGAATTCATGTAGTAGTTTGGGCACAGTTTGGGTGCAATGCGCGTCAAGATACGGACAAACAGACGGACAAAATTAAAAAGTAAAATAGTTTGGCTTCAGTATCGAATATAGAGAACCATTCAAAAAATATTTTTTATTACTTAAATATTAACATAACTTTGGACCCATATCCCGCAGAAACCCTTTACTTTTTCGGAATAAAACGTGTCCTCAATTTTAACTCATCATATAACTTAAGGCAGTGCCAAGTTGCATCAAAACCCGTCCATGAGTTTCAGCGTGGTATGTGTTCTTTTAAATAATTTTCAACCCCTATCCTGCGAGAACCCATAAATTTTTCGAGATGTAAAGTATCCTATGTCCTACCTCGTAGTATGAACTCAAATTATACCAAATTTCATTTGAATTCATTCAGTAGTTCTGGCGGCGTGATGCGCGGCTAAGATACAGACTGACAGATATACAGACAAAAATGAAAAAACTCAAATCACACCAAATTTCATTTGAATTCATTGAGTATTTTCGGCGTGATGCACTTCCAAGGTACAGACTGACAGACGGACAGACAGACAGAAGACCAAAACTTAAAAAATACAGTTTTGGATTTAGTATTGAAAATAGAACGGCACAAAAAAAAAAAAAAAAACAGAATTTGGGACATTATCCCACAGGAACTCTTTATTTTTTCGGGATGAAAAGTAGCCTATGTCCTACCTCGTAGTATGAACTCAAATCATACCAAGTTTCATATAAATTCATTCAGAAGTATCGGCGTGATGCACTTCCAAGGTACAGACAGACAGACGGACAGACAGACAGAAGATCAAAAATTAAAAAAAACAGTTTTGGCTTTAGTATTGAAAATAGAACGGCACCAAAAAAGAAAACATTTAATTTACAGAATTTGGGACATTATCCCACAGGAACTCTTTATTTTTTCGGGATAAAAAGTATCTTGAATTTTAACCCATCATATAAACTATAACTGTGCCAAATTGCATCAAAATCCGTCCAGCAGTTTCAGAGTGGTAAGTATTTTTTGAAATAACTTTAAACCTCCATTCTGCGGGAACTATTTCATTTTTCGGGGAAAGTAGCCTATGTCCTACCTCGTAGTATGAACTCAAATCATACCAAGTTTCATATAAATTCATTCAGTAGTTTCGGCGTGATGCGTAGCCAAGATACAGACAGACAGACAAAAAAAAAACAGTTTTGGCTTCAGTATCGAATACAGAGTAAGGTCCAAAAAAAATATTCATATATCTTCAATGTACAGAATTGGACCCGTTACAGTTTTATTATAAGTATAGATTATCGCTATAGCTGTGTTTCTAATATGTGGCTTGGTATTTGTTTTGTTTTAGGATGCCCAAACTCCCACTGCGAATGAAGCGCAAAGTATCATGCAATAACGACAGTCTATTTTATCAGCACTGGAAGATGAAGAAAGTTCATTCGATGAATCGATTGGTAGTAATAATCTTTATGTGCCGCCGCAAGAACAAGCGCTGCAAAGGTCTGCAATTTGTAGTGATGACCCGATGATTTAGTAGAAAATATTGTGGAACTACTAGTTGATCCGCTACAAATAGATGAAAGGAATATTCAAAAGATCGCTCTTACAAATATTGACGCAAACAATGAAAACATGGACATAGGACAACAACATAAATCAAGAACAATGCAAAAATTGTTTTACGCCATGGCATGTCCTAAACACGTTTTCTTAAAAACATTAATTAAATCTCATTATTTTCCCTATATACTGTTTTATTTATAATACATCAATTTTCGAGAGTTCCAGGAGCGGTGGACCATACCTACTATCCCACAACAGTTTTGCAGTGCTGAAAAAAAACAAGTTACTGTTTTTAGGCATCTTAGACGAATATTAATAACTGCTAGTTAGAATTTTACAAATACGCCAAAATATGATTTGCGGTCCTGAGGATACATATATGCGCCGTACCGAAAGGACATGGCATATAACATGGTATCTCAATCCGATTAGTAGAAATTGAGCATCTTTAAAAAACTATATAACGGTTAAACAAATTTTGATGAAATGTAGTATGTTCTACGTTGTAGGCACTTTTGGTCCTGGCATAACCAAAGGTTACTTTAAAAAGGATAAATGACCACTCGGGCAGAGCCGCGGGCACAACTACTTTATTATAAGAACTGCAAAGGAGTGGAATGACCTGCCCTCATTTTTTCCGGTAAATTAAAATCCAGGTGTGCAACCGGTCTGAATTGACCAACCTGGGATAATGCACTTGTGAATGTTTTTGTAGCCAGATGAAAAGATGTTATTAAAATAATGAAATACTACTAATCATAATATTTTCAACACATAAGTACACTATAAGCAGTGTTCGTACATCAATTTTCATAAGAAAACAGTTTCTAGTATTATTGCCGAGTACGAATTCGAAGCGGTGCTACTGGGGAGTATAAAATTTTCATTATTTCATTTTCCTGTATACGTTCAGTAGTTTTAATAGTACATTACTGCCGCGGTCTGTAATGACTGCGTTGCTGGCAGCGATGATGATGGTCGAGAACTTAACTAAGCAAAGCTCGAGGCCAACATAGCGTGGCCAGCGGGGCAGTCTTTGCGGACCAAGGCTTCTATAGTGCTTTACTCAAACAATGCAACAACAACGAAAACAACAACTACAACGGCAAAGACAACAACAACGACCACATCAACAGAAACTGAAACAACAATCACGATCACATCAGCTTTCAAACAGAAAAAAACCATCAAAATCGGTCCATTCGTCTGGGAGCTACAACGCCTCTCTTTTCGCGTTCGGGGTTAACGAACCCACGGAATACATAATATTGCTACGACAAAAGACGACAATAATGGATTTTCAAAGGAAATTGCTGGCCGCAAAACACGACAATAATGAAATTCCATACAAAAGTTGCTGGCGCCTATTCAAGCAGCGCGGCAAGGTCGACTTTGCCCAAAGAAGGTTGTCGAAATAATGACCACATTACTAGTATTGTTTGGGTAAAGTACATTACTTTCCGCTGTGACTGATTCCTATCAATCATGGCAGCGCCACTGCGGACCTAGTTAAGTAGAACACATAAAACTAATAAAGGCATTTATAAAATAAATACAAACGCAGTCACAGCACAGATATTGATAATAATAACTATATTCAATATTTAACAAAGTACATTATAAGCAGTTCGATCGCTATGTTGCCGCGGCGCTCGCAACGATTGCAGTTTCAGTACTCGAAGTATTCAGGTTGAAGTCGCGGGCGGCGGGCGTTGCGTTAGCGGCGGCACTAATCCAAGGCGTCACCGTACTGGTTGGTGGGCGCGAGAGGAGGCGGCCGCGGCGGCGGCAACGGTGGCGGCGGGGCGCGCCCGCGCGTCGCGCCCTCCACTCTGCAACAACACATTACAACTCGAACATTCAACTCGCCGAGCAACCTCTTTATACGAGCCTGTGCGGAAAAAGAACTGTCGTAGGGTTTGAGGGCGCTACACGCACAGCGTTTAATTAGCATATTACGCTGTATCTTTGGCAACACAGTCGCTTTTCCTTTTTCATTTAATATGAATTTATTGGTTTAGGTTGCCATACTAAAATCTTAATGTTAGTTCCCTCTGTCGCCGCGACGGTTCTCTTTTCGCACAGCGTCTACAGTTCTACACCATATTACTTAACAATAATACTTATATTAACAAAAAGTTTCATCCTCTGCTAATACGCGCTTTACCTGCGAAATCAGTTTTCCGAAATGAAGAGTACCTTATATTTTTGTTTATCTCTTTTTCCATCTCAATTGCGTTAGTGTCATTCTAACATGAGCTGTTTCTTAGAGTTGAAGCATGCAGGAGGTGGTTCACCGTCACGTGAATTACCCCTCCAGCACCGCTCCAAAACCGCAAGAACCTATTCTTGCTTCCCCTGTGGCTATTGATTGAATCAAAGTTACTCTAATAGATCACAATGAAAACAAAAATAATAATGTTATAACGAAAAGGTAACGTTTTACATTGGTTTAATTCCATCCAAGGCACAGGTCCCGCGCCCGGCGCAGGCCGTCGCGCGTCGTGTCCGATTAACATTCAATAGGTACTTCTTGAAGTCAATTACCTGTGTGACAAAGGCAACTAAGAAGAAACTAAAAATATACACGAATAATGACAGACAGAGAGAAAGAGGCAACTATTTCCTGCTAAGTATTTGTCTCAATTGAAATAAATAAAATACAAAGGGGCTGTTTACGTGGTGTAAAATTGAAGCTAAATAATGCAAAGGTGATCTGGTTGATGCGAAATAAAATGGAGGGCGATAGAACTGCGTAGGAGTTTGTAAAACTAGAAGCAGTTCTACGTAGAAGGATTTCTTGATTTAAAAATGGCGCGGTGTTAGTTCAAGATAACTGCTAGCCTGACAGTGAATATAAAAACGTCAACATGTTGCGATCATGTTTAGAATCTAGCTTGTTGCTATGCTAAATACGAGTGTGGCGCGTCCTCGTGCCAGGTATATTACCCGACTACGGCGAAGCAAGGGAATGGTAACGAGTTTAACAGTCTATGTATGTATTTATATATGTGGTGTATGTTCCACCATAGCGTCGCCCCTGTTGCTCCGATTTTGATAAGCGAGGTATCAATCGATTCGTCTTCAGGTATAGTGTCTTAGGATTCTTTTTTTTATCCCGACTCCGGCGAAGCAAAGGGTTTTAGTTTTTGAATTTGTGTCTTGTTAATTTCTGAGCTGTTTTACTGGAAGGAAATGGGTTTGTCTAAGTCATCAGTCGTACGAAGCACCCACAATTACATACACACTTGGTCAGCTTTGTATTTATTTCTAAAAACTACTTAAATATATTGTTTTAGCACATGGAGCACCACTTACTCGGTATCGCACATTAACGTAATGTGAATGCGCGGTGACCGAAGGAGACTGTTTCGTGACCGTGTTGGAACTTGATCGAATTTCGAGATTAGTCAATTAAAAAAAATTAAAAAAACATACATACAGCCGAATATAACAGTCTCCTTTTCTGAAGTCGATTAAAAATATTTGTTGACATGAATTTGTACATAAATAGATCCGTTTTAGTGGTGATGGTAGCCTTGCGGTATACTAAAGCGAATTAGAATCAAACGATACTACGAGTAGGTTCGGTACTGATTGTTCTAAACTCAGCACCAATAACTTTTCTAATTTATGAGCAGTTTTCCATCGCTCCGTGCTTCGGAGGTCACGTTTAGCTGTCGGTCCTGGCGGTTTTTAATTAATAGCAATCGTTAAACCATGTCAGAAGCCCTCGGGCAGCCTGACTCTGACACCAGAGCTCAGCGCTACCTCATACGGCAAGCTTGCAATCTCGATTGCTCAGGAGCGTCAGAACGATGCGTGTGGCGCAATGGGGCAAGAGGTCACCTGTAGGGGTCCTGCTTGGCGTCTGCGTGGTCGCCGCGGTTCCGGCGCCGCAGCTCCTCATACGAAAGCTCCGGGGGCCGCACCGCCGCCTCGGGCGCGCCTACAGGGGCGGCGTCTGCAACACATACCACAGAACACATTTTATAACACACAGGAAGCTGTTAATGATCAATTGACGACCGGTTGGCTGTGTTCACTAGAACCTGACTGCGAAGTCAATCAACGAGCGCGGGTTCGAATCCCGCTAGTTGCAGTCGTTTGTGTGATCAGCAGAAATGTTTCATCAGTGTGCATAGTACTCTAAACTATGTGTACTAGACAACGGATAAACATCCTAGTTCCACCCTAGTTTGGGGCTAGTTAATTGTCCAAGAATTACCCAGAATATATTTAATTATTAATTTAACTGACCCATTGATTCATCACATTCGAGTGTTGATTAGATATCTCGTAGCATAAATCAAAGAGTTTTAAATTTCGGGCCCTCACACCACAAGCACATTAACCCATTTAGAGGTTTCCAGGCAACTTTCTAATTTTCCTTACCATAAAAACCTAATTCGGACTATTACGAACATTTTATAACAAAAAATAGTTAACTAAATCGATTCAGCCGGTCTCAAGTGATGCGCTTATCAACGAACAGCATTTCATTTTTATTTAAGACTATCTGTCGCCAGCGACTTCTTCCGCGCGGAGTACAGGTTATAGCGAAAAAAGCATCCTATTCTTCTAGGATATTAAAAACCAATGCAAATATACATGAAGCACCAACGCTCTCGATGTTTTTTGACAGACTTGTTACTTTAGAGCGAGACACTCTTGCCCTCAGCAAGTGCACCGCATCACGGAACACATCCTAAAGGGTTTCAATAGGAAACCAAAACCCCAAACCACGATGGCCGTCTTCCTAGACGTGGCGAAGGCTTTTGACAAGGTCTGGCACGCCGGGCTGATATACAAGCTGTATCAGCTCGGGTTGCCAGATCGTCTTGTGCTCATAGTACAAGACTACCTCACCAGCCGGAGCTTCCGCTATCGTGTCGAGGGCAACCGATCATCCCCCCACCCCATCAGAGCCGGAGTCCCTCAGGGCTCCGTGCTGTCTCCACTTCTGTTCACGCTTTACACAAGCGATTTCCCCCGCATCCCCAAAGTAGAGATCGCTCTCTTTGCGGACGACACCGCGATTTATACCACCGGATGGAATCCAACTATTCTACAAAGAGACATCCAACGAACGCTCCGAGCGCTCGATGGATGGTTTCGTAAGTGGCGAATAACGATTAATCCCGAGAAGAGCGTAGCGATGCGTTTCACTCACGGGGTTAAACGCTATTTCCCAACTAAACAAGTCAGGATCAATGACCGACCCATACTGTGGGAAAAGTCAGTTAAATACTTAGGAGTCACCCTTGACTATCGACTCAACTTCAATGATCACATCCACGCCGTCCACAAAAGGGCGGCATTCTACCTATACCGCCTCGCGTTACTCCTAGGCAGGCGCAGTAAAATGTCTCTTAGAAATAAGTTGACACTCTACAAAACCTGCGTCCGACCGACAATGACATACTCGTCCGTAGCATTTGCTCACGCCTCCCGCATCTCCCTAGAGAAACTTCAGATTTTACAAAATAAATTCGTTCGCGGTGCATTAGATGCCCCCTGGTACCAGAGGAACATCGACCTGCACAGTGATCTCGAGCTTCCCTCGATAGTTCAATATATGAAAAATGCCTCTCGCCGCTACTTTGACGCGGCACTCCATCACCCCAACCTTCTAGTAGTTCAGGCCTCTGACTACACGACAGACGCGACAACAGACGCACGGCCCCTTCGTAGACGCCCTAGAGACATCTTGAGCGATCCGGACGATGAAATCGCTGCCGCAGTGCAGGCAGCGATTGATTCGCCCACTCCGTCATCCTCACCATCTTTCAACACAATTAGACACAGACACCGACCTCGCCGGATGCGAGGTCGAAGGTCCCGTATTTAATGTCGACTTTATTCGCCTTCGAGTTTCTTGCCGATTCTTCTCGAAGGTGTATTCCGAATCGGTGGTCAGTTATGCAATTCATTTAAAGGGCTCCAGCCATTTCATGAGGGCCCCCTCGATCACTACCTAACAGTAGAGATCGAGGAGTGTTTAGTTCGATACTCCCCAAGTAATCAATGGCAACTGTCCAAGCCGAGGTTCGTACCCCCTGGGTGCCCTTGAGCAAGTGGCCAAAAAACTTAACTTTGGCGTGCGTCTTCTGCGTCACGCATTGCGGCGGAGCGCTTTTGCGCCCGCCCCACCGTCCGGTGACGCTGTAGAGGTCAGTTATAGACCAACAGCACATATCCTTTCTAAAAAAAAAAAAAAAAAAAACATTGGATCCGACCATTCAGTCAACGGAACTTGGATCGAACCAGGAACCTGACCTACTAGGAGCTACGAACCGAAGTCTCCAGTACATCGTGTAGACCTTGCGATCCATCGCCTACATCTTGGTCCATCGGAGCCGGATAGAACCAGAAGAACTTAAGCGACCAACAGCTTATCCAGTGAACGTCTGCCGCCCATCGAACATGGTGGTCACGAGGAGCCAAAGCGACCTGGCAGAGCTGGAAGAGCGGAAGCGGTTGGACGAAGAGCGCCTTCGAAGGCTATCCCTAGAGCCGCCGGCATCACCATCTGTGCCGGCCGCTGGCACGGCTGCTGGCACGACCGCTGGCCCGTCCGGCAACATCGAACGAAGCAAGTCACCGGCGCACTCGCAACGAACTGCGAACCCTAAGGCTGCGGCTGGCGGAGTTAGAGGCGGCCGAGAAACTTGCTGAATTGAAGAGAAAGGAGTTGGAAATGGAAGCGGACCTAGTGAAGAAGCGATTGGCGGCTCAGATCGCGAATATTGAAGAAGATCAGAGCCTTCACGACGAGCCAACCGTGCGGAACAACGACAACCACCAGAAGGTGGATGATTGGTTGCAACGCACAAACCCCTCCACCCTACGGGGGGAGAGCGGGGATGTGCCACGCCTCAGCACCGAGAGGCAACAAGAAGAACCACGACGAGCACGCTTTGAGCGTTCTACAAGATTACCCACCCCGGGTCGATCTGACCGCAGATCCGGGATCGAACAACTCGCCGAGGCTATTGAACGAATGGCCAGACCTCGGGCCCGCTACAACTCCGACCTGCCCGTCTTCACTGGGGCACCAAACGAATGGTTGCCCTTCAAGGCCACATCTCAGCAGCCGAGAACCTACAGCGGCTGAGAAGTTGCCTGAAGGGTGATGCACGTGACGCCGTGGCTGCATTATTGCACACAGCCACCGATCCTGACGTTATCATCAACACATTAGAGCAGAGCTTCGGGAGACCAGAGCTCATCATTGACCGAGCTCTGGAGGAGCTTAGAAGATTTCCGAAGCCAGGAACGACAGCGACTGATCTCAATAGCTTCGCTGTCAAGATTCAGAACGTTGTCTGCGTGCTTCAGAGCATTGACCGGCGTGGGTACCTTTATAACCCAATGTTGGCACGAGAGGTGCTGGAAAAGCTGAGCCCGCACATCAAGACGCAATGGTGTTACTACGTCGACGAACACCAGTCATCAGTGGAACCCGAGATCGTCTTGCTATCTCGCTTCCTCATGCGAGAGGCGGATATGGCACTGCGCTACACTTATACGCCCGCAGTGACCTCCGCCGCCCGTGAAACGAGACAGGCAGCGACAACTAAGAAGAGAAATGCCGTGTACACTACCGACGAGGGCGCGGAACAAGAAACAAAGACTGACCGATGCCAGAGCTGCAACCAAGCCCATGCGCTACATCAGTGCCCAACCTACCGGGCACTGACCGTCGATAAGCGCTGGGAGCTGGTCAAAGAGAAAGGCGTATGCTTCCGATGCGCCGACAAGAAACATCGCCGGTACCAATTCAAGGCGAAGCTGTGCGGCATTAACCAATGCCACCGCCCGCACCACTCAACACTGCACGAAGAAGCGCGACCTAGCGCACGATCAGCTGCGCAACCCGAACATTCGTCGAGCCACAATGCAGCGGTCTTGTCGGTAGCACCCACCAATGCTGCCGGCCTGAAGACCGTGATGCTGAAGATCTGCCCCGTGGTTGTCACTGGTCCACGGGGGGAGGTCGACACTTACGCGCTGCTCGACGTAGGCGCCACTATCACACTCATCGACCATGAGTTGGCGAAACGGATCGGCGCAGAAGGCCCTACGCAGCACCTACATCTGAATGGCGTTAACATGTCGCAGCGAGAGGAAGATAGCCAAACCGTCTCACTCTCACTGAGGGGAGCAAAGGAAACAGCGCTATACAAAGTCAAAGCGCGCACGGTACGCGACCTAAAGCTACATCGGCAGACCGTACAGAGGCAGACTACGAAAACGAGAGCGTGCTGCACGTATACGCGCCCGACCAGCGTACGAACGAGCACGACCAGCGCTTACACGAGCTTGTGGAGGCGCACTTCCGCATCGACGCGCTCGGCGTCGCTATCCATTCGAGAGTGAGCGACGCAGATCTACGAGCTACGAAGATCTTCGAAGAAACGATAAAGAAAACAGACAGCGGCTACGAAGTGGGCTTGCCTTGGCGGCGAGATGACGTCACCATGCCGTCGAACTACGGCGCGGCTCTACGGCGTCTACAAAGCATCGAACGAAAGATGGACGCCTGCCCAGACTTCGCGGACCAATACGCCGCGCAAATAGAAAATCTGTTGGCTAAGAATTATGCGGTGCCATGCGTCGGGACTGAACGACGGAGCCCCATCTGCTGGTACCTCCCGCACTTCGCAGTACAGAACCCGAACAAGCCTGGTAAACAACGGCTTGTTTTTGACGCAGCTCACCAATGTCACGGCGTGAGCTTGAACGACCAGCTGCTGGAGGGCCCGGACCTTCTACTATCACTACAAGGAATCGTCTTCAGATTCAGAGAACGGCCGATCGCCGTCACCGCCGACATACAAGAGATGTTTCTACGAGTGAAGATCCGACCTGAAGACCAGCCCGCACAGCAGTTCTTATGGCGAGGCCGGGACCGAACTAACCCGCCTCGCCACTACAAGATGGCGAGCATGATTTTCGGCGCCGCCAGCTCACCCTTCATGGCACACAGCGTGCGCAATCACAATGCACACGCGCATGCGCAGACTCATCCACGCGCTCTAGCGGCCATCACCGACAGCCACTACATGGATGATCTCGTAGACAGCTACGCCGATGAAGAAGAAGCTCGTAGAAGAGCACTATACAAGAGCTACGCGAGGTGCACGCGGCCGCTGGCTTCACGCTGCGCAGTTGCAGTGCTAGCAACACGAACGTGCTACGAGACGTACCGCCAGAGCTACGAGCGACTACGCCCACTCAGTTGGGAGCAGGGAGCCCTGAGAGCAAGATACTCGGGCTCTGCTGGGACTCCAACAAAGACGAACTGGGGTTCAACACCGCAATGCACCGCGTACCGGCTGAGGTGCGCGCGCAGATCCGCGCACCCACGAAGAGAGAGGCCCTCAGCGCGGTCATGTCCATTTATGACCCGCTTGGTCTCCTCAGTCAGTACACCATTCGAGCGAAGATCATCCTGCAGAGCCTGTGGCGTCTTCACATGCCATGGGACGAGCCGATACCTGCAGAAGAAGCCGAACATTTCGCGGAATGGCTACGCCAGCTGAGCGAGATAACTCTCTTGCGCCTACGCCGTAGCTACGCGCTAGAGGGACACAAGCGCGTAGACCTGCACATACTGTGCGATGCGAGCGAGCAGGCATTTTCTACGGTGGCCTTTTGGAGGGCCATCCACCACGACGGCAGCGTGACCATTGCTTTGGTGGCTGCCAAAGCCAAGGTAGCGCCGCGACGCGCGCAGAGCATACCGCGCCTAGAACTACAGGCAGCGGTCATCGGCGCGAGGCTCGCGGACGTTATAAAAAAGGAGCATCGCGTTGAAGTAACGAAAACCACCTACTGGACCGACTCTGCGACCGTAGTCCATTGGGTGCACAACGACGCGAAGCGCTACACACCCTTTGTAGCGCACCGGCTGGGCGAGATAGCGGAGTTAACTCACCGACGTGAGTGGAGATGGCTGCCTACCGAACATAACGTAGCCGACGACGCGACGAGACTGAGCCGCACGCCCATAGCCGCTAGCGATCGCTGGTTCCAGGGGCCCAGCTTCCTTCGCGAACCCGAAGAGGAATGGCCCACACACCAAGCGTTCACTGACCAACAAGAGGTCCTGCACACGAGCGAGCAGGACGAACATTTAGAGATCCCGCACACGAACGAGCGGGATGAATATAGTGACCGATGGCTGCCTGAACCCACTCGTTTCTCTAAATACGAGACGCTGGTGCGGGCAGCCGCGCGTGTGCTGGCATTCATCGACATATGCCGGCGCCGTACGACGCGCATGGAAGCAGATCACATTGAACGCGCTGAGAAAGCGCTCATACGACGCGCCCAAGAAGACAACTTCGGGACCGAACTGAGGAGGATCGAGTCTGCTTGCCCCGTCCCTAGAGCAAGCCGACTATTCAAGCTAGACCCGGTGCTCGAAGACGGACTTCTGCGGGTGCGGGGGCGCATCGACGCATCCAGCGCGCCCCTGGAAACCAAGCGACCGGTTATCCTTGACGGCCGTCACCACGTGACAAAGCTCATCGTGCTAAGGGAGCACTGCGCCGCCGGTCACGCTAACAGAGAGCGCGTGACGAACGACCTACGGCAGCGGTACTGGGTCATTCACCTGCGACCTACCGTACGCGCCGTAGAAAGTAAATGCGCCCTCTGCCGAGTACGACGAGCAAGACCGCGGCCGCCAGCCACGGGGGACCTGCCACGCGCCCGCCTTGACCCATTTCACCGTCCGTTCACTAACTGCGGGGTGGACTACTTCGGGCCAATGCAGGTCAAGGTGGGGCGCCGCCGAGAAAAGAGATGGGGTGCCCTATTCACCTGTCTCACGACGCGCGCCGTGCACCTAGAGCTCGTAGCTTCGTTGTCCACTGACTCAGCTCTGATGGCGCTGCGACGAATGGCTGCACGTCGAGGCTGGCCACGTCTTATGGTCTCGGACAACGGAACGGCCTTCCGGGGCTCCGACGTGGCGCTGAAGAAGGCATACGCGGAATGGGCACCCGCCCTAAGTGACGAAGGGCTATTACACCGGATGAAGTGGCATTTCATCCAACCAGGCGCGCTCAACCAGGGTGGAGCGTGGGAGCGCTTAGTACGCTCCGTGAAGACCGCTCTGCACACGACGCTAAGAGAAAAGGCACCTTCCGAAGAGGTTCTGCAGACACTCCTGATCGAAGCCGAGCACTCTATCAATGCTCGCCCCCTCACCTACGTCAGCGTGAGTGCACTCGACCCAGAAGCGCTCACACCGAACCATTTCCTGCTGGGGTCATCGATCGGCCTACCTACCACAGGCCCCTGCGATGAAGCTGACCGACGAACTTGGCGAGCAAGCCAAGCGCTCGCTGACCATTTCTGGAAGCGCTGGCTGCGGGAATACCTCCCCACGCTTGTACCACGGGGGGAGCCAGCTAACCGCCGACGACAACTGCAAGCCGGCGACATCGTTGTTGTGGTCGACCACACGCTGCCTCGGAACGT
Source organism: Alsophila aescularia (assembly GCA_946251855.1). Lineage (NCBI taxonomy): Eukaryota > Metazoa > Arthropoda > Insecta > Lepidoptera > Geometridae > Alsophila > Alsophila aescularia. Next base: position 71,941,436 of record OX276373.1, on the reverse strand, counting down.
CTGGCCAATCGGGATTGTTGAGCGCACCTATCCCGGTCCAGATGGCGGCGTTCGAGTCGCCGACGTAAAAACTAAGAGCGGTACCTTCCGACGCCCTACCAGCAAACTCGCCGTCCTGCTAAGGGAAGAAGAGGCTACGCGAGCTGCGCCGGGGGGAGAGATGTTGTGGACGCCGAGCCTGCCCGCGACAGCATGAACGCAGACAACATGCAAAATAGGCCACGCCCCTTTTAACTGCGGCGTGTATACCGCATTAGTTTTAAGACCGTATAACTGTATATATAGTGATAAGTTTTTGAAATAAACATTGGATCCGACCATTCAGTCAACGGAACTTGAACAAGCAACAGTGTTTAATTGAACTACAGTCCACATCGAACCACCTACTAGGAGCTACGAACCGAAGTCTCCAGTACATCGTGTAGACCTTGCGATCCATCGCCTACAAAAGTTGTATGAACACATTTTTCTAAAGTTGCTACATTTTTATGAAAATCAATATTTTGTTTTTCTCTTTCCTAACAATGTATGAAAATGAAAATTTTCGTTTTTCATGAAGTTGTAGCCACTTTAGAAAAAAATGGGTATTTGCACTCGGATTGTAAATCCGACTGATTTTAATGTAACTTTCACTTACTCGTAAATACTCTTTACGATTCAGATTAAAAGATAGATAACATCTGTGCTTATAATAAAGCAGTAAAAAAAGTCAGTACAAAGAAAAAAACATGGGGTATGGTATTTAAAATAATACATTAATTTATTATATGTACTTTTGGTCCTGGAAAAACACATAGGTTATGTTTAACCCAGAGAAATGACCACGCGGACAAAGCCGCGGGCACAGCTAGTCGCTAACACGCATCGAAGTCGATACAGTACAGGAAATAAGCATAAACAATAAAATAGCATAAAGTAAAAGCGAGATAGAATTATGCGAAAAACGTAAGCGAGTGACCGAGGCAGTTATACAATGCTGTCTTCACCTTCATCATTCGGATTGCGCCTGAAAAATAGCAGTTTTCGCAGTGACTAGCAGACAACTTTCGGTGCGCCTACTATAATAACTTCGAGTGACTGTGTTTAATTTTTTGAACGGTGAGCAGTGATGCAAAAGTAGACATGTTCATGGACATTTACAACGGGGATTTGTCGATGCCACGCAAACTTTCTATTTAGTATATAAATAAGAACAATTAAAAAAAAATATAAGGAGGTTTAATGTTCTTTTAAACCTTTTTTTTTTAAAGAATTGTCATCATCTTGTGAGCTACGCTGAAAGTTACAGCCGGATGGCTAATCGGGAAGTGCTCGAAATTTGAGTTGCAAGATTCCAGGATAGACAGAAATACATACATACTCGTACATACAAGTGAAGTTATATAAAAGCTTTTAAAAACATGACATTCAACCAAAATGCTTTATTGTCAATGTATTTGTGGCAATATTAATTTATATATAGAGCGATGGAGTCTCTCATTCATTTTTGGGTGCAGTCTACATAAGTATAATTTAATAAATTAAATTAAAAAATAAGCTTTTACAACCTATTTTTAATGAAAGTTTTTTTTGTTTCCTTTTCACTTTTTACGTTGTTTTTACCTTTCTTTTTAATTTCTTTGTCATCGGTTTGTGAGCTACCCTGAAAGTTTCAGCCGGATAGCTAATCGGGAAGTGCTCAAAAATTGAATTGTAAGATTCCAGGACAAAAAACATAGATACATACATACAAGTAAAGTTAGATAAAAGCTTTTAAAAACTGCAATAATGCTTTGTTTGCTACAATATATTTCCAGTATTCGCGATTCATGTATGATAATAAGATCTGGCGAGCTAAGATGGCGGTTTGTATATCGAGAGAAGACAAATATCTATCGCGATTTAGTAAATATGTATTAACATAGCCAATATTGTAACTTTTAAACTTTCCAGATTCGAACATAAAGTTATATATTTAAACGGGACTCAAACGCGCTGAAAATATGCTGAGATATATGCTGAATAGCATTTTTATTGACCTCGACGTTTCGATCAAGTTGCAATGATCGTGGTCACGAAAATACTGAAATAGCGGGTGTCAGCGTCGAGAAGGGCGAGTTACCCGCATTTGGTTTTGTAAAAATTCAGAATTGTCACGGCACACAACACTAACGACATCTGCAGATTTCTTCTGACATAAACCGCTACGCGGCCCTAATCACTGGATTGAACTCCACGACCCGAATGAAATAGCGGGTGTCAGCGCTATTTCAGTCTTTTCGTGACCACGATCAATGCAACTTGATCGAAACGTCGAGGTTAATAAAAATTTAGTTTTCAGCGCGATTGAGTCCCGTTTAAATATATCATCATCATCATTTACAGCCACTACGCTACCCACTGCTGGGTATAGGCCTCCTTTCGCTGTTGCCACGCCTTTCGATCGGATGATAACCTCATCCATGTCTTTCCCTCCACCCTGACGAGATCATCAACCCATCGCGCCGCTGGACGTCCAACCTTCCTCTTGCCAGTTCTTGGTTGCCACTCGGTCAAAGACTTGCTCCACCTGCCATCACCTAGCCTAGCCATGTGTCCCGCCCAATTCCATTTTAGTTCCATGATACTCTTCCTAATGTCTCGAACTTTCGTTCGACGTCGGATTTCGACATTATAGGAATGCGGTCCTGTAATTTGATGCCAAGCATGGCTCTCTCCATGGCCCTTTGTGAAACTCCTAGTCTGTACACAGCTTCCTTTGAGAGCGTCCATGTCTCGGCACCATTCGTCATGGTGGGTAGGACACACTGGTTATAGAGACGGGTCTTCAGGCATTGTGGAATGGTCTTCGATTTGAGGACATCGTCCAGTTTACCAAATGCTGCCCATCCGAGCTGTATCCGTCTGGAGATCTCCCTATTTTGGTGCTCTTTGCCAAAGGATAAACTATGTCCAAGGTACGTGTAATGATCCACCAACTCCAACCTCCCGGTTCCTACTATCAGGGCAGGATTCGTGACGTTGGAGATGTTGGTCATGACTTTCGTTTTGGACATGTTCATCCTCAGGCCTACAGCTAAAGAGGCACTGCTAAGGTCGTACAACATGTCTTAGACATTTTCCAGGGTCTCGGCAAATATGATGAGGTCATCTGCAAATCTCAGATGCGACAAGTGGACACCATTGATGTTAATTCCTTTGGTATCCCATGCGAGTGTCTTCATCATGTCTTCTAGAGCCGCACTAAAGAGTTTGGGTGATATGGTGTCCCCTTGTCGCACCCCTCTTTTGATGTTTATTGGGTTTGTCAAAGCATGCAGTCGAACCTGCATAGTTGCCGACTGGTACAGCTCCCGAAGTATATCCACGTAGCGGGTGTCGATGCTGCAGCGATGGAGAGAGTCAAACACAGCCCAGTGTTCGACACTGTCGAAGGCCTTCTCGTAGTCGACGAAGGCCATACACATGGGTTGGTTGAACTCATGACTCTTCTCCATCAGCTGCTTGACAGCGTGAATGTGGTCAATCGTGGAAAAGCCACTTCGGAAGCTGGCCTGCTCGACTGGTTGACACTCATCCAGGTGACGGGTAAGTCGGTTACACAGGATTTTTGCAAACAGTTTGTAAATTTGTGACAGTAAACTAATTGGACGATAATTACTCAACATGGACGCGTCACCCTTTTTATGCAAAATAGTCATAATGGCATTCTTCCAAACTGTTGGGGTTCTGGTATTAGACATGACTTTGTTAAAAAGCTTCACGAGTACTGCTGTTACATGTTCTCCGCCAGCTCTAAGCAGTTCTATTGTAATGCCGTCATCACCGGGAGATTTGTCACTCTTCATTTGTGAAAGAGCTTTTTCTACTTCACTCGGTAGAATAGCAGGAAGTTCTTCCCCATCGCAATGTTCTATGGGTGGAGATCTGGGATCTTCTTCCGATGACTGAGGCTTCGGAGATTGAGATTTGTATAAATTCCCGTAGAACTTTTCAACAATAGTCAACAATTTGTCTCGGTCAGTCACTGTGGTTCCACACTCGTCCTTGAGTTTCATAATTTGTGGTGTGCCTGTTTTTTGCTTCCTTCTAAATACTTTCGGACCTCTAAATTGTTTTATAGTGTTATGTATTAGCTCTGTATTGTAATTTCTAAAATCTCGCCTTACACTTTTATTTATGTGTTTATTTAAATTTTCTAATTTTCTTTGATCTCTTACTGTAATTTGTTTTGCTGCTGTTCTTTCCTCTATTAGAGACAACGTTTCTTGTGACAATTTATTAGATTTATTTCTTACCTTACAAAGATGTTTCTGTGTAGTTTCTTTTAAGCCGGCACACAATAACTCGTTTAGCTCATCTACATCAAGGTTAAGTTCTTTTAGCCCTTCAAATCTATTTTTCAGTTCTAATTTAAAGTCATTTGAGAGAGATGCTATATCTTGGGTTGTGTAACATGTGTTCTTTGGTTTAAATATATAACTATATTATTATAGTCAATATGTATTATCTAGTCGATCGATGCGATGATCACGTGATAGAGCTTTCTACAAACGCTCTCGATAGAGATACCGCCATCGTAGCAGGGCTGCTAGTGCTGTACTGACTGTCTGCACGGTAGGAGTCGTCGCTGTAGGCGGGCCGGTCGGTGTCGAGATTGAGCGCCGAGCCAGGTCCGGCGTCAGAGTAGATGTCCCCGGGCGCCGCCCCCAGCATGCCACCCGCCACACCGCCTAAGCCCGCGTTCGAGGTCCTGCACACACACAAAATGCAATACATTTTAGGGGTGATGCGATCCAAAAGTGTCAACTGAGCACCGGGTTACTCCCTTCCCTGTCCCTCTAAAGAGCTGTACACACCAAAGTCGGCAGCCCAACTCACGCAGCCTCGATTTCAATTACAAAATTATGAGAATAGAGCGTAGAGTATCAAGATAGAGAAGCGCCACGCCACGTATACTGAAACAAGACGGTAAAGTACCAACAATTTTAGGGTTACCAGCTTTGCAAAATAAACACCCTGGTGAGCAAGAATATTTAACTGCAAATTTATATTCGGCTCAAATTATAAAGTTAGTGTACAACAAAAAAAGGAGAGTCGATTTTTAAGGTTTTGATTGATAGGACTATATAATTTGCCAGGTAAAAAAGAACGTTAATAAAATAAAATATTATAATATATTCGGTACAATTCCGCACCTATTACCTAGCCCCAAACTAGGATACCCTGTATTATGGGCACTAGATAACGGATAAATAAACATACATAGATACGAATGTTAACATCCATAACTCGGAAACAAACATTTCTGCTCATCACACAAATGATTGCATCTTGCAGGATTCGAACCCGTGACCATTTGATTTCGTATCTAGGGTGATTTCGTATCATTCAATTTTTTGGTTTAGTGGCTTGAGAGAGCAACTAAACCAAAAATGGAATGGTGCAAAGTACACAAAAACATAGATCACACTAATATTATAAATGCGAAAGTTTGTCGGTGCGTGTGTGAGAGAGGGAGAGAGTGTTATAGTATGTTTGATACTCCTTCACGCTGAAAGGATTTGGATGAAATTTGGTATGAAGGTACCTCATACCCTGGATTAACACATAGGCTACTTTTTATCCCAACAAAATAACAGTTCATGTAGGAAATAGGGTAACGCTGATAGTGTTAATCATGAAGGGCTGACTACACAGTATAAAATTAACTTATTCAATTGTAAGTACAGAACTGATTCGTAAGTACATCTGTTTTTCTGAAATATTTTGATTCAAAAATGTTTTGAGCGTTTACATTAGGAAATTGTTGGAAGTAGTGCAACCTGTTACACTGTACCATAACTTTCTTATGGTCAGATTTTTAGTAAATCTGGGGATGGGGAAAACTAAGGGAATTAAATCAGACAATTGACAGATATAATTAATTTTATACAATTTAATTCCATTTCGTTTAGTCAATTTTTATATTTAAGGTGGATTTTCACACACAGCGCCATTTAGCCCCAGACTAAGCAAAATACTACCGTTATTACAGGAACTAGATAGCCGCTATCAGTGATCTATACTTTTTATTTTGTAAATGCATACTATTATTTAAAATATTCACACACAGAAAAAAAACAATTATTATTTTACATTAGATACCTACTTACAACTCAGTATTTGAGGATAAAAAAAATAAAAATGGTATCGCTAAAATCAGATTAACCCTACGAAATGTAGAAGATCCGTCGTTTATGTCCTTACTCGTTCCAGCTCACTCAAACCACTTAAAGATAGAGCGAGATGGACACAAATGTCAAAATAAAACAAGCCACGCAATTTGTGAGGATAATACATCGAAATACATAACCTCGAAAAATACCAGAAATATCGTCTAAAGTCAATTAAATCTTACTACACCTAACGCGGATGAGAATCTAATAGCAATAATTTATGCAAAACTATACCATAATGTACTCGAAAATCAAGTCTGGAATCAGAGTCAAGGAATGTTTTTTGTCAAAACATGAAAAAAAACATTCCTACATGTGGAATGTATTTTTTTCATGTTTTCGTTACGTACGGCTTTTGCAGCCTACAATGCAACAACTTACCATTATTGTAGGACAGATTTAAATTATTCACTATAAAACAGTAGTTCAAATGCAGCCAATATAGCAGAAATCAACAACAGCTTGCCTTTAAATATTGCCCATTCGCTTAATTTATGATCGAAAACTTGTAAATTGCCAATATAAGATGTCATTTTTAATAATTAAATGAAAGCGTGGGTAGCTCCAACGACGTTCGCCAATGAAGTGTATGAGGGCAACAGAAACAACCGCTTAGTAGGAACACTGGTTTATTACTGGTCGACGCTTCCCGCGCGCCAGGATACTAGATAGGTACAAACAGATGAGTAGGCTCATATACATCATTCCTCCACACTTAATTTTGATACCTGGTAACAAAACATAACACTATTTAATTATGATAAATACTATACTTAACAAAAGAAATCAACTTACAATATGTGAATAATACAACTTATAACTCTTGTTTACCTACTTATAATATTTTGCATAATCTACTTTTTCCCTTATGCGTCTAGACCGTGTGATTGTGAGCGGCGGTGGCTGTGCGGTGGCGCTCTCTGCGGACCCTCGCTCACTTTCCTCGCCTTCACAATCACCCCATTCTTCCCCTCCTACATCATCGTGTCAGTCGTGCCTCATTAGTTTCCTCTTCCACCGCTCGCTCGACAACGTCGCTCGCGGGTTGATTTCTCACGGGCGCGGACAATGCGGAACATTCCAGTGGAGGTGCAACATCAGCGGTGCTGGTTCGAGTGGGTGGTGCTGAATGAAACTGATGAGGCACGTTGCAACAATTTTTGTCATTGAGGTTGCTCTCATTACCAGTATATTTCAGCATCTGATCGACGTGTCTAATACAGTAAACATCTAAGTCGGTTATAAAAATTCTGTACATTTTATTACCTATCCTCTCCTTAATAAATCCTAATTTCCAAGTTTCCTTCCTTGCACTGTACCATCGGGTCCATACCGAATCACCGATCTCAAAACGTCTTTTGCCCGGTACTTCCGGTAAATCCTCGTGATTCATTTCCAACGGCATTATGATATCGAGCCGAGATCGTAAGTGTCTTCCAAACATTAATTTAGCCGGAGTTTCACCAGTGGTACAATGCACGGTATTCCTATAATTAAACAAATATCCTAACAATTTTTCATGAATTTCATGCAGCGGTAAATTTTTCCTAATTATACACTTTAACTTTTTCTTACATGTCCTGACGGAGTTTTCGGCTTGACCATTACTAGGCGGGTGATAAATGGGTGACGTCATATATTTTATACCATTAGCAGAACAGAACGTTTTAAATTGGCCTGAATTTATTTTTACATCATTATCGGATACCAGCGCGGCCGGTATTCCAAAAGTGGAAAAAATACCTTTTAATTTCATTATCAACGCGCTCGTTGAAGTTCCATTATGCATGTATAAACACTCCATCCATTTACTATGTGAATCTATAACCACCAAGTATACCCTTTGTTCTACGGTCATGTAGTCGATATGCACGCGCTGCCAGGGCTGCGCGGCGGCGGGCCAAGGCGCTGGCGGGTCTCGCGGCGGCGCCGCGCGCGCCTTAGCACATGTCTCGCATGAGCCGATCCAACGTTCGATGTCGCCATCGATGCCCGGCCACCACATCCTACTTCGTGCGTTACTCTTGCTTTTAATTATACCTAGATGGGAGTCGTGCAGTTCCCGTAACATTCTTTCCTTCAGCACCGACGGTATAACTACCCTATGCCCCCTAAATAAGCAACCCTTTTCGAATTGTAAATCCGATTTGCATTGAAAATATGGCAATATCGATTTACATTTAACATTACGCGGCCAGCCACGTTGTAAATACCTAGTGACGGTCTTTAGGGTCTTGTCGCGTTCGGTCGTCTGTACAATATCTGTAGTTGTAATCGCCGGTGATACCTCGTCGAGAAACCTGAGTGCATAGTAGGTATCTATATCGCTATCTGTTTGATCTGACATCTTATTACATTGTAACGGGGCACGAGAAAAATAATCCGCTATCAAGTTATTTTCGCTGGACACGTACTGCACTATATAATTATACGCGGATAACCTTTGTAGCCTCAGCGCTGTTGTTACCGGTATACCTGTCTTGCTATCAAAAATTGAAACCAAAGGCCTATGGTCGGTTTTTAAAATAAATGGATCTTCTCGGCCGTATAGATACTGATGGAAACGTCTAACCCCGAATATAATAGCAGTCGCTTCTTTTTGTATTTGGCTGTAATTTCGTTCACTAACTGTGAGCGAACGAGAAGCATAGGCGAGCGGGCGTTCCGCGCCGTCGCTGGCGCGCTGCGAGAGCACGGCGCCGAGGCCGGCCGGCCCCGCGTCCACCGCTAGTGTCAGCTGCGCTGCGGGCTCGAAGTGTGCGAGTACGCGCTCCGACGCCAGCTCGCGCATCACGGCGGCCATACTACGCCGCTGTCGCTCGCCCCACTCCCATACTGCATCGCTACGCAGTAGCTCGTGAAGTGGGCTCAGTACGGATGATGCGTTCGGAATAAAACTCCTGTAATAATTTACTACGCCCAAAAACCTTTTTACTTCGGTGACGTTAGTGGGCTCCGGTGCATCAATTATAGCGTGAACTTTATCTGGAGAAGTCGTTAATCCTTCTTTACTTATAACGTAACCCAAATACTTCACACTTTCTTTAAAAAACTCGCATTTGTCCTTATGCAGACGCAATCCTGCCTCACTTAGTCTACCTAGAACTTTTCCTAGTCTTTCCATATGGACAGTCCTATTAGCCCCCGTAATACAGATATCGTCAAGCCATATGCTCACTCCATCTATCCCCGAAAGAAGTGTTTCCATAGATTTTTGGAAAATTGCAGGAGCGTTGGCTAGACCGTATACTAATCTAGTATATTTAAATAGACCCTTATGTGTATTAATCGCCGTAAGCTCCTGAGATGATTCTTCCAAGCAAAATTGATTATATGCATTTTTTAAATCAATTTTACTGTATCGCTCACCTCCTCCAATTTTTGCAAACACCTCTTCAATTCGAGGCAGGGGGTACTTATCTATTATCAGATCCCTATTCAGTGTAACTGAGAAATCACCGGCTATTTTCACCTGACCATTCTCTTTCAATACGGGCACTATAGGGGTGGCATAAAGTGAATGATTAATAGGAACTAAAATACCTAAACCTACTAATCGACTTAACTCTTGTTCGACCTTATCTCTAAGGGCAAAAGGTACAGTTCGTGGTTTAAAAAATTTTGGGACAGAGTTATCTTTTAACTGTAAGCTGACTGTAAATTTAGTAAACGTACCCAATTCATCAAGCCATAAATCCGAAAACTTTTCCAACAAAGTATGTAATTCTGTGTCACTATTATTTAGAGAGTTAATATCCGTCGTTATAATTAATTTAAATGCAGACATGAAATCTCTTCCCAGTAATGGCGGCCCTCCATTTTGAACAACAAATATTTTTAAAAGTTTCCTTTGTTGTTAAAAACAGCTTCTATATTAAAATAACCTAAAGGAGATATTTTGTGGCCGTTGTACAAACACATTTTAACTAGGCTTCTTTGTAACTGGTAATTTATAAATTTCTCTTTGTACAATTTTTCTGAAATTACACAGCTGCCAGAACCTGAATCGAGTTCCATCGTCATTTCCTGATTCCCTAATTTAAGATCAATTTGGATGGCCTTATTAGTGACATACCTTAAATTAAAGTTTTGGCATTCCTCACAAGACGTGTCCTTGACCTGGTTATCTTTGCATTCCTTTTCCGCGTCGACAACATGATAAACGCACGACTTCCTATCATTAACACAAACTTTTTTTAGATGTCCTTTTTCACCACATTTTAGACACTTATAAGACTTGTACCGGCACTTGTCACTTATATGATTTTTCAGTCCACAAACCGAACAACGTGACGAATTTGAATAACCAGTGCCAGTGGCGCTTTATCGTCGCGCATCTTCACCGCGGCCATTTTGATCTTGGAATTTCGCACGATATACCGGCTCCTCCTTGATAGGGCCAGCTTCACTGGCGCTCATCATGACCTTCGCCTGCTTGGCACAAGCCGCTTGCTCTGCCAACTCAATAGCCCGTGTCAACGTTAGCGTAGACGGGTTCTGTTCAAATAACTTGTCGCGTTCCGGGCCTGAGCCCAGGCCGAGGACGAAACGATCCCTCAGGTTCGTTTCCAAAGCGGTGCCGAAGTTGCAATAGCTCGCAAGACCTCTTAGTCGCGCCGCCCAGTCTCCTAACAATTCGCCTGGACTTCTGTTCGCTCCATGAAAGTTCGCCTTGTCCACAAATGAGCACTGTTTCGGCTTGAAATGGCTATCGAGCAAATTGACCAGGTCCGTAAAACCCAGCGTCTCCAAATCATTAGGAAACGCTAAGTTACGTGCTAAGCGGTACGTCTCATCGGTAAGATACGTAAGAAGAATTCCACATTTTTTCTCTTCATTTACACTGTTGATTTTCAAAAACTGCAACAGCTTGCCTTTAAATATTGCCCATTCGCTTAATTTATGATCGAAAACTTGTAAATTGCCAATATAAGATGTCATTTTTAATAATTAAATGAAAGCGTGGGTAGCTCCAACGACGTTCGCCAATGAAGTGTATGAGGGCAACAGAAACAACCGCTTAGTAGGAACACTGGTTTATTACTGGTCGACGCTTCCCGCGCGCCAGGATACTAGATAGGTACAAACAGATGAGTAGGCTCATATACATCAATATGTATATGTTTTTTTTTCTTGATTCTCTCTCTATGGAATAATTTAATGCGGTATGTATTTTAGTTAAACAATTGAATGATCAGACAAGCAAATCATTTGCGTCAAAGAAATACAAAATGTTTTATTACAATGAAGATAGAAGAACGCCACTAATTTGGCCTAGGCAACTAGTTTCACTGAAATTGAGGTATTCCCACTTGTTTGCTTATCGTGTGAAGTAGTACTGGCCTCTAGTGTCTAGTGATATGGCTTAACGGCTGCTATCATAAGAGCAGTGGTAACCTAACGGTTTAACAGAGCAACTTAGAATCCAAGCATACCGGGTTCGGTCCGGGGCTTCAACATCAATTACTTTTCTAAGTTATGTGCAGTTTTCCATTGCTGTGCTTCGAAAGGCACGTTAATCTGTCGGTCCCGGCGGTTACTGATCAATAGCAGTCGTTAAGCCAAGTCAGAGGCCCTCGGGCGGCCTGACAAACTCTGACAACAGAGGCCAGCACTACTCCATGTGACAAACAAACAAATCAATTAATAGCAACCCGGCTGCTATTAATTGATTTGTTTACATGAAGGCAAACATGCCCTCCATAGCACAGAGCGATGGAAAACTTCACATAAGTTATAACAGTCATTGGTATGGAGCCGAGGACCTTTCTCAGTAATATATCATACACTAAGGGACCTTACATTGCAAAGCGGGCTGTCTGGTACGGATATGCAGGTTACGTCCATTGCAGATGAATTGTTTTTCAGATCCTTGCTCTCCACATCCACCTCTCACAGAATGCGTTGTATAGGCTTAACCCTTAACTGCTGGCGTGGGGTATACACACCCCAGTACAAGTTTGAAAGCTTGTATCTTTCAAAATGGTACTACTTGTCCCAGCTGTATGTTTGCACAGCTAAGATGCTCAGGAACAGACTCACTTAAGTAAGTGAACAATTAAAAAATGAATTATTTCATGAGATATAGCATCTTTTGTAGTCTTTTCTAACCTTCCTGGAGGCGGTAGACCATCACGTCGGTCCCGGAGCAGCTGGCCGATATAGGAGCCAGGTAGTGCCATCAGCTTCTCAGCACACGCGCGTTGGTAGGACAGCTTGCCCAGGAAGTAGCCTGCGATCACCGCCAGAGACACCTTTGGAATTGCTCCAAACCTTGGGTTTGGCCGGAGGAATCCTGAAAGTAATCCATCAAATAAAAGTAAAATCAAACTAAATAGTCCGTTGCTTGTTTTATTAGTCTGTTGGCTTTAACATGCAGAAAACGGTCTATTTTTAATAGGCAGGCTCTAGAGAGGGACCCTTTTAAATAATCTTAAGTAGTTATAGACAACTAGATTTTGCACGCGGCTTCATCCACGCGGACTACAATTTATTGCGATAAAAATTTACATAACGAATTTGGGGGCAGGGGGGGGTCTTGTAAATCGTTACGACGCGTTACAGGGGCAGGAAGCGGGTTTGAACTATGCGTTACGTAACATTGCTTTTTTTTCCAAATCTCTTGCTTTTAAAAACAAGACATTTCAAATATTAATAAATAATATTAACACGATTAAAACAATAACAAAGATCTTTTAGCGACTTTCCAGACTTTACGCCACATAATTGTGATTTTTAGGTAAAAATGTTCACTTGATGGTTATGTAAGTTTTAATAGGGGTTACAGAAAAACGTTATGGCGCGTTACATGGGGGGAGGGTTGGTCAAAACTCTCCATAAATTGCGTTACATAATACTTGAACGCTCCCTTACCAAAACCCAGGGTTCAATCTATCTAAACAAAATTTCATCAAGATCGGTTTAGCCGTTTAGTTGTGAAAAGATAACATGCAGACAGAGTTACTTCCGCTTTTAGAATATTATATTATGGATCAACCTTGAACTAAATCATAAACAGTTGTTAATCTAAAAATGCCTTCTAATTATAATTCAAAAGTGCTAAGCTATATGAAAAAGACTTAAAATATCATCTTATAATATCATACTTATAATAAAACAGTAAGTAAAAAAATGTCTGTACATATTATAAAAATAGTCCAGGGGACTTAAAATAAGCTACAGATATAAAAAAAGTTATTTTTTTTAAATGATGTGTCCTTTTGGTTGTTTGTTTGCTCATCATGTAAAAACTGCTCTACCGCTTGCAATGCAGTTTTTACTGTTGGATAGCTTAGAGTTTGATTTAAAAACTAGTATACATTGTATCTCAATTGGATGAGTAGAAACCGAGACATCAATTAAAAACAACTTGACTTCAGAACAAAGAACTCTGATAAAATTTCATATATTGGTACTTTTAGTTCTGGAATAACTCATAGGATCTTTATATCCTAGAAAAAATATCACGTGGGCAACTCCGCGGGCACAGCTAGTCAGTTAATACAACCAATAAGCATAACAAGTATTTATGAAGAGCCAGCTATGAAGAGCTTGATGTTATATCAACACATGCTGAACAGTACAAGTATCACATCAGCCAGGCAGAAGTTAAGTAGAGCATTTTTTACAAATGATTATGTCTTCATTTTAATATTAATATGTATAACAGTTATAATATAACGAATTGCTTCTAAGTTATAATACAGGTGAACAGTTGATATCACATAATTCAATACAATAGAGCCTCTATAATCCAAAGACCGAAAATTACGCCCTGATCTACTTGCCACCTGCAGCCACTTTCTGGGGTCCACTTTTTGGTCATTTTAGCCCAGAACTCATTAGATATGCTGCAGACATGTCCTGCCCAGTCCATTTGAATCTGACAGCATTTTCACCAAAGTCTATGGAACTCAGTACCATATTTCGAACATCATCTGTAACTCCCAAGATAATGCGTTCCAGTCATTGGAAAATTCCGACTAATTCCGAGTACCAACTTTCGGTGATTCTTCAGTGACTAAGTCCGACATCAATAGGTAAGAATGGTAATAATGCACATGTTCATTTGTGAGATACAAAGGTAACTCACCTTTAATGTGCTCTTTCATCAATCAATAGATCTCACAGGCATTTTTGTTGTCCATTTTTAATTATTTATACACAACAGTTTTATATTAGTCACAAAACATGTAGCACAGCTTACATTTTTAGACAACAGATATTGTACCCAGAGTCCCAGACAATCCTTGCCTTCTCATAGGTTGAAAAGAGGAACAGCTGTTTCTCAAGTCAATCTCATACTGTAAGTGGTACGTAAATGGTATAAGATTCATAACATAACAACAACTTATTATATAAAATCAATGAGAATGAGACCTCATACCATTTACATACCATAAGTGGTATGAAATTCATAACAACTTAATAAAAATAATAGGTAAAAATTGTATTATTGTCATTTTCACTCATATATTTTACAATGGATCAAGGCAGATGACAGTTATTATTACAACAACAAAATTTTCCAAAAATACAATATGATGTAATAATTTAAATACCAAAAATGGGAAGAAATATCATATGAATAACCTTCGCTTTTATAGGAGCATAGCATGATGAAAACAGCTGCCAACACAAAACACATAATGCACACAATGTTTATAGTTATAATTATGATTGTAAAGAGTAAAGAATAAGAGTCTTACAGTGTGACTGTTTCTCGGCAAAGTAACATACCTCTCTGCACGGCGGCGGCGGTCCCGAGGCCGAGCGCCGTCCCCAGCGGCACCGACCGCTGAAAGAAGCTCTCCTTGTTGCACTCCTGCAGCACAAGCATCTCGTCCGGCGAAAACTTGTACTGCGCCTACACACAAGCCATCACACTTAACTGCTGTCGCTCGACAACAAGCCGTTCGCTCGCCGAAGCCCCCGGCCGCGATAACCTTACCATGGAAGTGGGTCCGCCGGTGGCCGTCTGACCCATCAGCGAAGCTGGATTCTCCTGGTATCCAAATGCATTTGGATCGTTCATTTTAAAGAATTAAAGTTTCATTCCATACAAATATTACGAAATTAGTTTTTTTAACATGCACGTAACATAGATTTGACATTACATTATTATTATTACCAGATTACCGAGGTATTGTCAAATTTTGACAATTGACTTTGACATTACCAGCAGCCCGATTACAGGACTTGGTTACAATCGGATTATCACTTTTTTCATAGCAATTTCGACTCTGTCGCAAGGCATTACTGATATCGATACTGACAATCCGATTGAAGTAAGTTATGTGGTCGGACCCCTGCAGTGCGATTACATAATGTTGATCATATCGGTTTCAAGCCATCAAATTCATTAATGGTTTGCGATAGAGTCGATTTTGCTATGAAAAAAGTGACAATGTGATTGTAACCGAGTTCTGTGGTTGGGCCCCTGGGGCCCGACCACATAACTTAGCTCAATCGGATTGTCAGTATCGATATCACTAATGCCTTGCGATAGAGTCGAAATTGCTATGAAAAAAGTGATAATCCGATTGTAACCAAGTCCTGTAATCGGGCTGCTGGTAATGTCAAAGTCAATTGTCAAAATTTGTGCGTGCGCGAAAGCGTACCCGTAGCCCTGGCACAAGGCGTCTTGCGGAACACCGTGGGGTTTTAGTCGGTAAGAGTCCGACATAACCACCTTGCTGCCCCCGCAGCTCGGTGGTATCCATGAGGATTTCACCACGTAAAAAAAAATGGTGCCGGATTGATGAGAGATATAGCAAGATTCTTAACCATCTTCACCAGAATGCTACCGCCTGTATCTCCAGCACAAGAAGATTAATAAATTTCAACTAAAAAGAAGCGTCAGACAGGGTGACACATATCTCCAAGGCTTTTTACCTTGCCTATGGAATATCTGTTCCAACAAATAGACTGGACAGATATGGAGTTGGTGGTAGATGGAGATTGGCTCTCCAATCTGAGATTAGCAGACGATGGAGAATCTTAGGATAGAATCCAAGAAAGCAGGCCTCAAAATTAACAACAAACTTATGACCAACATCCCTGATGCCACAAACTATTAGTTTCCTGTGGATACTGTGACAGAGTACATATATTTGGAACACAAGATTACTTTGGGCTTTGAAAACCAAACCGCAGTGGTGGAACGACGCATTGCGCAAGCCTGGGCTGCTTTCGGTGGTAACAAAGTAACTTACGTGGAAAACTACCTCTCCACCAAGTCAAAGTTTTCGAGCAATGCATCATATCCGTGCTCAAATACGGCATGGAAACCATAGCGCTCACCAAGAAGTCAATCATGAAAATCAGTGTCATGCATAGGGGAATGGAGATAGCTATGCTTGGTATCACTCTGCGTGACCGTAAACGAAACGAACGGATTCGGAGCAAGATGAAGGTTAAGGACGTAATGGCTTCAATAGCAAAGAAAGAAATGGGCATGGGCAGGACGCATCTTTCTTTGCCCATGCTCATGGACACGTTACAATACACCCCTGCACATCGACCCTATTAAACAAAGGAGGACGGGGCAATCTAGAACTTCTTGTAACTTCTTCTTTCGACAGGAAAACACACCCACACAGCTAAATTTGTACTGTCGTACCAACAACAAACATAGAGAGACATACGCAGATAGAAGCGCAAACGAGATAACAACATTAATTCTCGAATCAAATACGATTCGGGTATCGGGTAAGTCCGTAAACATAAAGTAATGTAAGGAACCGCAAAATAAATTTCAATGAAATAAAATAATATTAGCTTCTACCGCGGTTTTGGATCACCAATGTAAAAAAAAATATGTAAAGTTTGGTATTTTTTTGTAGTAGGTACTTAAAACAGCGGTGTTAGTGTGTGACATTAATTTCATCAAACCCCCTCATCCCTTCCTGACCAAGACTAAAAATCAATAGTGCAACTTTATGTTCCTAACGCATGTAAAAGACGAAAAAATATTTTTATACCCAAATATCTCAGAAAATATATCACTTAGGCAGTTTATTAATACACATAATATGTTCTGATTTGAAGTGTATGAATATAATCAACTGTTATTGTTGGGTAGCCAATCTGGCTATTCCCCATAGACAATTGCATATTACTAGTACTCTAGACAGACTATTGATGAACGTCGCAATTAGCTCATTTGACGCTGATAGCAGTACTTTGGCAGTCGTGAGTGTCCACGGAACTAATGTATTTACTACGTACGTAAGTAGTTAACGTAGGTATTTACTTTTTTTTGTACTATTGTACGCTCAGTGGGGCGCTTTGAATGGGCACAAACGAAAGTACGGCAGAGCCTATCCATAAAGATCAGTGCTCTTGCCTCTGTCTTCTGACAACTTGTAGCCACTTATGTTTCCACAGTTCATCTTTAGGAAACCTATTTATAACAATTAACATATCAGTAGGTGTAGAGTAGACAAAATAAACATGTGAAGAAATATCAGTAACATGTAAGAAAGTATCTATTATGATGACACTTCTAATATAAACAAGGGGCAAATACCTAAAAGTAGTTACATTAAAATAAAATATGCAATTTTTAAGTGAAAAAAACAATTCTAAAGTCTATGTAATTTTTTTCTTCCTGACGGTACAAAGAGATCTGGGCCCTATTTCATAAAGCGACAAATTATAATAAACTTACAAATCTCAGTCGAATACGCAAAACCTGCGTTCCCTAGAACAAAAATGTACGACATTTCTATATTTTGACTGACAATTGTCGGTTTGATTGACATTTGTAAATGACCTATAGTTTTATGAAATAGATCAAACTTTTATACGCCGTTTGTCTTGTCGCACTCTTACGAATCGTGTATTTCTGTCCCTTTCTGCAAATGGCGATTTTCAAACAATATCAATCAGTAGAATTTTAAAGAAAATTATGATTTTTAGTACTTACGAGTGAAAAGTAATGCAGTGCAACTTATTTTTGGTTCTTGAGCTATTTGTGCACCTTATAAAAGAACAGGAAGGATTTTTTGCTGCGAATTCCGAATAATATGTGGTATAGTACACGCACGTGTTACACCAACGCAACTCCGATTACGACTGAGGCACGGTTCTTTCACTTCTAACAAAATTACCGTTATATGCAAGTAAACGTTATTACATCACTCGGCACACGATGGCGCTATAATCTAATGGTTAATTTTATTGCTGGTATTATTGTTGAAATTTTTATACTGGTAATTAAATGTTTAAATGTCACAGTCGATGTGCTGTCAATCAACATTTCAAATATTTCCATTCTCTTTGGATCGAAGATATTTTTCGTAGATTTTGCTCGTGGATTTCTTTTACTGCTGACTTATTTGCTTATTTTTGGACCCCGATACCCTCATTACGAAGACCTACCTCAGCTATTCTCCCGGACTTATTTGCTTGCGATTGGAAAGTGCAGATGAGGAATCATATATATCTTGCAAAGATCGAGGAATCAATAAAAAATATTTAATATACCCCACAGAAAAACTAGTTAGAGCTTTCTCCACCATACATGATATAATTATTACCATTCTAAGAAAAAAATGTGAGATTAAGGAAATCAAAACTTATATGAAAACAATTTTGGCTATTCATTGTGAATATGATTTTATAACATGTTCCAATCACAAAAAAGAGGCAGTCAAGTACATTGAAGAAATGTCATGTAATTTATTTATTTATAGCTGGTGTAAAGAATGTAATAAATTATTGAATGGTAGCAGGATCGATTATTGCGAAGAAGATGTAATTCAAAAAGAATGTGTCAATTAATGTAGAAAACGAAAGAAATAAAGATAATTTTAGCTGATATTGTTTTATTAATTTGCCCCTTTTATGTAGGTATAGAGAGCGTAGGTAGACGTGAGTAGGTATAGCTATATATGAATATACTAGATAGTTACATATTAGATGACATAGATAATATTAAGTTCGTCACGTGTCAATTAGTAATTCTGTCACTCGCCGATGTCGCTGCAAGCGACATCGGCTGAATGTTCACTCTATCTCCGGTATATTCAAAGTACTCTGTGGAATGAGGCCAATTGTGTGCGTTGCCTAATATACGCGGTCCATGCTGAGTAGTTGGTCCCAAGTCCTCCTTTGTTTAACAGGGTCGATGCCCCTGCAAATAGTCCTGTCGGGGCGTCCATAAGGCACTCCACAGCACATTCATAAAAATGTCGTCGACGAAGTCGAGGACGTCATTGACCGATTAGCAATTTATTGTAGAAAACCCAATATTTTGGTATAACTACAGTTGTAGTTTTAATCTTTATTATCCTAAACCTTTTTTTGTATGAGATTATTATAACCAGCCCGATTTTGAAAATTGCTTAGGTACCAATGCTCAATTCCCGAGTGGCATAGGCTACGCAATTGATATCGCGGAAAACAGCTAGTCTACACTAATATTATAAAGAGGAAAGATTTGATTATTTGTTTGTTTTTTGTTTGTAATGGATAAACTCAAAAAATACAGACCTGATTTTCAAATTACTTTCACATAATTAAAGCTAAATTATTAGCGACTAGCGACCCGCCCCGGCTTCGCACGGGTAGATACATAGAAAGATAATATTAGTAGGTATTTTATTTGGACAAATAGAATAACAACAATTTCTTACACAAAATGTTTATGTTTATAGGTTTTATACTCAGGTAACTACTATTTCGTCTATAGTGTTATTCTGTTTAACGCAAGGAGGTTGAATTACGGTTACTATTTCGTGTATTATTAGCATAGAGCATTTCCTACGTCAATGATTATTAGATGTTCTGTGCTGTGATTTCGTTACCATGGCAAGGTTCCATATACAAAGACTCGTATCTCCTTCTTAATTTGTGATCTTACGTAGTATTTATATACTCTTTGGTTTGTGATACAAAGTAATCGAGATTTTTTTGCAATAATTGATACCTCTGGTTTCATTATTGCAATTTTTGAAGAGAACCCTAATTTCTTTTAAAATAAAATCCTTCTTGTGTTATTCGATGATAAGTTAGCTTTTTTATGTGAAAGAGTTTTTAAAGTCGGCTCTGTATTTTTTCAGTTTATCCATTTCAAAAAAAAAACAAACAAACAAACCATCAAATCTTTCCTCTTTATAATATTAGTGTAGAAGCAACACCAGCAGGCTTTTTTTAAATAGATTTCCCTTCGCAAATTTCAATAATGAAACCCGAAGTATAAAATTTTGCAAAAATCTCGATTACTTTGTATCACAAACCAAAGAGTATATATATATATATATATACTACGTAAGATCACAAACTAAGAAGGAGATACGGGTCTTTGTATTTGGAAAGTTGCCATGGAAATGATGGAAACGAAATCACAGAACATCTAATCATCATTGACGTAGGAAATGCGCTATGCTAATAATACACGAAATATAACCGTAATTCAACCTCCTTGTGTTTAACATAATAATACTAAAGACGAAATGTTACGTGAGTATAAAACCTATAAACATAAACATTTTGTGTAAGAAATTGTTGTTGTTCTAATTGTCCAAATAAAGTATGTACTAATTTTATCTTTCTATATAACTACCCGTGCGAAGCCGGGGCGGGTCGCTAGTATTGTATAATTTTGGAAACAATCCAGGCTGGAAACACCTAAAAAAAATGAGTGACTCCTCGACTCGAAGACTGGATCGGCTCTTTAAAAGTTCAAACCGAACAGCTAAGTAGTTAAAAATGCACATTTGATACTGCCCAAAGCGCCCTCATGGTGCGAGAAGCAACGTTCTGCGGTCGCCAGCTCGCATGCCCAGCGTGGCGACTATGGGCAAAACCTCCAAAATGTTAGACACAATAAAAAAACGGCCCCTAGTTCCCGGTGGTCTTGCCTGACCAAGGTGGCGGTCATGGTAACGGCAGGGCGGGGGTGCGAAGAATCCCCGGGCTACGGTAGGCCACCACGCACAATTAATCTTGGCAACGTACAACCGTGCTCGAAACGGAACTGGAAAAGATAAGGTGGCACATTCTGGGGTTGTGTGAAGTTCGAAGAGAGGGGGAGGACACCATAACACCAGCAATCCCAAGGTGGGGTAGGGTTCCTAGTAGTAAGGTTGCATATAGATTGCAATGTGCGACCTCTTCCATAGTTCCAAAGAGAAGTGTCATCACATAGAAAAACAGTGTTGTGTAAATGTAACTTAAATATGGTATTCGTTGTTGAAAAATAAAACAGAACTTGTATTGTGAAGTAATCTTTCTTTCCATTAAACTCTGATGGTAATTCTATATAGGATCAGTTCAGGCCTCACTAGTTAGATATTTTCATGACCATTAATTGGTTAAAAAGATGTCAAAATAACAAAAAAAAAAAAATGGAGTTGTCAAAGTTTCAGATAGCGAAACTTGAAGGACAAAACTGGGTACAATGGTAATATCGGATATCAGCTCTTCTGAGGGGCATGGATGGTTTGATGGACATTGTAGAAGGCAAAATAAAGAAACCGGAAAAGCCTGCAAGTGGGGCTGGTGATGCAGCTGCTGCAGCTTTGGGACTTTATGAGAACCAGGTGAAGGAGTTCAATAGACTGGATAGTATGGCATTACTTCTTGTAACGAACAATATTGCTGATGATGCATTAGACAAGGTTTTAAGATTCTCAACGTCCAAGGAAGTCTGGGATGAACTATATAGACTATATGAAGGCGCAAGCGAAGATCGTCTGTATGATTTATGTTTAGAGTTCTTCAGATATAGGAAAGATCTAGCTGACGACATGGCTACTCACATCTCAAAGCTGAAAAATGTCTGGTACAGGTTACGGCAGGAATTATTAAAAGAGGAAGAAGTTAAAGAACTACCTGAAATTTTATTAATTTGCAAGATCCTGGATACACTACCAGAAAGTTATTTTTCGTTTAAATCGAGCTAGTTGTTAATGTCGAAGAATGATCGGACGGTTGACAATATTACAAGTCAGTTGTGTGCACATGAAAAGGCGTTAAGCAACAGTAAAGATGGTGAGTCTGGTTGTGATGCCCTTGCGGTGAAAACAGGAAAGAAATTTACAAAGAAGGGTGATGACGTAACTCCAAGGACTAGTAAGAAAGTAAGATGCTACAACTGTATAGAAGTTGGTCACTTTAAGAAAGATTGTCCAAAGAGGAGTGAATCTCGTCAAGTTGTGGAAGCCAACAAAGGAGTTAACATGGTGTTACTGTCAGTGAATTCGACTGAATCTGACACTGATCGTGAAAACTGGTACGTAGATAACGGAGCTACAAATCATGTTACGATGCGGGCAGTTTGGTATCAAGATTTTAAATAATTTGATGTGGATCACACTGTAACAACGGCTAATGGAAATGTGATTAAGGCTATTGGGCAAGGATCACTATGAATTCAAGCTACGGTTAACAAAGCTGAATCGCTTCCGGAACTTGAGCGGATGCTGAAAGATCTGACTGAAAGAGCTGACGCCTCTCGTCGTGTCGGTCTCGGCATGAATATAGACAAAACTAAGGTAATGATTAACAACCTCATTACCCCGAGACCTGGTTTAATTAACGGTGTACCTCTTGATGTTGTGCAGGAATATGTCTACCTCGGGCAGACTGTGCAATTGGGTAGGAACAATTTCGAGAGGGAAGCCGATAGGAGAATTCAGCTGGGATGGGCAGCATTTGGTAATCTTCGTCAAGTCTTCCCTTCGTCCATACCACAGTGCCTAAAGACGAAAATTTTCAATGCGTGCGTCCGACCAGTCATGTGAACACTCACGGTGCGATTGGTTCATAAGGTATCATAAGGTCGCTTAGCGACCTATGGAAAGAGCTATGCTCGGTGTTTATCTTAAGGACAAGGTTCGTAACGAAGTAATCCGATAGAGAACCAAAGTTACCGACATAGCTCAAAGAGTTAGCAAGCTGAAGTGGCAATAGGCTGGTCACATCTCTCGAAGAACCGACAACCGTTGGGGTTAACGAGTTCTAGAGTGGAGACCGCGCTTAGGGAAACGTCACTACGTTAGGGCGCCCGCCGGCCAGGTGGAGTGACTACTTGCGAAAGACGGCTGGCAGGAACTGGATGAGAAGAGCCGGAGATCGGGCTCAGTGGCGTTTACTAGGAGAGGCCTAAGTCCAGCAGTAGATGAACACAGGCTGATGATGATGATGATGATGAAAGCGCCCTCATGCCAATCCGAGCGTAGTAACACGATAGCCCACGACCAAAAGCCTCGGTCATTGATTCCCGGATAAAACCATATAGAATCGATAGATTAGATGACCCTGAATTGACTGATCTGAATTGGTGTTTTTTTAGCATATTACCTACCTATAGTCAGCTCGACGATGTAATGTTTAATAAATAAATTTATGTTTCTGAGAAATACGTGGACAAACGTGAATACATTCATTAACGAAATTTGATACTTTTTAAAATCCCTTATGCACTAACGTCTATCTACTTACCTACTTATAATTTATATACTTATAATAAAGCAATAAGTGTACGTATAAGTCTGTACAAAGAAGATAATTAAAAAAAATGGTCTTGGGTAGGTACTTAAAATGATGATGATGATGTATTTCTTGGCGTATCAGTCAACGGCGAACCTAACAAGGTCTCTTGTGTGAGCGAATATGACTGGCAGCGCAAATTTGGTCTTAATACCTATTGCAAGGCGCACAGTGCAACTGACCTAAGAATAGATAGAGATAGATAGAGATAGAGAGTAGATTATAGATTAGGCGTAGGAAGGCTTAGGACGGTTTTTTTTGTGAAGGCGTTTCGCATCGAGATCTTTATGTCGACTTAAAATAGGCTACTGAACAGGAACATAACATATTTTTAAATCGTTTCTGTCTGTTTGTGTGTAGGTATGTTTGTTCACGCATCACTGAAAAACTACTGCACTGAATGTGATGTAGTTCACTGTTGGATAGCTTAGGGTTTAGCTATGGTTAGGCCTAAAAAACTGGGGTACTTGGTATCTTAATCCCATGATTAGATGCCAAGCAATCGATAAAAACTAATTGACAGCTGAACGAATTTTGAAGAAATGTAGTATATTATACAGGTTGGATTTTTGAGACGGGACAGTAAGGGCAGGGACCTTAACCGATATAGTTACAGGAAAATGTTCCTAGGAGACCTTCCATAACATTTTGAGATATTATGAACTGCATTCACAGATTTTGGAAAAATGTACAGTCAGCAAGATAATAGTCATTTTACTTAAAAACTTTTTTGATCCCAATCGAATAAAAGGATCAAAATCTCTAATGGACCGTCTGAGGTTTGAGTCTTAAAAATGTCAGAAATTGCGAAATTATTTTACCATACATTTTGTACGAAATTACCTCAACCGTTGTAGCTACAGGAAACCGTTCTTATTAAACTCTCCTTAAGTTTTGGAGATATTTTGACCTGCATTCACAGATTTTGGAAAAAATACAATCATCAAGAAAATGGGCACTTCGCAAAAAAAAAGAAGCCAATTCATCATGTTTCTTATAAGGATCAAAAATCTCTATTTGACCAACTGAGGTTAGAGCCTTCAATATTTTTGAAAAGTTTGTATTCGAATGATGCTAGAAATTTATTTTATTCATTTCGTACAACATTTATGGAAAAAGTATTTTTTTGCTTTTTTTGTTTTTTCTAGTACTCTTACCTCAATTGATCTGGTAGAGACTTTTGATCCCATTAAGAAAAAGGAACGATTGGCATAAAAAAATGTTTGTGTAATTTGCCTATTTTCTCGATGACCGAACACTCTTAACAAAATTTGTGAATGCAGGAAAATATCTCAAAAAGTTAAGGACAGCCTGCTTAGAACGTTTTCCTGTAGCTGATACGGTTAAGGTTGTTTCCTACGAATGTATGGAAAAAGTTTTTCGCAGTTTCTGACATTTCTAGTACTCAAACTTCAGTCAGTCCCATTGAGACTTTTAATCCTCTCCTTTTAATTAAGAAACAAGATCGATTGGCATCAAAAAATGATTTTGAGTAAAATGATCATTATCTTGTTGACTGTACATTTTATCCAAAATCTGTGAATGCAGTTTAGAATATCTCAAAAAGTTATGGATGGTCTCCTAGGAACGTTTTCCTTTAACTATAATGGTTACCTCCTCACGGGCCATTTGGGCTTTTAAGCCCGAGCATCGCAAGCATGCGCCGTACGGCAGCGAAGCGGTGTCCGTCGAAAAGTTAAGGGACCTGCCAATATTGTCTCGTCTCAAAAATCCACCATGTATTGTACTTTATAGGTAGGCTACCTGGAATTCACGGCTACTTTTAAATGAAATGACCACAGCTAGTATATGAATATTACGCATTTTAAACAATACTACAACATACATACGCGTGAACTTGATAACCTCATTTTTTTGGAACTCAACCTCCATCCTACCTCCATGTGCCACATGCGAAAACACATGAACATACATACCTACATACATTCATTCATGCATAGGTAAATAAGTATTCTGATAAAATTATAATCCTCCTTTTTTGTAGCCGGGCAAAGAACCAGCCAGTGGCAACCCTCGGTCTCCGACTGACTGTAGGTATCAAACTAGAAAACAATCCTTCGATACTCTACTGTCCGTAATAACTCTATAATATATTATGTCCTGTGACTAAGTTTCTCCTACCCTGTAAACACTCCAGAGGCCGATCTTCGGCTCTACTCATCCAGTCC
Organism: Alsophila aescularia; assembly: GCA_946251855.1. Classification (NCBI taxonomy): domain Eukaryota; kingdom Metazoa; phylum Arthropoda; class Insecta; order Lepidoptera; family Geometridae; genus Alsophila; species Alsophila aescularia. The sequence goes on along the minus strand of OX276373.1, from coordinate 71,915,551 downwards.
TTGCCAACCGTTTAAGCAAGTCGTCACTCCATCTGGCCGGCTGGCACCCTACACTGGTTTGGTTCTTTGCTTACCTTAATCTTATGAACCATGAGTCTTGCCGTGAGTGTCCACGTTTCGGCTCCAAGAAGACCATGACTGACAGGACGCATGTATTTATGCATGGCTCTGTGGTATGGAAGTCAAGAAGACTTAACGAAGTATACCAAATGCCATCCCAGCTGAATTCTCTAAGCGGCTTTCTTAACCAAGTTGTTTCTACCCAAATGCACAGTTTGCCCGAGATAGATATATTCCTCAACAACTTCAAGAGGTAAACCATTAACGCCAACAGGTATCGAGGTAATAAGGCCGTCAAACATAACCTTGGTTTTGTCTGTTCATCCCAAGAGCGACACGTCTGGAGGAGTCCAGCTAGGTTTGTCAACGTTCGTACGAGAGCCTGCGGCGACTCTACCATGAAAACGATGGCAAATCGTAGGTGTGAGATATACTCGCCATCAAGCGTAATTGGCAATACGATATTATTTTAATAGGAATGTAGAAGCTTTGGAGATCTCTCTTCCCAGTTTTGAGATGCCCATCATAGGTTTCTGACAATTGACGGCGTGGTTTCTGTTCCCGTCGTTCCTCCATTTGTGGTTTCCAAGGCAGCGAATGGATTTTCCAGATTAAGTCAGCCGAATTCTCCGTCAATTGCGGACCGATTTTGAATTATATTTTTGAATGATATTGTATACTCTCCAGCTGGTAAATTGTATAAAAATTGGTTCAGTAGTTTTTCGAGAACAAATAGTAGTAAATCCATTTGATTTTATGTATATATTGCCTTGATTTTGTGTTTAAACTGGCTCAAATCTCTAAGATTTTTGTACCGATTTAGATAGTTGTTTTTTTATTCAAAAGGGTAGACTTTCAGTGTAGTCCCATATAAAGTTCATCAAAATTGGTCCAGTAATTATTTGTTTTTTAATTTATGTTCTCTAATATCTTAGGATTTCTGAACCGAATTAGATGATTGTTTTAACTTGAGGAAGAAGACCTCTAGTGTTGTGTGGTACTGTATAAATTTCATCAAAATTGGTTTAGTAGCTTTAAACAAGCTTTAATTTAATTAACTGTTTTATTGCGCTTGGGACCTGCAAACCGACGCCCAAAGATGCTGGAGTTTTGCACATGGGTGTAGTTCTGATGTCAATTATGGTAGGTACTGTTGAGATGAACTGATGATGGAGCCGGAAGGTAGCCAAAGGAACTCAACAATCGGATGATGGAACCCCTTTGAGTTTGGGCTCATTTGGTTTGTCCTGATAGGTTATATGGTGTTATGTGGTATCCAAGGTCTGATGGTGGAGCCGAAAGGTAGTCAAAGGAACTCAACATTCGGATGATGGAATCCCTTCGATTTTGGGCTCATTTGGTTTTGTCTTGATGAGTTCTCTGGTCTTATGTGGCATCCAAGGCCTGATGATGGAGCCGGAAGATAGTCAAAGGAACTCAACAATCGGATGATGAAACTTCTTCGAGTTTGGGCTCAGTTGGTTCATTTTGATGAGTTCTCTTGTGTTATGTGGTATCCAGGGTCTGATGATGGAGTCGGAAGGAAATCAAAGGAACTCTAGAACAAAAAGATGGAACCTCTTCGAGTATGGGCTCATTTGGTTTGTCTTGATGATAATAAAAAAAAATGTGCTTATTGCATAATTATTTAATTATTTTTAGTTGTATTTTATACAGAACATTTTTAATATGAAGCCGAACTAATTTATTTTTTTAAAATATTTTTCTAATTGGAACGTTTCAGATCCAATCATGGTCGGAGCGTGGAATTAGTCACGCAGCTACGTTCAAGCTTGAAGTCAATAATATTCCAGAGTGCCTCAGACAGTAGGTAGGTGATCACTTCCGTTTTGACCACTGAGATATTTCGAAAATGTGATTTTTGTCCGTCATTATGAAGTCAATCTCTTTTTAAAAGCTTTTTTTTTATTAATGTTCGGGTCTTAACTAAATATACACATAAAAATAATAACAAAAAGGTAAAAACAAATAGACCGAATGGCCGAGTGCACCAACATTCAGTCATGGGCGAATAAAGCAACGGCTACCACACGTAAGGCAATATATCTAATCGGAAACAGCCGTTGTTTACCAGCTGACCAAATGTTCCGCACACACGCCTAAACCAATAAAATACAACAACATCGAATTAATTATATCTTACTAATTAACTTAACATACTTGTGTACCTAAGTTATTGGCAATAGACTTGCTTACAAACTCCAATGTACTCGTAAATAAGTCAACGTCAGAATGTTTGGAATTTAACAGATAATTAAATGCTATAGAAGAGCGTATAATAAAGGATAATTATACGCTCTTCTATATTTTACGATAAATGGTGCGTACGTGTGGAACATGAAGCAAAATGTTCCTTCGGGAGAGCCATGAAGCCTTTGTAGGAACATTTATAGCTAGTTTTGAAACGAGTTCAGGGCAGTTAATCTTGGATTGTGCTAGTTTCGTCAAGAAGCGTATATCAGCAGCCCGATTCCATAACTTGGCTACAATCGGATTATCACTTTTTTCATAGCAAATTCCACTCTATCGCAAGGCATTAGTGGCTGCGATACTGAGAATTCGATTGAAGCCAAGTTATGGAATCGGGCTGCAGATATATTTCTACGAGCACTAAGCGGTACATGGAAACGAACACAACGGTCATCATAACTCAAACGAGGAATTTTAAATTTAAAGCCTAAATATCTAGTAAACTTCTTCTGTATTCGTTCTAATCTAGACGAGTGTAAAGTGTAATAAATTTCCATACTTGGCTTACATATTCAAGGTGACTGCGGACATAAGCACAATATAAAATCTTAATTGTTTTCATACTGCTAAACGAGCTAGCGTTACGCATTAAAAAACCCAAAGCCATAGAGGCCTTTGTGGCTATGTGGTCAATATGGTAATCATATGAGAACTTACTGTTCAACTGAACGCCTAAATCTCAACAACATTGGCACGAAATAAGGATCGGTTAGCAACTGAGTAATTATAAACAACAGAATGTTTTTTACGAGTGAAAGTGATTGCCAGGCATTTAGATATGTTGAGATCCAATTTATTGTCAATACAATAGCTTTCTAATCTCGACAGGACTTCTTGCAAAAGAATTGCATCAGATACGTCTGTGATAGACCTATATATCTTCATATTATCCGCAAACAGAAGATAATTGGAATGCTTAAAGCATTCACCAATATCATTAATGAATGACGCAAATAAGAGGGGTCCTAACAATGACCCCTGGGGAACCCCAGATGGGATAGTCATCCTGAGCCTGAGTTCTATTGCGCACATAAGACGAAAACCACCTATATAGATCACCTCTAATGCCCAGAACCAGTAGGTTTCTTAGCAGAATGTCGTGATCAATCCTATCGAAAGCTTTGCTATAATCAGTATATATAGCATCGATCTGGGACCCACCATCCATATGCTCGGTGATATAATCAGTGAACAAAACCAAGTTGGACACAGTTGCCCTGCCTTTTATGAACCCATGCTGATAGGGGCTCAAGCTAGAAATCAGACTACTATACAACTGTTTATAAATTATCCTGTATGGTTGTTATGTTTTGGTATTTATTTGTCATTTCTATTAAAGTAGATATAGTTATGTTGTTGTTGTAAGAAAAACCACCGTTCGTAATTTATTTATGTTATAATCCTCTCCATGCACGGTTGTCTGGAAGAGATCGCTTTAAGCGATAAGACCGCCAATTGTAACATGTTTTTTGTTAGATTAAGTTTATTAATTGTATATTTCTGTATTGTGGTGTTTCAATAAAGAGTTCATCTATCTATCTATCTATCTATCCGTTCGAAAACTTTTGCCAGAAGACAAAGTTTAGAATATTGGCCTATAGTGTTTAACTATGCCCTTAGCTCCTTTTTTATGAATGGGAGAAATAAATGCTGATTTCCATAGGGTAGGGATGACACCTTCAGCTAAAGATCTTGTAAATAGTAATGAAATTGGCACTGCTAGTTCATTGGCACACCTAACTAAAAATACGACTGGAAGAGCATCTGGGCCTGCAGATTTATTCATGTTCAGAGACTTTAGATGTTTACAGATCAACTCAGGATTAATTTGAATCGAGCCAATATCACAACTGGATACTACTTTAGAAGGATTAAAATTGGAATTATCAGCAGTGGAGGAGATAGAAGTGGCTAAAAACGTTGAATGAAAATAGTCAGCAAATAAATCACAAATTCCTTGGCCAGTATCGCTACTCAGACCATCATATGACATACTTGAAGGGAAGTTACTGTTTGCACGTTTACTTTTGATATATGACCAGAAAAGCTTAGGGTTGGTACCTATAGAGGACTCAATTTTAGCCATATAGGCCTTATAACAGATTTGTTCTACATCATTAACTCTTATACGTAGTAGTTGGTAAGTAAAATGATCTGATATATTCCCATAAATATTATACTTAATTAAATGTTTATACTTTTCCTTTATGATTTTTATTAGTGCTAAACTATACCAAGGTGGATAACTAACGGACTTAAGTAAGCGCTGTGGAATATACTGGTCCCTTATTTCAAATAATTTTGAAAAAACCAACCCAACGCGTCATCAACACTACCTTGGGATAACAGGTTAACCCAATCAACGTCTTGGAGATCCAAGCAAATATGTTCATAATCTCCCCTATTGTACTGATAAACCTTACGCTTAGGAGCTTTAAGAGACTAGGGTTGAATAATATCTACTTAGTAAGATTATGCCGGGTGGTAGAAGTCTTCAGTAACTAACGGATCCATACACGCCGAGACTGGAAACAAACAAATATGAAAGCATTTTCGATCGAGCAAACTAGTATTTTCCCTTACTTATTACTAATAAGGTTAAACTGCTGTAAACTGCAAAGGTCAAGGGTGTCAACAAAATGGGTAAATAAGTTAGTAGGTGGCGCAGTAGGTCTAATTCCATGCGCAGAATCTACCCACATAATGGAACTCATATTGAAATCGCCAAGGAGAATAAACTTATCATTGTGATGATCATTAACTAAGTCGGAGACTCTGTCCAAAAAATTATACAACTGGCCCGTGAAAGTATTACCCTGATGCTGATCACACAGATATAATGTGCATATATGAAGGTAGTAAGTACTTTTGGTACAAGATTTCAATAAAATCGATATCCATAAATCTTCCGCACTAGTCTGCCAACCAGCTTTCGCAGAGACCGCCAGTTCCCGCCGCACCGCCACCAGCACGCCTCCACCGCGTGACTGCGGCGTAGAAGCATAGTCTCGGTCGTGCCGCCATACTAAGTACCTATCATCAATAAGTTCACTATCCAAAATTCCCTCGACTAACCAAGTCTCAGACAGAGACACAATGGTGTCAATTCTGTTGTTCACTCACTAAAACTATACTAAACTAAATTTAGTGTAGAGATTCTTAAAACCTATTCGGTAATTTCAAGTAAATTAAAGGACTTGCAGGGGAGGTCTTGTTTTGGCCCCCTGACTTACCCCATCCACATTCTCATTCTTCCCAACCTAGGCCACCCTCTCCCCAACTTCCCACACTTCACTTATTCCAAATTTATCCTACCTTCACCCTTCCCAGATTTTCCCCCCACCCTCCCCCGATTTTTCCCCCACCCTTTCCCAACTTCCCCTTATCCTCCCCTCCCTCCAGTGACCTTCTTCCCATCCTGGCCCTGCACAACTCAACACCCCTTCCCCCAAGTCCCTTAGTTCCGTCGCAGAACTTAAATTTAGTAGGAAAGCTAAATTTAGGCTACTTTAGTAAGTTTGTAACAAAATAAACTAAACTTAAATTTAGCGTAGATTAGTCTAGTTGGGAACAACAGAATCGACACCTATATCGAAATTACTTTTTACTAAATTCCTAAAAAATACTCCAGAGTTTGTTCGCAGTCCCCTTACGTTTTGGTGATATATATTCAGACTATACATAAAAATACCACGCTAAACTACTGATAAATATATATAGAAATAGGGTAATTAATAACAAACACTGCACCAAAACTGAGTAGCTTTTCCGAGTAGCACCGCAATAACTAGTAAAAATATTAGTTAACTTGCATAATGCGGGAATGTGTAAATAATGAGCGGCAACAGATAAATAAAAAAGAAGGGAAGTGTATAAGAAATACCGCATCATAACCAATCCCCGCTTAATTGTGGTAGCACGATAACGCATTGCGAATATAGTAATCATAAAAATAGGTAAGTAAAATCTGATATTGAGAAAAACAATATGAAAACTAGCACAATCCAACAACATAATCTTACTGCACACAAAACAAAAAAAAAAGCAGTAGCAGTATTACTGTTAGTTTAATGACCATTTTAAAGTACGTAAATGAGTAAGTATACGAGTGAAATAAATCGGTGACAATAGCAACACAAAGTTTACATAAACTAACTTGCTCCAAACTCCAAACGGATCGCATAAAACTAAACACCAACGACAATAATTTATGCATAACTTTAAATATTTTATCAAGATTGGCAAGTAAGACAAACGAGTATATAGAAAGCAAATATACATTATGGTAAATTAAGCATGCGTAAACTCAAGCAGCCCGAGCGCAGACAAAAGAACGCAGCGAACAAAAGGCAGCGAAACTATTGCCGTCGGTTCTCAAACTTTTTACGTTTGAGTACAATTTATAAAAGTAGACATAAATCATAATTAATACTAATAATTCGGTTAAAGATAGATGATAAATAGTCAGTGTATCTTATGCAAATACCGTTCCGCCGAGACGGTTAGTGTCTTGGAAGTGGAATCTCGCCTCACAAAAATCTTCATGTGTTTTACCCAGACAAACTGATAGCTATGCTCCTTGGCCAGGGATTTAGCTTGAGAAAGAAGCATCTTGTTCCTTACGGTCAGGTGATCATTCACAAAAACTCTGCCCGATCCAGAAACACCGATATCCTTGGGGGTCAGGGGATCCTTTAGACTACGAGCAGCTGCAATGAAGTCTTCTTTCATATAGCAACTCATGAACGAGACAATTATATTCTTGGTAGCGTTCACATTCGATGGCACCCTATGAACAAAGTTAATTTGTGTTTTCAGGATAGGAAAAGAGATTGCAGCACCTATCTTGCCTATTACTTCAAATAAGTTCTCCTTGTCCTTCAAAGGCACAACCTTAATTTCCACGTTGTTGCTACGGAGCCACTGGTCAGTATCATGTTGCCTGTCTTCAAGTTTAACAACCACTGACTTGAGGTTGGTTAATACCGGTTGTAACGCTTCAACTTTACACAACCGCTCTTCCATAAGCTGAGCCTTCCCCGGGAATTCTTTCAAATCACTCAGCTCCTGACGGATAAGTTGAACTTCTGATATCAAACTCGAGAGAGGAGCGAGTTCCTGACGAATGGTAGTCAGCTCACGCATCACAGAGTCCAACGTCACTGAGGGAGAAGTGGCTGGTGATGCCGCATTCGACAGTGACTGTCCACTGGAAAGACCGGCATTCTTAAAATAGGCACACCACCATGTAGCTTGGCGGTCCCCCAATTTACGGTAACCTTTTTCCGTGATGTCAGAGCAGGTGTAGTCGAAATGATTTCGACATGCCGAGCACTGAATTGCTTCCTTGACATCATCACCGCAACGACCACAGACAACCATTGTGCCAAATAAACAGCAATGACAAAAATTACGCAAAAAACAGCACGAGCGATAGATGTACGACACACGCGAGATACGACGTCTAGTCGGCACGGCGTACGCAGGTGGACTGAACAAAAAAGATGGAACCCCTTCGAGTATGGGCTCATTTGGTTTGTCTTGATGACTAATCTGGTGTTATGTGGTATCCAGGGTCTGATGATGGAGCCGGAAGGTAGTCACAGGAACTCAACATCAAAATGATAGAACGCCTTCGAGTTTATTAATATAATAAAATAAAAATGTGCTTGTTGCATAATTGTTTAATTATTTTTAGTTGCATTTAATACAGAACATTTTTAATATGAAGCCGATCTAAATTTTTTTTTAAAAATATTTTTCTAATTGGAACGTTTCAGATCCAATCATGGTCGGAGCGTGGAATTAGTCACGCAGCTACGTTCAAGCTTGAAGTCAATAATATTCCAGAGTGCCTCAGACAGTACCTAGGTAGGTGATCACTTCCGTTTTGGCTACTGAGATATTTCGAAGATGTGCTTTTTGTCCGTCATTATGAAGTCAATCTCTTTTTAAAAGCTTTTATTTAACTTGCAATGTTTGTATGTATGTATGTATGTATGTATGTATGTATGTATGTTTGTTTAGGTCAAATCTTGCAAGCTGAATTAGACCCATTTCCATTTATCCTACGGAAATAAATTTTTGCATGTTGGTTCAGTTCCGATGACAATGCATTTTATGGTAAGAATGACCAGAATCGACGTCCAGGAACAGCTCCAGATAAAGGAACTCATTAACGGTCAACAGCTCTGTCACGAAATTTTGTTAACACAATCTGTTATAATAGCCGGTTTCAGAAGTTTAGGAAGTTTCACCATGACATGTTTGCAGCACACCAGGTTGGCTCCTGACTTGGCTGAACTCATCAACAGTTAACAGCACAGACGCGAAATTTTGTGTACGCATTGTTTTATGATAGCCGGTTTGAAGTTTTACCATGACATGGCTGCTGTACTTCGCGTTGGCTCCTAACTAGAAAACTCCTCAACGGTAAACAGCACTGACACGAAAGAACTATGCCAGATCTCCAAAGTGACTTAGGCTCGATATATAATTATCGCGGATCTGAACAGTATTTTTATTTTTAAAGCATTACGTTAAAAGCTTTTGCGTGTTATTATTTTTTCAAAAATAAGTTATGAGGAAATAAAGTTAACTTTTGTGGTTATGTGACTTTTGTTAGATTATGACACGGTTTATGGTCATGGTAATAATATAGCCAAGATAATTATTGAAATCTAATATTAAACTGATATATTATGTAGGTACCACGATCATGTTTAATATCATTTATGAAGTATTATTACCTACCTATACTTTCTACAGCAGTAGGCACTTAGGTAAAATAGGAACCAAACTTTATGGTGGCTGTGAAGCGCGCTGCAAGTGCGACTTCGCGTTGGTACACCGGTAAATACACGCGGCCCCTCCTGTTGCCAAATCCCCGGACCTTCCGATACACGGCCGGCCCCTCCTGTTGCCAAAATAAAAACTCTAAATGCACCTGGCAGTTTTGTACAGATTTCGATTAAAATGGATTCCCGCGTTCCTTATCCAATCTGAGTGGTTTTTTCTTTTAAGGGATATTTTTCCTTTATGTTTAAACACTAAATAAGTACCTATAAACTTAGTATAATAAATAGAACACGTATAAAACTTGACCTAAAATTTAGACGATTATATTTGTACAATTTCTGTTTTTAAAATTGATATTCTGGTCACTTTTTGTACTAAACTGTGTTGATATTTTAATGTTATTAGATATATACATTCATGTAATATTTGAATAAAACATAATAACAGGGTGTCATCGATCTTATTTCCAAGATACAATATTTTTTCTGGAAAATCACCCCATTTTTGTCTTCATATTTTTTCCGAGGTTATATTTCCATAAATAATATTTTCTTATGTCTTTGCTTCGGTTTGTCAGTGGCAACATATATTCAGGCAACCACAGGCCAAGTTTTGTGCGATTGCGTCAAACCATTGAGCAAGGAATGGAAAATGAGTTTTACGGGAACGCAGCGACGAGAATATTTTCGCGCCAATTCACCCGTAGTAACTATTACTTAATCTTAGCAAATGTAAACAAAGGATGTGCATAAAGTTCAAAATGCTTTAACCGGGTAAGGTTCGCAATTATTAGAGTCAGTTTTTACGATTCGCATGTATAATGTCAAAAAATAAATATGTCCAAAGCTAATGTCCATTAATAAAAATGTCAAATGATAAAAATGTCCAATGATAAAAAAAAAACAACTATAAAAATTACCATTAATAAAAATGTTTATTCATAAAAATAACCAATGCTAAAAATGACTATTAATAAACATTATACCTACTTTGTAGAACATGTCACATGCAAATAATGTAATGATTGAAAAATGCTATATTAGTGGTACATACAAATTAAAGAATGATTTAAAAAAAAAACTATAGCTATAGCTAAATTAGCGTCGAAGCTCAACGCATCTAGTCATTACTTTTTAACCAACCATGAAATTATGTTAATATACGCCAACATAATTATATTATGTTTGTCGGAATATGATGATGGTATCACCTATGTATGGTAAGACCGTTCGTCGTGGCGCTCTTTGGGGGAGGCCTATGTTCAGCAGCGGACTGCTAAAGGCTGAAATGATGATGATGATTACCTATATAATTAAGGAGTTGTGTTAGTGGATTGTATTGGTTGGTAACAAACAGTAATGAACAAATTTAAATAATGAACTAGACTGTACTTGAACAGAATCGCACGCATGTGTGCAGAGTACGGATGTAGCGTGCACACAAGCACAACCACAGTGGGCGGTCGCGGGATGCGGTGGGCTAGCAGGAAGGTGTGCCCGGCCTCTCACCTCCCCAAAGCCCGCTTACACCTAAAATTAGCTATTGCGCAGCGTCTTGCGCCTAACTTCACAGCCGCCATAAAGATTGGTTCCTTCTCTACTCAATCTGAGAATCGAAACCTGGGCCTTCTCGGCTCTTATCATGACCTTGGTAACTAAACCACTGAAACGTTTATACAAGAAATAATGAATTAACGTATAAGCAGGATAAAAAAATACGTATGCGTTTATCGTTGTTTATTTCTAATATCATAAAATAATATACTGAAATTATGTCTATTAGAATAAACTAAGATAACCTATATTTTATTATTAAAACGATTTCGTTTATCGATTTATTAATACTTTATTTGCACTAATTACAAGTTATAGTATCAACACTTTAATTCGTAATTACAATTCACAGCAATTTCCGTTCATTTCAATTCATTTTAATTATTATTATTTTAATAACAGTTCCCAAAAGTAATTGTGTTAATAATAATTAATTACATTATTTTATATGGTCAATAATATGGATAGATTTTGTGTCCGCAGCATTTAACTTTTAAGTCTTGCACAGCTATTTTCGGTCATTTCCATTCATATTATTTGTTTTTATTTTAATAACAGTTCCAGAAAGTTATTGTTTTAATAAGAATGAATTAAATTATTTTATATAGTTAATAATGTGGATAGATTTCGTGTCCACGGCATTTAGCATTTAAAAGACCGAAAGCTGGCATCCTCCTTTTATGTACACACATTTTTTTATATTAACCGGTTTTACATTTTACCATGACTTGGTCTCCAGATAAAAGAACTCTTCAACATTCTTCAACAGCACAGACACGAAATTTTGTTTACCTATGCATTTTATTGTGATAGCTGATTTAAATTTTACCAATCAGGGTTGGGTCCTGATTAAGGAACTCCTCAACGGCTAACAGCATAGAAACAAAATGTTGTATACGCATTTAATTGTGATAAGGTCTAAGTTTCATCAAGACATTACGTTTACGTCTTAGATTCGGGGATTTCCATTCAGGTAGAGGTAAAAAAAAACTTTTCTTTTATATACATGGTCTGTTTTTTGTTTGGTAAGTAACTGACCCGACTAAGTAATAAAAACAATCGTCAATGGTTTTAACTAAAAGATTTTGTGACCGATGAATGAAAAATGTAAGTTTCTAGGTTTATAGGGATTCCCGAATTTACGTAACCTAAGCAAATTCCCAGAGGTCGCTTACTCAGTGGTATCGAAAAAAACAAAAAAAAATATACCTACTTCTAAAGCAGCAACTTCCATGTATTCCAAGTCTGTACAAAGAAGATAATAAAGAAAATGGTAGGAACCATTGAATTACATACAAGTTAGAACTTAAAAAAGCTACTTAATTAGTTTTTTTTTAAATCTTGTCGTATGTTTTTTCTGGTCTGTTCGCGCATTACGTGCAAAACTATTGGACCGATTGCGGTTTTCGCTGTTGTATAGCGGATTTGACCTAAAATCAAATGTAGGTAGATACCTACTTTGAAACTTGATGCGACGAGTGTAGAAGCCAAGGAATCGATAAAAACGATTTGACAGCTGAACGAGTTTTTATCTAATTTGATATATTGTTTTAGGTCCTAATAGAAATGAAATTAACCCAGAGAAATGATGAGCAAAGCCGTGGGGATAATTTATTAACAACTAGCGTTAATAAATTGTACTTACTGATAAGTATATTTATCTACTTAATACCTAAATATAAACAAGAAAATAATTAAGTCCTTTAGGTAGTGCATCTATTTTAGATACCTACATTAATATACATACAACTACGCTATGTATACTATCTACACCTATAGCACAGAATAAATAATAGTACAAGTACAGAAGGATAACTGAGTAAAGTCATTTAAATAAATAGCGACTCTCGCTACAACGCTATAAAGTGCAATTTAACTCGCACAGCGCTGCGATCTTTCAATTATATTTACCTATAAGGCGCTCGCCATCGCGTGCAGGCTAGAATGCACCGTATCACAACGCGCAAGAACTTCCATTGTTCTAACCGTTTCAGAATCGCTCTGTCCCTTTTTCGCTCGGTAGGGTTGTATTAAGATGCTGTACCCACGGCTTCGCACGCGTGTTCTTTTCTTTAGGTTCAAAGTACCACAATGTGCTATTCCAGGACCAATATACCAACATTTGATCAAAATTTCTTCAATCGTCAAAAATACTTTATCAATTGCTCGGCTTCTAACTCACAAAGTTGAGATATCAATTACACCAGATTTAAATCAAACCCTAAGTTATCTAACAATGAAAACCGCATTGCAATCTGATGATGAACAAACAAACATATAGACAAACAGAAAGAAAGAAAGACACGATTAACAAAAAAGATATTGTTCAATACCTTTTCTAAGCACCCAAGAGCATTTTTTTCATTTTTCAAACAGACAAATAAAATTAAAAAGTAAAACAGTTTGGCTTCAGTATCGAATATAGAGAACCATCCAAAAAAATTGTTTATTACTTAAATATTAAGATGACTTTGGACCCATATCCCGCAGAAACCCTTTACTTATTCGGGATAAAACGTGTCCTCAATTTTAACCTACCATATAACTTACGACGGTGCCAAGTTGCATCAAAACCCGTCCATTACTTTCAGCGTGCTAAGTGTTCTTTTAAATAATTTTCCACCCCTATCCTGCAGGAACACTTAATTTTTTCGGGATGATAAGTATCCAATGTCCTTCCTCTAAGTGTGAACTCAAATCATACCAAATTTCATTTGAATTCATTAAGTATGTTCAGCGTGGTGCGCTGCCAAGGTACACACAAACAGACGGACAGACAGACACACAGATAAAAATATAAAAATACAGTGTTGGATTAAGTATTTAATACAGAACGTCCTCCAAAAAAAAACATAATATCTTCAATTTACAGAATTTTGGACATTATCCCGAAGGAACACTTTATATTTCGGGATAAAAGTATCCTCCATTTTTACCCATTATATAAACTATGACTGTGCCAAGTTGCATCAAAATCCGTCAAGTAGTTTCAGAGTGGTAAGTGTTTTTTGAAATAACTTTCAACCCCAATCCTGCGGGAACCCTTTCATTTTTCGGGATGTAAAGTAGCCTATGTCCTACCTCGTAGTATGAACTCAAATCATACCAAGTCTCATTTAAATTCATTCAGTAGTTTCGGCGTGATGCCTAGCCAAGATACAGACAGATAGACAGACAGACAGACAGACAGACAGACAGACAGACAGAAAGACAGACAAAAGAAAAAAGAAAAAAAAACAGTTTTGGCTTCAGTAATGAATATAGAGTAAGGTCCAAAAAATAATTTCAAAATATCTTCAATTGGACCCGTTACAGTTTTATTATAAGTATAGATAGATGACTAGGTACTTGTAATATTAATTATTCTGTGATATGTTATGACTTAGATATTGTAACAGAATAAATAAGTAATAATGTATTATGTTATTACTTATTATTATAAATCAAAATAGTTCTATTACATACAATGACATTCTTAATCAGAATAGACCTACTACCTCATTTTTACTACCTACCTACCCGTTTTCAGAACGCCGATAAGTTTAGTGAGATACCTACCTACGTATAAGTGTCGTTGGTTGATTATGATTATATCCTATAGGTATTGCACTTTGATGAATAAAGGTGTCAGAATTCCTTGCTTTATAATGAGTGAAAGTCGTCATTTCTATCACTATTCAAACAGCCGAATGCTATGCAATACCTTCTAGGTTACTTCTTGGTACTCATAATTAAAACACGAATAAAATTTGTCAATAACTTTACGTAAGTAGGTACTTTATCGCTAAGTACAAGGCGCGCGACTCATCGAGCGCACGCTTGACACTCGACTGAACGGACCCGAATATTGCGCCCTCGAATTTATTTGTACTTGTTGCGGAGTGCGACCGCCCTGCCTTTATTTATAATTGTTTTCAACTCAAATAGCCCACGTTATCGGTAATGAGGTAGGTAGGCATGACACGACGAAACTATTATGAGTATCTACTCATCAAGTGTGGGAATTTCAGATCAGTCTTATTGAAGTGCAAAGGTAGATAGAATTACTGAGTTATAAAGGATACAAAAAATAACTCGTAAACGTTTATTGTTCCGTCGAGCGGCTAGGATGTAGTGTGTGGCTATTTGGCTAACGACGCGGTGGGGGTGCGGGCGAGTTGCGGTCGGCGTAGTGCTGGCGCATCACGGCGCCCAGGTAGCTGGAGGGTGGCAGCTTGCGCAACTTCCGCTCGCAGCGTGGCAAATAGGCAGCGCGCCCCACCAGGTGCCCAGCCAGCGCCGCCACCGCCACCTTCGGCGTGGCGCCGAAGTGCGGGGACCTGCTCAGGTACCCTAAAAGAAAACGTCCATAGAAGTAAGCTGTCGCGTCGCGGTCGGTAGGAACGTCACGTTTAGGTACTGAACTATAATTTTACTTCATCAAGGTACTTCCGATTCGGCCACGAAACCAGATCTTACTTCTATGAAAATTTCCGTGGCGTCCCTATCGCACTGCGAGCGGCACCGGCGGCGGCGACGCAGGCGGCTCGAGTACTCACCGTACTTAGTAGCGGCGAAGGTGGTGGTCGCGAGCAGCGTGCTGAACGGCAGGCAACGTTGGTAGAAGCTCTCCCTGTCGCATTCCTCTAGCGCCCTGATCTCCTCCTGAGTGAACTCGTAGTATCGCTGCGAAGCAAACAGATCGTTCAGTTTATTTATTTATTTTATTTATTCAGTACACAATATAAAGCTTACAGTAATAAACTAAAACGCTCACTACCTTAAATTATAGCCTAAAAATAAATGCAAAATTTACAGAAATTGTATTCAAGTGATCATTGAAGACGTCAACTTGTTGAAACTCGTGCGCAACTGTATTCAATAGAGACAGCGCCCGTGATGTGGACTGTAGGCGCGTTACTGGCGTGGCAATTGCACGATCTGCAGCATGCAAACAACCGATGCCGCCGACGATGCCTAGGTCGCACGCAGTTATTAAGGACAAACAGATTGATACCAACTAATATACCGGAGTTATTAATGTCACTACGCAGTATCTGACAGTAGTGGATAACTAGCAGCAATTTTCGCCTAAGTGCCGAAATGTATACTCCGATCATTCCTGATACAAACAAGGACGGAAACAGTAGGGATAGTATCCGTATATTCTTTTGTATTATATATCCCTAGCAAATTTACGCTGGAGCCTTTCTACCATGTGTGCCATTGAGGTCTTTCTAACATCGTGGATGCCATTGAGGCACCCACGTGAGGCAAAGTAGTATACTTTGTGTTGTTTTTCACGTGGGTCCCTGGCAATAACACTAAATTTTAATTTGGTACGAATAAATGCATTTTATAGCATGCTCGCAACTCTGACATCACGAATGCGGTTCTCATTATGAAGCCCAGTCTTGTTTGCACGTTTACAAACAGAAATAATGTGGTCACGGAAATCAAGTGAAGTGTCCAGTGCAACACCTAAGTTGTAGGTGGAATACAAACGGCCGAATCATTCATCTGGGTCGCTCACCAGCGGGTGCGTCACATTGCACACAGGTGGACAGGGCTTATTGTCCTGCGACTTCTTGGCATCTCTACTGTTTGCACTCATAACGTTTCAATTTTTTACTTTGTCATCGTTTTATAGAAAATGGGAGGACTTTTTTAGAAAACAGTACAAAATTAACATAAACAAGAATTTAGCATTTTACTATTTTTATCAAAGAGAATATATATATATATATATATTTTTTTGTGGCAATTGTCTTTTTGACATTTCTGCCAGTCATGTAGCTCCACGTCAAAAAGTTTATAAATAATTTACTAGTACAGAAAATTTAGAAACGTTAACAAGACCAGATTAATATGATGAATTTTACAAACATAGGAGAACTACCTACATAAATGAATTAAATATATATAAATACATATGAACTATATTTTTTAAAACTACAATATACACAAATACTTATTAAAGTTTCAGATTATTTAATGAAAGGAATTGAACTAAAGACATATAAATATTACGACTATTGGATGATAAAAGTTCTGTTATATGAGTTGGCAATGAAACTTCTAGTGAAATATGAGACTGAAATAATGAGAAATGATTCAGTAGCGGACATGAAAAGAAAATATGATTGAGATCCCCTTCATCAAGACCACATTCACATATTGAAGAATCTTTAACATGAATCTTTTGTAAATGAGTAGGGCTACAACAGTGACCCAGCCTCATACGAATGATTGAAGATGTAAAAAGCTTGCTGAAGTGCCACCGTGCAAACCTTGGTTTACTAGGGATGTCAGGCTGAATTCTAGCAAAACCAGAACTTTTGTATTTGCTAGAAGATCTCCAGTTTATACACCAAGAATTTAATAAATATTTTTTTGGTAGGCAAATAAGGTCCTGGCTATAATTTATAAAAGGAATCTTATCGCCACAAGAAACTGCTTCCTTGGCCACTCTATCGACACGCTCATTACCAGAGAGACCAACAAGCACAGGCACCCAGGCAAGAACTAAGCCTTTAAGTAGACATTCAGAAATAGACTTTTTGATATGAAGTAAGATTGGATGAAATATAGAAGAAAATGGATTAGAAAGCAAAGATTGGAGGGAACTAAGTAAATCTGAGAAGATAATAGTACGACGACGTTTGAAGAGAAGGACATATTTAACCGCTTCAAGTATAGCCAAACATTCACCGGTGAACACTGACGACTCAGGAGGACACTTAACTTTTTGGACAATGTCGAATTGAGCATGGAAAACACCACAACCAACACATCCAACTGGTGATAATTTTGAGGCATCTGTGAATATTGTATGCCAACCAAGCCAATCCCTGTGCAAGATCTCTCGAAAATGCTCATCAGCATAAAGGTCACCTTTGCAGATATCAAACTCTAAAATTATTTGCGGATGAAATGTAACAATATCGTAATCAAAATTAAAAATTGGGAGTTTTGGAGACCGGTATGTAGGGTCTTTAAGGGATTTATAAACTATGAAACTTTTGAGAAACAGAGGATGGTGTTTACATGTCCAATAACGGGAGGTATAAACGTATTGATAGAGAAGTTGAAGCTTAAGTATAAGAGAATGATTAGAAAATTGAATAAAAAAAAAAAAGGAACTGTTGGAAAGAAATTGTCGGCGAAGATGGAGAGGAGGATCAACACACTCCACCTGGAGTGCATTGATTGGAGAGGACTTCATCGCACCTGCAATAATCCGAAGTGACTTTGACTGAATTAAATCAAGTTTTCTTAAGCCAACCCTGCAAGCAGGATCAAGCAGAAAAGTTGAAAGTTTTATTTTATTTAGAAATATGAAGAGTTGAATTTTCTTTAAATCAGACCATAGATTCAACGAGTGTAGTTTTGACCAATGAGTATATAAATACATATATAGGACATGTCATGTCACGACGCCCATGACGCATAGCAACGAACAAACAATGAACTAAAAATGGCCGACCTCATAGTGATGTGACCCAAACAACAATTTATCAGATCGAAAGACTATTACTTTGTATCAAATTTATAAAAAAAAATGTACTACCTGTGTGTTATAAAAAACGTCAAAGCGCTTTTATAAAAATCGATGTCGAGATTTCAGCGTCCGCTGCGATTTATTTGTTTACCGCATCTTTAAAATCATATGTATAACTGTAAGTGACCTTATTATTAATGGTAATACTACGTCTACTTACTGTGACCCGCGACTTCACACGCATCATCATCATCATCATTAAATCACATCATCTGCCGACAAAAATCTACAGCTGAAGATTGGCCTCCCCCATAAACGCCACAAACGGTTGCTCGTAGTTATCATTGGAGGGATTTCCTATAGTATAAGATTTTATAAAACTTTGTAATATACGCATCTACAACTTTGTAATAGAGGTATATACATACCTACTTATGTAGCTACGCCCACTTGTATCTACTTACTATCATTTTATCCAAATTATAATATTGTTTACTATCAGACATTCAACATTTATTAACTGTACCTATTTACATGAATTACATATAAGCAGTACCTACATAAAAAATAAATTAAAAAAACACATATATTTATATTTTCCATCATAATAATAAAAAAAAACAATCTACATAATATGTAGATTGATTTATTTGATTTATAATTAAAATTGAAAATCCTATTACTCGTAGCAACGTTAAAACATACACTTTACAATAACCAAAATGCACACTTTTTCAAGTTAGCTTTTTCTAAGAGCCACAACTTTATCATTCCTATTGCAATGCCAATCTGGCTGAATATACATGAGTGAAAAACATCGAACATCCTACAGCCAACAGGCAGCCTTCGTAGTAGTCTGTCTCTTTCCTTTGAATTCTGGTATTCTAAACAGAAAATTTCAAATTATTAGAAAGATATAACACATATTAAAAAAAGAAAAACTTTGTACAGATATACAGGTAACTTAAATAAGGCCTCCACATGTGGCCCGAGCCGTGATTCTCGAGCGCGTGAGATTAGCTTTCATACGAGATGAGGTCATGTCTTCTTTACTTTGAAAATTTGTTCGATAGATGGGACGTCATCTCGTATGAATTCGCCCGAGAACCACCCTCTGATGTTCGAGCGTATCTTAAAAAAAACACATACAAGTATATGTCAGTTCGTATGTTTTAAAAAGCAGGTACTTAATTATACAGCACTTGCAATTTACTGCAAAGACCTGAAGTAGGCAATCAGTCCGTGATACTGAATATAATAGTAAACATAGGTACGAGTAAGTGTGTGTTTTACACAAGTATGAGTCCTTGTCTCTACAACATTTACCTATAATGGTTCAGAGACATGTACATACATCATAAGATTTAAACTCAAAAATGCTGTTGAAATCAATAACAAACAAAATCGATTTATTCCATACTTCACTATTTTAATTCAATTTTTCTAACGGAGAAATTATTTGAATTTATGCTGAATAAATTTCCTGATTGTCAGGAAATTTAATCCCAGATAACTTATCAATAAACGGTATATTTCACAAAAACATGTAAACATAGTCACTCACCTGTGAAATGATAATTCGTGGCTTTCCTTTCTATATTTTGAGGCGTAGCCTCCTGTAGAGCTCTTAGCCATGTTCTTCTTTATGATTTTCTTTAAATATTTACTCAAAACACCGCAATATACCTCAAATTCTTTTCGAATGGAAAAGAAAAATGCTGAAACGTCACAAAACATTAAAGATCGCCCTAAACACCGTTAATGAGGTTGAGGGCAATTTCCTTATCAAGTTATTAACTGTAATAATGCTGCTCTTCCAGATCGAAAGGATCTGGAAGTACAGCATTTTAAATAAACTTTTTTAAGGATTCCTAATACGTTTCCTATTGTTCCTCACGACCGCGATGTTCTGACGCCTTTTGGCTTTCAAAGTATATTGCCGAAATCTATTTTACAAAAAAAAATATGTTTGTCGTGTAACTTTGGAAAGACGTTAAAAATTCGATATATTCGGTAATTATACCGACAACAATTGTCAAACATAAGATCCATGCTTCCTATTGTCGATATAAATCGATATATTCGATATGATTTACTTATCAAATTTATGTCGTTCTTGATAAAGTGCGTTCCGTGCTACCGACCACGTTTTAACGAATATTTACGTCAAATTTGACATTGAAATTCGGTAAATTCGGTAAGTTCATCGATCGATAAGATCCATGCTCGCACTGGGTCACTATTAAACTATCAAAAATTTACTCATGTTAACATTTTCCCGCCAAAAGTGATGAAAGGCACTTTGAAAGATTTTGTGGCCATCGTCACCCGCGGGACACTAAACACAAAATTATTTTAATATTTTCCTTACAGTATTATTAGACGTAATAATGCAAAATACAATCTATAAATCACTAAAAGCAACACAAATAAAAAACAATGAAATATACTTTACGGGTCGCAGCGCAGACTTACGATCGTCAGCCGTTGATAATAAGGCTTTCATCCCGGGAATCTCGGTCTCGAAAATTTCGAGAGTTTCGACAATTTTTTGTTTTTTTCGAGACGCGAGACTAACATTTTTGGTCACGGGAATAACGAGACTTGAGACTTGAGTCACTTATTAACAGTTTAAATAATGTACTTAACCAACATTCATTTTTTATTATGGTTACATGGATATGGCAATGGCCTAATAATTTGTTAAGCCCCCAAGAAGACAAAGGAAAGAATATAACTTCCATGTCTGATACGAGAGAAAACGAGTAAAACCATGAATATATGGTTTTAATACTATAAAATTTGTAGTACAATATTTAGCTTCGCGTCAAAAAGTTTATAAATAATTTACTAGTACAGGAAATTTAGAAACGTTAACAATACAATATTTACAATAAGACAGTTGTCATTTAGCACAATCACCATAGATCTCTACACATACGAAAGAGTATTGTACAGGATAGAAAAGAGTATTGTAGCAACACCACATTCACCCTTCCGTCAGAATATTATATCACCTGTAGAAAGGCTCTTTTTATTGGAGCGCCTCCGAGGTGCTGCAGTATCTGGTTCAATATTCTCAGCAGCTGGTAAGTTTTGAACCGAAAAAGCAGATATTTCCGCGTCACCCTCGGCATCCTCAAAGTAATCTCGAAATTCGGATGGACTCGCTAGCGGTGGAAGAGTAGTTAGTTGTCTATTTGATATAGTAGTTTTGCCGACATCCGGAAATTTCACATGAGAATTTGATGAATTAGCTTTTAGACACTACTTCTTCCACCTCGGAATCGTAATTTGACCGTGTTTTATTGTTTCGCATTCTATTCGGGCCTGATTCCAAGAGCCCCGTTGATTGAGATTCTCCATTTGCTGTCCAACGTGGATGATTAATTATGATGTAGTGTTAGTAGCCGTGTATAGTAATGAACGGATGGAGTGGAGAGCGGGTGATAAGACTTGCTCCCAGCAAGTTGTGTTAAGGTTTTTGGATCTCAAGCAGAACTTCACTGCTTTCCAAAAGGTGTCATTAAGACGCTGTCCTTGTCCTTTTCCTTTTGGATTATGTAGCGTAGTCTGATTACATGTTACCCCGTTCGATATCAAGTAGCACCTTAATTCATTTGACAAAAGGGCAGTTCCACGTTTTGAATGTATGTACTGTGGAGTACCATAAGTGAAGAATAAATCATTTAAGCATTTTATAATGGAACCTGCAGATAGGTCTTCGCATGGGTAAGCAAAGGGGAATCTTGAATATTCATCTATAATTGTCAAGATATATTGATTATGAGTATTAGTAGGCAAGGGTCCTTTAAAATCAATGTTGAGTCTCTCAAATGGTGCAGTTGCTTTTTTTAAGAATCCGTTGTTTCCTTGAAAAACTGGGTTTTATTTCTACACAAATACGACACTCTGGTGTCTTCTTGGCATGATCTACAGTGTAGGGTAGATGTTCAGATCGTACCCAATGTAACATAACGTTGCAAATCTTTTGCGGTTTTTCTGGACCTCCAAATTTTATTTCTAAAGATGAGTGGTCGCTTAAAATGTCGTGACCAACAATCACATCGGCACAAAGGTCTTCCAGGATAAATAGTCGCTTTTGATTGTAAGTATGCTCATTTTGCTTAATAGTTGCATAGCAAAATCCACCTACACGTAAAGTCTGCTTCTTTGACGCCAATGTTACCATTTCTTTCCAAGGATGACGTTTCAGGCTCAGCAATTGCGCGAATTTTTTATCATTAAAACTCATTGAACTTCCGCTATCAATCAAAGCTTCGGCTTTGTAGTTGTTGACAAAGATGGATACTTAGTTTTACGTAAACTAGCCGGGGACGCTGCTGAAATTGCTGATAGCTCTCGATTATGATGGCAAACTTGCTCCCTTGATTCTGCTATTGTGTTAATAGCTGATGGCTTGGTTATGGCGGTCCCGCTTCTGCAAACTTTGGCAAAATTACCTTTCTTTTCAAAATTTTGACAAGTAGCGTGGGAAGCCGGGCATTTTATCTGTTGGTGTACGTTCCCACCGCAGAAAAAACAGTGCCTACGTGATGGAGTAGGAGCGAGATTGTGGCAGTTCTCTGCGTTACCTTCGATTTGATTTAGTTCCATCGCAGGGTAATGATGATTAGTTTTAAAATCATTTGAATTCTTTTCAGACATTTCTAGTGACATGGCCTGATTAGACGCCTCTTCTAAACTTATTTCTAGATTTTCAAGCAGCCTTTGTCGAATCTTTTGGGAATGTATTCCAGCAATGAATGCATCACGCACGTATTCGTTCCTGTATTCTTCAGAATTGACTGACTTGAAGTTACTGACTCTTCTGGTTTCTGCTTAGTTTAAGTTAGCAGGTATCTAGCGTGCATTTCATTTTTAGATTTCAGATAAATTTTATCTAACACGTACAAATCTTTTGTGTACATAATCTTTTATATCTCTTATAAAAGAGTAAACATTTGGAGATATGTTATTGAGCAGTATCTTTAATTTGATACTAATAGATAACTTTGCCACCTCCGTTTCTTCAGCAAGATAGTTCTCGAACGTCTCCTTCCAGTGACGGTATTTTAACTCTGCGGCCCGAACCCGGATCTACGTCGAATTTGTCTGGTCTCAGTAGTCTCGTTATTGATGCCATTATAGTTCACTACGTATTTATTATCGTATTAAATTGATACGAGAGAAAACGTATGTGAAGAAGAAAATATATGGTTACGACAATACGACAGTTGTCATTTAGTACAATCACCATAGATCTGTACACATACGAAAGGGTATTGTACAGGATAGAAAAGAGTATTGTAGCAACACCACAATGTCTATCCATGACTTGCAAACAACCTTGCACGTAAAAAAGCTCTCTTTGAAAATGGGGGTACAGAAGGAAATACTAGCGTAGAAGCAGAGAGAGCTTTTTCTAACGCGGGTTACTTTTGTAACAAAGTTAGGTCCTCTCTGTCTGAAACCACATTAAACGCCCTTTGTTTTTACGTGCAAACTACAAAAATGATAAAAGTACTTGATTAAAATATCTTGTTTTGACTGCCTAATTGCATAGCCTGTGCCTGTCCTACCTGTCTATACAGTTAGAAACCTAGTTTTGAAATAGTCTCGAAAGTCTCGTTTTCCCCTTGATTTTCTTGACCACATCGAGTCCTGTTTTTTTCCCGGGACTCAGTAATGCATCGAGACTGAAAGCCTTAGTTGGTAAGCCCCAACATCCCCACGATAGCACCATACGATCTAACAACGCTGTTCGCGTTCTCTCTGTCGCTCTTACACGTAACCCGCTACTTGTCTCGTGTAGATCATATTTAGCTTCTCTGTCTCCGTATATTATTGTAAACATTGTGAGTAAATTCTCTTTGTATTATTGTACGATGTGTCTACGGTTCATATAACTAGTTCAAAGAGTTATAGTAATGGGTCTCACGTAGTATTTATATACTCTTTGGTAATGGAGACCTGGGGACTCAAGGAGTATACTACTCTCTAGCGAGAGAGGGGGCTAATTTGTATTCTCTTTGTCCGCAACTGGCGCCCCATGTTTCAATGTCAAATTCCTAGTTTCAGCAATAAAAAATATGAGGCAATTTTTATTTGTGTTAATAAATCGCAGCCGGTATCGACCGATTTCATTATAGTAAAAAGAGGTGGTGATCGCAGCGGTGGCGGCAGCGAAATGGCGCGCTTCCTGCTGGTGGCACTGGCGTGGTGCGTGGTGCGCGGCGAGGAGTACGGCGGCGGAGCCATGCCCCAGTACGGCGCAGAGTACCGTGCGCTCGCTGAAGACTACCGCGGCCACTCGCCCGACGCGCCTGCCTCGCTCGACTACAACTACGAGGAGCCACAAGGTAGCCGTCCGCCGCGATCCGGCCACTCCTTTATTATACACACACTGACCTCGCCACTGCTCCACTATACCTACTAATCACACCGATGTTTTAGGCGATACTAGGAAACCACCGAAGTATGTCGACGACTCGGACGTTTGGCGAAAGTCTGCCAGGAGGAGAACGGCGCGGAAGTACG
Source organism: Alsophila aescularia (assembly GCA_946251855.1). Lineage (NCBI taxonomy): Eukaryota > Metazoa > Arthropoda > Insecta > Lepidoptera > Geometridae > Alsophila > Alsophila aescularia. The sequence goes on along the minus strand of OX276373.1, from coordinate 71,890,849 downwards.
TTAAAGAAGAGCTGGAGCTACGAGGCGAGGAGGTGGATGGCGATGCGGTGCCCGAGGCGAGTCGGCGACGCCGGCGGAACAGACCACGCAGCCGTCGCGAGTGGTCGCGGCGGGACGAACAGACGGCGCGTCGCCGTCACGCCACCGCGCGTTATGATCCCGCAGACCATTATTTAGATAATAGTGAATATTCTGTCGATAGGAGTAAACAACTCAAAGACGATGACCCGATTCCATCTAGAGAGACGACTGTGAGAGTTAATCGAAAAAAATTAAGACAAATATTTGCTCAGCAGACGACGACACCTATTCCTGAGAGAACTCCTGGCGGATTACCAGAACTAGAAGACGAAGAGTTAATTTCAAATCGACTTATGAAAGCGGGTAAATTAGACAAATTCGATGAAACAGATTTTTGGAAAGGCGGCGCAGAGAGCGACATCCCACTTCCGCCCCCTCTTCCCGAGAAACCTGAAGCCGACGCAGATAGTATAAAACAGAACAAAGGCAGAACCAAATATCCTATCTACCAAGATTACACCGATTACTACGATATAAAACAAAGAATTAACAATATTATTCAAAACAAATTGCCTGTGTTGCTTCGAAGCGATCGACCAACGACCACGAGTAAGTAATTATATTTGTCTCTTTAGCACGTTCAAAAACTGGAATAGAAGTAGCACGTGAGAAATTACTTGGTATGAAATAAAGCAGGTGCTCGTTCACTATTGCACAAGTATTACGACTTTACCTACGGGATTCGAGATACCTGCACAAGATAGATAGAGAGAGAGCGAGAGAGAGAGAGAGAGAGAGAGAGAGAGTTAGAGAGAAAGAGGGTATATTTTAGTTTTTATATTGTTGTTGTTATTTCGCAAACTTTTCGTGTTAGAACGAGCACTCAACATCAGTCACATCGTTACAATCCCGTCGCGGCGGGCTGTATCGTCGCGTACGTGTTGGGCCAGTTGGCCCGAAATTATTACTCGAGGCAAGCTGGGCCTGGATTCTGTATGACCACTCACGCCAATTCCACGCGAATTCCACGCCGATTTCACGCTGCCTGCGTGGAATCACGAACAAATTCCACGCAGGCGCCGTGGAATCGGCGTGGAATTGGCGTCTTAAAATTAGAGAATTGGGCCCCTGGGCAGAGCACGGGCGCAACTAAAATTGTAAAAATAAACAAGGGCGGGCGGCCGGGCGGCGAATTTACTCGTACAAAAGCTACACCATTACAGTCACGATAGCCAGACTCTAATAGCTCTAGTGAGCTTTCGTTCGTGCAACTTCAAATCCTTTGACAATATCTAATACATTGTAACTGAAATAGCATAATGATAGTCTTATTTGATATTGCAATCTATAGTTATAAGAGTAACTCGATTCTAATAATCATAGAACAGGCCAAACCGCCTAAGAACTTGAAAATTTGGTCAGGAGATTCCTTTAATAGGCAGTGGGCTTGTCACATTTCCCGAAGAATCGATAAATGTTGGGGTAGACGAGTGCTCGAGTGGAGATCATAAGACGAGTGGATGCGTGGATGGCGTAGGACGCCCTGTGGCTAGGTGGAGTGACTACCTGCGAATAGCGGCTGGACGTAAATGGATGAGGAGAGCTGAAGACCGAGCTCAGTGGCGTGCATTAAGAGAGGCCTACGTCCAGCTGTGGACAGATTGGGCTGATAAGGATTCCTTTAATATTGGTTATGTAGGATAAGAAGCGATTTTTTTACAAATTCCTCCCCTAGGAGGGTTAATAGGATGTTAAACATTTGTATGAAACTTTTTTGTTATTATACATAGAAATATGAAACTGTGCTCAAAGTATATTCAAACATAAATAGAGGGTTGAAAATCGGTCTTAAAAGTTTTGGTAATAAAAATCTAATAATTCACAAATCTATAAAACAGTTTAAGTTACAGATTTAAAAATTATTGTTAGGACTTTTCTTTGTTTGCAATGGAAAGTCTATAAGGCAGCGTTTTTCAAAATTTTGATGCTAACGGGGTAAAAAAGTATTCGAATATTTTTCAACAAGTATGTTTGCTAATAAGTGGACATCGTATTTAGATCTTCTGCCTCTTATTTAAGAGTCCAACTCTTGTCGGTAGAGTAATTTCCACCATTCCCTATCTTCGGTCAAAGCTAAGATAAATGTCATGTCGTATTCCCTACTATCTGATGCCCGCGGCTTCGCGTCTGTTTTTATTTCTCTACTATATTCTGGTTCAGTAGATTATTTTAAGTCCCCTAGAGCATTTTTTTTATTATCTTCTTCATAGAGGCATTTATTTACTTACTTAAAAAACGAATTAACAATATTTACTGGTTTGTTCACCACGCCTATCCTTCTGTTGCAATGATGTTTTTTTCTTAATAATCTGCGTAATGTTTTTAAAACTTTATATAAGTACTAGCTGTACCCGCGGCGTCGCACGCGTGGCGATTTATCTAGTTTAAAAGATCTCTATTACTATTCCAAAACCTATACCAATATACCAACATTTAAACACAATACCTTCAGCTGTCAAAAAGTTTTTTTAGATTGGTCGGCTTCTAGTCGTCGTATTGAGATAATAAGTACACCAGTTTTTAAGTCAAACCCTAAGCTATCCAACAGTGAATCCAACAGTGAAACCGCATCGTAATTGGTACAGTAGTTTTTGGGTGATGCGTGAACAGACTAACAGGCAAACAGAAAGCCATGAATTTGAAAAATGTTTTATTATTTTTCAGTAGCTTATTTTTAGTACCTTAGTTTTTTTTAAATATCTTCCTTTTACAGATTTTTTAGTCCTTACTGCTTTATTATCTTTATTATAAGTCTATACTTATAATTCACAAATCTATAAAACAGTGAATTATTTTATTATGTGAATTATTTTTAAATATCTTCCTTTTACAGATTTTTTAGTCCTTACTGCTTTATTATAAGTCTATACTTATAATAAAGCAGTAAGGACTAAAAAATCTGTAAAAGGAATATATTTAAAAAAAACTAAGGTACTAAAAATATAGATGCCCTTTTGGGCAGAACAATAAAATTATGCGTTTTATTTTATTATATTAATCATGGCTATAAAACAGTACCGTGACATATTTACTGACTGACTGACTGACAGACAACGCCCAGCCTAAACCGGTGGAACTAGGTATTTTAAATTTGGAGGAATATTCCTTAAGTATCCTAGAGGTGAAATACGGAAGTAACTATAAACCGTAAAACATGAATATTTACCGGGATGAAAAGTATCCAATGTCTTACCTCGTAGTATGAACTCAAATCATGCCAAGTTTCATTTGAATTCATTCCGTAGTTTCGGCATGATGCGCGTCCAAGCTAAACACAGACAAAACTGAAAAACAAACAGTTTTCGTTTCAGAACGAATAAAAGAACAGCCTCCAAAAAAAAAAAAAAATATCTTCAATGTACAGAATTTGGACCCATATCCCGTAGGAACCATTTATTTTTTCGGTATAAAAACTATGCTCAATTTTCACTCATCATAATTATAATCTATGAAGTTGCATCAAAATACGTGCAGTAGTTTCAGCGTGATACGTGTTCGTTTGGAGGCTTTGCTTCGGAGGGTAGCGGTGTTCTCTGCTGGCCGACCGGAAGTTGTAGGGGGCCCAAGTAGTAGCTTAGCCAGCTACGAAAGGCTGCCCCGCCACTTGTGTAAAATCCTGAAATGATTCATTGGACCAGCTGTGAGGAACTGATGAATTATTTCAGAGGGGTTCGGGCTTCATCGTCTCCCTTGATTTATCGAAGGCTTTTGATCAGGTCTTGCACGACCGCCTTTTAAACAAGCTTCCCTCATATGGATTACCTGTTGGCTCATGCCTTATGGTTAGCTGTTTTTTTGAGGCAACGATCTATTCGAGTAGTCCTAGAGGGTTGCTCGTCTAATCAAATGGCTATCCATGCCGGTGTGCCTCAGGGATCGGATCTCTCGGCTATACTGTTTTTAATGACCTTCTGAAGCCCGATACCTTTGGCTATGCAGATGCCAGTGTTGTAGTTGAGAGATACATTTCCATTGCTCAATCCAGCTGCGACGTTGTCCAGCTACAGAGAGAGGCTATGGTAGACTGTTTGAATTTAGCCTTAGAAGCCATGCCCGAATTGGGCGATGCTTAGCTGGTTAAGTTTAAGGCTATTAAATGGCAGGCGTGTTTGTTTTCTGCTAAAAAGAATCCTCTAAACAAATCTCCGTCATTCCGTAGTATAACAATAAGTACCTTTAGGCGACCATCTGGAGCTTTTAGGTATCGAACTCACATCAAACCTGAATTTTGGGTCTTACATTGAATCCAAGGCCAATCCTAGCCAGCAAATAGTAATCAGATATAGCTGTATATCAGTAATACGAAATCGAACCACTGGAAAGTGGCCCCAGTTTTACAGCTATTTGATGATATATTGTGTGTATATAGCACATCCTATCACTATATTGATACATAATATGCTTGATATTTCAGTGTTCTTTGAATCTCATTGGTGTTATGTCAATGATATCTTGATCACATATATCACTTAATGATGATATTAATAGCTACAGCGACGCTGATATAAAGCTATTTGTTGTTATATTGGCGACTAGGATTGTGTTTTATCACATTTCCTCAGTGCTCCGGTATACCTCATGCTTATTGTGATTTTGAAAGTTTTACAATAGGTTTATTACTTATTTAATATTTTTTTATGGCATAACATAACATTAGTAAATAAATTATATTGTTCATATTTGTATATCACTGTATCAAACTGAGATGTGTGTATGTTGATGGCTGAGGTTTGTATTATGACGTATATTTTTCTTGTGCTTGAAATTTTATTGTTGAAATAATACTGCAATATAAGTGTTTTTATCATGCCCCCCTCAAATTTTTAATACATATTTGATTAAATAATCATTATTTAAATTATTAAATTATTTTGAAGTCACCACAATGTGGCCAATACGTGTTCAGTTACTCATAATATATCTCGGATTTACAGCTTCTTGCCGCCATGACAAAATTTTAGGGTTCCTCAAGAAATCAGAGGCATAACCCTAATGGCGTATCATGCTACCTTTTTATTATAAAATTATTTTTGTCTTTTCAGTTTATATTAGTGAAATGAAACTGGTGGAATATTTAAAATGTTACCTGTTTTTTAAGAAAATATGATTTAGTGTGACACAAGGTATTCAAAGTTCTCTTAAAAAGAATTTTCTTTACAAAAAAGCATCATTTGTAGCTGTTATGTGCCTTTTTAGGGTTACATATGAGCGAAAAATGTTTATATGTAACTGGTGATACATGGATCTGGCAAAAGTATATTTGCAACTTCTTAGTGTTATTGTAGATTTCTTACATTAGATTAAATGATTATGGCGCAGGCGTTATCGTATATCAGAAACACTGATATACGATAAATTAGATGCATTTCAGCTTCGGTGTGTTCTTTTATATCACGAATTAGATCCATGTGCGCCAGATATATCACCAGCGCTAATACAGTGACTTCGAAGCCAAAATAGATCAATTTTGTTGTATAAATGTACTTTTAAAACATGCTGTACAACATTTTTGCTCTAAATCGCTGTTGTGAGAACCGCTTTACAGCTGTGTTATAAATGCTGTACAAGGCGGTCGAGTAAACGTTTATGTCATCACTAGCTGTGCCCGCGGCGTTGCTCGCGTGGTAGTTATTCTGGGATATAAAGATCCTATGAGTTATTCCAGTACCAAAATAGATACCTACCTACCTGTGTTAACAACCTTCAGTAGCGACCTGACATGGCATGGCAGTGATAGGTTAGAAGACGAAGGCGGGTGCGTAGCGAAGCGAAGCGTAGCGAGCTAAAGAGAAAGAATAAAGCTGGAGTGGGCCGAATTCAAAAATTTACGATTTGAATTTAGCGGGACCTTTGGTTGCAGTGAATGAAATGCTTGCGTGTTTTAATGTCAATCAGTGCCATCTAGTTAAATTGGTGGGAGAACTTTGATATGTTTGGTTTATGCGCTTGAGTTGTTGATGCTGGTAAATTACAAGTGTAAGAACAAGAAGTGTAAAAAGTAGTGTTACAACCATAGACATAGACATATATATTTACGTTACAACCTTAATTATTTTCTTTGTACAGTATTTTTTGTTCTTATTGCTTTATTATAAGTACAGATACTACGCTATCTAGTGTCGAGGTCCTACATTAAGGCCAGGCTACAAGGTTACATTTTCCCACTCCGCACTCCCCTGCCACCTACCCTACACTCTGCCACCCACTACCCGCAATAAGCACTGAAGTGCCTGCGTAACAAGGTTGAATATCGCGAGCGCTGTTTTAACACACAATTTAGCTCGGAACTAAATGACATATGTCTCAAAAGTTATTTATTTTATTAGCAATAATGTAGTTAGGTAAATTTTGGCTTTTAACCCGTTGAGTAGAAAAATGTAAACATTACCGAAAATAACATGATTTTTGATAAGAAAATGTATCGAATGAAATTTTGTTAATCGTCTTTTTGTCTTAGTCTTAGAGAGATAATAATCTCAAAAACATATATGTTAAGTTTCACATTTATCAGGTTAGTGGTTGACCCAACATATTTATGCAAAAAAAACCTTAAAAAGCAGAGCCTGGTCTTAAAAAAACTTACGCCCGTGTTAAGGAAGTAGGATACTCCATTGTGCTATAGGTACTCATACTCTAATATCTAAGAACCATCTCGATTACCTCGGCTTTCAAACATAAAAAAACCGCACCTAAATCGAACCATTCGTTTGGAAACTACGATTCTCACCCCTTTTTCTCACCCCCCCCCCCTCCCCTTATAGCTAAGAACCATCTCAATCACTAATATGATTGAGATGGTTGACACAGACACAGATAGAGACAGACAGACAGACAGACAAAAAATAAAAAAATAAACCTTTTTGCACTCCATAACGATTTTGAAGTTTATCTCAATTTTAATTTTCAAAAAATATTTTATGTACAGATTTAGCTGTTACAGTTTTATTATAAATAAATAAAATAAATAAATATATTCGGGACATTTCCACACCAATTACCTAGACCCAAACTAGGATACCCTGTGCTATGGGCACTAGATAACGGATAAACATACATAGATAAGAATATTACATCCATGACTCGGAAACAAACATTTCTGGTCATCACACAAATGATTGCACCTTGCAGGATTTTTTATTATCGCCATTTGACTGTGTAAGATTATGCATCTAAATTATGTTACGAATCATCAATATACAACAATGCTGTGACAAGCTGTCGCCGCGTTACTTTTATATCAGTTTTGTTGTTCTCTTTAGTGTTAGCACTTTTTTTATCACCACTTTGCTGGCTGGTTGTAGCTGCAAAGAAACTTGGTGTTTTGTCTAAAGTAAGACGGTACTTCACGCCGGGACAGCTTTTGAATTTTTACCAAGCACAGGTCCGATCTTGTATGGAGTACTGCTGCCACCTCTGGGACGGTTCTGCCAAGTATCAGCTCGAGGCTTTGGATTCAATTGAGAGACGTGCTATGAGGCTCATTGGGGATGACACTCTGGTAAGCTTCAATATCTGGCGCATTGACGTGAGGTCGCAGGCCTGTCAGTATTCTGCAGATTGCACTATGGAGAGTACAATCACCGTACGTCTAGGGCATGCAAACCGGATAACCGATTAACCGAAAAACCCGAATAACCGACTGATTTGATACTCGGATTTTTAGGATTGAAATCCCGGGTTTTTCGAGTTTTTTCATTGTTGATGGTTTATGTAAAATACTACCACCAGAAAATTAATAAAGAATCAAACTTCTCAAAAATTTACTGTTTCCCTATTTCTACTCTATTGACCGAATAAATTGGACAGGCTGACCACAATCAATAATCATTATTAGGTATTAGGGAGTAATTATATAGTTACTTGTTAGGCTTTGGTCTGACTTTGAATGAGGAATGAGTGAGGCGTTACGAGACTACGGGAGTTATCTGGTAACGGCGGATTTTATTTTGTACATTTTGTAACCCTAGTTAGTTTTTACCGTCAAAGTAAAAACTTGACTAGGGTCACAAAACGTTAAATAGAATAGTAGAAATGGTGTACATTTATTATATCGGTCCCTTTACAACTTCACAGAGGACCTTAATAATAAATTTGCACCATTTTTACTTTGATTTGATTAGGAATCATCTTAATCTATTTTTTTTAAGTTTGTCCTTGATAAATAATTAATTTTTAGTTTAAGTTACTGTATAAACAATAAATAAGACTTATTTTATGTGATTTACAATACGATACGAAACACTTTATTGTAACTACCAGTTAGAAAACACACATAATTATTTGAAAACATTTTATTTCGTTCATTTTGTTTTTGAATGCTACTTAATAGTTAATTATAGATAAGGTGTTGCTTAGATTATCTCGCGTGTTTGTGTGTGTGTGTGTGTGTGTGTGTGTGTGTGTGTGTGCGTGCGTGCGTGCGTGCGCGCGCGCGCGCGCGCGTTTGTTTGTGTGTGTATGAAATTTACCTTCTCTATACCTAGAAGGTAAAATTCAAAAACACAAAAAAAATACACAATAAATGTCACAAATTTGTGTTTTTGTCATCGTCATCATCATGTCGGCCTTTAGAATTCCACTGCTAAACATAGGCCTTCCCAAAAACCGCCATGACGAGCAATCTTGTGCCACTTTCATCAACAACTTCCTGCGATGAGTACAATGTTGTCGGTTTATCATGTGTTCATTCATTCTCCCTACTCTTTGCTTGTTTGTTCCTGGTCACCATTCGAGAAGCTTTATTCCCCAGTGGTTCTCGGTTCTGCGAACTATATGGCCTGCCCATTGCCACTTCAACTTGCAAAATCTGAGAGCTATGTCGATAACCTTGGTTCTTTTACAGGTTAGCTCTCTTCATTACACGCTGCGCGACTTTGAGCTTATGTATGAGAGCAATAGTTAGCGACCACATCTCAGTGCCGTATGTCATCACTGGAAACACGCACTGATTATAAAATTTCGTCTTGAGGCTCTGCGGTATCTGCGACGAGAAGATATGGCGCAATTTCCCGCTGCCCATTCGAGTTGGACTCGTCGGTTGAACTCTTTGTCGAACTTGGATCTTCCCAGTTGGATCGTCTGACCCAAGTAGACATATTGATCAACAGCTTCGGTAATATCGGTCCCAACATAAACCTGCATGGGTGCGACATGGTCACTGAGCATTGTACTCAGGTCTTCCAGGGTTTCTGACATGATGACTATATCATCGGCAAATCGAAGGTGAGTGATGCATTCGCCATTGATGTTAATACCATATCCGTTGCAGTTCGGAAGCGTGAATATATCTTCTAGTCCAGAGGTGAACAATTTTGGAGAAATACCTTCTCCCTGTCTCACCACTTTTTGCAATTCAATAGAATTCGTGGTCCGATAACTCCTATGTATTGGTATTCAAACTGGCACCGCTGTAATGACTGTAGTACTGCCCAGGTCTCAACTGAATCAAAGGCTTTCTCAAAGTCCACTTAAGCTAGACATGGTGGCCGATTATACTCTTCAGTCTTTTGTATAATCTGCCGAAACGTATGGATGTGGTCTAAAGTGCTAAAGCCTTTGCGGAATCCAGCTTGTTTGGGAGGCTGAAAATCGTCAAACCTACGAGCGAGATGGTTGTAATTACTTTCTAAAACAGCTTATAAAAGTGGCTCAGCAGCAAAATGGGCCTATAATTCTACAAGAGGGTCTTATCACCTTCTTTAAAGAACAACACCACTACGCTCCTATGCCACGCCTCTGGTGTAGTACCCTCGAGGATTACGGAGTTAATCAGCTTCTGAACTTTTTTAAGTACCGGTTTTCCATCCGCTTTCAGTAGCTCTGTCATTATTCCATCCTCCCCTGATGCCTTGTTGCTCTTAAGCTGTTTGATTGCCATTGTGATCTGTATAGGCTGACAGCCGGGATATCTTCGGTATATTGTCGGGTCAAACGGGCTCTGGCATCGCTAGCTGTGCTAGGTAGACTACGTGATGAGGTGTAGTGATCAACAGCTTCGATAATACCGTTCCCAAAATAAATCAGCAAGGGTGCGACATAGGCATTTGAACAACTTACCCTTATTCATTTTACTCGTAAGACGCACCTGTTAAGATACAATATTGAGGTCACATGAGCATTGTGCTCGGTCTTCCAGGGTTTCTACCATGATTACTATATCATCACCAAATCGAAGGTGAGTGATGCATTCGCCATTGAAGTTAACACCATATCTATTCCAGTTCAGAAGCTTGAATATATCTTCCAGTGCAGAGGTGAACAGTTCGGAGAAATAACGTATCCCTGTTTCACCCCTTTTTGCAATTCGATAGAATTCGTGCTCCGATTTTGGAGACGGACAGTTTTTTATTATTACTAGTACCAAATGTTACTTTGACTAGTAATACTCGTTTTAAATATACCAAATGTTACTTTATTGATCTCTTTGGTAAAGTTATAAAATAAGAACATGAAAGTAAAACATATTTTAGTTACCAGTTTTCAGCTTTTACTTTACTTACACACACTAATAATAGTTATTTCATGACCCAAATAAAGAAAAACTCGAATAACCCGTAAAACTCGAAAAAAAAAACGGTTTTTAAAATTGAAAACTCGAAAAACCCGGGTTTTTTAAACTACCCGAGTTGCATGCCCTACGTACGACTAGACGATCGGCAAAGCGTCACCCTTTTAGGGTTGAAATGCTTCGCACAAGAATGAAGCGTTACGCTTCTTCATTTATTATAATTACTGCAATGGGGTGGAACGCCCTGCCCTCGTCAGTGTTTCCGGTAAAATATAACCCAGGTGTGTTCTAGTCAAGAGTGAATAGGTATCTACTAGGCAAGCGTGCTACACCTTCAACCACATCATTGCTTTCCATCAGGCGAGATCGTGGTCAAAAGATTGCATAGTCCGTAATAAAAAAAAACACACCCCAAACTCCCTCATAAAGTTTCGCATTTTTAATATTAGTGTGATAAGCAATATTATTTAAATTTTAAGAGGAAATTTCTCTTTCATGTGCCGATTCATAGTTGTATCCAGCACAGGAAAAAAACACCTCTCTGACTCTGCCCAAATGTACAGAGATGTCGGGTTTTTTTGTACGTCTGTTAGAGAAGACAACACCAAGAAACTCTACTTAAGAATATAAGTTTTGAATATCTATCTCATTACATAATTTATTATGTTACACATTTACTTGTGACAACTCTAATTGTAAGTATTTTATAAGAAACTACGCTGGACCAGTCCCCTAGCTCACGTTCAAGAGTATGACAAGTCGCCTCAGCCATCCTCCTCAACCATTACATTACAGTGTACAGTGATGTGTCTGTCATCTGCGTAGCGCCCGTCGCACATGGACTCCTGTCTCGACACCATCTAGCACTTCATTTTATTATATTCTTACAGTACACTCTTATCTACGAATAATAATTATTACGAATTATTATAATTATTCGTAGACATTTACTATATTATGTATTATGTGGCAATAGCGAGCCGGTCTAATCCCTTCACCAGCGAGCATAGTAGCGAGCAGTTGCTGAAATACTCACGTAGGTGACATTCTAAGCCACTCGAACACAAAATAAAACTCGTGTTAATTATCAAATCAAATCATACTCCAATGCTGATTTTGTCTCAATTTGTCAGTCTCGTGATCCTCTTTGTACGATTTGTGTTGTTGATACAATACGAGTTCATGAAGATGGATAGTTAACGGAAGTGTTGTGTGTGCCCAGCGACGCGGATGCCAGTCGTGCGGCGCACGACGACAAAGCGCCGGCGAATGCAGTGGGCCCCCGCGGCCGGCAAGTCGCGGCGGCCGGACTTCGACGAATCCCCCGCCGGTGGCTCGCTGGGCTTTGAGTACGGCCGCGGCCCGGCCAGTGGCCCGCGCCCTGACTTCAACCGTGCTCTCACCAGCGGCTTACGCCCCCTGGACTACGATCTCACCTCTGCCGACAAAACCCGCCCGGACATAGACCACGCCCCCGCCCGCGGTCCACCTCAGCCCCTGGATTTCAACCTCCTTAACTTGCCAGAGGGGGTAGGCAGCACAAGGCGCGTGGGTTACGGCGTCGTTCCGTACGGCAGCTCGCGGCGCGTGGACCACGGCATTCCCCATGTGGGAGGCTCGCATCGTATGGACAACGGCATTGCACCTACTGGTGGCTCACGGCGCATGGATTACGGCATTGCACCCGCCGGCGGCTCGCGGCGCTTTGACTACGGTATCGCTCCTGCTGGCGGCTCGCGGCGCCTGGTCTTTGACCTTGCACCCACCAGCATTCCACCGCACTCGGACTTCGACATCATCCCTGATACTAGCACCGCTATTTACACCTCCTTCACCAGTATTGCCACCGCCAAAAACTCCGCCGCCGCGGTCTCGACCAATACCACAGAGCTGTCTGAGAAATCTATCTCCGATGTCACAGAGCAATCTCTAGCTGAGAAATCTAGACTTTCGATTCTGAAGAAAGTCTTAACAAAGGATAAGCTCAAGAGCCCCGCGAGCCCGAAGCCAGCGGTGTTACTGCGAGTGACCAGCCTCCTGCCTACCGTGGTGATCGTGCAGCCAGCCACGAGCGCCTCGCCGTGGATGCGCGCGCGGGAGGTAGCCGGCGACTCGCCCGCCACCCTCGAGAAGGTGAAGCGACTTATGCGCAAGAAGCTGGTGGCGAACGCCAAGAGCATCCGCGAGCTCACCGACAACTGGGACGACCCCGTGTGCGACTACATCGACATGGCCTTACTCGAGACGGTCGACGCCGCGCCCTACGCCCCACAGCCGCGGTCAGCAGCGCTCATCGCCTGCATCTCTGCGGCCCTGCTCATACTCCTATGATCGAACAAACAGTGCACTTGCTTTAATTAATGTCTACGTAAATTAAACATCTGGTTAGATACCTTATGATAACTATAAGTATATTTAACTATTTTGCTAATCTTAACTGTTCTATATAAAATATTTAATATTAATATAACAAATACTTTCATTTTTATTTTTGCTGGGATAATATTATCCTATAATGTTAATTCAGGACCAAAAGTTTCTAATTTCATTCAGCCGTCAACTATACAACTTAATCGCATCGAAATCGGTCCAGTAGACGTGATACGTGATGACAAACAGACAATCACCATTAAAAAAATGTTATATTCTTGTGCAGTAGTTTATTTTATGTCCGCTAGACCTTATTTTTTTAATTATCTTCTTTGTATATTATTATGATGTATGCATATACCGAATTATATACCTATCTATGTTATATAGTCTATGCCCATAGACTTAACAAGGTGTGTATCTAACCTCGTTGGCTATAACCTTATTAATAGAGATCTGTAAAAATGACAAGCAGTCATGTGGTCGCCATTAAAGGATAACGTTGCACTTCGTGTTTTAATTATTGTAATATCCCACAAATAGGATAAGTATATATATGGATAATTGATAATTTAGAAGGGCAGGGCAGCACTTTAAATGCAATATTCACGTAAATCACCTAGTCGAGTGCTACACAAATTAGGGGCATACGATTCCACGAAGCTAGTACTCTGCAAATTTACACTCTTCGCTTTGCACAAAACGCAGGTTAAAGTTTATTTTGATAAGTTAATTAGAGGATTGGAAAATGGTTAAGTAGGAATTGCGGCGTCGAAACAGGTTTGTTTTGTAATTGGATTTCGGAAGTAGGTTTACGAAACCTGATTTTATTAGCCTCCTACGAATTATAACAACCTGTTTAAGACCTGGAACTCCAACAATTTGCAATAAAAACACACTCTTTGTCCTGTTAAATCTGTACCCACGAAAACAAGACAAGTTCAAAATAAAAATCTGACTACGGTCGGGTAAAAATAAATAGCTTCTGACACTCTTGAGATGAAGACGAATCAATTGATACCTCGCTTGTCAAAAACGGACCAATAGGGGCGACGCTATGGTGGAGCATCCACATACATTCATACACACATATACTGTTAAAATCATTACCCTTTCCTTGCTTTGCCGTAGTAAAAAATAAGTGTCATTCCTCTAAACTAAACCGGCTCAATGATGACTCCGAGGGTTTTATAATATCATAGAAGTAAAACAGATTAAGGTATTGTGGAGTAGTTGACGGTAGTAATGTGCAGGTGCTGCGAAGACTTCGGCAGCGGACAGCGTGGCGGAGCGCGAGCTGCACGCGCTGCTGGGCGCGCACCGGCGCCGCAAGGGGGCGTTACTGGCGCCGCCCGCTCTCCCCGCTCCGCCCGCTTTCCCCACCCTGCCACCCGCCTCAGTGGATTCGGCGCTGGAGGCGCAGTGGCAACACTTCGTGACCAGCTCCTCACACCCAAGGATATCCTCGCTCTCTATATACGTCACTTTATTAGCTATAATAAACTCTTTCCTAAGATTATAGATGGATATTTTAATTGTATACCTCCTTATAACTTATTTTTTGAATGTTCACAAAACGGCTTAAAGGTAATAAACGTTATCAGATGTATCATATAAGTATATATGCAACAGCTTGTGAGTGAATGTGTGTATTTATGTTTTCCGGTATTCACGCTGAAACGACTGAACAGATTATGATGAAATTTGGAATGGTGATAGGCTATACCCTGAAATAACACATGATACTTGTCATCATTATCATAATCTTACGTAGTATTTATATACTCTTTGATCATCATCACCACCATCCACGCAGGTGAATCTGCGGGGCGCAGCTATTAGTTTCTTAATAACAATACAAATCTTAGTCCGCTTCAATTCTGAGGGTTCCCAACGAGTCACACGGAATCGTGACACAGTGTGACTCGTTTCCTTGGATGGAATTGGTTCTTGTTCAAATGTAATAAAAAAATATTATTTTTAAAAATAAACCGTCTTGGAACAAATCTAAAAAGAGGAAAACTAGCTTTAGATTCTTGATTTTGTAATATACGATGCAGTCGAAGGCATCATGCATTTCATTTCTCCTTTAACGGAATCAGCTAGAACCTGGCGATCTACCTCTCATATTACTGACAATAAGCTATTGGACAAGAATATTACCAAAAAATATGGTTAACAATATAACTTTTTTTAAATTGTGTCTGTTTGTTCGCGCATCACGTAAAAACTTCTGGATCGATTGCGATGCGGTTCTCACTGTTGGATAGCTTAGAGTTTGATATAAAAACTGGTGTAGGTACTTGGTATCTCAATAGGATGAATAGAATTCGAGCAAACGATAAACGACCATTTTTAAAAGTTAACTGCTTTTATTTAACTTCACATAGTCTTGTATGTATGTATGTATCTATGTATTTCTGTACGTCCTGGAATCTTGTAATTCAAATTTCGAGCGCTTCCTGATTAGCTATCCTCCTGAAACTTTCAGGGTAGTTCACAAATCGAAGACAATTAAAAATATATTTACATGTATATAAATGTTTTTTTAATACTTATTCGTGATTATCTACTCTGTGCTAGGTACATATTGTTTTATTAGGTCCTCCAAACTGGACAATGCACTTGAGTTTCACAATAGCATACAAATCCATACCAATATATAAAAGTGAAACGTTGTCTGTTGCTTGGAATGGAGATAGCTTATAGCCTAGAATAAAACATGGGATACTTTTTATCCCGGAAAATTGTATGTTTCCACGGGAAAACTGGGAAATGTTGATTACTCGCTGTAAGGAACGGTTTCCATGGCAACGAAATAACAAGTCTGTCAATAAACATCAAAAGCGTTGATGCTATGTAGGTTTTGCATTGGTTTTAATATCCTAGAAGAACAAGGATGCTTTTTTCGCGATAAACTGTAGTCCGCGCGGACGAAGTCGCGGGTGGGAAAACTCCTTTTTTATATTTACTTAATGATATTAAAATTAAATATGTTCAATTTAAGAACATAACAAAATTACTAATTGAATTACAGAAATAATTGAAAACAAAAATGTTTAGCGGAATCGATATAATCTCCAAAAATATCCTAATCATAACAAACTTCACTGTAAGCTGATCACATTCGATATCCATACCAATATATAAAAGTGAAACGTTGTTTGTTTGTTTGTTTGGGGAGCTTTCACGTGACGGATACGGGAACGGCTGGACGGATATAGATGAAATTTGGAATGGAGATGGCTTATACGCTGGAATTAAACATAGCATACATTTTATCCGGAAAATTGTTTCCAAGGGTAAACTGGAAAACCTGGAAAATTTTTGATTACTCACAGTAAGGAACGGTTGCCAAGGTATTTTTTTAACAAATATGTCAAAAAACATGAAGCATTGATGTTTTTTTACATATTTGTTAATTTAAGGAACGGTTGCATTACAGAATGGTCTGTGGTTGCCATGGAAATGAAATAACAAGTCTGTCAAAAAACATCAAGAGCATTGGTGCTATACCTACTTTTGCATTGGTTTTTAATATCCTAGAATAACTTAGAATGTTTTTATCATTTATTATTTTATCATATTTTTTTTTTATTTCGTGATAAACAGTAGTCCGCGAAGGACGAAGTCGCGGGCGTGAAAATTGGTAGAGCATAATTAGTGCGATAATGGAAGGCTGAATGTTCTTCTGTTATAGACACGGCTGAAGGAACGTGGCAAAGCGAGATCAGTACTATCAATTTTCCCACTGACTGATTTCGTCTGCTTACAAGTCAAGTTAAATGAGCAAGCCTAGAGTTATACGATGTTAAGCTGCGATATAGGTTTTTTGCATAGGATAGGTGATGCATGCATACAAAACCTGTGTTTCCAATCGGTGAGCATGAGGGACTCCGGACTGGGCTGCATATATATATATATATATATATATATATTATACTTCCTACTAAGGATATTATACCCTATTCAGAACAGAATAATTAAATAAAAAACTCACCCTAAGTCTGCATCTAATACAGACAAAACTCTAGACAATACAGACAAGTGTAGATTGCTTACTTGTCTGTCAGCAATACGAAAGTGTTTAGCCTCTGCACAAGGCATCTGAGGAGCTGTTGTTGTTGATGTTGGAGCTGGAAGGTATATATTTCGGATAGGAACCCACCAATCAAATGATCAAACCCTTTGAGTTTGGGCTCATTTGATTCATCTCGATGAGTTCGCTGGCGTTATGTGGTTTCGTTACACAGACAACGCACAGCCTAAACCGGTGGACCTAGGTTATTTTAAAATTCGATCCCTGAGGGGGTGAAGGGGGGTGGCTAAGTTTGGATGCGGGCAAAGCCGCGGGGCACAGCTAGTAAATGTATGAATGCGCTATTCGTATAGGTAGATAGTAGAGCAAAGAGTAGAATCGGGCATGAATTGATGAAAGCGCCACCTATAGTTACTCATAAGTGTCGCTTTCGTGAGCCGCAATGTGAGCGTCTCAATGAAGCGTTGCGACGCGACGTCGCGACGGCAGAGGGCGCCGCCGGTGGGCGTGCGATTGATTCGCAGCGAGTGCCAAGTGCCAAGCCAACGAGTGAGCGCCGCCGGCCGAGCCGAGTGCGACCGCCAGTATTCAGTTATTTATTCGCCGCGCGAGCCGCGGGCCGGAGGTCGGTCGTGGTTCGTGGACAAAAGTGTGTGCGGTGTGCGGGCCGGCGCGTCCGACCCTGTGTTGTTGTTGACTCCGAACCGTGTTATAAGTGACTATTATGAGCGACAGGGACAGATCGTCTCCTTCCCTGACGGACACCCCGCTGAAGACGTACATCGGCCGGCACGACGACGACTACCCCCTCATAAACGGAAACGGTGAGTACATAGCGCGCTAAGCCCTGCGTGTGACGCGCTGCACCGCGCCACTCGACCACTGTGCCACTGGGTCAGCGCGCGAGCTATTCGGCCGATAGCGCCCCTCGACTCGACTTTGCCGCAGTGAACTTCCGCGGCGGGTTCGATCGACCCGCTCCTCTTTCCTGAATTTCCTGAGTGCTCGTTTAGGAATCGAATTTGCGAAGGTACATTATTATTATCTACTCAGTTAGATATTCTGAAACGATTTTCGGGTTCAACGAGGAATAGCGCGGCGAACGATCGGCGTATTTCACTCAATACATACGTAGGTATAGCGCCTTAAAGAATGGGGGGTTTCGGCGGTGAGGGCGATCGTCGCGTGCGTGGGGCCCGACCGATGACGATGCGGATAAAGCGAGATGGGTGGCACGGTGCGGTCTCCAGCTGCCGCGGATCGATACGCGGTGACCTTAAGTCCAAAAGCCGGACGAGTTTTGGGGGTTACGGGATCAAGAGATGAAACCGCGCGGTACTGCGCTTTTAATGGGCCGGGTGCGAACCGGCGGGTGCCGCCCGCTGCATCCGCGCCCTCTACTCACTAACCCTCTACACCTTCCTACTTGGATTGCAAATACTTCTGGGTATCGGAAAGCAGGAAAAATAAATAACCCTTAAAGGTGCCACACTTTTGGTACTAAGGAAGAAAGGGGTTCAAATGGGCGTACGATAATAGTACCTCCTAGTTCTGGTTGATTTTGTTCCGGGCATTTTTCAGATATTTACCTACTGTATGAGGTTTTTCTTTCGGGTCCTTTTTGACCCACGATTCGTGATGTGTTTATAAAAATGCCATTTAACCTTTGATTAAAATATACTTACTATGTGCATATCGAACCTGTAACATGATCGCTTGTAGTTGTAACTTACTCAAATACGTGGCTGTTTATCTAGCGTTAAACTCTAATTATCATCATCATTAGACTACTACGTTTCCGTTCTTCTCGGGGACACAGCCTTTTCTCAGAGAGTGGGAGAGAAAGAGAGTAAAACTCGTAGTTAACCTCATAGATACTTCTACATACCTATCCAAATATCTGACGGACCGGACGTGACAAAATTGTAGGGGTTCCGTCAAGGAAGTTTATTAGCTCCTTGGTTTCTATATTCGCCTGCAAAACCCTTTTATCGACAATTTAATTTATTAGAAAATTAAACTTTAATAGAGTAAATATAGTAAACAATATACTCACCGGCCGGCGGCGGGCGTTGGACGTATATAGTCATCAGGTTACTATAATTCTTATTTTGAGAGTATTTTCCTTATTTGCTAGTAGAATTTAGGTGGGTAGGTAGTCGCATAGCTTTCAGCTCATGCAAACTTTATTTTCGTCTGGAACCAAACGAAAATATTCAATGCCAACAGGCGAGGACCACGAACAATTTCCAAAATTGGAAACGAGCCTCTGCCTCATTTTCCATCTTCTTCTATATAAATAAAAACCAGATACTGTTCGCTGGTAAGCGCATCACTTGAGAACCGATTTGGCTTTTTTACCCGACTGCAGAGGAGGGTTTTGTGTTTGGGTTGTATGTATGAATGTTTATACGTTTCTTTGGTGCATCCTACAGCTTGATGGATTTTGATAATTGAGGATCATTGGATTCGTCTTAATCGCGAGAGTGCTATACGATATATGAAATGACAAAAAAACAATAATCATTGGCATCTGTAAGCCGCCAAGCCGCTGTATTTCCGACGGATCAAAAAATTACCAAAATCTATCGAGTGAGATATCAAAATGAAGGTCTATAAAATACCATTCCAAGGAAACTAATTAAATTTTTCTTAAAGGAACGATTTAGGAAAAATTCAAAATTTAGAGAGATTTCACCCGAACGCCGGTATGTCTATGTCTAGGTGTGCCTGTGGTACATCGACTGACACCAGGGACCAATTCATGTCTAGGTGTGCCTGTGGTACATCGACTGACACCAGGGACCAATTCCATACCTTGTTGCAATCAGATTTTCATTATGACGTGCACATAGTGAGGCGCGTTAGTGTCGATGTTGCTTTGAAAATCTGATTTCAACAAATCGCATTGGTACTGCTGATGTTCGGAGAGATTTGTCAGTTCACACGTAACGTCGCGGTCTGTGACGTCCAACGATAATAAGAAATGTCTATGTGACGTCACGTAAAATTCAACGTCTACGGTTTTAAAGAAGGAGTTTAGGATTCAAAGGAGGAAAGAATTAACCCGACATGTGACTTATGGTTACCGGTTACAATGCGTTACCTACGTATATATATCTTACTTACTATTGTATTCTCTTTGCGTATACAGCCTAAAGGCAAGAGTCAACAAGAATCTCTATCTGGATTAAAAGGCTGGACTCCAATATGATCTGGGAGTCTAAAGGTAGAATCTACCTCGAGGACCTATTGAATCTCAGTTCTGTGGAAATATTAACTGGTACTTGATGCACTAAGACTCATTGCTTAGCAGCACGGTGAGAGATTCTCCAAGTCTTTTGGCTCCGTCTAGCTCACGACACAGTTACGTTCAGCTTGGCCTTCAGCAGCGGTCGTTCACGGCACAGAAACGTGTGGCCCCTTTACCTCTTTTTAGTTTAGTTCGCAGTCGGATTTTTGATTTTTTATAATAGTTTGTACTTGTTTATTTTAAAATGTTCAGAAAAAAAACTGGAAAAGATACAAGTAAAGTTTTTAAATTCAATAAACAAAAGACGCTTGTCAGTCGAGCTTACCTCGCACGTAGTGGGGTAAACAAAAAAAAAGAAGGATGGATATTCGTACTTTTCATCATTATCATCCACATTTTAGTATCTTAAACACTCTAATCTAGATACCTAAAAAGCAGTATGACGTAACCTACTTACTGATTGACAGACAACGCACAGCACCGGTGGGCTAATTGCTAATTCTAATAATGGGGGAAAAAGGAGGAATTATTCCAAGAGTACCCAGGAGCATTAAGGAAGGATTTATTGAAATTCCATTATTAGGGGGGTGAAAGGCGGTAGCAAAGTTTGCACGCGGGTGAAGCTACGGGGCTCAGCTAGTAGATAATATAAATAATCAAGCGTATGCCTATGTATATGTAGTAATTAATACTTCAATTAAGCAGATTAAAATTAAGTATTTGCCGTGATTTGACAATAGCCGCACTTTTCTACAAGAGGAAAAAATAGTTGCGGTTCGCTGCATGGTGTCACCGTGTTAGAGAGCGGAGCGGCAAAGTCAACAATGAAGTCTGTGGTGACTTCATTAATCATTCCCAGCCGAGGACAGAGGCGACGCGGGCGCGGCGCGGTCGCATATTAGTTATTCTCTGCTCCCGGTTTCGGCACTCTGCAGTCCTTGTCGAACCGGGCTCCTCGTTGGATCGCTCTCTGACGCAACCCAGGAATAACACTGAAAATATAAAACGTTTTAAACATATTAGCGCAGTGAGCGTACATCGAAAACAAGCTAACCTTGACCAAAATCTATTTCGGCTATAGAACACTATGCATTCCGTTATTATCTCAACTCAACGCATTATCTCACCGAGTTATAGAAGATATTGATATGAGAAGCGGCTACATAGTGACTGCAGCGCCTGGAAGTCCATACTAAAATAAACATTAGGCACATTGTTGGAAAGGAGAAGTTCTGGAGCTCACAATGGTACCCTAAACTCCAGCACAGAGCGAACGAGAGGGTTCCTTGGCGTAGACCTTTCACGATAAACAAAGATCCGCGAGATGCGGGAGAGGCCGTGCATCCGACTCAGCCTCTACCGCTAATCAAGAACTCTACAAAATGAATAAAACTTTGTAGCTATTTCAGGGTCCTACATAAGTACTCGTATGAGTGGCGCAATAAAGAATAGGCCTATGTCCAGCAGTGGATTCGGGATAGTGGATACGGGCTGATGATGGTGATGACTCTATATAAAGCTACAAACAAAGACTCATAATCGTAATCCTATGTCCGATAATCATATTTGAAAGGAAAGAAACAAAAAAAACATATTTATTCAACACACAACATTAGAAAAAAAAACATAGAAGAGAACATAAATAAAATGTGCTTGTGAAAGTGTGTTGAAAGTGACTTATAATCAGCACAAATGCCCGGTGCATCGCACTAGACGGTGGTTTTCATAAAAACCCCGCGGGTGATGTCAAAAAGGGTGCGAAAAATAAAGACAATATAATATAGGTACAAAATTCACAAGACCTGTATCCTACCTAATCTTTTATTGTTTTCAACTTTAGTTTTGTAGTTCGTATGTTAGAAAGTTCGTGTTCGAAACTTCCCTTGTTTGCGAATTGTGAATGACAAGACAGCAGCACAGCACTGCTAAGTTGCGAAACAATGTTTCTTCATTTTTACCTTTGTACCAATAGAATAACGGAAATAAAAACAGTATGTAAATAATGCTTCTCTACCAGTCGGTATCTAGAAGGTTTTAAACAAGTCATAAGTTGACACTCTTGCGATAAGACGAATCGAGTGATACCTCGCTTCTCAACCTTCTCGCCTCTTTCCTTGCTTCGCCGTAGTCGGGTAAAAATACATAGTCTATACACTGCCAAACAAACGAGTGAAGCATAGCAAATTGCGGCTCCGTATGAGTGCATGAGTGTATCTTGTTGTGTTTTTTGGTTGATACACAATGTCATCACAAAAGACTGGATTGTTTTTTGATTTCGTAAGAGCTTGACAGAATTAACACGACTAACAAAGACTAACACGGGCGAGAACTTGCTGCGATGTGGTGTACGAGGGGATCGGCGTATCTTGGGTTCGTGGGTGCTTCACTTTCAATTTGGCAGCGTTGAATCCGTCGTTTTTAAACATTCTTGGTTGCTATCTTCAAGATGCTTCAAGCCCCTCATATCACACAACAGGTTCAGAGCTGATTGTTCTGTAATTATTTTTCATTTGTTCTTTTCTATGTTGAGCTCTTTGGTTGGTTCCTTTATTTTGGTTTGTTAATTATAATAGTAGCTGTACCCGCGACTATGCCCGCGTGGTAATTTCTCTGGGTACAAAGTAACCTACGTTGTCTACGTGTTACTCTATGACAAAAAGCACCTGCAGTACAATAATACAAAATTTCATCCAAATTTTTTCAGTCGTCAAATGGTTTTTATCGATTGCTCGGCTTCTACTCTTCGAATAGAGATACCAAGTACATCAGATTTTAATTCAAAACCTACCTATGCTGCCCAACATTGAAAACCGCATTGCAATCGGTCGGATTAGTTTTTACGTGATGCGCAAACAGACAAACACGGTTTAAATTATACTCTTCCTCGGTAACTTATTTTAAGTCCCCTAGATCACTTTTTATAAATTATTTTATTTGTACAGACTATTTGTAACTCACTGCTTTATTATAACTACTTATAGATAGATTAAATAAATATATATGTTGATTTTTATATGTCCTGTGTGTGTGTATTTAAGTATTTGTGTAGTTTATTCGTTTATATTTATGTATTGATATTTCTATCTATTATAGAGTATGTTTATCCCCGTATTATGTTCCGGATGTTCATTAGCGCGGGCGGGAGACGGCCGCCCAGGCGCGGCGCGGAGCGGCGCCGACCGGAGCGCACTCGCGGCCGCGGACTGCGTAGTATAATTATATCGCGTTATCTCCAGCGATAGCGCCACCGTGCCAGGCTGGAAGTCGCGCCTTATGCGTGTCTATCAGATAAGACAGTGCGATTTGTGTAACATGTGGACATAAGCAGACAACTCAGATGTAGGCACGACAACCTACGTTGCCCTATCTATGTGGCGTTCGTATTGAGATTACAATTAGAAAACTTACGCTCAGTAGGAAATGACTTATCCTACTCACAATACCTACTCTCTCTCTCGTCCCGGCTATGTGTTCCACATGGTGTCTTGTCCCTCCAATTCGCTCTATCTTCGACGATATAAGTACAATTTGATAGCGACACCTTAACTTTTCGTCGTAGGTAGGAAGTTGCACTGCCTGCCTACCTGCTTTGGTAGTAGACTCTGCGCAGAAACTTTAAAGCTGGAAAAGGCGGCTATTTCTGTATATTATATATCCCAGTGTAACGTATTCTTTACCGAGTTATAGCTCGGAACCTAAAGCACATGACCACGACTTACCCGTGGTACTACTGTTGGTGCTACTGGTAGTATCAAGGGATTTTTTTGTCCGTGTACTACCAACTTATCTGTTAAGCCTAGGGCTGCCATCGTATAAATTTCTGAAACCGGACAAAGATTTCAAAAACCCCGGACATTTGGTCGGAATCGGGATTTTTCCCCGGACGCCTTGAAATATTTGAAAGTATGAATATTCATTTAATCAAATAACTCTCGTCTAATTGGAAATGCCTTACAACATGTTATTTTCATGTGGTAGTTCGTGTTTTCTTTTTCCAAGGATACCAAGTCATTTCTGTAAGTTATGTTCGGTTTTTTTTGGCTAGTATACTTTCTATCCTCAGGATTTTTTGGTATGCATAGAGTTGTTTCATTATGTACTTAGTAGACGTTTTGCTATTCGTCTTTTTGCTGATCACGGGACTGACCCCGTCTTAAATAACTCCGATAATAATTAAATTACATCTATCGTACTCAACAATGAAAATTAGGTAGGAACTTCCCAAAAATATATATGAGTAATATAGAACTCGCATCTTTTTGGCATTAAATTCAAAACAAATTATTAAAAAAAAACATCTTGGTAGGTTACTAGTTATTACAGTATTTTGAATGACTCACGCGTCGGTTGAAATATGAATGAACAGTGATCGCGCGTCACGTTGAGGGCATTTTTACTTTCAGCTTGCGTGGAAGACATTTTCTTCTCCTTGCTCTATTAATTCAACAAAAGTTTGTGTTGCTGCTGTCCCCGGAAAATGCTATGCACTAATGTGTCAGATGAGAGGCAGTTTTTTTGACTCAAGTCATATATACGTAACATTTGTCATACATATAACTAATTACTGGAATATAAAACCAACAAAACTGTCAAAAAGACGAGCGTCCGGGTTTTACCCGGACACTTCTTGAGAAACCCCCCCAGACGCCCCGGACGCCCTTCATACTAGGACAAATCCGGGGAAATCCGGACGTATGACAGCCCTAGTTAAGCCGCGCATGTAATTAGTTTAACCAAAGAAGAAAGAAAAATAAGAACAGTACGAAATTAAAGAGTTTGCCTTCTAAATTATTTTATTTTTTCTCTTCTGTTTCAGCCTTAATAATAATGCCACTAGATAATAGGCATCCTCTCGTTCACACTACCCACCTCGGTCGTGTGCCTGCTTGACCATGGTCAACAGTGCACTTTCAATAACATTTGTCGCCTATCCATCTGGCTTGTAGTCTGCCCCCAGACATTTATGGCCTTCCCCTCGGTGACTGTGTAGGTGTTAGTCCATAACAATTCTTTCGCTGCCCAATAATCAAATAAACATCAGCTAGAAGGAGTTTCATTCCAACTTCGGCGTACCGGGTCCCAATCAACTGCTATCATCCCACAAAGTGGATTAACTGCTTCTAGCCGGACGGTAGAGCTGAATGAGTGATGAGGCCGGCTGGAGTAGGGCGCGGCTCGTTCCGAGCGCTGAGTCACGTTGCGGTGCGGACGCGGCCGTGGCTAGCCCGGGACGGGGCCTATTTACTCAACACCCAGCGGGGAAGAGACTCGTCAAATCTGTCGAGGTGGATCCCGCTTTAGCCGGTCACAAATGTCCCGGCCTTCGTTTGTCACATATTGTCACTGATCCGTGCGTTAATAGGTTAAGACGGACGTCAAATTAATCATAACTGTTTTTGACAGGCTCGAGCCTATAAATGTGCGACATATACATAGAATAATCTGTAGTACTCAATCAATAGGCTCAGACTACAGATGATACACGTTTAGAATGCACCAGTTTCTGAACTCAAGAGAAGATTTTGGAATGTGGCCTCGCTGTTTTGGATCAATGTACAGCTTGGCAGTTGGCTCTTTTGTAACATAAGTCCAGTCAACGCGTATTCTCTTGCCATGTAGCAATTAAAACGAAGTTATTGCCCTTTTGAATGGCACATTAGAGCCCTCCCGCGCCGCCACTGCACCGGTGCGCAGTATTGCGCCACCAGCTTGGTGCCGCCGGCACTGATGGATTGCGGGATCACAGCTTCAACATACGATTATTGCCACTGCCAGTTTATAGACTTATCTGTAAAACACTGAACAATCTAACAAACTCCAATAGGTAACAACGGTTTTATTTCTAGATCTGCTTGTCGTTTGAGGTAGTGCTGCTGGTGTTAGAGTAAAACAAGCCACTCGAGGGTCTCTGACAAGGCTTAAAGACTACTATTAATCAATAACAACCGAGACCGACACCTTAACGTGCTCTCCGAAGCACGGAGCTATAACCACACATAACTTCAACTTTAAAAGTCATTGGAGCGGAGCCCAAGGACTGAACCCGGTATCGTTAGATGCATAAACTAAATAGGAGATACGGGATCATAGACAACTGCACATTACTGAGTGTACGGGATGGATTCACTCCTCTGAAAATGCACTCAAGGCTACCACCGCAAAACCTAGAAAAATAAATTATATATAAAAAAAATTGGTAAAAATTGCGCGTGTAAGGTGGAATTGTCCTGAATAATGCCAGTAAGTGTAATTAAACCTATTTCATATAATCCAAATCTGAATAAAGCACACAATTAAATAAACCGTAATGAGAACAACCTTCTTTGGAAGGAAGACTCATTCATTTTTTTAAGTGTATGTGGAAAAGAGAGGTTTTGTTTTACCTCCGTTTTCATTACTTACGTTTTATCTTAGCGACCCGTAGCAACCCTACCTATCTTTACGCTGTCTCATAGTATTTGTATACTCTTTGATACGCTGCGCCGTAGTGAATTTTCTTTGCCTACGCCAAGCAAACTCGAAAAGTATTTTTTTCTTGAAAAGGTGTAAGCATTATTGGAATGTTTTGTCTAAACCGAGTTGGATGTAGGTCATACTAGGTACCGATCAAATGTAAACCTCGAAATACTAACATATCGGCAAGATCAGACAATAATCTCAAGTAAACTTTGATCATTAGATCTTTGATCATTGACATTGACATTATGCCAAAGCATGAACGGTGTTCATGACGTTGTGACGAGTTCTTGAGTGGAGACTGCGTCTAGGCAAACGTATTGTAGGACGCCCTGTGGCTGTAGCCAGGTGGAGTGACGACCTGCGAAAAGAGGCTGGTAAAAACTGGATGCAGAGAGCTCAATACCGAGCTCCATGGCGAGCATTACAAGTCTACGTCCAGCAGTGGCCAAGTATAGGCGGATGATGATGAATAAACGGTGTTTCCTCCACCTCATCTATAGTTCTTCGTAACCATGAGTTTCCTGCGTATGTTAACATGTACACTTCCGACGTAGCATGCCTAAGCATGAAACATTCCTAATTGTAAATTTAGTTGACTTTTTAAGGTTCCGTACATCAGAATAAAAGCGGAACCCTCATAGGATCACTCGTATGTCTGTCTGTCTATCCGTATGTCACAGAAAATTTGCTCCGAATCTATTGGACCAATTAAGTTGAAACGGTCTATGAGGCTTTTACCGACTTTCGCTCTTTGTCGACTTTTTATTATGTAGTACTAGCTTTCCCGCCTGCGACTTCGTCCGCGCGGACTACTGTTTATCGCGAAAAAAAACATCATATGTTCTTCTAGGACATTAAAAACCAATGCAAAAGTAGGTATAGCACCAATATTCTTAATGTTTTTTGACATACTTGTTATTTCGTTTCCATGGCAACCGTTTTTTACAGCAAATAATCAACATTTTCTCAGTTTTCCCGTGGAAACTTGCAAATTTCCGGGATACAAAGTATCCTATGTTTTATTCCAGGGTATCAGCTATGTCCATTCCAAATTTCATCACAATCCGTTCAGACGTTATCGCGTGAAATCACCCCAAACAAACAAACAACTTTTCACTTTTATATATTGGTATGGATATACATACATTTCATTATAGCTTTGCCGAATTTTGGTGCCAAATTAGAAAAAAAACAAGTTTTGCAAACTGTACCTTTAACTCTAACGTTAAGAAAATATATGAAAATTTACCTTAATTCCGAAAAAACAGCCTAAAATTTTGAAAAACATACAGTAAATTGTTCTGTTTATAGATTACAGGAAATCCTATAAAAAGTCTATGGTTTAAAATATAAAATTATAAGGTACATCTCTCAATATTGTGAGATAATTATTCATCGCACGGAACCCTCTCCACGCGAGTTCAACTCGCAGTTGTCCAGTTTTTTATATAGATAAGTTCTTATCTCCAAGTTAAATGTACTACGTAATTGGAAGTTTTTTGTGCGTACACATTATCACGATAACGGCGTCGCCGCCCGTAAAGAGCGCTGCAGAGGTTTGTTGCGGGGACGATGCCGCGATGCCGGAACCACGTGGAGTGC
Source organism: Alsophila aescularia (assembly GCA_946251855.1). Lineage (NCBI taxonomy): Eukaryota > Metazoa > Arthropoda > Insecta > Lepidoptera > Geometridae > Alsophila > Alsophila aescularia. Next base: position 71,862,538 of record OX276373.1, on the reverse strand, counting down.
GACAGATTAAAAGCAGCACTCGTTTTGCATTCCGCGTCGAAATAATGAGGGCCGCGGCATTGGGCGACACGCGCCTGAAGTGTGCGCGGCGCCGGCGCTCCTCGCGGACGATAACCGTGAACGTGTCATGTAGATCAGTGCACAAAATACCGCTCGCCCGCGTCGCTGTAGGTACGGCGTCCGTACAATAATTTTCTACGCGCAAGTTTCCGTTCGTTGACTCTATCTCGGAATAAAAAAATAGGCTTCTTTCATTTGAAGCAGCGCGCAGATGAGGACGTTCCCTACGTCATCGCGTCGTATGTATCACCCATTGGTGAAATGAATCAGCAGGTATAGTTCAGGCGCTAGGAAAACTGTTTGAAGTGTGTACGATAATTAGCTGCACCCGTAGCACGCATTTAATCCGTTTTCCCAGGGGTAATTGCATTTTCCGACATGAACAGTACTTAGTAGATAATCTACCTTTCAATAAGGTCACACAATCATCCAAACATATTATTACGAAGCAAGGGTAAGCGGAGGGTCATAGAAATGGAGTTTCACGACATACTGTAGTTTTTAATTGTCATCAGAACTACACCCATGTGCAAAACTTCAGCATACACGGACGTCCTTAAATTGTTCAAAATTGACTTTCAGTCCAGTCCTAAACATCATAACACAGTTAATTAAATTAAAGCTTGTTTAAAGCTACTAAACCAATTTTGATGAAATTTATATAGTACAGGTCTTCTGACTCAAGTAAAAACAATCATCTAATTCCTTTCAGAAACCCCAAGATATTAGAGAACATAAACTATAAAACAAATTGATTGTCTAATAAAACTACTGAACTAATTTTGATGAAGTTTATATGGGACTACACGGAAAGTTTACCCTTTTGAATAAAAAACAACCATCTAAATCGGTTTAGAAATCTTAGATAAACACAAAATAAAGGATTTACTCAACAAAACTATTTACTCTCGAAAAACTGCTAAACTAATGTTGATACAATTTATATGGGACCACTTCGAGAGTATACCCTTTCAAACAACAAAAGAATTTTTATAATCGGTCCGCAATTGACGGAGGTATCAACTGACATACATAAAAAAGAAACATACATACAGCCGAACGTATAACCGTCTCCTTTTGTGAAGTCGATGAAAAAAAAAATACAAGCCACTGACATTATATTTCCATATAGAAAATTATTAATGACAAAAGACAAGCCACTGTAAGAATATTGATCTCTTTAAATAATTCCATTAGAGAATTGCAGGTTTACATGTTATATAATTATGGAACAAATTGCTCTCTTCTGTAGATAAATGTAGATTGGATTTGTAAAGTTTTTTTTCTCATTTTTTTTCCTTTTTTTTTTTGAAGATTCTTTTTCTTATTGGAAGTGGGGTCGGTAAGGCCTGCACTGACGTCCCGCTTGGGGTGTATTGTGCATTTCCCCCTGCCAGCCGCTACCCAAAACATCCCAACTCCTTAAAATAATGTGGAGTGTGGCTTTGGGTCGCTGAGACAACTGCTCCTGCGACGATAGTGTTGGTGGCAATGAAAATGTAGATGACGAAGATGGCAATATTGAGTTTGGGATAGATTGCTGAGATAAATCATGTATTCCATTCGTGCTTCTAATCTGAGCCATAGCCGGACTGTGCAGCAGCACGTGCTCCACAGTCTCGTTCTTTCTATGCAGCCATGTCACAGTGGAATATCCGTGGCTTCAATCTTGTGCTGATGATAATTTGAGTTGCAGTGACCTGTAACAAGCCCTACTATAAGGCGAAGATCCTGCCGTTGCAACTTTAGTAAGATGTTTGTGATATTTCTGCTAAGAGTCGGGAACGCGGTCTTGGCATGTTTGCAGTCCATTTTCCGGTCCCACAGTTTTTATGGCTCACTTTCAGCGTGACGGCGCAGTAGGTCTCGTACTTCTATCACCGATGGTTTGCATAGACCCACTGTCGTCGCTTACCTATTTCTTGAATCCTTCCTTGGCGATGGTATCCGCCTTGACTTGATACACTTGGTATACATTTACAAGAGCTATGTTCTTTTGTCCATTTAATTATTGTTCTGTATCTCTCCGCCAGTTTCTGTAGAGTCTCATGACACTCTGATATTACCCTTGATCCAGTTGTAGGTCTTCTCAGTGCATAAATGATGGCCGCACTGTCAGTGGTAAACACGAGGACTTTTTCCTCTCACTTCCTCTTAAGAAGAGCAGCGAGTAAGTTTAGTGATAATATTGCTCTTCCAGCTAGCAACAGGCCCATGGCCTCTGCTTGAAGCACTGTTGTACTTGTAGTCTTGCTCAGAGCTTTTGATTCGGAAAGCTCAGTTTCCGGCGAATATAAACCACAACCTTCTCCCGTTTTATTTTTTGCACAGTCCGTGTAGATGTTACAACAATTTGAGAGACCCTCCAAATCACTTTCCATAGAAGTCAGCTCATACCTCTTGCTATCAAGGTGTGTGCTGGCCATTCTGTGTTTACTGGTTTTTGCCTCTGGGATGATTCTTGTTGCTTTGTCCAAGATTCCGCAGTGGGTTGTAATTGGTCCGTTGCCCTTCCACTGGTTTATTTACTTAATAATTTATTGCACTGAGGAATTACAAAAGGAGGACTTAATGCTAAAGCATTTTCTACCAGTCATCCACATATGGTACATAAGAAGGAATGTAGGCGGGCATCAAAAACAAACATTGAAACAAGAAAAACAACTAAAATTTTACAGCGAAAGTACGAATAATATTAATATAACTAAATAAATAATAATATAATTATATAATAAAACAATACACTTATAAAGTCCATAAAGGTTACTACTATAATGTCATAATATAAATGATACATATAGATAAAATACACACATCACTTATTAAAATAAATAAGTGAAAAAAAAGAAGCTTACTGCCATAATAACTACAAATAAATATAAATAATAATAAATATAATATAATGATATGAGTGACAAACACTTATGAAGGCAATGAAGCCTTGTAATAGTGTTCTCTGACAAGCCGTTTAAAAATATCCTTGGAGATGCTGCACCCGTTAGTTGGTACCACAGCCGTACTGCAACTACTCAAAAGAAGTTGCCGACAAAGGATTTGGTTGTTTGGGGATACACAGGCGGAGGGAATCATTCGATCTTAGGTTAAGGTCATAGGTATCAGAATGGAAATTAAACGAGTTTTTTAAAATAAATACGAGATCTGGTATCATTCAATATCGAGTACAATAAGCCGAGGATGCTAACATTTCTTCTATCACGGATTTGCTTTGGTTGGTTTGTGTGGACTTTATCCTAAGTGCTGATGCCATTGCTTCCTGCTGTATATGCAGATGCGAAGGAGTCAGACCTAGGACCATGTCTAAAGCAGCTGAAGGTTTCGATTTCGAACACCCGCTAATGAGAGAGCACGCAAGTCTCTGAATTTGCTGTAGTTTGGTGATTGTTGTCACCAATTTTGTTTGCGTCCACCACACTACACACCCGTAAGTGAGGACTGGTCGCACGTATTACATCGTATTACGGTGTATAGCCAGGGGCATAGTTTTGGTTTCAGGCCCCAATCCTTTCCGACTGCTCTGGTACTTTGCCACAAATTTTTTTTGTTGCTATTGTGGTAAAATTGACAAGATGTTGCCCCACAAGAGTTTACTATCTAGCCAAATGCCTAGATATTTAAATTCTTTACTTAAAGCCAACTTTGTGCGAAACAATGTCGGTAGTTTCAAATTTGCTATTTAATTTTTTGGGGTAAACAGAACCATCTCTGCCTTCTGAGGGTTCACAGATAGACTATGGCGTTCACACCATTTCTCAACTGTCCGAAGCGCCCGCTGCATTTTTTTTCATAGAGTTGCCTCAAACAGTTCCTAGATCATGATTACCAGATCATCTGCTTATCCGATGATAACTATACCATCTTTCAATGAAAGGAACCAAACATGATTGCTTGTTTTCCAGAGCTGATTCAATTTTGTGGACTACTTGATGACGCGCTGTTTCTGTAGATTTTCCTGATTGTTAGGCATGTAGGTTTTTATATGACTAGGATTATTGCCCGTAGCCAATTTCTTATACATTTTTTCGCATCTCTCCAGTGTCTTCAGGAAGAATGAACTCAGGCTTCTGAGGAGCTTACCATCTATTCCAGCAGCCTTGTAGGGTTGCAACTTACTCACAGCCCATAAAAGGGCTTCTTCTGTAACTATAGATCCCGCAAAAATACAGTCCTCATTGACCGGTTCATGAATAGTTTTTACTTCCCAACCCCCCTCACTATCCAAACGACAGTCCGGGAAGTGGGTTTGCATTTGTTTTTATTATATGTTTTATAATCATGTTTTTTGGTTACACTGATATCTCAAAATTTCCAGGCTCGCTTCGCTCGATCCTTTATTATGTTTTTATACACACACAGAAAGTCAATTATTAATATTCATTTTTTCACACAATTACACTGATACTAGAAATAGTTCCAAATTTTGCGCTCGCTACAACCACACCCTTGTTCTGTTATTTCCAGTTGAATGAAGAATAAGGCACATCTTGTGTTACTTCAGTTTTTAAAAAAACATTTTAGGAAGTTACTTGAAATTATCGCCTTGCTATTATTGGCTGCTTTTATCCCTAACATTTTCGCGCTCGCTACGCTCGAGTTTGCTAGATGGTCTGTTTCCTTTTTCGTATAATGTATGGGAAATAGCTCAAAATTTTCGCGCTTGCTACGCTCTCGTTTTCTTAATAATATCACATGTTTTGCACACATAGAGGATCGATCATAAACGTTAATTTTTACACGGCTGACCATAAAAGGAGTGTAATGTTTTTAGGATTCATGTATGTTTGTTTGTATGTATGTATGTATTTATTTATGTATGTATGTTTTTATGTACGTACGTATGTATGTATGTATGGATGTGAGTTTATTTATTCCACCATAAATTTAAATGCCTGAATAGATTTAGATGTATGGGGTATCGTTAGAATCCTTACATTCCAAAGTAACATAGGCAATAAATGTTTTTCTGTTGTCATCATATTCAAAAGCGAAAAATATAATTTTCTTTATATTTTACAATATGGGTATCAAATTGAAGGCCTTGATAAGCACATTCCAACAGTACATAATTTAGTGGCATTAGTTCTTTTTTGGCTAAGCAGGAGTGTTTTTTTAGCTTTTAAGCTAGTTCTTAGCTAGTTCTAGTAACTGTAGTATTTTAAGTATTGTGAGTTCTAAATGGACACGACACTATAGGTCGTGCGGGGTCCGAGCACCACTTTGAATTCTGATATATGTTCTGTCATTAAATTTACACATATAGTAGTCAACATTTTGAGACTAAATACAATACCGTTCTTCCTAACCACCACGAGATAAGAGATCTCGGTATCCATTTTATAAGTTTTTTTTCTTATAATAACTACACAATTATAAGTATAAGTAGCTCAAATTTTTCAAATCCTCCTCACCGTCTTCGCTGACTTCTAATAGTTGGTCTACCTCCTCCCTCGTCCATCACATGTCTCAGTGACTGTGAGGTCATCATCCGCACCGGGAGTCGCCAGCAAAGCATCGCCTCTTGGCGCAACGTCCCCAATGTCAACCACCCCCAGCGCCAACGCCGACGCCACAGCACCCCTGAGTCTTCTAACCTTGACTTAGGTCCTCACCGCAGAGTAGTACAGGTGAAAGTCTACGCCTCTTAGTAGTTCCACATCCTCGGGTGGTATGTCCATCACGAGAATGTGTTTAAATGTCTCGCTTTTGGGACGTTCTTCGTGTGTGAAGGGCGCCCTGATTTTGAGCCGCAAGATAATTTTTGAGAAAATCAGATTGCTTGGCTATCTACTGTCTTCCTCGTCCAAAGTCCGGGACGTATATTACCGCCGTGTGGTACCTAGGCACTTTTCTCTGCGGTACGACCATGTAATTGAAGATTATCTTGCAGTAGCTATATCGGTCAACTGACTAATTTTACGTACTGCAGAGGCAGCAGAGCAAAATTTACCAGCTATTAATGATGTGTGAGGACACCATTGTAAGTTTGAATCCAAAGTAATACCCAAAAAAATGTTGACAGCACAAGGTCTATGTGCTTATTTATTAAAATAATTGAATTCGTAGGAATCCCTCTGACATTGGGCAGCGAGAATTGAACACATTTAGTTTTTGCATTTAACATAAAATTATTAGTTGTAAACCAATTAAGAACAAGTGTGATTGCCTTGTTTACATCGTCAAAATTGTTCAAAGTTCTACCAATCTTAAATATTTTTGTTTATCAGTTGTCTAAGTACATCCATAGTATAGGGTATTCCAGTTTTGGGCTAGATAATTGGTGTAAATTATACTGGTTATTATTTATTTATTTTTTATATATATAGACACGTCATCATCATCAGACCACTTTTTGTCCACTGCTGACGTAGAACTCTCCTTGTGAATTCCACTGAGCCTGATTTTCGGCTCTCTTCATTCACTCACTACTAGCCGCCTTTCGCAAGTCGACACTCCACCTGGCCGGTGGCCGCCCCACACTACGTTTACTTAAACGCGGTCTACATTCTAGATCTGGTTAACCCTAGCGGTTGTCGGTTCTACAAGGTACATAACCTACCCATACCACTGGACTATTGCCACTTCAGCTTGCTAATTATATATAAGCTATGTCGTGTAACGATATTTAATGGGTTTTCGTCGTAATGTCTGTGCTGACGGATTCTAATGAAAGATGTGATGAATTGGTTTTTATGCCAAACTCGCTAACCACCGAGATAGTTGGTCCGGTGTCTAACGCCGATAGGGTATTCGCATAAATCAATGAAAAGTAATTTTGAGAATAAAGGGAATAAAAAATAGAACGGGATGAGTCACACCAAGAGTGGGGTGAGTCGGGATTCTTACCCCATCCGGTCGCTTTAAACGTGAGGACGCTATATCTTTCTTTGGAATCACTCAATACTTAAAATACTCGTTACTATTTTGAAATTAATAAAATTACCTGGATAAACTTAGACCGGAACGAGCTTCAAGAACTATTGGATCAAGACCGTTCGGTAATGTACTAGCTAGTGGGTACAATAGTGGAAGATAAAACATACAACTCAAATTCACCAATACAATCTTTATTATTCTTGGTTTAACTTTGCCTACTTACTTAAAATCTAAAGAACCGTGCCGTAGGTACGTTGGACGGCCATTCAAGCTAGCATATAATAGTGGAAGACAAAACATGCAATTTAAATTCACCAATACAATATTTACTATTTTTGGTTTAACTTTGCCTGTTTACTTAAAGTCTAAAGAACCGTGCCGTAGGTACGTTGAACGGCCATTCGAGCTAGCGTATAATAGTGGAAGACAAAACATGCAATTTAAATTCACCAATACAATATTTACTATTTTTGGTTTAACTTTGCCTGTTTACTTAAAGTCTAAAGAACCCATGCCTGCAGATCCAACTCAGCAGCTAAGAAGTACTAAGATCTAAGATTGCCCTGTTATAACTAGGGTCGATCTATATCTACAGTTCTATAACTGTCAAAATTAAGTATTTACCCTAACAAAACAAGTGATGAGTTGTCGTTTACTTATTTACCTTCTTCTATAAGATTGAGCCGTTATGTTAGTGAAGGTAAATCTCCATCCGACGTTTCAGCAATGTCCGATTCGCGTGAGAGGTAGCCAGGCTAGACCCCTCAGGCGTTGCAGGTGTCCAGCAGGTCGGTGGGGAACCAAAGTTCAACACTCCGGTTAATGAAATATATGCATAAACATGCCAATACGATACCGCATTCCAAGAACGTGGCAGGAATCGTTGGATATAAAGTCATCGTGGCATATCGCGACACGGTGCCTTTCTAGTTAAATCTGGGGGGAAGAAGCCTCCGTCGTGTGGTATCTCAATACTTTGGGAAGCCTCCGTCGTGGGGTATCTCAATCCGGGGGGGAAAACCCGCTGTGGATGAATAAACACAACGTTTCTTTAGAATTCGAGACTTCGAAAACGCCACCGCTCTCAGTTCGCTAAAATGGCGTCTCGAAAAATGGATAAAAGTGATTTCACAATCGCAATCATTAGTGCAGACAATGCAAAATACTGACAAAATGCTCTCACCTTTTTTTACGGGTTTTATAATACGCAGGGAAAAGACTTGTCAGTCCTGATACCGAGCTCTGCAGCACGAAAAAAAACGTTCACGCCTCTCGTCTCCATTGCCTGTTTCTTTTGTCTAGCCGGATCTAGTTTGCTCCCAAGTTAGCAAAATCTATCCGAATAACATTTCGTTTCACCAAGAAACCGATCAGCGCTTACACATAGGCTTTGGAAATTATTATTTGGCTTTATTTTTATTTTTTAAGATTTCTCACCATCGAAACCGAATTTGTTTATTTACTGTTTTTTTAACTATTTTTGACAGCTAAACAACTGTCAAGAGACGTCTAAGAATTGTTATAAACTATAGCCCATAAAACGTTCCGTACTAGAAACGATGCGTTCACTTCCTGACGAAAGGTACGGAACGCGGTCTCCATGCTTCGGTACTGCTAAACTATCATAAAACTATATACTGTCACTATTAAATTATGATATTGTATGGGTTTGCTTTGGAAAAAAATCTACGCTCTTAAATTTGACATTCGTTGTATTAAATTGGTTTGTTTAATTTTATTTTCTATTTGCTGACATTACGGGACCGTGCCGAACAGAACGCGCCCTTTTGCTTTGATTGCTAATCGATGCAAAGATAAGTAGAACCTACGGTAGAGGTCACTACTTGTCTCCGTGTTTATCAATTGTACTTTATTAATTATTTATTTATTATCTGATTCCCAGTTATTCCTTGTTCCTTTTGTATATATCTCAATCAATTGACCTAATGAGAGTTCTCTTCGATGTGTTCCGTAGTGCATGGACGTGTTATATTTATCGAAGTGTTTATAACCTCTGGACATGACTACTGTTTTTTTGGAACTCTGATTTACAGGATTATATCATGTAAGTAAACAACGTACGATAATCTATTCTATGTACCCGATCGTCTGCTTTCGTTGGTATTTACCAAATACGAACGATAGTATTGTTTCAATCAACTATGTGCGACTTCAATGTCGTCATTTGATAAGAGATGAGCAACTGATGCTAAGCTTTTATTTAAAGAAAGGGTTTTATTGTTCATCTGTTTTCGAATTATTATTTTTTATTATGAAGTTAGTAGCTCACGCTACAGTCGGTTACCTTGTTTCTCTGGCAGATCACCTCGTTTCAGATTCTGTCTGCAGAGAAACTCCGAGCTCAGCTCTCTTCACAGTTTACTCGCTGAGCGACTTTAAACTTGTAGGATGCATGCTTTGACGACTCTCGTCTTTATTCACACGATAACTCTCCTATTTCGTAGTCGGGTAATAATTGTGATGTAGTAAGTCACGACGCTGCCGCAGATAGCCGATATTTAGTTAAATCAACAGTCAACAGTTCGTTTATTAGGGTTCATTTATTAATAAACGAACTGTGTGTGTGTGTACATATATAGTCTTTACAGAGACTATATTAGGACTATAGACTATATATTGACTATATATTGGTAGGGACAAATAGGGACAGAAGCTTGCTCTTAATTGACTAGACTAGATTAATATCTTCTGGATCTACACAAATTGCAGGAATTTAAAACGAAACAGAAAATTGATAGCTACGTTAAATAGTGGAGTCTGAACTACCCCGTCTGCACAGGATGACAAAACATCTCGGTTTGGAATGCATCCGTGGCCACTGGCCATAGGGCACAGCAGCGTCCGCACGCCGCTCGCACGGCTCACCTCAACAGTTGCACGTCGACCAACGGAAAGAAGCAAAGTTCCAGGCTATTATTAGGTTGGCTCTCGAAATAACCGGCGCGCTGTCATGCCGGTCACGCCAGTCACGCTCCTTGCGCTGCCACTCCGAGTGTCGTGCTGACAGCATTTGCTACGCTACCCAGCACCACTGACAACGTTTACATGACTATGTTGTAAAATAGCAGTGCGCTCACATGGGCGGTGGCGCCATTCGCGATGGACTTGCCTAACGAGATAAGTTTGCATCAGTGCATTGCAACTTGCTTATAGAAGCAAATTGAAAATGTAGGTAGATGGGGGTCGTTGCTGACGGCAGCGGAACTGTATCCATGTTGGAAGTCGAAATATGGCACGCGGTGGTGGCTTGTGGTGCGTTGCCGTTATGTGCGGCGCGCGCGGCGAACGTATGAAAATTAAAGTTCCAAAGTTAACCTTTCCTTTTTTTTGTCATTAGCGACTATCTAATCGGTAAGTGCAATAATATATTATAGGCTATTATTTTTCTTGCGAAATTATCTGGTTCGATTTTTGGCTAGGGATACTACAAGTCCATAATTATGCATTTTTAGTTCGAGGATTATCGAGGATTATTTGCCAGTTTGAGCATGTTTCGATATTCTCGTAGAATTGAAGAATTCACCCTGTATATAAATTCTAGTAACTCGCTAGTAGTTTGCTGTCATCAATTTTTCAGATTCTACTTTATAGTAACTGTACTTGTAACTGATTTTGTTAAATCTGTCAGCGATAACGCGATATGCGATATCGCGGCGATTGCCGGAGGCATTGGCCGCGCGTTATCTACCGACGACTCACAACCAAAGGTGAAAAACACCATCATTTTAAACCGAATGTGTTGCGTAAAGTTACACATATAAACTACAAGCAGCGCCCCGCAGCTTTGCCCACGTGCAAACTTCGCCACCCCCGTTGCAAATAAATAAAAAAGAATTGGTCTAGGGGACTTAAAATAAGCTACTGAACAAGAAAATAACTTTTTTTATGTTGCCTGTCTGTTTGTTTGTTTGTTCGCGCATTACGTAAAAAATTGACCGATTAAGATGCGGTTTTCACTGTTGGATAGCTTAGAGTTTGACTTGAAAATTGTGTAGTTGGTATCTCAACCCAATGAGTAGAAGCCGAGCAATAGATAAAAAAACATTTTGACGGCTGAAGCAATTATGATCAAATTAAGGGCCTAAATTATCACAAAGAGTACTTTTAACCTAGATAAATTACCGGGTGTGCGAAGCCGCGGGCACAGCTCTGGTCGCTTGCTATATCATTATCCCTTAGGATACTTTATCCCAGTAAATTAACAATCGGCCAAAGTCGCGGGCACATCTATTTCTCATTAAAACAGAACAAGTGCACAAATTCAAATACAAAATAAAACGTACAGTGAATAAGTGCTGCTATTTTGTCTCGTACCATACGCGACTCCTCAGGAATAATAAATATACCCCGTTCCGCCCTTGTAGGAGGGAGCGCCCGCCCGGCTAGCGATGCGGCGCGGTGGGCGCGGGAGGCCTGATGCCACCCGCGCCGTTACTTTTCGTGGTGGGGTTGTTATCAGTGTCGTGAAAGTCAAGCTGTTGCAAATGCATCGTAATAACTAACATAACATGGTTGAAGCCGCCCATGACCCGTGATCTGACGGGTCATGAGCTGGAACTAATTCTTCCTAATCCATCATTGTCTTTTTTCTGTACACCTTTCCATGTCATCGTCAATAATCAATTGACAACTCATTTCGCAAAATCAGACGGCTGGTTTAGGAGATAATATCTGGAAACTAGCTTTCACCAGCGACTTCGTCCGCGCGGACTACATTTTATCGCGAAATAAAGCAACCTGTGTTCTTCTAGGATATTGAAAACCTATGCAAAAGTAGGTACCTATAGCACCAACGCTCTGTATGTTTTTTGACAGACTTGTTTCGTTGCCATGGCAACCATTCCTTATAGCGAGTAATCACATTTTTCAGTTTTCCCGTGGAAAGTTACCATTTTCAGGGATAAAAATATTCTTTATTTTATTTCAGGATATAAGCTATCTCCATTCCAAATTTCATTAAAATCCGTCCAGCCGTTATTGCGTTAGAACTCCCCAAACAAACAAACAAACGTGTTCACTTTTATTTATGGTGTGGATTATCGGCGTCTTTAATTTATAGATGTCTGTGTTGTATAGATGTCGTCGCCATATCTTAGAAATGATCACATCATGAAATGGTTCTATTTCATGAAAATATCGGTCACATCATGAAATTATTTTGCCAGATGAATGAATAATTGGCACTTGACGATATGAACAGCTACTTCATGATATGGTCAAACATTAGTGATAATATGGTTAAATAGTTACATTATCCCAATGATATTATATATAAACTGAGGCATTATCCACTATTAGAGGCGCTGGGCGGAAGCCAGACTTGGCCGTGATAGGTAAGAAGACGAATGCGGGAGCGAAGCGTAGCGAGATCCCGCCTTCGTCTGTGTTTTTTTAGCCTTGAAAACCTATATGTTAGAAAACTTGTTAAACCTTTGGTATCACGGAAACCCTATTTTAATGATATGCCCAAATGTCGATTGACAAATAATTAAACGTTGATGTTTAAACGATAAGGTCAGTTTTAGCTGGCCATTTCATGAAATTATCGGTCACATCATGAAGAGATCAATTCCACGATATGACCACGACATAGACATTACATGGGACGTCATCAGCATGGTACCAATTATTGTGTATTTTTGTTTGGCTCATAAGTTCTAATCTCATAGACATAGAAAAAAATGATGAAAATACTCTATTTTGAACATAATAAAAAGTGGCACTATCTATACTTATAATCATGTAGTAAGTACCAAAAAGTCTGTACAGTGAAAGTAATTAAAAAAAAACAACTAGGGTACTTAAAATAAGCTACTGAACAAGAATATAACATTTTACAATTCGTGTCTGTCTGTTTGTATGTTTGTTCGCGCATTAACTAAAAACGACTGAACTGATTGCGATGCGGGTCGTCACTGTTGGATAGCTTATATAGGGCTTGATTTGAACTGAACTGGTATACTTAGTGTATCAATGCGATGAGAAGAAGCCGATCAATCGATAAAAAAACTATTTCACGGTTATTTTGTGTGTACTTTTGCTCCTGGAATAACACACTTTTAAACCAGAGAAATGACCTCGCGGGCACAGCTAGTCTTCCATAATGCTGTTTGTTGGTAAACACATCACTTGAGAAGGGCAATACCGAATTGTTTTTTTTTTAAATGTTCGTACTTAGTAGTCCCTATAAGATTTCGAGACAAAGAAAAATTGGAAAGATGTAACGAAACAAGACCAGGATAAAGCTAGGAAAAACTGAGAGTGCTTTTTCTGTTGGATTATTGTATAAACTCAAGACTCACGATTCAAACGACGGATGCTTTTTTTTTTATTCCGTCCCATGGTTGGAAATTCAAAATATTCTCGCGGGCAAAGCCGCTGGGTGCAGCTAGTCACAACTATAATCATTTGTACGTAAAGTAAAAAGTTTATCTGTGTAATATGTACGTTTGCCAACACTACATAATTTAGATATGTGCATAAAAGACAAATGTTGCCCGTGGTCCAACTGCGTGGTTCTGCTGGTTTTTTCTCGGTGGTATTTCTAGTAGGACTAGTTGAACCGAGGGCAATTAGCTTGCCAATGCTCCTATTCATTTAAATATACATCATACTTATTTTGTCGAAATGTACCAGGGCATCACATATTTCGATACTCATTGATCTTTCTAGTAGTTTCTTTACGTCGATTTTACATTGAAACATGAAAATACAAGACTTCCATTTTCGTAATTTGGCTGGCGGAACCACAAAAGAAGGATATAGTTAGTGAAGCGCGTCCGTTGCTCTAATGACTGCACCTACGAATAAACGAGCTATGTCCACGCCCTGTTTCTCCCATTTGAGAAACCATCAGCCAATTTCAGCAACCAGGAACGTATATTACGGGTCTCGTGGCTAGTGATCCTAGGTACGTAATCAAACGGTCGCGGGTTCGAATCCTGCAAGGTGCAATCATTTGTGTGATAAGCAGAAATGTTTGTTTCCGAGTCATGGATGTTATAATATTCGTTTATATGTATGTTTATCCGTTATCTAGTACCCATAGTACAGGGTATCCTAGTTTGGGGCTAGGTAATTGGTGTGGATTGGTCCTGAATATATTTATATTTATTTATTTATTTATATTTATATAGGACGAGTTACTAGGTATATTGGCAAATAGCATCGGAGATAGGAACAAGACTGTCGTGCTGCAAAAATAGCCGTCCGCCTGAATTGCATTCTTAAAACTTAATAAAGCACTCTGTTCAGGCAGCTGAAGCGCGGCCGCCGCCACCGCAGACTCGAGGGCGCGATCGATCCGCGCCCCCAAAGACAGCGCGCGCCTCTTGAGACATTCGCTATAAGCACCAGGATCTGCTACAATTCGGAATAAGCTGGATAGTTGACCCAAATCCAGGTCAGCTTTAATCTAGCGCCGTTTCAGACCCTCCGTCGGCCATTGCTAACTTTATCTGGCACGGTCAGTGGCATTTCAGTGGATTGTGTTATTGCGGCCACGTGGCTGGAATAATAAATGTCTAACAAGCGTGCTGTATCGGAAAAGTTTTTTTTGTATTTAGTAGATGCTCTTCGGTTGGGCTACACAATTAAAGAATAAGTTATATGGGTTAAACTGTGTTTTAAACTATTTATTAGTAGTGCTTTGAATATGACAGATAAATATTCAAAGTAACATGGCAAAGGAAAAATACCTACAACACCGTCAAATTAAGGAATCATATTGCATTTTTTCCTACTAGGTATGACGGTTATCTTCCTTGTGCAGCTCTGGCGGCCTTAGAGGCACAATCATCGGTCACACAACGGCTTTGCCCACGCGATCATTTCTCTGGGATAAAGTAACCAATGTGTTATTCCAGGACACAAAGTACAATATACCTACATTTCCTCAAAATTTGTTTAGCCGTCAAAGAGCTTTTTATCGATTTCTCGGCTTCTACTGGTTCAGTAGTTTATTTTAAGTATCATAGTTTCTTGTTTTAAATGTCATCTCTCTACAGACTTTTCGTCACTTAAAGCTTTATTATAAGAACTAGCTGTGGCCCACGCCTTTGCCCGCGTGGTAACTTTTCTGGGATATAAGGATCCTTTGTGTTATTCCAGAACCAAAAGTACCAATATCATCAAACTTCGTTCAAACGTTAAATGTTTTTTTATCGATTGCGCAACTTCTACTCATCGGATTGGGATACCAAGTACGCCAGTTTGTAAGTCAAACCCTAAGCTATTCAACAGTGAAAACCGCATCGCAATAGGTCATGTTTTTTTTACGTGATGCGTGAACTAGCAAACAGATTAACAGACTAACAACCAAAATATCACTCGCGTTAGTTTTCATAATCAAATAGACTAACAACCAGACTGAAAGATGATCAAAAAATGGTCTTTGAGGCTTTTGCTGACTTTCGCTCTATGTTTACTCTTTATTGTTCGGGAAAAATATTCATTTATAGAGGAAATTGAAAAAAGTCGGCAAAGACCGAACTTTGAAATATATTATTTTTTTAAAAGTCGGCAAAGCCATAATGAAATGTTACATACATTTATAAGACTTATAATAAAAGATAATTGAAAAGGGTAGGTACAAATGCAAACTTTGTATCGTAAATTAAACGAAATTGGTGTCAGTTCTGTTGCCCACTCACTAAAACTAAACTAAAACTAAATTTTGTGTAGAGATTCTTAAATCCTATTTGATCATTTCAAGTAAACTAATGGACTTGCAGGGGGAGTGTGTGTTATTTGTGCACGGCCGAGGGCGTGGCAGGGGTGGGGGATAGAGGGGAGGGGGATAAGAGCGATTAGGGGAGGGTGGGGTAAGTTAGAAAAAAGTGTAGGGAGGATACTAGAAAAAGTAGGGCATAAGTTGGGGGATGTGGGCGGAGGGTGGGGGAAGATGGAAAAAAGTCAAGGGAGGGTGGTAAGTTTGGAAAAAGTGAGGTCAGGGTAATGGAAAGTGAGGGGAGGATGGGGTAAGTCAGGGATGGGTTGGTAGAAGTGAGGTGAGGGTGTGGGAAGTTAGAAAATATTCTCCCCCCCGCACCCTCTTCCCCACCACCGGCAGTGCACTACACAACACCCCTTCTACAAGTCCCTTAGTTCCGTCGCAGAACTTAAATTTAGTCGGAAAGCTAAATTTTGGCTTGTTTAGTAAGTTTGTTACAAAATATTGTGATTGACAGAACTAAACTTAAATTTAGCGTAGTTTAGTCAAGTTTGGATCAACAAAATCGACACCATTGTGTTTTTAAACTTTCATTATATTTTCGCAGCGGATTAAAACAGAAACTTAAAACTTTACTTACAAACAAAAAAACTTAAAACTTACAAACAAACAGAAACAAAACTATTGGCCAGTAAGTTAGATAAGTTCACAAACAACAAGTAAAATTATTATAAAAATACATAAAACCCGACTGCGAACAAAGTTATTGAATACGAGCTGACCGCCGCAAACATAATCACACTAATATTATAAAAAATTGAATTGGTGATGTGTTAAGCCACATAATTATAGCATCTAACACCTTGTATAACCACATTTATGCGAATAAATAATTGAATTTGAATTTGAAACGCGAAGGTTTGTATGTATGTATGGGGTTTGTTACTTCTTCACTCTTAAACGGCTGACCGGTTTTGGATGAAATTTGGTATGGAGGTAGCTTATTTTACCCCTGAAAATCCACGGTCAGAGGGACGCGGGTGAAACCGCGGGACGCAGCTAGTATTTATATAAATTTAACTTTTTTACTTACATATTGGTAGCGATTTGGACATCCCCTAACCTAGACTTAATTTCTCCAAATGTAATTTAAACCTTGTTGGCTTCGTAACAAGGTATTTTTTCCCCTGGCAAAAACTATCACTAAAGCCTCACTCACAAGTGGTGCAGCTTAAATTGATGTAAGTTTAGAATAAATGCCAGGGGCAAAAATACCTTGTTACAAAGTCGACAAGGTTTAAATTACGTTTGAAGAAATTTAGTCTAGTTTAATTTAAGGAGCAAAATGTCTGAATTGCTGCCCTTAATTTAATAGTTGCAATTGCAACATTAGCCATATTAGTTTTCTTGACACTTCATATATCCTATAGCACTCTCGTGATCAAGACGAATCCAATGATACCTCAAATGTCAAAATCCATCAAGCCGTTTAGACTGTAGGACGCGCCTAAGAAACGTAAAAACAAACAATCTTACAACCCAAACACATAACTCCGTGCAGTCGTTAAAAATCAAAGAGTCGGCAAAGCTATAATGTTTGTTTGTTTGTCGTATGAGGTAGTGCTGGCCTCTGGTGTCAGAGTTTATCAAGCCGCCCGAGGGCCTCTGACATGGCTTAACGACTGCTATTAATCAATAACAGCCGGGACCGACAGCTTAACGTGCACTCCGAAGCACGGAGCGATGGAAAACTATAATGAAATGTATGTAAATAATAAAAAGACAACAAAGAGCGAAAGCCGGCAAAAGCCTCATAATATACCTTTTGTTGGTATTTACTGCAATCACTCTTTCAATTGTATTGAGCAGATATGGGTGAGTGATGAGATTTAGGGATGTGCGCCCCCGAATATGTCATATTTTTTTTAGTTGCATTTGTCAAATGTTTTTGATAAACGATCTACGAACTATGTAAGGTCAGTCGGGGCAAGTGCCTCTACGGGGCAAGTGCCTCCACCACCAAAATCTCAGAAACTAGTTGAGTATTTCAATAAAACGACATCTTTCCTTAAAGCCCGATACAAATTTAGTTTCAAAATTAAATCCTAGGTGGCGTGTCTCGTCTTGGGTTAACATAAAAAGCCATTGTGTTTCCAGTGTCATATGAACTAAGCTTCAGATATGAGTAACGTGTCATAAAACTGTAAAAATCTTAACATTATTGGTATTTTCTGTGAATCAATTAAGATAATGTTATTTAATAAATGTTATTTAATAAATGTTATTTAATAAATGTTATTCTTCACATTTTATGTAATTATTTTTCTACTATTTAGTGAAATATCGAGAATTTGTAATTTGAAAATTATAGCTTTTAAATTATACAAAGAGGAAAGTGCGTCACACCTTGATGGGGCAAGCGCGTCTGTATCACGCACTTGCCTCAAGTCAGAAATAGCAAACATTTTTTGGTAACTTCATAATAACCTTTATTTTGCATATTACGGTTTGTATGCATTACCAAGTTATGCAAATTCATATATTTTGATACCTACTTATTAGGTTTATAGTGGGTTTTTTAAACTAGTGGTGATATATTTATAGATTATGAAAGTAGACAAATACAGTTTATTATATACCTTTTGATGTTTAAAGTGCAATAGCAATAACTAAACAGATTTTAGTTTTTAAAGTATATGGTTCCAAATTTGTAAGTCAAAGAATGTTAATGTTTAGAAAGTTGTTGTAGACAGTTACATTTTAATATATATTGATGTTAAAAGTGCCATTACCTATAACTAAACTGATTTTATTTTTTAGTTTATGATTCTAAATTGTAAGTCAAAGAATGTAATATTAATGTTTTGAAAGAGGTTTTTTTTTAGATACAGTTCTTGTTGTAGATACATAAGTATCTAACTAGATAATTAAATGTTCATCAACAATCTAAAATAATCATTATCTGTAACTATGTAGTTCCTTCGTTCGATTTCCAGTTTCAAATAAGTACTTGTTCTTCCAAAAAATCTGAATAAATCGATGTTTTCTTTTTCAATCCCGGAACAAGATAAAAGAAAAAACAAACTTTTATTGGGAGGTTCGGAATTGATAATATATTCCAAACTAGTTTTTTTACCTTATGCTTCTATTTTGGTGCTCCCAACTATAGCAAAAATTATAAAATTTAAGTACATGCACTATTCGAATAAAAGTTTCTACCCCTGTCATGAAAAAGTGTGGCGCACTTGCCCCTAATTTATTTTTTATTTTGTATTTATCCCAATATTGATCGCAGAAAAGGTCAGAATGCATAATCTAGTAGGGCTCAAATATATAATTAAGATTTTAGAAGTATTTTATCGAACTGACGCACTTGCCTCATTTGGTTGGGTAAGTGCGTCTAGTGGAGTAACTTATTATAAACAAGTAAATATCTTAGTAAAATTCGTCCAAATTCCACAAGCTATATATATATTCGTTGCCAAGGAAACAAATTATCATATAATACTTAATTTGATGGCCAAACTACTAAAGAAACCTAAATATTTGCAGTTGAATTCATCTTTGTTAAAGGTATATCGCACTTACCTCGACTGACCTTACCTACAGGCTATAATCCAAATACACCCAATTTGTGGATATAAGTACTGTGCCAATAATATCGAACAGACAACAGATACTGTTATCAAATTATATTCGTACAGTGTTGCTAACGAATACATAAAGCAAAGTGTTATATAAGAAGTACCAAAATAGCGGGACAAAATTAAACTCTATTACTTAACATAATAAATAACCTAGGTCAAGACGCCGCCGGTACGGTAATCACCGATTACATCGTAAAGCGATCATAATTACATAAAAACGTGCGTGAGCGCAGGGCGGTGACGAGCCGGGCGGGCGGCGCGGCAGCGGCAGCGGCCGCGCGGCTAGAGTTGGCGCGCCGCCACTCGCTGGTATCGCGCTGCGCAGCGGATGTACAGTAGTCGCAGCCAGTCTATATGTTTGTGAAGTTAGGGTCTGTGAACGATTGCGCGGGTACTGCTGTGGGGATAAAACAGCATGAAGTAAGAGCGAGATAGAATATGCGAAGGACGTAAGCGAGTGAGAAAGTAAGTAACTTTAAATTGGTCTCATAAAAAATTGGTGAAGTTCTAATAAGGATCTTCAGCTTGATGAGCAGAATTGCTCTTCAAAATACAGTAAATTTCTCACTTTTAGGTTTCTACCATTCGAATCAACCCTTTACCTACTAGGTAGGGATTGGTGCAGCACCTTGGTTATTAATGTTAATTGTACAATAAGGTAACTTGATGGCGCTACTGTGCACCGCTAGATTGTTTGCAAAAAAGTTTGTACGCGAGAGGTCTACAGCTCACAGAGCCACTAGTCTATTTTCTTCAGCCGTTACAGCAATATTTTCGGATTGCGCCGGATAATCTTTTAAAGTGCTCGGTTGTGGAGAGTCAGTGGAATGCAGATTTATCATTTTTGTTACTCTGTGTGATATCTTAGTCTTATTTTTCACTGACTCTTCTATGTAGCCTTCAGCTACTTTACTCGACTTCCAACCTGCATGCCTTTTAATGACAGTTAAATCGGCACCAGGATCGGCTAGCAAAGGTTTCGTTATTCTGCGAAGACTGACTTATTGCCAATATCAATACTACCTGAAAAGTAGATATATCTCTTTAATTGGTGTATAAAATATAGAAAGTTACAATTTGATACAAATTACTTATATGCGGATAACAATCAAAAGATTTGCTTACCTTCATGACTAGGTATATATATTTCAACAGGTTTCTACCTCTTGAGAAGTGGAAACTTTTAACTTTTACGATTTATATCCATTAGATTGACTTTTGAGAAACGATGTTAGTCTCTCGAAATCCTTTAAATGTATATTGTGTTTAGTACTTAATGTTGTCTTTAACATAGAATACACGCTCCATAATGTTGAAGGCTTGTAAATCTTTGATAATTCGTTGAAATATATTAGCAAAACGTTTTCTAATAACGATTTCACTTCATAAAATCGTCGTACGATTTTAGGTATCATTGTTTTGATATAAGTGGTAAAAGGTTTTCTACTACTGCTTTAGCCTCTTCTCTTATGAAATCAGGCGTTAAATCTATGTTTGAATCAGATGAACTCATTGTGTTAATACAAATCTCTGCTATATGGAAGTTTATATAAAACTCTACAAATCGAAATCACAAATGAAGATCCGATTGCCGCTTTTCCACCTATTTTGTTGTATTTTTCTGTGGCCGGTCAGCTATTCAGCCATTATTTTTCATTTTCATCATTGAAAAAATGGTAAATATTTTGCCCAAATCTATGTTATTTTAAAGAAATTGTTGAAAATAGAACTAGTATTTTTTTATAATTTGACAGCTGTCAGTTGAAAACGATTCTGAAGGATAGGGCTGAAAAATATTACTTTAACCCGCTCCTCAGGCAACTTCAGACCTACTTTCCGAGTTTGAGTAATGAAAAAACATTTTGCGATAGTAATTATTGTTGCGCCCTTATTTCTTGACGAACACAAATTTCGGAGCGTTTTTTAGTTTTGCTCGTCGATGGTCAAATCTAGGGTTGCGGTCCGGGCGATCATTAACTGTGCACATTTATGTCAACCGTGGAGAGCGGTGACAGACCGAAACGATTGTAGTTATAATTAGCCAGCTGCCAGTAAATCAGGACGGCTAGCCACATCGTGACACTGGCGGCGCGGGCGCAGGCGCGTGCGCCGGCTAGTGCGCGGCCTCGATTCCAGCGTGGAAAAGAGTCGCGACGCGTAAGCTCGTAGTCACCATTTAATTATTTAACCATTATTATTTCGTTAAAGTTAAGCTATATAAGACAAGACATATATATATATATATATTAGATTTTCTATTTTGGGTCACGGAACTTCGTGCTTTATGTATATCATCTTAGCCCGCTACAGACGGACGGACGGACAGACTGACTGACAGATATGTGACCGCTCTATGACGCGCTGACGCTGGATCGGACGATACGGCGCTCTAATGAGTCTCCTAAATTTCAAAATCTTGCCTATTTAGTTATTTGTGTCGCTCATACGGATATGTAGAGCAAGGAGATTATAGAAACATGTAATAAATATGACGGAATAAAGTGTTTGATGCAATACGAGTAAATGCAATTAAATACTGTGTTCACGAGCGTAATATTGAGTGGAGCTTGGCACTGTATCTAGCGCCGCACCGCGCGACTTCTTGGCTACCTATTATTCTGTGACTATTTGGCACCAGCCGATTGACAACACAATGTTTTGCACATCATAGCAATTATAAACATTGAAAACATTAGAATAGGTATAATTTTCAGGGTCCGAAACTTCTAGATACTTTGTGAAGTGCAGACAGTCTCGGAACTCGGCTGTTTATTTGTTTATTATCGCGTGAAAGCTCCCCAAAGCTTTCACGCGATAACCACTGGATGGATTTTGATGAAATATGGAATGGACTTAGCTTATACCCTGGAATAAAACATATGATACTTTTAATCCCGGAAAATTGTAAGTTTCCACGGGAATACTGAAAAACTGTTTTTTATTACTCACTGTAAGAAACGGTTGCCATGGAAACGAAATAACAAGTATATCAAAAAACATCAAGAGTGGTGCTATACCTACTTTTGCATTGGTTTTTAATATCCTAGAAGCACATAGGATGCTTTTTTTCGCGATAAACAGTAGTCCGCGCAGACGAAGTCGCGGGCGGGGAAACTAGTTCTAAAATATACACGGTGAATCTTTTTGCCAGCGACGACAACCTTTGTAAAAACGGTAAACGGTAACAGTAAGGAAGTTTCAATATCAATCAATACTTAAATCTAAGTATGCAAATATTTAAGCATCAATTAAATATTTAACTAATTATTCTATTAATATTATTATACCTTTAAATTAACACATTACCCATATTACATAGTTACATAGAGAACAAAAAATACAATATAATCAGAGCTTAACCACATATCACAAATTTATGAAATGTCAAAATAATATTAAATGTCAATTCTAACCACGTCGATTACAATATTTAAAGAAATATTTCTTAAGAATAGAAACAACCATTTACTAACCATTTTTGCAATTGAAATCTAAATCTATTTGTAGGCAAATCCATCATCAGTAAGGGCGTTATGGACTTTAATGGCCATACAAAAGGCATTTTTTTCGTAAGTTTAGTCTGAATTTATGCAAAAAAAGTATTAATTTTGTCTCAAGCGAAAATCCTAATTTTTCTTAAAAAAAAAACTACATTTCCCATAACAGACAAAACTTACCGTTCTGTATAGATGCAAGGAAGAGATTACACATTAACTTTAACTTCTTAAACAGTGGCTCACATGAACCCAAACTATCAGCTCTACACGTTGCTCTGATACATTTCTTCTGTATTACGGAAATTCTATTTTATGTTAGTTTCCCCATAGAAGAATTCCATATCGAAGAACAGCGCAGATATATCCATGGTATGTTTTTAAGGCACCAACACAACCCACTGGGCTGTGTCGGCGGAGTCGGTGACTTTGATGTACTTCTTTAGATTTTGTTTCACTTCAAAGTCAAAGTTAAAGTCAAAGTATTTTATTGTAAATAGGCAAATATAATAGCACTTTTACAAGTCAAAATTAACATCTCATGAACAAGAAAACATACACACAAATTTATAAAAAAGATCTTATCAATAAAATTTATGTAAACTAAGTATGCTTTGAATTTGAAAAGTAAATTTCCCTGTCATGTGCCAACAGAGTTAAATATAACACTAGAAAAAAAAACCCTTCTGTCTCTACCAGTAAATTAGCCCGTTAGAGAAGAGAGCACCAGGAAACTACGGGGATGTAATTTTTCCATATTTGTTAATTCTTTATATATTTTTCAAATTGGCAGAAATTATAATAAAACATATGTAAATTACAAATATAAAAGATAGAAATGACAATGATATGTCCCACAATCATAAAACAAACAAACTGGGAAAAATAAAGTAAAAATTCTTACGAGGTATGTTGTATAAAACAACGTGACATTATATCATGATCTCATGCCATATTGTAGTCATGAGACATCTCATAAAGTACTTTGAACATTTTATTCACTTAACATAAACATCGAAGTGATCACTTATTATTATCATGAAGTTTTGGAGACATCAGGCCATGAATTTCTGTCATTAAAATTATCATTTAAATAGTAGTACGCCTTCTTTATGAGATTTACTTTAACAAAAGTCTTCTTGCAAAAACTTCGTGAGTCAATAAAAAGAAATACTTGCAAATAATTTTGATTTCGTTGGAATCGTACAACGTTAAAAATTATATAAAAATAATAATTTGGCGGCAATACAAATAACTTTTTAAATTCAATATTAAAGGCTGACTTTTGGGATTTTTAAACAATAAAAAAAATTAAGGAGATAGCAGATGACCATTTTGACAATTTATCGTCCACCTTGATTTGGCAAACGAAGCACGAAACACCTTGTATATTACACAACGGAGTGAGGCAAGCAGATCACTGAACCTATATTGCAAAGAGTCACTCCAGAATAACAATTCCAGTGCCATTCTGAATTTTAGATTGCTTTTGTAATGTGTTGCTGTCGCGGTTGCACGACAACAACCTTAGATTATAGACTCAATCTGAAGCATTCGTGTATCTTTCGATTAAATCTATATCAGAAGATTATGTTTAGTTCCGAATATTAAATGATAATAATATAATACGTCAATTCATCTACATATCAATTTTAATAGTTTTTCGGATCTGTAATTAAAATAAGAATATACACGGGAATATTCATGAGAGATCGCTACTTAGTGATAATGCCGCTGATTATACTATTTCTAAGGTAAATGTGGAGGTGCTGTAATTTTAGTACTTAGTTTAATAGAGTTGTCTATCTAATAAAAAGCTGAACAAACATAAATCTGTAATGTAAGCAATATAATTAGATGTAAATATTCAATTTAATTTATCATTCATCATCAGCCTGTGCACGTCCACTGCTGTACATAAGGCTCTCCCTAAGAACACTACAGAGCCCAATCTTCGGCTCTTCTCATCCAGTTTTTGCCGGCCGCCTTCCGCAAGTCGTCACTCCACCTGGCCGGTTGGCGTACTACACTACGTTTGCCAAAGATGCGGTCTCCACTCGAGGACACGTCTACCCCAAATTATCATTATTCAAAATGAAATATATTGTACCTACATTTCTTGTTTCAGTAATTCCTAAAAGTGAAATGTATTAATAGCTTTTATTAATCTTAATAGAATGTAAAAAAAAGTGTATGAATTTGAACACAACGAAAGAAAACAAATAAAACAACAACAAAAAAAATTGCGAATTCAGCACGAAACTCCATTATGCTCTGTTCCCAAACGGACCTTGCGGAGGCCAGTGGCCAATGACGAAGAGTGCGAGCCGGGCAACGCAGCTACCTGGAAAGTCTTTTTGGTGGACGTGGGCGAGAGTGTGGAGGTACTCGAGAGATCTATAAGCTAAGCCCTACCGAATATATGGAGTGGCCAATCTCTTTGTATCGTGGCGTCATTGCATCAGTTCGTTTACCTCTGGGCTGACCGGGAGCTTCGCTCTGCTTGATGATCTTTATATCACACTTCTATCAAGCAGCGGGCGCGGCGAACCTACCGTAGTCATTAGCACCAGAGCCAATGACAGACGCCGAGCCTATAATTAGTGGATGTCAGTCAGTCATGTCGACATGATTTCGCGTGGAGTTTTCCTTTAGCTTATTTATAGCCGCGGCATCAGAGGGGTCGCCCTCCCAGGGTCTCCCGAGACGCCCATCGCCGGATCTCGAAAGAACACAAAGAACAGAGAACACTTCTCTGGTTACAGAAGGTAATTGGACAATTACTCGAGAACATATCCTGGGTCACAATCGAGGGACTCTTGAGTTCGTCGTGCACAGCACTTCTTTTTTTTAATTCACAGTAGTCTATTTACTTGACCGCTATTTCATCTGATGGAAAGTGAAGATGCGGCTGAAAATTGAGCCAAAAAGAATACAAATACTAAGTAGGAGGAGCATGCTTGCCTAGAAGATACCTGTTCATTCCAGTCGAATTTTAATTTAGTCTTATCAGCTACTTAGAAAATTGAAAAGTAGACCAAAATATATGAACCCTCTCCAGCTTCCGGCCAAACGCGGAGGCGCGCCAATAGTAATTTTGTCCCGATAACACTATGTGCTAATTAAAATTTCGCTAAGATACTCGCGATGTTGTTGACTCGCTCCGAGCCTAGGCTGTGGGTTTGTTTACCAACATGATTGAGTTCACGATGAGAGCTACTCATCGCTTTGTAACTGAGCTGCGTTCTGTTAGCGATCCTGTTATTGAATACACGGGGTTTGTACACGGGATCAATTTGAATTTTGAGTTGAAATCTGCTTGCAATCGAATCATCCTGTAATCCATATAATGTAGATCGGCTGATTCTGCAATCATGTTCCTTCGTTTGCATTACCGCTTACGGTGGCGTATTAACGACCCACTGTCATGATAGACAAATTTTATAATGCTTCAGAATCAGTTTTTTTTATTGTATGCCGAACGCGTACACGAATTATAACAACTTAGTTAATCTCTTTGAACGTAGTTACTATAATTCAATCTTTACTACTCCACTTTTCGTCACCAAGTAATTAACATTGAATATTATAAACATCATTGCTCTAGAATATCAGTAATTTGGCTCTATTAACTTAAATTACGAGCCTAATTATGAGTTGACAACTGCTTCGTTTGTGCGTGAACGTCGAGTTTAGTCAAGAGATTCTTTGTTTGTGGTTTTTCGAAACGACAGGTATCAGACAAGACTTTACTGAGAGAACTATGTCCAAAGCAGGTGACTATGGGGTGACGCGATACAATGCACCACCAATCATTCAGCGCGCTTGCAATATTATAGGACTGTATGCGTCTCTGCGCTCTTGCCGCGCCGCACGCTACTCTCGCTTGCCTTGCTTACTTAATCACTCACGGGATTCCCTTATTCAAGGGTTAGTAACATTATGTAGGTATTGTTTTTTCCCGACAAAGATAGAAATGCAAACATTTCACTAGTTATCGTTGTCACGCCTGAAGTTTTACGGCTGTGATATGGACACTCGAACCAATTTTTCGAGTCGAATTTAAAAGCTGAGTTTTAAAAGCAACGTGTGTACCGAGACACAAAAAGTTTTATAGGTTCGTATCTATATTATTATAGTGCCACGTCAGTGCAGCTCAGAGTAAACAGGAGTTAACACAGTTTTCATAATTTGTTTTATTTGCAGAACGATAACACCCATCGTTTAAATAGGCATCTAGGCAAGCGGGGTATTGTGCCAATGCATCAAGTACGCAAACTATTGTGCATATCATCATCAGTCAGTTCAGTATTATAGACTACACTTACAGTATAACTACCTAACTAAAAGCTGTGACACAAGGTGCGCGTGTGCGAGTCGGTGAACGTGCGGTGAGCAAGCTGATAACTAATAATACCTACAAGCATACTAACTCTTGGCTTTCCTCATACATACACTCATAACACATAGATATTCACGATTTACTTTGAAGGTTGTTTCACTATGTTGAAATCTGTCATACATTCCGTAAGTTTTATGTAATAGTAGGTATATAGTTATTCTATGGATTTCAGTAGAACTTGGGGTTACATCCTGTACAGCGCTATGTCATTGATCAGATTCGCTTGGATGAATGTATAATTAATTAAACAGTAAAGTTATCCTACCAATATTATATGGTAGACTATGTGTATATATATATATATATATATATATATATATATATATATATATATATATATATATATATATATGTATGTTTAGTTAGTGTGTAAGGTTACTCGTGTTATGTCTTAGTACTATTATTTATTCTGTGCCTTTACTACCTTTCAAAAGCTTTACGATTAACTAGCTGCGCCCCGCTGCGGGGATGATGATTATGATAACGATAAAAAGTATCCTATCTCCTGAACCTATGTACATACCAAATTTCATCAAAATTCGTTAAGCCGTTTAAGCGTGAAGAACAGACATACAAACACACACAAACTTTCGCATTTATAATATTAATAGGATATCAAAAACTGAAGCACTCGTGACCCCAACCCACCCCACCCCCCCCCCCCCTTAAACTGTTAAAACAAAATACCTGCATGCGCACTTACGATGTATGAGCTTGCGATCGGTTGTGGAATTTGTCCTCATGAATATTCTGATGGGAGAACGCCGTGCAGCGGCGGACGCGGCGTCGTCGCACGCAGCGCACGTAGCGCACGCAGCAACGAACAGGTGTTCGCGGCACATAGGGATCGTGTACGCTCAATTTAAATTTGGACGTGTTAATTTTGCCGGTAGATGTATTGAAACACGAATTATCGCGGCGACCCGTCGCTTATCTGTACTAAATACAACGTAAGGTTTCACTCGCTGTACACTTCCAGTGGAGAAACAAAACCCAGATATTCTTTGAGGAAATTAAGTGTTTATTGAGACGTAATGAAAATATGCAATGAACGTAATTTTATTATTCGCCGTCCAATATTAAAAAATAATCTTGGAAATAGTTAGGTTGTTTTTTCGGTAAGTATAGGTAGGTACCTTAGAAGTTATTTCATTTTAGTAGTTCAAATCGTTGCAATTTGTCGCCTTATAAATATTTAATGAGCCAAACGAAGGAGCGTGGCGATGCGCGGACGTCGAACTCAATGGATGTTCGAAAACATCCTATGGATTGCATCGCACTCTTATACTGGAATAAAACATCGCATTTGAATTTAAACAAAAATAAATATGTGTACGCAAAATTATGCATATCAGAGGCAGCAATCGTGGTCCGCAGGCGCTTTTGTGCACGAACTAATAAGTTGTACAAAATATACAGTTGGTTTCACCAGCGGTAGACCAAAGAGTGGGGCGATTTAGATCACGTCTTCCTTTAAGTTCAGTGATTTGGATAAATAATTAGGAGTTACGAGTACATGATCTGTTTTAGTATTTTTAGCCCAACAACAGATTTCATCGTAGATGTATATTTGAGCTACTTGTATAGAATAATGCCAAGTTGCAATTGTAAAGAACTGAAGTGACACTCTTGTAGGATTGAAGGTTAACTCGATAGGCCTGGAAAGGTAGGGCCGAGCTTGAGCACAGCCCTACTTTTCAACCACTGATGATGAGAGAGCCTGTGTAATCTTACAGTTTTAGACGCAAGTGTCATTAAGGGAAACTCGTTAGGTACCTATTTAATCAAGGAATTTCCGCAAATACAGGCGAGTCGAAATGAACCGTGTACCGAAGTGAAATGCAAGCGTGGATCCAGGAGGGGGGGGGGGGGGGGGTCCACGGGGATCATGCATGACGGGGTTATTTCAATAAAAGGTTTTTTTAGTTCCATTTGCTATTTTCAAATGTTTTGTAATCATGTTTAATAATAATAATAATAATAATAATTCCTCACTCTGCAGCCCTAGCCACCGGTAGTTTGGGCTCTGCTCCGCTACCGTTGGTACCCTAGGTTTAGGTTTTTTATAATATTTTTATCTGCTTTTATTTAAATAAATATTGTAAAAAATTTAAATTTAAGATAAAAAGATAAATAAAGTGAATAATAATAATAATATTATGTTTTAGACACACACTATTACTAAGTAGAAATAACTACAAATTTTTGTGCTCTCTATACCCGCACCCTTGTTCTGTTATTGTCTGTTGAATGAAGGATAAGGCGCATCTTGTTTCCTTCAGTTTTAACAAACATTTCAAGAAACAACTTAAAATGATCGCGCTAACTACGTTTGTGCCTTGTTATTATTGGCTGCGTTCATATATCTATCTCCTCAGTGGATCCATCGTAATTTTTCTTCTTTTGTCATAGGCACAATTACTTCATCATTTTTGCGCTAACTTTTCCCGCGCCTTTGCTAGATTACCTATTTTCACAAGCTGAGGGATTCCATTAATATCTAATTTTTACTAAACATTTTTGCGCATGCTACACTTGCATTTGTTAAATGGTATACTTACTGTTTCCTCACTCTTATAATATAACGGAAATAGCTCAACATTTTCGCGCTTGCTACACTCACGCTTTCTTAATAATATTATATGTTTTGTACACATAGAAGGTCGATCATAAATATTGTGTTTTTTGTCATTATTACACTAATAAATGTATGAGTAGTTCAAAATTTTCACGTTAGCTTCGCTCGCGTTTTCTTAGTTATAAAGCATGTTTCGCAATCATAGAAGATCGATCATAAACGTTCGTTTTTTTCAAATTAACTATATAACACAATAAAAAATATACCCAAGTGGCTCTAACTTTTAGGTAAAAATTGAGTTTGTGTATGAGATTATTCCATATAGCCTGATTTTGAAAATTGATTCAAGGCTAAACTATTCCCGAGTGACATAGGCTACGCGGTTGATTCCGCGGGGAACAGCTAGTATTTTATAATTTTGGAACCCGTACGTAAGATTGGCACAAGTTAGCTGCTCCCTGCTACCTGCTGCCACTCCACTTCCCGCGGCAGTTTGTACTACGTTGAAGACCTTTTTACTAACGTTTGTTGAAGTATTGCCAATGTTTACATTGTTTCTTCACTCTCAAGGTTTCTTCTCAGTACTTATTTGACACGAGATGTCTTTTGACCTTCCACTTCAGTTCACTAGAAACACAAATAATTATTATTACATACATATTGTATGTGACTAGTAAATTGACTAAAACAAATATATAATATAGATACTATTATGGTTGTTTTTTTTTGTTTTGCTTTGCATGGCGTTCTCTAATACTGGCGAAATGACTTCTGCGTGTACATAAATAAAAAATAACAAGAATCTTATTTTCTTTTTCTTTCTTTTCAGGTCATACCCTGATCTCAGGTACCTGTACCGTCTTTTTTCGTATTTTTAAGTAGCAGCCCTCGCTTTCACTTTAATCGCCTTTAGGTACTGTCATACAACCTGACAACACGTGTGATGTGGGACCAACCGTTGCGATGTTACGGAAACGGTCTTTTCGTACCTTCCTATTTTTAAACCCCGACCTAACGATGGGTTCTTAAGTTTCACGTATCGTATTTGCATTTCAACTATACAAATGAATACTTGGACATGGGCACTGCCGTGTTTATTTTTATTTAAAAAAGTTTAAATACATATGATTTTCCTATTTGGCCAGAGAAATTAAGCAAATTGTTTGTCTATATTAATTTTTAAAGGAATTTGATTTGAAATCAAGACACGTTTATTGTTTGCAGTTAGCTTAGATTTTATTTTTTAAGGCTTTTTTTTGGCTTTATGTATGGTGGACAGCGTCATTCAAATGACCACCTAGGAAGCAAATGGTAGCATGAATACGAAAGGCCCTAAATCTTGAGATTAAGAACCCGTTGAATTGATATTTAAATCGACTAATTCCTCTGGTGGTTCTGCAGGTAGCTCCAGCCTATTGAAATGTCATTCAGATTGCCAGTGATTACAATTTTTTTCACTATGACGAATAGTATCTTTTTATCACTTTGGACGATTATTGTGACACAAATGTGGACAACAACATTCTCGTAACGCACGAAACGTCTGACGATTTCATCAATCGTTTTGATAAAAGCCAAGCATTTACTAATTCAGATGTCTAAAAAATTTACCAAAAGATAATTTAACATAGCTGCGATCAGCTGTCAAAGATCCCAATTGAAAACCTTTTTATAAGCTGGTGATAGACAAATGGACGAACGGGCAGATATACAGATAGAGTTGCCATGCTATAACAACTGGACCCTGAACCCTACAAAACACAGGAGTGCAGCTACGTGTGTAGGCTACACTAGTTATAGGGCTATAACCGGCCACGTGTTGCCAAACTGTATACGTTGTAGCTGAGTCAGTGTTAAAATATACTCTATACGGAAGTAAATTACATAAATGTAGTAGTTATAACACATAAATATTATTCAGCTTATTTAACGATCAAGCTAGCTCTGATACATAGTAGTAGTTTTAATTATAATTAATTTCTACTGAATGAATAGGCCCTAATAAATGACACTGAACCCGGTCTTAGGCTCTTATCATCCAATTTCAGCCAACCGCCTTCAGCAGGTTTTCGCTCCACTTGGCCGGTGGCGTCTTTCATTACGTCACAGTACATATATAGTCCTTACGGAACTATACAATGATTACGTTTACTTGTCAAGGTCTCCACTCCAGGATACATCTTCCCCAATGGACTTTGATTTGGTATGACATCACAATTCAAGAGCAAAGTCATTCATACAACAAACAACAAAACACACGCATCCCGCTCTCCACCCCTCGGTATAATACAATAAGTCCAAGATCTCGATACTATATCGAGATAGTAGTAGTATCAAGATAGTTCTGCAGGCCATTGATACTCGAGAACTATTATAGATATGTTCCGATTAAATTCTCTGGGTACAATGACGGCTTCGACTCCCGGGGCAGCCGGCTCGTGTGCGAGGTAATCGACCCTCGCGGACATAAACCTCCGTGGCGAGAGAGGCCACGGGCCTGTTTGTGGGTCACACGCGGCACCCTCAGAGTTCGAACAAGAGAGCTCAGCGTGTGTTTCTGTGTGTTCTACGTACCGAAGATTAACGTCTCTATGTAAAACAATTACTAATAGTTCTATAGCTAGCTTTTACGAACGCTGACAGTTTATTGAAGCCGCTTGGTGAATGTTCTCTTGCCACCACGGTAATCGCTCGGATAAAGAACCCTTATAGTTTCGCCATGTCCGTCTAACCGTCCGTCTGGCGGTATGTCACAGCCATTTTATTCAGAAACTATTTACACTACACATTTTAAATTTGGCACATGTAGGTAGGTATGGATATTTATAACCGCTACATAGAAGTTTAATAAAAAATATATTTTCATTTTGCTCCTATTAGGTGTATGAAAACTGAACAAGAAATAAAAAACATTTATGTAAGACATCGAGTGGGCTCTCGATGAATTGGTATTTTAAATTATAATGAGATTTCTTTGACAGTTTTTTTGTTTGTGAGGGAACCCCCCTTCTAAATAATAAAGTAAATAACTAAACAATTTGAAATGGTTACTAGCGCATAACATGAATTTACAGCTAATTAGAACAGCTATCTATCGTCTACCAGTTTACGAGATATAGACGACTTGACTATGTTAACGCATTTTATGCCTCTGAACAAATTCCATAGACACATAAACCTAACGTAAAAACAACTTTGTTAGCGTATAGCGTAAAAACGATTGCAATGTGATTTTCACAACTGGGTAGCTTAGGACTTTGTAGCCAGAACCCTAAGTCTATGTGTGTCGGACACGCACTTAGCCGGTATTTACATTATATGTATATGTTTCAGTATACAGGCACAACTCGGATGATTTGTTGAACTATAATCAAATGTAACGGAAAACAACCAGAAAATAATAAAATCGAAATGTTATTGTTTATAATAACAGAGTTACCAATCTACTTACCAAGAAACATTTTTTTTACTTTACTGGGTGTGCCCGCGCCTTTTTTCGCGAGGTCATTTTTGTGGGTTAAAAGTAGCCTACTTTGGCGACGTGTTATTCCACGATCAAAATTACCTACAGTACTATAATACAACTATTGATCCAAATTATTTCAGCCGTTTAATAGCTGTTTATCAATTGCTCGGCTTCTACTCATTTGACTACCGGTTGGTCTCGTGACTAGTGATCCTAGGTACGTAACAAACGGTCGCGGGTTCGAATCCTGCAAGATGCAATCATTTGTGTGATGAGTAGAAATGTTTGTTTCCGAGTCATGGATGTTATAATATTCGTATATATGTATGTTTATCGGTTATCTAGTACCCATAGTACAGGGTATCTTAGTTTGGGGCTAGTTAATTGGTGTGGAATTGTCCCGAATATATTTATTTATTTACTCATCGGAGTTATAAAGTCAAAACCTAAGCTATCCATTGTTCTCAAATCTGTGTATCCAACAGTGAAAACAACCAGACCGATTGCAATGCAGTTTTTAATCCGATGAGTAGAAGCCGAACAAACAAAAATCTATTAGATGGCTAAACGAAATTTGATATATTGTACCGTACAGGTACTTTTGGTCCTGAAAAAACATATAGGATACTTTTATCCCAGAAAAATGACCACGGCTATTTATACTTAAATTCATAAGCAACGACATGCACAGGTTACGTAAATGACGTTTGTTATAAAAGAATTTGGATTTTTTACGGAAATCCTTTTCGCTCGAGGTGCGCTACGATACGCTACGCGAATACGCAGGGTCCACGGCGCCTACGAACGTGC
The DNA here is from genome assembly GCA_946251855.1 of Alsophila aescularia. Classification (NCBI taxonomy): domain Eukaryota; kingdom Metazoa; phylum Arthropoda; class Insecta; order Lepidoptera; family Geometridae; genus Alsophila; species Alsophila aescularia. The sequence continues at coordinate 71,828,498 of OX276373.1, read as the reverse complement.
GTAGAGGCCCAGTAGGAGTCGACTCCTTAATATTTTATGCTAATCCAGGATCGATTTAAATATGCGTCGGACGCGGATTTGTTGGTCGTTGGAACTCTCTGTACTAAACCTTTCTATATACTTATTTGGTGCTGGGTGTTCTTGGTATCTTATTAGTTTTTTTTTCTCAGTTTGATGGTTTGATGATTGTGGGATTGTCATTTTTATCTTTGATATTTGTAGTATATAATCTGAAAATATATATAATGAATTGAAAAATATATAAAAAATTACATCCCCTTATAGTTTCTTAGTGCTCTCTTTTCTAATGGGCGTATTTCCGAAGCAACGGTTGAGTCAGAGTCCTTATCCTGTATCCTATGTGAGATTTAACTCTGTTGGCACATGAAAGGAAAATTTATTTTTCAACTCAAAGAATTCTTAGTTTACCTAATTTTATTTATTTGATCTAGGTATTTATAACGTTTTTGTTTTCTCATTGTTCATGAGATGTAAGGACTATACGAGTATATTATGTACTGTGACCAAAGGAAGGACAAGTTTATGGACCAATTTTGAAGTTCGTAAACCAATTTTATAGTGACTAGATTAATGCCACAAAATTTAATTACCTACTCCTCAACAAAGATACAAAAAAAAATAGATATTTGGCCTGAAAATACTGTTGATAACAAAGACGTTAAATTGCACATTGCAAGACCAACTACAAATTCACTGCATGTAAATGTATAAATCAAAAACATGATTTATTTTTTACGTCGTGATAATGCGTACGGAAAACGCAATCCCAATACTTAAAAATTAAAATTAAATGTATTTTGCAATCTCAAAACTTCAGAGTTAAAAAGAGCGTAGAATTTCAACTGCTTCCAACTTTAGGCTAACTTTAAATACTAGTCAATAGATTTTTGCAATGGAGACGAGAGCTTAAAACAAATGAATTTAACAGTTCTACGAATAATAATAAATATATGTTTTATATAGTGCAATGGTAAGTGGAAATACAACGTACTCATACCAAAATAAAATCAAAACGCAAAAACGCATATGCACAGACTAAATTAAACCACTACGAATGAAACTAGTTCAACAATATCACAGAATAAGTAATAGTATTAATCCTTTCCCAGCTGACTACTAGAGCTAAGTACCTGGTTCCTAGAGGAAATTTGAAAAGTAAGTACATGAATGAAAATATTCGAAATTTCATAAGAAGCAAAACTAAATTTGTTCGCCATGACGTGTGGAATACCCCACTCTAGTAGATAACTTTGTTGCATATTATAATCACAGTCAAATGAACCAATCTATCTATCTATACTTATAATAAAGCAATATATAAGAACGAAAAAGTCTGTACAAAGAACATAATTAAAAAAAATGGTCTAGGGTACTTAAAATAAGCTACTGAACAAGAACATAACATTTTCTTAAATCGCTTCTTTCTGTTTGTGGTTTGTTTGTCGGTATGTTTGTTTGCGCATCACGTAAAAACTACTGCATCGATTGCAATGCGGTTTACTTTGTTGAATAGCTTAAAGTTTGACTTAAAAACTGGGATACTTGGTATCTCAATCCGCTGATTAGATGCCAAGCAATCGTTAAAAACTATTTACGGCTAAAGGAATTTCGATCAAATGTTGGAAGTTTAGGTCCTGGAATTGCACGTGAGTACTTTTAATCTAGAGAAATTATCACGCGTGCGAAGCTGCAGGCACAGCTAGTTACTTGATAAAGTAGAAAACGTACAAACAAACCAATTCATAATCAAAAATATTTGATTACTACTATAACAAAAAAACAAATCACTGGACAAAAATAACGTCCATAAAAATAAATAGGGATCATAATCAGAAAAATCATCAGCAAAATAGAAGACCAAATTCCTCTATTTTCAATCTTTCTACTATGACAAAGAAATCATCAAATTCTTTAAAAATATCAAACTTTCTAATATGACAATGAAATCATCAAATTCTTTAAAAAATGATCACTTATATAGAATGCCATATTCCTCTATTTACAAACTTTCTAGTATGACAAAAAAACATCAAATTCTTTAAAAAAATATTACTTAAATAGTATGCCATATTCCTCTATTTACAAACTTTCTAGAATGACAAAGAAATCATCAAATTCTTTAAAAATTGGTCAATCGCAATACAGGTTTATAAAATGCCATATTCTTCTATTTACAAACTTTCTAATATGACAAAGAAATCATCAAATTCTTTAAAAAATGATCACTTATATAGAAAGCCATATTCCTCTATTAACAAACTTTCTAGTATGACAAAAAAACATCAAATTCTTTAAAAAAATATCACATAAATAGTATGCCATATTCCTCTATTTACAAACTTTCTAGAATGACAAAGAAATCATCAAATTCTTTAAAAATTGGTCAATCGCAAAACAGGTTTATAAAATGCCATATTCTTCTATTTACAAACTTTCTAATATGACAACGAAATCATCAAATTCTTTAAAAAATGATCACTTATATAGAATGCCATATTCCTCTATTAACAAACTTTCTAGTATGACAAAAAAACATCAAATTCTTTAAAAAAAATATCACTTAAATAGTATGCCATATTCCTCTATTTACAAACTTTCTAGAATGACAAAGAAATCATCAAATTCTTTAAAAATTGGTCAATCGAAAAATGGTTTATAAAATGCCATATTCTTCTATTTACAAACTTTCTAATATGAGAAAGAAATCATCAAACTCTTTAAAAAATGTTCACTTAAATAGAATGTCATATTCCTCTATTTACAAACTTTCTAGTATGACAAAGAAATCATCAAATTCTTTAAAAAATTATCACTTATATAGAATGCCATATTCCTCTTTTTAGAAACTTTCTAGTATGACAAATAAATCATAAAATTCTTTAAAACATTATCAATAAAATAGAATGCCATATTCTTCTGTTTACAAACTCCAAATTCTTTAAAAAGATGATAGTTGGTAAACAGTCGACTTTGAAATCCTAATTTCAATTTCACAAATAAAATGTAAAATGAGAAAGTTCTGGGTGGGTGTAATGCTATTTTATGGAATTGTGTTGTGCTCTTTACGCTTACCACTAGGCAAAAGATCTGCTAGTCAAACTAATTAGTTGAAAGAAAATTAAAAACAATTCTATAAGATCTGGTTTCAACTTGTACAACTCGCTTGCTCGATGTAGGTGCTATAGCGCAAAACCAAGTACTACTAAACCGGTTATAACGGTAAAATCTTGCGCTAGCGACTAACAAGCGACTAATCTCAAATATGATAATGCTTTAAATCTTTTACGTGAAAATGTGGAAAAACGTCCCTCGGTTCGCAGCCGCCGCATGTCTAGTCACAGAGACGGAAAATCAAACACATTTACACAAAAACTCCACGTAGTTTAGATTTCGTAGTTTCTGAAAAGTAAATTGAGTTCGAGTTACGCAATACAAGTGTACTTCTCGTAATGGATGCCTCGCGAATAGAGAGCGGTCACTGAGAACAAGGTCCCGAGCGATAACGATAGCTAGCTGATAACAGACGCACAGGCTGGCGCGGGCGCGGTGTCGGCGACGTCACGCCACCGCGGCCTCTGACCTGCGACAAACTATTGCTTGTTAATAGGAAAAAACACTTGTTATTCACGATTACGCATTAACCATCTACGGCACAAGCGTGCTCCAAAGTACAATTTTTGTTTAACTGCGTATTTGGTGGATACAGATAATATAAATGAATTCGCCAGAAACAAATGAAAAAAATTACATTTCTGGCACATAGTAATCCTTGATGCTGTCTTATCTATTTCTAAAGCACCGAGACCGGCATAGGGTATACAACGAACTTCCGCTGTATTTTATGACAATCACATAGCATGACCCGCACCGTTGCCAGACGTACGGCATCCGAACGGCTCCGGCTCGGATCGGCCTGGGTCTCCATCAGCGTAGTTATACACAGAACACAGCGGTGCGGCAGAACGACCTTTATAAAACAGTGTTATATTAGGTGGAATAGCGAAACGGAGAGTTTTGTTGGATCGCTTCCGCTGGTGATTAGAGTCATATGGCACCGGGCAGGCGGTCACGAGACTCGATGAATGCCGCGCGCTCTACATACAGCGGCCGCTTATTTATAGCAGGAGCCGCCGCTGAATGATGCACGTGCCCACACGTGCCATTCATGCGGCGGTCGGCCGGCCCGTCCGCGCCGGCGCCGGCCCGCCGCTGCGTGTGCCACGCGGCGCGCGACCTGTGCTCGTAAAACGTTTAATAGGCTATAATTAGTGTTCATTGATATACGTTTTTACGTCAATGGAGACATACACTTATCGCGATTGCCTAGTGGACATTATATTAATTAATCTTGACGCGTAAAGTATCCGTCGAAATGCGACGAACGACGCAGCTGCGGCTGGGCGCTGGCGTTATAACGGCGCGCTGCACGGTTCACTCGCGAAATTCAAATCGAATTAATCTGTATGTATGAGCTCGAGCGCGGTAATGACTGTTATGATGAGCTTACGACTTAAGTGCGCCGGCGTCGAGGCAAGTCTGTGCCGAGGCCGGGTCCGCTCGCCGGAAGTCGACCCGCACTGCACCGCAACCGCATCTCTCTCCGGCTATTTTAACGACGTGTATTTTTACTGACGTTTCCATTCTTTGCATATTTTTATGTTCAACCTTGGATGGGTGCCAATGTAAAAACTGATTAAAATTACGGACTAGTATTGCCTCTACACAATAATTGGTGGTTTGTTTATCCAAGCCAACAAACGATGAACGTTCCCGCAGATCCCGCGCACGTGTTTTCTTCTGAGCCTGCGTCCGAGCCTGCGCCAGTGCATCTGCTGGATTGTTGTTGTTATGTAATACATATTGTTTGTAAATAAATGTTACCTCATCGTGTTGATGACATACAACGTAATCTATATCTATAAAACTGTACCGTGACATACCTACCTATTGACTGACTGGCAGCTTAGACAACGCACAGCCTAAACCAGTGGATCTAGAGATTCGAAATTTGGAGCAAATAATCCTTGAGTATCCTAGAGATGCACTAAGGGAAGTTTTTTTTAGATTCCGGGTTTAAGGGGGTGAACGGAGGTGGAAAAGATTGCATGCGGGTGAAGCTGCGGGGTGCTACTTGTATATAGTAACCGCTTTATTTACGTTTGATAATACAAAGCGAATTTTTTAACACATGAACGGATTAGAGAGCTATTATTTACTGGCAGATTGGTAGCAAATGGTCGCGTGCGTGGCGACGGAGATGGATGTCTCATTAGCGCTATTCAGACTGACAGAATACTGCTTCCGCGTTGGCTGCATCTCTCGGTCGCGATTTGCCACCGTCCTCGTATTTTACACACACAATGAACGTTTTTTCCATTATTGGCTGGTACCGGCGCGGCACCGGCATCTGCACCGCCACAGCACAGGGGCGACGCACGACACGGCAACCTGACAGCCGATACTGGGCCAACGCGTACACATCACGTACCTACATTATGTGTATGTCAAATTATTACTAAGGTGTAAAGGGGTCAAATGCTCGTGATCGCTAACGATAGCACCCCTCGTGAAGCTCACTGACAACATGACTTATTTTTTCCGAAATTATATATATCTCTAAAGGATTATGACAAATTCAGTTTAATTACTTTATCATTTAGTATTTATTATCTTTATCATTTAAAAAATCAGGCGAGCGAACCGCAAATCTCATCGTTTAACCAAAAAAATATTCTTAAGTTTCTTATTTAAGTTTCTACAATGTTCACAAATGTTGTTAACGATTGCTGTACCGGTTTGGATTGAGATACCGAGTACACCAGTTTTTAAGTGAAAACCTATAATATAAAACAGTGAAAACTGCATCGCAATCGGTCCAGTAGTTTTTAAGTGATGCGCGAACAAATAGACAGACAGACAGATAGACATACAAACAAACAACATGCACGATTTAGAAATGTTATGTTCTTGATCAGTAGCTTATGTTAATTACCTACGAGTAACCTAGACTATTTTTATTATTTTTATTATACAGACTTTTTGGTACAAACTCTTTTTTTATAAGTATGGATAGATGGATTTGCATATTTTCATACTATTTTTAGTTGTTTGATTTTCTTTTATAAGCATTCAATCTAAAACAAAAGTAAATGTTTAATAACCAAAGTGATTATAGGAAAGTGGGTTTATGGGTGGCGAAAATTTATAAAACTGTACCTTAGTGCTATACCACAGAATAAATAATAGTACAAACTATACATTTATTAGTGCTCTACACTATACAGATAGCCACCCATACCACCAAACCACCCAACTTATAATTAACAGCCTCATTCAGAATACTCGCTATAAACCCGTAGGCACCTCGAAATCTCATCGAGAGCGCGGCGCACGTGCCCGTGGCCCGTTCCACTGCCAAGCCGACGACGAGTCTCTACTCCACGAAACATTCCACCAAAATAACGATAACACAACCACAAATAAAATGTTAAACACAAATAGCTCGCATAAATAGAGAATGTGTATAACTGACACACATTCGAGGCGAGTTCTCGACACCGATTAATTTTATATAGCTTTCGTTAGGGATAGGGCGGCGCCGCACCGCGACGTCGTACGACAGCAGTGACATACCTACCTAATCGATTGTCATTTATTACCACAGTAGGTACAATATTGTTCTAACAGTACAGTCAGTCAATACCATGCGGGGTGAGTGGCAAGACAGCGCGGCTCCTTCTCCGCTCCGTGGCGGCTGGAGTCGGGCTACAAATTAAAACTTGCTTCATAATGTAATATCATTTCTTGATAATTGAAATGAATCAGATGCTGCATTCCGAAAGATACATCTCCAGCGCTGACGAGGCTGCCCGGGGCTCCGGGCGCTGCACCGCGCTCCTCTTCAGCATTCAACAATAATTTCACGCAGTGGGTGTCGCTCGTGACCTGCCTAAAATGTGAATCATGTGATTTGGCACCAACGTTTGCTTCAATCGTAGGTACGTCAACGTTAACTAGTTATTTCTGACGCGGCTTGTGTACGCTTGGCAACAATAAACACTCCGTTTGTTTTTGCGAGAGTAGGCCTAGAACTGGCCTGGCACGCCACGGCCGAGTGCGAGCGTGCCGCCCGCCCACTGGACACAGCTGATTTGTTGCAACATAACATCGCTGCATCGCGCCTTGTAACGATCCGTACGTGTAAAAGAAAAAATAAATGACACATTGAGATCGGTGGTAGTTTGTCGTATGTGAGCATAGGCCTCGGGTGTCAGTGTGTCAGGCCGCCAGAATGCCTCGGACATGGCTTATCGGCTGTTAATAATCAAAAATAGCTAGGACCAACAGTTTACCGTGCCCTCTGAACTGAAGCACAGATCAATGGTGCCAAACGGAACGGAAGTTTGTGAAATCTATCTAAGGTAAAAATGAAAATTGAATGAAAAAAAAACTACAATTCTGAGCAGGTGATTGTTTAAGGATGGTTCAGACACAGTACACATAATTATAACGAATATATTATGTACTGTGGTTTAGCTACGATACGTGTGAATCACATCTTTTAGCTATATAACAACAAAAAATATATTAAAACAGAGTCTGAAGTCCAGCGGACATACTCTGTCCTCACTAAATTCAAATTCATTTATTGCCATAGACGTAGGTAAATTGATGCAGTTGTTACAGTGTGCAATAATTACATGTCTAGCATGTATGTTATAATATAATTTACCTATGTTATTGTAATTCTTACATTTATGTTATTTACACAATTTACACAAATAAAAGTTATATCTCAATCAATGTCAAATAGTTGCAATATTAAAGGAAGTTAAGTCATAATTAATACCTACCTACCTAATTATAAAATATGTCAAAGTTTAAATGAACAAAAATAAAAATGTTTTTTTAATAATATGTCAATTTTAAATACATAGGTCTTTTTTATTAATTATACAATACAATACAATAACTCTTTATTGAACAAATTGCAATAAAAAACAACAAAACAGTAATGATATATAAAATCTAATGTTGTACAATAGGCCGCCTTATCGCTATTTGCAATTTTGTTGTATTATAATTTTGTTTCTAATATAAAATCCTTGACACTTTTGTTCAACAACCAGACTTTTAGTTTTTGTTTAATTTTATGTTTGCATATGGTTTTTATATCTTATGACAATTTATTATAAATTGTGACAGCCATCAAATAAGCGTTTCTCTTAAATATGTCTAATCGAAAATTTGGAAAATATAGTCTGTTACAATGCCTAGTGCTTCTTTGTACAATTTTTGAGTGTTCGTCGATCCTCCGGGGTGCTCTTTTACAAACACGCAGACTTCCCTAATATACATGCAGGGTAATGGGAGAATTTGAAACTCTTTAAAAAGAGGTCGACAACTGTCGGTAGACCAGGCACCACAAATTGCCCGAACGCATTTTTTTCTACTATGAACGCCCTATTAATGTCAACAGAGTTGCCCCACAAAAGTAGTCCGTATGACAAAATCGAAGACACGTAGCCATGGTACGTACACAAAGCAGCATCTTTGGAAACTGAGAGTCGCAATAGGCTATTTGACATATCCTAGAAAAAAAAAAAAAAACAATTCTAGAAAATCAATTGATTACTTATTATAAGTACCTAACACACACATTAGGGCATGCATTTCGAAATTTCGAAACTTCATAGTTTCGAAATTTCGGACCATATTTGCATGTTCTGTAATTTCGAAATTGAAACCCTAATTCAATACGGTCTAGTAAAACAGTTACGTCGGCTTTAATATCTAAAGAAAAGAAAGAAAGTTAAGAAAATACATTTATTTCTGACAACTCGCTCGGTCAATAATGTTTAATGTTGGGTATTAAACATAGACCGAGCGAGCGCGAAGCGCGAGCGAAGCGTCTCCGTTTCAGCTTGGGCAAAAATTATTTCGTATGTGTTTCCGAATGTCTGTCCGGAGGTCGCATTTTTCAACCAATCTAGACAAAACTTGGTAAGTATACAAGTTTAAAGTATTTTTTTATTCGTCGGGGATTTTTGGTTGAAGGGTTACTTCCTCCAAAAAGAGGCAAAAAGGGGCTCTACTGAATATATCCGCATTATTAGATCCAATTTCGATGGTTCCTTTTTTTATTTGAAAGGTAGTAACTTTCCTAAGCCAAGGTAGCTGCAAAGAAACTCGGTATTTTGTCTAAGGTTAGGCGGTACTTCACACCGGGACAGCTTTTGTATTTTTATAAAACACAGGTCCGATCTTGTATGGAGTACTGCTACCACCTCTGGGATGGTTCTGCAAAGTATCAGCTAGAGTCTTTGGACTCAATTCAGAGACTTGTTATCAGGCTCATTGGGGATGACACTCTAGTAAAGAGTAAGCTTCAAAGTCTGGCGCATCGACGTGAGGTCGCAAGCTTGTTGATATTCTACAGATTGCATTATGGAGAGTGTGCACACGAACTGCACGATCTGATTCTGAGATGTAATTAAAGAACTCCGATGATTAAAAACTTTGTGTAACCTAAATACCAAGTTTCGTCTAGGTCGGTTGAGAAATGCTACTTGTAGAGGAGAACAGAGCAAACAGCCGGACATACTAAAGCATATGTGCCCAAACTGAAACGGAGACGCTTCGCTCGCGCTTCGCGCTCGCTTGATCAATAAACTATAAAAATGTAATTGAAAAAGTTTGAAAAATTACCCGGATGTTTGTCAAATCCCCAAGTAAAAACGATATACTGCAGAACAACGTAAACCAATAAAAAGGACATCGTCTAAATCTAATACTTGATTGCAAAACTCGCTGGAGCTCACTATGTGATATGTTCATCATAATCATCATCATGTCAGCCTTTAGAAGTCCACTGTTGAACATAGGCCTCCCCCAAAGACCGCCATGACGAGCGATCTTGTGCCACCTCCATCCACCGACTTCCTGCGATGGCTACAATGTCGTCGGTCCATCGTGTGGGGGGTCTCCCCACACTTCGCTTGCTTGTTCGTGGTCGCCATTCGAGAACCTTTATTCCCCAGCGGTTGTCGGTTCTGCGAACTATATGGCCTGCCCATTGCCACTTCAACTTGCAAACTCTGAGAGCTATGTCGGTAACCTTCGTTCTTCTACGGATTTCCTAATTTCTGATTCTATCACGTAGTGAAACACCGAACATAGCTCTCTCCATTGCACGCTGCGCAACTCTGAGCTTTTGTATGAGACCAATAGTTAGCGACCACGTCTCAGTGCCGTATTTGATATATTAAGACGTTTTATTCAACTTAAAGACTGCATTAATAAAGCTTACATCCACTTAAAATAAAAGTTCTGTATATATGACGATGAAATTCAGACACTTGGAAAAGTACTTAAGAGTCAATAAAGTCATGAGGTGATCGAAGTTACTGTGGAAGCCATTTGTCAGCGTGATGCCACATTAATAACGGCTGATACGGCATTATAAATTATGTTCCAAGCTTTAGAAGAACAGAGACAGTTTCCTCTTTTCTGATGTATTTACATGATTCAGAAACATATTTTGAAGGCAATTACGAAAAATATACTTTTAGCAAACCAGATTCAAGTTCAGTATGTTATTTATTGGAATCCAAAGACGTATTTAAGAATGATGAGTCTGTAGCTGTCCGTCTGTCTGTCTGTCTGTCTGTCTGTAGTCTGTAGTCTGTCTGTAGTCTGTGATGTATATGTTTTATGGTGAGCAATCATGCCAGTATATCTGCAAACATATCTATGAAAGAGAACATATCTTAACGTTGCTTAGCTTTAAATAAAAAAAAATAGAAAAGAAAGGAACTCATCCACTAAAACTAGCATCCTACAACATTTTAATTGCGGAGAAATTACACTTTACGCGAACGGTGGCAAGTGAGGCGAACACCTGGACAAGGACTACAATTATTTATTATCTTTTCTCCCCACAAGTGTCAACTCTGAGAGAGATTTTTCCGCAGCAGGCTACATATGTAGTCGGCTGAGGAGCTCTCTAAGAAAAATGCTTGATAATCTATCCTTTTTAAGGACACATTTTCTACGAGACTTAAAGGAATAGTTAGAATTTTCATTCAATTTTTTCTGTAGTGCGTTGAAAATTAAAGTTTTAAAAATAAATCTTTTTTCATTCTTAATATGTACCTACTGTGTGCATTTTTTATACTTTAATTCACGCTTAGTGCAGTGGATGCAGAAATATATTTTAAAGATGTTTTTTTTTCAAGATTAAAGTAAAGGTACTAAAGAGTTGCATAAACTTCGAAATTTCGAAACTCATGAGACTAATTTCATAGGCCAATTTCGAAACTGAAAATCTAAGAAACTGCATGCCCTAACACACATTCTACTTTTATTTTCTCGTAAACTACCCTATTTTCAGTAAAAATAAATCATAAAGATTGATTAAAAAATTACTTCCGCCAAAACACTATTTCGTCATGGCGGCGGTCATGACGTCACATGCCAGTAAATAACAAGAGGTTAACTATAGTAAAATATATTTTGTTTTCATGAAGTGACGCAAAAATTACGTCACGATGCCTAATGTCAATCATAGAGCATTTGCGATCACGTAACCGCATAATCAAAACTAAAGATGTTTTAAGTAAATTTTTATTAAAATTAATAAATATTTTTACTCAAAGTAATAATAAACTGATATTTTATTAGACAAATATTTAGATGACAGCTATCCGGGATATATTTTCACTACAGTCAAATAGTCTTATAGCGTAGACGAAGCGATCGAGTCTGTCACTGACATTTTCTAAGTGGCACTTCCAATTGCAGTTCTTGTCAATTGTTATACCTAAAAATTTGCATCTGTCCACTTCCATTAATTGTGTATTTTGGTAGTTGATGTTTAGCGCATCTGGTTTAGAATGATAATGTTATCCAGTTTTTGCCATAGTCTCCACGCTTGGCAGGCGGATTGGTGACCGCAGTGTAGCAAATATGTGTACGCTGCTGCCCATCTTCCGCTGTGTAATCCCTTAGTCGCCTCTTACCATCCACGGGAGGATTGGGAGGGGTCATTTCTTTGTATTGTAGTTCATCTTTAATTAATATACAAGTACCTCCTCTTTTACAGCTTCGGGCAAAAGAAGAAGCTAAATTAAATTTTGGTATTTTTTAGTAGGGATTCTGTACTTTCTCTATAAATGTTTCGCTCAGACATATTACTTTTACATCTACACTTTCTTTTTGTAATAACTCTTCTATAGCTGCTTCAATATATTCTGCTTTGTTTATAGCTCCAGCAATGTTCTAGTGTAGTAATGAAAAGTTATGACTTGAATTACTCACGAAAAAACTGATTCCTACTGTTACTTTGAGGCTTAGGATCATGAAGGTTTGAAGACCTTCTGAGCCCTGCTTCTTTATTTGAACTTTCGTGCTTCGATTTCAAATCAAAATAAAAAGGGATTGTATCCTTTTTTTCACCCGCGTTGTTCTTAGTGTATACATTAATTTTGTTTCGCGCTTGATCTTTTAAGTCAGTATTTATATCTTCGCAGTCTACTTTTAAATTAATAGCTCTACTCACAGCTAATAAAAATGATTTGTATCTGCATTCATTTTAACAAATTTGTAATTTTTATAAGTCGTAACAAGAGCCGCAATGTGGTCATTCAACGTACTCTCCTGTAAGAAGCGGGTTTTTCTTACGCTTAAAACATATACCCGCTTGTTTTTAGTAGATTTAAGGCAATGCTGAGATCATTTAATAATTTAAACGGGTTTTTGTCATTCGAACCAATAAGTAGTACAACTCTATCGCTTTCTTTAAGAGTGACGTTAAGATCTTTGCAATAGCTTAATGCTTATATCACCTGGCTTTACGACGGCTGTCACCTCATAAACATCGTTCCACATCCTTGACTTTCTCTCTTTGATAATGAGTTCAGAAAGTCCTGAAGCCTGTTGGTCTCCCACGATAAAAATGGTCTTCTGTATTATTTAAGCTTTCGATTTGATTGAAGTATTTAAATCATCAGTATCTTTCTGAAATGGTTGGACCAGGGATTCACAGATTGTCGTGACTGTTTTAGTCTCACCTTTAGGATTCACAGTACCCTTGTTGTTATTTGTTAGTAAATCATCCACTGGTGAAACGGGCGCTGTTGCATTCTCAAACTGACAAGAGCCTATTTTTTGGCTTGTTTGGTGTAGACGATTTTCTTGTACATCTGTCGCTGGACCCTACAGATTTAAACATTTTTTTTCGGTTATCACGGCTTGTGATTACTTTTTTTAATTTCGTATTGCCATATTTAATCTATCTATTTTTTCAGTAGCTATAATAAGTTTTAGTTTTAATTCTTCAATTTCCTTTTTATTCTCTTCGGTCTCGCTAGTGTTTGAGCAATTTTCGGGTAAGCTAATGGAGATCATGTCCATTAGAGTCAAATGTGAATCTTTAGCAGGTAAATCGCTGATCGATTTGCATCTATGAAGCTGAATCCCCTTTTTCACAGTGACGTTCTCATACTGAGGTTCTTGAATATCCTCTAAATATGTAGCAACCGTTGGTATGGGCTTGTATTTTGGCGGCGCAGGATATTATTTCCTTTGACGGTGTAGAGACCGTTGGTATAGGTTTGGGTTTCGTCGGCACAATACTTATTTTGGGCTTTGTAATGCAATTAGCGCACATCCATTTATCGCGTTTCTCCATAATTCTAAATGGCGTCAATGATACATTAGCACAATCAATGTTGTATTTATGGCAACAATCCGAAAAACATAAAAATTGTCTTCCCGGTAAATCCTTCTTACACTTAACACAAATGTTTTTTGTTTTTGAAGATTACATTTTGCGAATTGTACTTTGATTTTGTGTTCTTGGGGTTTTTATAACTTCCAAACGAAATGTTGGTAAAAAAAACATGCAAAACGACAAACTTGTTATATCACTTCTGATCAGATTCGAACCATGCCAGAGTCCAAAGGTCAATTACGTTTGAATAGTGACGAGTTGAGTTAACCGTTTCACTGGACCGAAAATGATAATTTTCAAACTGTTTAGTTAGTGTAGTTATAAGGAACGTTATTTTACACTTGTAATAGTATTCTGTTCGGTATTTAGTTCGTACACTTCTCGGTTTTTGGAGTTGTGTTTAAATGAGTTTCACTGGTCCGTTTTAGCTTATAACGACATCACTTGAGTATTACAGTACCACCATCACTATTAAGGGGCAATATACTTGGCATATTCACTAAACAATTTTAAAATTACGGAGCCGATGTTTACCGTATAGCGCCATCTACCGTTAGTATTCAACACACTAACGCAGACTAAGGGCAAACATTTTACTAATGAGCACCCTGAAATAAAAATATTTGCACAGCGGAATCCGCAATTTCCTAAAAAAACATTTTCTCTGGATCATAGCGTCACAGAGACGATAATGCACTACTTCTGAATCCACAGACCTTATAGGAAATATATTTCGACCGAGTGAACGGAATAATAGAGTACTTCTAATCGTTTATGAGTCATTAAAGAGGAGCTTATTATGTTCACTCTAATCTAGTAATATTTAAATGTATGTTCGGGAGGGATTGGATTGTCAATAATCTTTCATCAAAACAAACTAGTTCAATTGTTATAGAGTCCACGAACAATCGATGATTGAAATTTACCTCACATTCCAGATTGAATTTATATTCATTACATGCATGACTGAACGTAAGCAGATAATATAAATACATTGAATCTATTTAAGTTACCCAGCAATACTTTTCTCACCATACTTTTATAATTAACGCTTTTACTTCGCATTTTTACTCTACTGATGAGAAGCCAAACTGAGGGTTATGATTTTTGTAGCGTATATGTACATATTAATATGTTGTCATCTGATATCGTCCTTATGGCGTAGTCGCTGCAAGAGCTGTGGCTGGCTGACGCCTCACGGCGAATTGGTCTCCGCATGCACATAGACAAAACATAAATTATGATCAAGACAATATTGTACCGGAACCAATAGTTAGTTACCTCGGACAAAATAATAAACTAGGTAGAAACAATTTTAAGAAGTAAGCCAATAGGAGGATTCACCATGGCGGGCAGCTTTTCAAGCTTCGAAAACTTCGTCATGTCTTCTCGTCACCCATTCCACAATGCCTGAAGACAAAATTCTTCAACCAGTGCGTCCTACCAGTAATGACATACGGAGCCGAAACGTGGACACTGACTGTGAGACTGGTACACAAGCTCAAGGTCGCTCAGCGAGCTATGGAATGAGCTATGCTCGGAGTTTCTCTTAGATCGAATCAGAAATGAGGTGATTCGGCCTCTGCCGAATAACCGAGAACTAAGCGACCGATTTAGCTCAGACTAAGCAAGCTGAAGTGGCAGTGGGCTGGTAACATTTATCGTAGAACCAATAACTTTTGAGGTAGACGAGTTCTAGAGTGAAGACCTTGAATTGGCAAACGTAGTGTAGGACGCCCTCCGGCTAGATGGAGCAATGATCTGCGCACGCTGTAGTAGTGCTGCAAGATATCTGGCAGTCATTGGAAGAGAAATCATCGCCATCACCTAAACTATTTAAATGTTTTGAACTTTACGGGTCAAATCACATACTGAGGTGCGACGAGAGGCGAAGAGCGCCAACCCATTTTGGCAACAATTTAACTCGAGTCTCCTCGCGGAGCTCCGTATACATAGAGGGACAAATTCAAATTGAAAGTATTTATTATAAACTAGCATTGCCTGCGGCTTTACCCGCGTGGTAACTTTTCTGGGATATAAGGATCCCTTATTCCAGAACCAAAAGTACCAATATCATCAAACTTCGTTCTGACGACAAATGGTTTTTTGTCTATTGCTCGACTTCTACTCAGGATCGGATTGACATTCTAAGTACACCAGTTTTTAAGTCAAACCTAAGCTATCCAATAGTGAAAACCGCATTGCAATGTAGTTTTAAGGTGATGCGCGAAAAAACAGACAGACATATGATTTTTATAAACTTGTTCTTTAGCTCATATTATTTATTTATTTATTTATTCTTTAGCACACAAACACAATGTACAAGGAGGACTTAATGCTAAGTAGCATTTTCTACCAGTCAACCTGGAAGTGCAAGAAAAATAGTAGCGGTGCAGTAAAAAAATACGAAAGTGAAGAGAAATAAATAGCTATAAACTAAAATTTTATGAATAAATATAAAAATACATAAGAATATTATAAGTAATACACATATATATAAAAAATATGTAATAATATTATTATCATATATCATTATGTACGACAGGAGAAAAGATAATTAAAAATAATTGAAAACAACAGTTCATAAAGAATCTATACTATATCTAGGAACAAATAAATATAAAATAAAAAAATGGGAGAAATTATGAATGATGAACCTTAACAATTTTTTTATTTTTTACCATATTAAGTCCACGACGACGCCATATTTTTTAACTTATCTTCTTTTATCATACTTTTTGTTACTTATTGCTTTATAATAGGACTAGATATAGGAAACTTCAGGGTTGTTCTGAATGATAGGTACCTAGTATCATGTTAATACAATAGGTACTATTCAATAACAATACTGCTTTAAGTACTAATGATGTACCAATTTCATGAGCAGGTGGATTGCACTTCTTAATGACTTAAATAGTTGAGCTGAAAAAGGCAAGGAGGGTGTCATATTAATAAGGGCGCCGGCGCCAGCGGGCGCCGCTACGTCTCGGCCGGCGGCGACGCGACGGCGCGGTTGCGTGCCCTCTCGCCCGCCGCGCCACAGTACAGGCCGCTCCCCTCTCTGATAAAGTGATAATTCTATGTAACTGTGCCTACTAGTGCATTCATAAATATTTATAACTAGCTGATTGCCCCGGCTTCGCACGCGTTGTCATTTCTCTAGGTTATAAATTTAGAAAAAGTAAAAACCGACTTCAAAATGAATAAAATAATCTTATGTGGGAAACAGATACGGAAGTCGTTGATATAGTTAGATTTAAGAAAATTGGGCACCGACTTCCTTAACTGTTTCCCACGTAAGATTATTTTTATTATTTACTTTTTTTAAGTTTATTTTATTTCCGTATTTTGAGTGGCATGAACAATATATGAACATGCGATTACAGCAATGAGATCGCATGTGACTTGCATCCATTGAGGAGTTCCTTTGTATCTCCGAAGGTCTTCATCAGATCTTCACCAAACTATATTGTAGAAACCAAGTACCCCAGTTTAATTCAAACCCTAAGCTATCGAACAGTGAAAACCAGATTGCAATCGGTCAAGTAGATTTTACGTGATGCGCGAACAAACATACAGACAAACAAACTATCGAACAAACAGACAGACACGGTTTTAAAAAATGTTATATTCTTGTTCAGTAGCTTATTTTAAGTACCGTTGACTTTTTTTAAAAATTATATTCATTGTTCAGACTTTTTCTTTCTTATTGCCTGCTTTACTAGCTGTACGCGCGGCCTCGCACGCCTGGTTATTTCTGTAGGTTAAAAGTACTCATTGTGCTGTTCCAGGACCTAAAATACCAATATACTAACACTTGATCAAAATTCCTTCCGCCCCGTCAAAAATATTTTTATCGATTGCTCAGCTTCCACTCATCGGATTGAGATTTCAAGTACCCCAGTTTTTAAGTCAAACCTTAAGCCATAGAACAAAGAAAACTGCATCGCCATCGGTCCAGGAGTTTTTACGTGATGCGCGAACAAACAAACATACAGACAAACAGACAGACACTTTTTTTTAAAATTTTATGTTCTTGTTCATTAGTTTATTTTTAGTACCCTAGACCATCACACTAATCACACTAATATTATAAATGCGAAAGTTTGTATGTTTTGTGTGTGTGTGTGTGTGTGTGTGTGTGTGTATGTGTGTGTGTTTGTTGCCCCTTCACGCTCGAATGGCTGGACGGATTTAGTTAAAATGTGGTACCAGGATAGCTTATATCCCGGATTAACACATAGGCTACTTTTTATCTCGAAATAGGAGAAAAAAATATTATCGTTTTCTATAAAACTTGAAAAAAAAAACGAAAAAAAATAATGAAAAAATATATTTAAGTACCAGGAGAGCATAAACACTTAAGAAGTTGGAGATATAAAATTGACAAATAATGTTATTAAAAGTGAGTATACTTAGCTCCCAATGAACATTAAATGGTGTGGTTATATTAAAATGAGTATTTCTGAGTACCAGGAGAACAGAAACACTTAAGATGTTGGAGACATAATATTGAAATATAAAGTTATTTAAAGTGAGTATTCCTCCCCATGAAGATTAAATGGTGTGATTAAATTAAAAAAGTTTTTCTAAGTACCAGGAGAAAAGACACACCTGAAGTTGAATATATGACATTGACAAATAAAGCTATTAAAAGAGAGTATACCTCCCCATGAACATTAAATAGTGTTATTATATATTTTTAAGTATTTCCAAGTACCAGGAGAGCAGAAACCCTAAGAAGTTGGAGATATGACATTGACAAATAAGGTTAATTAATAAAAGTGAGTTTACCTCCCCATGAACATTAAATAGTATAATTATATTTTATAAATGTATTTCTAAGTACCAGGAGAGCAGAAAAACTTAAGTCAAACTGTTGCTCCTTCACGCTTGAACAGCTGAACGGATTTGGATGAAATGTGGTACCAAGATAGCTTATAATATCTTGGATTAACACATAGGCTACTTTTGATCCCGAAATAGGGGAAAAAAGTAGTATCGTTTTCTTTAACACTTTAAAAAAAAAAGTGTATTTCTAAGTACCAGGAGAGCATAACACTTAAGAAGTTGGATAAACACAATTAACAAATAAAGTTATTAAAAGTGAGTATACCTCCCCATGAACATTAAATGGTGGATTATATTTAGAAAAGTATTGCTAAGTACCAGGAGAACAGAATCACTTAGGATGTTGGAGATCTAACAGTAAAAAATAAAGTTATTAAAAGTGAGTATACCTCCCCATGAACATTAAATGATGTGATTATATTTAACTAAAGTATTTCTAAGTACCAGGAGAGCAGAAACACTTAATAAGTTGGAGATACAAAAGAGTCAAATAGTGTGTTATTAAAAGTGGTTATACCTCCCCATGAACATTAAATGGTGTGATTATATTTAAAAAAAATGTATTTCTAAGTAGTACAAAGAGAGCAGAAACACATAAGAAGTTGGTGATATGACATTGACAAATAAAGTTATTAAAAGTGAGAAGTCCTAGGAGAGTAGAAACACTTAAGAAGTTGGAGATATGACATTGACAAATAAAGTTATTTAAAGTGAGTTTACCTCCCCATGAATATTAAATGGTGTAATTATTATATTAAAAAAAACATTTATATGTACAAGGAGGGTAGAAACACCTGAAGTTGGAGATATGACATTGCCAAATAAAGTTATTAAAAGTGAGAATACCTCCCCATGAACATTAAATAAGTAGTGTGATTGTATTTAAAAAATGTATTTCTAAGTACTAGGAGAGCAGAAAAACTTAAAAAATTGGAGATACAAAATTGACAATTACAGTTATTAAAAGTGAGTATACTTATCTCCCCATGAAGATCAAATGGTGTGATTATATAAAAAAAAAAATCTAAGAACCAGGCGAGCAGAAACATTTAAGAATTTGGATATATAACATCTATATATATAACAGAAATTAGTTACTTACACTATTTATAACTCAAGAACTGCAGGGCAGATTTTTATTATCTTTGATTTTTTGAATTTGTATCCGTCCCGAATAGATAATAAATGTAGATACAAAAAGGAGGGAATTTTTAAGATTAATTTTCTAAACTTGTGGGAGTGGCAAAGTTTGACCGCGGGCGAAGCTGCGGGGCGCAGCTAGTTTTTTTATATTATTTGTACTTACAGACTTTTTCATACTTATTGCTTTATTATAAGTATAGATATTTTTTACTTTAAAGTTAACATAACTTTGGACCCAGATCCCGCAGGAACACTTTATTTTTACTGCCTTTATTTTGACTGGCCAAAAAAGGAATGTAATAATTTTAGGATTCATATATGTTTGTATGTATGTATGTATGTGAGTTTCTTAATTCAACCACAACTTTTAAATGCATGAACAGATTTAGACGTATCTTTAGAAGCCTTACATCCCCCGAGTAACATAGGCTATTTTTATTTTTGAAATAACTATATTGCTGCAGTATGCTTTCATTTTCATATGCGAAAAAAACTTTTTCTTTAAATTTTACAATATAGGTATCAAATTGACTGTGTTAAGTTGCATAAAATCCGTCTAGTAGTTTCAGCGTGATACGTGTTCTTTTAAATACATTTCAACCAATATCCTGCGGGAACCCAGCCTTTAATTTTTCGGGATGAAAAGTATCCAATGTTCTACCTCGTAGTATGAACTCAAATCATACCAAGTTTCAGTTGAATTAATTCTGTAGTTTCAGTGTGACGCCCGGTCAAGATACAGACAGATAGACAGACAGACATACAAAAATGAAAATAAGTAAATTAAAAACTTAAAAAAAAATATGGTTTTATGCCGTAGCCATGTCATGGTGAAACATAGAATAGGCTATAACAATTAAATGCGTATATGTACAACATTTCGTGTTTGTGCTGCTATCCGTTGAGGAGTTCCCTAGTCAAGACCCAATCCTGAGTGCAGCAACCATGTCATGGTAAAACTTAAGACCGGCTATTATAATAAGATGCGTACAAAAAAAAACGTTTCTGTGCTGTTGACCATTCAAGAGTTCCTTTGTCTGGAGCTAATCCTGAATGTTGATTCAGGTCATGCTTATCATAAAAATGCATTGTCAATGGAAATGAACCATCATGTAACAATTCAACTCCGTCAGTCGCTGACTGACTGGACTGGCTGAATTAGGAATTAGTCCTAATTCAGCTTGCAAGATTTGACCTAAACAAACATACATACATACATACATACAAACATTGCAAGTTAAATAAAAGCTTTAAAAAATTGTTTTGGCTTCAGTATCGAATACAGAGTAGTACCCTCTATAAAAAATAATTTATTACTTCAGAATTAACATAAATTTGGACCCTTATCCCGCAGGAATCCTTTATTTTTTCGGGATAAAAAGTATCCTCAATTTAACCCATCATATAAACTATGACTGTGCCAAGTTGCATCAAAACCCGTCCAGTAGTTTCAGCGTGATACGTGTTCTTTTAAATAATTTTCAACCAATATCCTGAGGGAACACTTTAATTTTTCGGGATGAAAAGTATCCAATTGCCTACTTCGTAGTATGAAATCAAATCATACCATGTTTCAGTTCAATTCATTCAGTACTTTCGGCGTGATGTGCGGTCAAGATACAGATAGACAAACAGACAGACAGAGAAATAAAAAGGAAAAAAAATACAGTTTTGTCTATAGAAATATGGAGTACCCTCCAAAAAATATATTGATTACTTCAAAATTAACATAATTTTAGACCCCTGTCCCGCAGGAACCCTTTATTTTTTTTGGATGAAAAGTATCCTCAATTTTCACTCATCATAATATAAACTAAGACTGTGCCAAGTTGCTTCAAAATCCGTGGAGTAGTTTCAGCGTGGTACGTGTTGTTTTAAATAACGTTCAACCACCATCCTGCGGGAACCCTTTAATTTTTCGTAATGATGTCCTACCTCGTAGTATGAACTCAAACCATGCCAAGTTTCATTTGAATTCATTCAGTAGTTTCAGCGTAATGCGCGGCCAAGATACAGACAGACAGACTGACAGAAAAACAAAAATGAAAAAAAAAGATTTTGTTTTAGTATCGAATATACAGTAACGACAAAAAAACTAAATGATTTGGACCTGTTACAGTTTTATTATAAGTATAGTATAGAAGTATAGATAGACAACACACAACATTATGCAGGATGACAATGAACAAAATTACATAGCCAAAACTGTTTTTTTTCCTTTGGGTATGCTGATGACAGTACTGTAGTTGAGAGATACACGTCCAATGCTCAAGCCAGCTGTGACGCTGTCCAGTTTCAGAGAGAGGCTATGGTAGGCCGTTTATATTTAGCCTTAGAAGCCGTGTCCGATTGGGGCGATGTTAACCTGGTTAAGTTTAATGCTACTAAAACGCAGGCGTGTTAGTTTTCTGCTAAAAAGAGTCCTCTAAACCAATCTCCGTCTTACCAAAGTGTAGGAGGCGACCATTTGGAGCTTTTGGGTGTCGAACTCACATCAAACCTGAAGTTTAGGTCTTATATTGAATCCAAAGCCAAGGTAGCTGCAAAAAACTTGGTATTTTGTCTAAGGTTAGGCGGTACTTCACACCGGGACAGCTTTTGAATCTTTATCAAGCACAGGTCCGATCTTAGCTGCCACCTCTGGGACGGTTCTGCCAAGTATCAGCTCGAGTCTTTGGATTCTATTGATAGACGTGCTATCAGGCTCATTGGGGATGACACTCTGGTAAAGAGTAAGCTTCAAAGTCTGGCGCATCGACGTGAGGTAGCAAGCCTGGCGGTATTCTACAGATTGCACTATGGAGAGTGTGCACAAGAACTGCACAACCTGATTCTCCCATCACCTTTCCATCGCCGTACGACTAGACGATCAGCAAAGCGCAACCCTTTCATGGTTGAAATACCTCGCATAAGAACGAAGCGTTACGCTTCTTCATTTATTATAAGAACTGCAAAGGAGTGGAATGCCCTGCCCTCGTCAGTGTTTCCGGTAAATTATAACCCCGGTGTGTTCAAGTCAAGAGTGAATAGGTATCTACTAGGCAAGCGTGCTACACCTTCGACCACATCATCGCTTTCTATCAGGTGAGATCGTGGTCAAACAATTACCTAGTCCGTAATAAAAAAAAAAAAACATACAAAAAGGTACTTCAAAGGAAATTAATGCGGGGTGTTAACAAACAGGTCCCGACTCAGCTAACGCTAAGGCCTTAAAGCCTTGGCACTGATTTTCTGCCATCGTGAGAGCATCATTAACTATTCCTGAAAATCGCAAGTTTCTCTCAGCGCCATTCGCCTTCCTTTCACCATGCCTTCGATAGACTTCTAATCGAAATGACTTTTGAGCATTTGATGTATTGTCGAATGAGGTAGTGCCAATCTCTGGTGTCTGGTTTCGATCTCTGATGTGGAGTTTGACAGGCCACCCAAGGGCCTCCTATGACCGACGGCTTAACATAACATAGGAGGGCATAACATAATCAAGAAGCGATGGCAAATCCATACATTACCCATTAAAAGTTATCGACCGTTTAAAGTGGGTCAAAATAGCGTCCAAAGGAGTCGATTACAAACATACAAACATACAAGCGAAGCTAATATAAAGCGTTTATAATAATAGTTTAAAAAAACTAAAAAACACGCTTTATATAGAAAACCAAACTAAAAAATAGAAAATAAATTTTAATAGTGTAAATAAGAAAAATATGTTTTATTTAAAAAAGCGTGGGGTGCTTTTTAAGATATTATCGAAATGACACATGCACCCCACGATTTTTTTGAAATAAAACATTTTTTTCTTATTTACACTATTAACATTTATTTTCTATTTTTTAGTTTGGTTTTCTATATAAAGCGTGTTTTTTAGTTTTTTTTAAACTATTATTATAAACGCTTTATATTAGCTTCGCTTGTATGTTTGTATGTTTGTGTGTTTGTAATCGACTCCTTTGGACGCTATTTTGACCCACTTTAAACGGTCAGATTTCATTAAAATTTTGCACACCTGTCAAAGGCCGATGACAATGCAATAATTCGAAAAAAAAAGTATTAAATAAATAATAGTTAAAAAAAACCTAAAAAACACGTTCTATATAGAAAAGCAAACTAAAAAATAGAAAATAAATTTTAATAATGTAAATAAGAAAAAAAAAATATTTAAAAAAAAGCGTGGGGTGCTTCTCATATCTGTCAATGAAATATTTATAAATATTGACCCATGCATGCACCCCACGCTTTTTTTCAATTTTTTTTTTTTCTTATTTACACTATTAAAATTTATATTCTATTTTTTAGTTTGCTTTTCTATATAAAGCGTGTTTATTAGTTTTTTTAAACTATTATTTTTATACCTTCTGTGAGACAATAAAAACCCAGATCTGAGCATTGAATAAATGCAACATGACTTTCGAGTTGATGCTAAGTGCTGGAAATAAACTAAAACGACGGATTCGGACACAGCCTTGACTCCTTTTGATGTTTTCCACTGATCAAAACTGACTCTTTAATCATCCCTAACGTAAACTCCTCAAATCACTTTCGCTCCACAACTTGATAATGATAAATTTCGGAATTGTTAAAATAACACCAAAAACCATCTTTTGTATCACATTCTTTACAATAGCGCCTTTTTTTTAAAAAGATTTTATTTATCTTCACTTATATGTAGTATCTATGTATTTGTGTCTGTCCTGGAGTCTTGCAATTCAAATTTCGAGCACCTCCCCGATCCCGATTAGCTATTCGGCTGAAACTTTCAGGGTGGCTCACAAATATATTATGACAATGAGACAATTAAACATATATATCTAGATAGGTACTTAAACAGAGACAAGGTACTAAAAAATATATTTATTTGTTCCCTCTGGGGGCCAGTTCGATTTTCAAATAAACTCTCTTTACAATGCCCGTTTTATGAGAGTTTTCATTCGAATTTTAACGTTACAAATTCAAATCACATTATAACCCTTGGGAGTTTCATATAACATTATATCTCTTGTGATATAATGACCTGCTTTACGTTGAGATTTCGTGATGTATGTAATTGGACATTGTCGAGCAGGTGGTATGAAAAACTATTTGTATTCCATTTGAGTGGGGTCTCATTGAATAGGTATTTTAAAACTTGTCAATTATTTTTCTATTTGGTTTTGTTTAGGAAATCTTTGGCCCTAAAATGACCTTTTTGCTTGCGTTGTATGTCCTCATATTATATAGTACAGTAACTAACTCATATAACGTAATACAGAACTAAACACATATGAAAATGTAGGGCACTGCGCATATTAAGAATTTACTAACAACATGGTATTAATATTGATTAATAAGCAGTTGTTAATCCAAAACCTCGGGCGGCTTGACAAACTCTGACACCAGATGCCAGCACTACCTCATACCACAGAATACATAATATTTGCCCATACGACAAACAAACACAAATAAATTTATTACGCCTACGGTTTACTAGTTTATAGGCAAACAAAATAACGCATTTTATGCCCGCGTCGACTCTGAACAAACTCCATAGTGAGAGACAGAATCTAACCGAAAAAACAACCCTGTTGACGTTTCAAGTAAAAACTAGACCGATTGCAATGCGGTTTTCATAGATCGATAGCTTAAGACCCCGGCTACTGAACCCTAAGTCTAGGCATGTCTGACATGTACTTGGCCGGTTTTAATTTCACTGTGAGAAGCAGCAAAGATAGTAATGGCATCAGGCCATCATTTTCTAGCGTAAGTATCGACAGTCTTGGTGCAATCATCAAGCCGCCTGCAAAGCCCCACGCTTTGAGGCGGCTTGATGATTGCACAAGAAGATAGCAAAACCACCATAAAATTGGGGAGGCCCATGTTCATCTGTGGATTTCTTCGGATTGTTTGTTTGTTTGTCGTATGAGGTAGTGCTGGCGTCTGATGTCAGAGATTGTCAAGCCGCCCGAGGGCCTCTGACATGGCTTAACGACTGCTATTAATCAATTACAGCCAGGACCGAGAGTTTAACGTGCCCTGCGAAGCACGGAGCGATGGAAAACCGCAAATAACTTAGAAAAGTCATTGATGCGGAGCCTAGGTTTTGAACCCGGTATCGTTAAATTTTAAACTGCACTATAGAACCGTTAGGCCACCATCGCTTTTTCGGATTGATGTGATTTGTAAGAAAAGTCGAAAATCTATTCTCAACGTTCCATCGAAGGGGTCAGCGATCATATACGAGCCAATTAACATGAGCGTAATTAATATTGCTAGGTACAATATTAAAGGCTACGGAAGATAAGAGCAGCGTTTATCAGTCCAGTAGTATTAGTATTAGTTTGTAGGTCATGCTAATGTCGGCCGCCGCGTCTGTCGCCGCGAGTCAAGGCGCGGGCGCGGCCTGTGACGCGTGGCGATAACCTGCGCCTGCTACTGTTGGCTCATTAAACTTCAAGTATTTTTGCGAAACGATCCGATGTGACAAACAGCATGGCCTCGTCGCTAGTCACATCTAGGCATGGACAGGCTGCCCGATTCCAATTAAATGTAATAACTTAGTTAAAAAATATGGTTTTATGAAACAGAACGGGCTATCACAATTAAAAGCGTATACAACATTTCGTGTCCGTGCTGTTGACCGTTGAAGAGTTCCTTTATCTGGGGCTAATCCTGGATGTCGATTCCGATCATGCTTACCATAAAAATGCATTGGAACTGAACCAACATGTAAAAATTCATCTTCGTAGGATAAGAGGATGTGGTTCTAATTCAGCATGAAAGATTTGACCTAAACAAACATTGCTTGTTATATAAGATCTTCTAAAATACATGTAATTGTTTGTACCTACATATTTAAAATCATTGCCACGAGTGTCCTATTTGTACAATTACAAGCTTTTATTAAACTTTAATCACTGTGTTAATGCTGTGTAAGAGCGATGGCAGCCTAGCGGCTTACTATTGCGACTTAGAATCCAATGATATCGGGTGCGATCCTAGGCTCCGCCCATGACTTTTCTAAGTTATGTGCGGTTTCCAATGCTCTGTGCTTCGGCGGAGGGCACGTTAAGCTGTCGGTCCCGGCTGTTTTTAATTTATAGCAGTCGTAAGCCATGTTAAAGGCCCTTAGGTGGATAAATTCTTTTGCTCAGCAGCGACTCGCCTGACGGTGCCTTTTCTCTCGTGCACTCTCGTGATTACAAATAAAAAGGCATAGAGGCGAATCAGTGTGGAGGAACAGCTGTGGGTATATAATGTAGGTCGATTTAGAAATAGCCCGGCCTCGACATTTCCGAGGTGCCCATGATTACACGCCGCGCCGGCACGCCCGCCGTGCCGGCACGCCGTGCTCGGACAGACACCTCTCGAACTGCACTCCTCGACCTGCACTCGGCACTATTTTCGCATGACTACTTTAGGCCCACAAGGTGAACTTTAACACGTTGGACGCCATGCCGCTCACCATGTGGGTGACAGTCTATTGGTACCGATATGCCAACGCAAATGTACCCAAATTTAAATTTTTGCTTTTCGTTATTTTGGTTTTATGAGACAGGAAATATCATAAAACATATAGTACAATTGAGATAAAATGCATTTTAGGGCAAAGTTTTTCTGTAATAATAGTGCCGGTCGCATAGAACCCCGTGGCCTCTGGCGAAGAACAACCGAATTCCATCCGCTGGGGGCACGCGGGTCACCTTGTCGGACCCCCCTCCCCATAAAAAACTATCTCGATCACATCATTTTTCATCTAGCAAAAACCGCATTCAAATAGGTCCTTTCGTTTGGGAGCTACGATGCCACAGACAGACACGGATAGAGTGAGTGATACATACAGTGATACATACAGTGATACATACAGTGATACACACAGTGATACATACAGTGATACATACAGTGATACATACAGTGATACATACAGTGATACATACAGTGATACACACAGTGATACACACAGTGATACACACAGTGATACACACAGTGATACATACAGTGATACATATAGTGATACATACAGTGATACATACAGTGATACATACAGTGATACATACAGTGATACATACAGTGATACATACAGTGATACATACAGTGATACATACAGTGATACATACAGTGATACATACAGTGATACATACAGTGATACATACAGTGATACATATACCCTAAACTTATAACAAGTCTTACTAAACTCTTTAGGAGTTCGGGGCTTAAAAAACTGGCCTGTTATTTGAATGAATTTACAAGTAAAATTTCTGCAACATTGTTTTTAAATGTTTTTTTGTCGACTTGCAGAATAATAAGTCCATAATATTTTCAAAAACCAACCTCACTCGGTTGGTCTACAGGGCCACACCGGTCTCGTTTTATGCAATTTTGCTTTAGAAACGTACCTGGCAGCTCATAAAATGAGTTTGAATTCATGGCCAAAGCGCCCCGTGCCCCCCGTGTCCTGAACGAAACACTATGGTGTCGGACACGTGTTGAGTTCCATGGCCTGAGTGGAAAGACTATACTGACTGTTTTTATTTGGCGTTCAACATGTTAAACACACTAAAAAGATAGTCGACACTTTAAACTCGGAACGTCCGATTTTTTATACTCGTACTACAAACTGCGCCCCACGGCTTTGCACGTGCAAAATTTTCCCCCATTCTCTCACCCCTACCCCCCGCCTTTATTATTATTACATGTCATGGGCTGAAAGTGTAAAAAATAACAATTCTGATGCCTTTGAATAATATAATTAACCTATGATTAGTTCTAACCTATCACGGCCAAAGCAAGGGAAGGGTAATGAGTTTAACAGTCTATGTATGTATCTATGTATGTGGTTATTTGGATATTCCACCATAGCGTCGACTCTAATGGTTCGATTTTGACAAGCGACGTGTCAATCGATTCTTCTTCAGGTATAGAGTGTCATAGACATTTTTTTTACCCGGTTTAATTTTTTGGACTTATACTTTGTATACGATATGATCACTAAATGTTTAACCATATCATGAACTAGCCATGCGTTTAGTGCGTTTAGTTGTTCATATCGTTAAACTCTGATTATTCATTCATTCATTTCATAATGTGGCCAACCATTTCATGAAATAATCAATTCTATGATCACCACGACATACCTTAAATACCTACATTACGTCGTAGATGGTTTAAAGAAATGTTGACTCTGCCGGCGTAATAAAAATCAAAGGAATGAAATGGTGAGATTCTCCCCAGTAGAACCACAAACTTCGATTGCTTTAGTTCACGGCGGAATATTAAACCTATGTTTACGATATAAGTGCGTACTACATGTAGGTATGGCGTGTCTAGTGTTCTGCTGGGGAGCAAAACACATAATTGGAAAGAGTTTCCTCAGCAATAGGGTTCATTTCAGTTCGTTTAGGTACGGAATCGTGGCAGGTAGGCCGCCTGGCACGGCGAGCGAGGCTCGGGTGGAAGCGTCGAGTGTCGGAAGTGGTTGTTTGGGTGAGGAAGGCGAGCCCTGTACATTATTAGGTGTTCTGTGCCCGTACTAAGTGCGCACGCGCTGTATTACGATGTGTGGGGCCGCCGCCGGCCGGGCCGTGGCATATACTTAGGTCACCATCATAATTAAAACTTCATTATTTTTCAATCGTTTTCATTATGAGTGCAACACTAAGCATGGACGTACGAGTGCAATAGTCGTACATTTATATCAGATCAAGAGTAAAATAGCTTCGTGGAATTATTAAGTCCTGTTCCTGTGTTAGGATACCCACATTGCATCATTCACTCCATGCGGAGACGTAGAATTACTGTGAGAGAGGCATGTCAAGAGAAGGATCTATAAAAAAAAACTCGTTGAACTCGCAAAAAAAAAAACCTTAAATCCTTAAATCTTCCCCTCTCTACGCACACAATATTGAGAGATTTACCATGTCTTATAGTTTTTCCTTTAATCCCCTAAGAACTAAAATATAACTATAACTGTACATATTATCAAAGAACTAATTTTTGTATTTATTTTTTTGGTCAGAGACACCCTCACGACAACATTTGGTGTGTCACAAAGTACAGTTTGTAATTAATTATTTAATTTCTCGTTTGGCCCCTGTATATATTCAAAATTCATTTAATTACGTTACACGTCCTTGTATGGGTTATAGAAATTCACAGTAGATTCGGTGCAAATAGGCTTTGTCAGACGGAAGACAGACAATCATAACGTTTTTTGTAAATTCGGACGTACGGAACCCAACAAAAACAGAAATTCTGATCATCATTCTCTCACACATTAGTCTATATTACATTATTCATAGTTACTATCTATATTCTATACCTACATGCCAAATTGTGATCAATAAAAGACTTCTAAAAGGAGAAGGTTCTCAAGTCGTCTGTATTATTATAATATTTTGTATGCTTTTTACCTCATACCTATCTCTAAAACTTCTGAAACGACATGGGTAACAAAAATCGAAAGGGGAGGAGCCCTTTAGGTTTCGTTTTTGAAATTATAATTAGTACAGTAGTTTTCTGAAAATGTTTTTTTTTGTAAATCCATTTTTATATTATTATGTTATCTTATGTTATATTGCTTTAGATCCCTCATATTTCTAAACCGATTTGGATAATTCTAGTTTAATTCAAAAGGGTAGAATTTTAGTGTAGTTTCATGTAAACTTGATTTATATTGGTTCTGTATATTTTTATTACGTGTGAGATAGTTCTGGCCTCTGGTGTCAGAGTTTTTCAGGCCGCCCGAGCGCCTCTGACATGGCTTAACGACTGCTACTAATCAATATCAGCTGGAACCGACAGCTTAACGTGCCTTCCAAAGCACGGAGCGACGGAAAAACGCACCTAACTTAGAAAAGTAATTGGTGAGGAGCCTATTGGGCCTGCATCTCGGCATAGATTACGTTTGTTTCACAACCGAAATCAGTCGAAAAGTCCTAACGATTCGATATGACACACGGACAGACGGAGAGACAGACCGACAGACGGACATGACGAAATTAGGTTCCTTGTTTGACTATGGAATCCTAAAAACAAGCAATATGTTTTCAAAATTCTCCTATATCCATTTTAATTTAAAAAAAATATGGTTGTAAATTGTGCTAATGAGGAGCGATAATCATTTCCACTCACCTATATTCCGTATATAGCATGATAGGTATTTAAACGTGTGTATTTTAGGCAAGTATATCAAAGCCCGCGAGATACGTCAGATTTGTGATAAGTGATCGTCGAGATAAGATAAAGTGGCGGCGCGGCGTCAGCGCACTACTTGTGCGTGCCCAATTATTCTACGAAGCGCGTGTCCCTCGCCTCAGCGCCAGGCAGCGCCAGCTGCCTCGGTCCTGGTAGTGTGATAGTCTCAGCTTTCACTCGCTTTCTGATATATTATGATATTTAAGAATCCTAACGATACCCCATACGTCTAAATCTATTCAGGCATTTAAAAGTTATGGTGGAATAAAGAAACTCACATACATACAAACATACATGAATGCTAAAAACAATGCACTGCTTTTTTTGGGCAGTCGTGTAAAAACTAAAGTGGCGATCTGAATGCCTCCCAGGAAGTATGTATGCCAAAAGTCGTCATTATTTAAAAATGGGTGAGACATTTGCTTAATTATAGTTGATCAGCGAAGTTATCTTATCTTTATCTGTCTCATATTACTATACTACTGTACAAAGAAGATAATTAAAGTTGATCAGCGTAGTTATCTTATCTTTATCTGTCTCATATTACTATACTACTGTACAAAGAAGATAATTATAGTTGATCAGCGTAGTTATCTTATCTTTATCTGTCTCATATTACTATACTACTGTACAAAGAAGATAATTATAGTTGATCAGCGTAGTTATCTTATCTTTATCTGTCTCATATTACTATACTACTGTACAAAGAAGATAATTATAGTTGATCAGCGTAGTTACCTTATCTTTATCTGTCTCATATTACTATACTACTGTACAAAGAAGATAATTATAGTTGATCAGCGTAGTTATCTTATCTTTATCTGTCTCATATTACTATACTACTGTACAAAGAAGATAATTAAAAAAAAGTCAAGGTGACTTAAAATAAGCTACAGAACAATTTATTTTTTAATGTTTTCTCTCTGTTTGCCTGTTAGTTCGCGAGTCATGTAAAAACTACTGAGCAGATTTCGTTGTGGTTTCACTGTAGGATAGCCTCGGTTTCAATTTAGAAACTAGGGTACGTTTTATCTCAATCTGATGAGAAGAAGCCGAGCAATCGATAAAGAACTATCTGACGTCTAAACGAAATTTGGTATTTTTTACTTTAAAGGTTCTTTTGGTCCTGGACCCCGATTCTGTTAGCTATTGAACCGCGATAACGCAAGTCGATCGCTAGTTTTTTTTTGTGAAGTTTTCTCATTTATCACTTAAAAGTGCTAGAAGCGAAAATTTTGGAAAAAATTCAAAAAATTACAAGAAAGAAAAAAGTAGAAAAAAAAAACGAAAAAATACGCAAAATTTTCCGTTTCAGCACTTTTAAGTGGTAAATGAGAAAATTTCACAAAAAAGAAACAAGCGATCGACTTGCGTTATCGCGGTTCAATATCTAACAGAATCGGGGCCACAAGGTTACTTACTTTTATTTTAACCCAAATGACCACGCCGCCGGCAAAGCCGCGGGCACAACTAGTGTTAAAACAATCACATAAGGCTTTGTGAGCCTTACAATCGAAGTTAGTTTTTACCTCGTCTTCCATTATCCATAGTGTTGAGTGAAGGGAAACACGAACGTCGTCTTACTTTTTCTTTGAAATATCATAACATCCGATTAATATAACATGAGTGTACGATGTGAACCAGTGGAAACAGTTGCCATTCCACCCAAATATTAGCTTCGTCCATAACTACTGAAGTCATATTTAGTAAGTGAAGTGTACTATTGAAGTCATATTTAGTAGATGAAGTGTACTACTGAAGTCATATTTAGTAGATGAAGTGTTGACAATGAAGGTAAATATACCTGCCACACCGCTTTATTTCTTACTATCTTCTAAATATGACTTCAAAGTCTTTTGATAAAGGAGCATATCAGGGCGGTCAAAAACAATGACACGTAGTAGTAAGCCATTGCTCGAAACTGGATCGAGTTACATAACCCTCAGGTACTATCTACAGAACAGATTGGTTAGAGAAGCGAATGAAATTACCAAATTCAAAAATGTCATTCGTGAGGATGGGTTTAAACTGTAGAGTATCTGGAATCCAGTGGTACGTCATTGGTACGTCTATGTGAAAACCGAAGTAATATCGTCCCAAATACGCGAGCTGATACTGTTATTGTTGTGTCGTGATTGAGTTATTAATGAAAGTGTGAACAATGGTACTGGTGTCACAAGTAAGAAATCATTTTGTCTGCTCTTAAAAACTTTCCATCCACCCGCAGTTACTTCAGTTATCATGGCGCTTGCAACAGTGCCGAAATATCAGGAACTAAGTAAAAATAGTATCCATGGTAAATATCCCTTTCAAATGTTTATACTTCTATGGTTTCAAAGTCTTAATATTCGGAGTTATGTGACATTGGCCTTCAAAACTTAACACCACATAATTTATTCTATTTTATTATATTGCTTGGCTTTTACTCATTGGATTGAGATACCAAGTACACCAGTTTTTAAGTCAAAACATAAGCTATTCAACAGTGAAAATCGCATTGCAATCGGTTTAGTAGTTTTAACATGAACTTAGTACCACACTTTTAAAATTAATAGTTTTTTATTATTAAACTAGCTGTACCCGCACGCACGCGTGGTCATTTCTCTAGGTAAAAAGTACTTTATGTATGTCTCTTCCAAGACCTAAAATACCAATAAACCAACTTTTGATCAAAATTCCTTCAGCCGTTATTTTTTTTTTTACCTATTGCTCGGCTTCTACTCATCGGATAGAACAACAGTAGAACTAAGCTATCCAACAATGAAAATCACATCGAATTCGGTTTAGTAGTTTTAACGTGATGCGCGAACAGACAGACACGATTTAAAAATGCATATTTTTTAAGTTAAAAAGTTACTATTGTATAATCTATGCTTATAATAAAGCAATAAGAACGAAAAAGTGTGTACAAAGAAGATAATTTATATGTATGTATCATAAATAAATATTATATATTTATTTATGATACATAATATAAATATAATAAAACATAATCTACTGGACCATTCGCGGGCATCAGCTAGTAAAATATAATTATAAATAAAGATGATGAAATTTGCTATAAAACGTTTTTTTATTTCAAAACTAAAAACTAGTTTAGGATAAATTTTAATTTCAAATCATTTATTCTGTAGTGGGGTGCCAAGGTTTGGGTACTTTATATATCAGTCTGCGACAGGGTCGGGTCTCCACGTTCTGCGACTTCCTGTGTTTTTTTTCTATTCTCATGAAGTCAATTCATGTTCAAATAGGTTTTTCCACGTAGTCAGTCAGTTAACGAAACGACACGAAGCAAAAATAAAATATGCAAAATAAGATACCGCATGACAATGTTTTTTTTTATCACGCAACCAAAAAACCTAAAAAAAAAGTTTAGTATTAGTTTATGGCATAAAGTTAGGACATTGTAACGCGAAGGCCTCACTTCCTTACCCTCGTTTTGGAACTATACCACCTTCATAATTTTGAAAAGCGATGGTTGGTGGGTAGTGCGAGTTAGAATTCAACGATACCAGGTTCGGTCCCCGGCTGCTCCAATGACTTTTCTGTGTGCGGATTTCCATCGCTTCGTACTTCAGAGGGCACTTTAAGCCGTTGGTTCCAGCTGTTAAATATCAGTTATTAAATTGTGTCAGAGACCTTCGGACGGCCAGCACTAAGTCATACGACAAGCAAGCAATTTTTTAATTGGGATCCTTCGAAGCTTTTAATGAGAACGGTAAATTAAACTTCATCTATGGGTGGGTTCGTTGCTTGTCCGCTGGCGACGTGACGCTGCACCGCGCTCCTATTGTTAGCCCGCGTCCTGGGCCCTTATTCTGTTAGCTATTGAACAGCGCTAACGCAATACGATCGCTTGTTTTTTTTTTTGTGAAATTTTTTATTTACCACTTAAAGTGCTGGAAGCAAAAATTTATTTATTTGCTGATTTTCTTTTTTTTTTTATATTTTCCCAAAATTTACGCTTCTAGCACTTTTTAGTGGTAAATGAGAAAAAATCACAAAAAAAATCTAGCGATCGACTTTATCGCTGTTCAATAGTTAACAGAATTAGGGCCCTGTTCCGCTTCCTACGCCGCCGTTGCGCCCGTACAGTTGTTCTATCTCACGAAGGCGGGTTGGTCTTAATTGCGTGTGTAGTTTTTTTTTCTGTATGCGTAAACTTGGGAGCAACAGCTCGGGTGATTACGCTTAAGCACGCAGAAACCAATGTTCACGTGCACACACAATCAAGGCCAACCCGCCTTCGTGAGATACAACTGTACCCAAACCCGCGCCCGTATTTCCTCAGTCCTCCCTCACTAATCTCCCATTCCATTGATTTGACGGCGCGACGGCCTCGACCTTCCCGGCGCCTACTTCCCCCCTCCTACGCCTATGTCACCCGTCGCCTGCGGAGGGCGAGCAGGTTTCTAAACAGAACGGCCTTGCAGTTATAATATCACATACGAAAAAAACGGTATTCGCAGCGTAAATGTATTTCAGTTTTTTCAGACAAGTGGACGTTGTCAAGTCGTTTATTTTGTATTAGCTGTGCCCGCGGCTTTTCCCGCGTGGATATTAACCTGGGATAATTAGAACCTATGTACCTGATCGCATGAAACTGGTTAAAAGCAAGGTACTAGCTATAAAGCTATAAAATATTTTTAACGATTGCTTGGCTTTTACGCATTGGATTGAGATACGAGTTAAACAATATTTTAAGTCAATTCCTAAGCTATCCAGCAGTGAAAACCATATCTCAATCGGTCCAGTATTTTTTACGTGATACGTGAACAAACATCCAGACAGACTGACAAGATTTTTTAAGACGTTATGTTCTTGTTCAGTAGCTTATTTTATGTCACTTACACCAATTTTTAAATTATCTCCCTTGTACAGACTTTTTGTTATTTACAGCTTCATTATAAGTACTAGCTGTACCCGCGGCTTTGCCCGCGTGTTCATTTTTCATAGAACAACAGTATCCTATATGTTATTCCAGGACCAAAAGTAACGATAAGGTACAATATACCAAATTTCGGTCACCTGTCAAATCTATTGCTCGGTTTCTAATCATCGGATTGAGATACCAAGTTATTAAGTCAAACCCTAAGCTATCCATCAGTGAAAACCGCATCGAAAGCTGTACAGTAGTTTTTACGTGATGCGCGAACAAACAAACAGACGCAGATAAACAAACAGACACGATTTAAAAAAATGTTATAACGAGTATGTAAGTGTACGGTAACACACTGTAAACAAATCAAATTTGTAAATGTGGTGTCATTTTATAACATTACAATAGATAACTGTGCATTCATCATCATCATCATTGTCAACTTGTTTCCACCTACTGCTGGATATACTCTCATGTGTGCCATTCTTCTCTGGAATGTGCCGATCTCATCCAGGTCAAAGGAAATTGACCGCCTCAATGTCAACTAACTGTGCAATATTAAAAAAAAATTACATAGAAAATTTTGTTTTCTTTATAAGTATATTAGAGAACTTTCCGTGGGAAGCACCTTTTAGAAGTTATAAGTCAAAATCTGAAAAAAGAAGTCGAAAATTTCTATGTTTTTCGAGTACCATGAAGTTAGCTCAGGCCTTTTGAAGCTGCAAATTTGGTTTTACACTACTGATATCTATCCTAACAACATTCCAAAAAACCAGGACTGTACAGCTTTTTGCGATCTAACGCGGTTTTGTTTCTACGGTGACTGGCCTACGAGTATATCCATTAAAGCTGTATTAATAAAGTGCAAAGGCCAGCTTAAAACATTCCTGTACATTTCGAATTTCAATTTAGGTATTTGGACATAGTACTGAGGGTTGTGCTGTCTGTAATTTCTGAAATACTAAACCGATAACCTTGAAATACTTACATGACAATCTTTAAAGTACCTCCTTTAAAAAATCATGTATCTTTCATCCCCTCTCCCAAGGGTACCATGCTAAATTTCGTGATAAAATGTATCCAATGTCCTATGTCGATGTATGAACTCAAAACATACCAAGTTTCAGTTGAATTCATTCAGTAGTTTTAGCGTGATGCGCGGTTAAGATACATACAGACAGATAGACAAAAATGAAAAAAAATACA
Source organism: Alsophila aescularia (assembly GCA_946251855.1). NCBI lineage: Eukaryota > Metazoa > Arthropoda > Insecta > Lepidoptera > Geometridae > Alsophila > Alsophila aescularia. The sequence goes on along the minus strand of OX276373.1, from coordinate 71,791,503 downwards.
GTTTTGGCTTCAGTTCCTATCCTGGGGAGACCCTTTAATTTTCCAGGATGAAAAGTATCATACGTCCTACCTCGTAATATGAACTCAAGTCATACTAAGTTTCATTTGAGATATCAAATTTAGTAGTTTCGGCGTGATGCGCGGCCAAGATACAGACAGACAGGCAAAAAAAAAAAACATTATTGGCTTCAGTATCGAATAAATAAATAAATATATTCGGGACATTTCCACGCCAATTACCTAGCCTTAAACTAGGATACCCTGTACTATGATCACTAGATAACGGATACACATACATAAATAAGAATATTACATCCATGACTCGGAAACAAACATTTCTGCTCATCACAGAAATGATTGCACCTTGCAGGATTCGAACCCGCGACTGTTCGCTTTCGTACCTAGGATATTTAGCCACTAGACTAGACCAACCAATCGTCAAAAAATGAAGAGGATCCTCCAAAAAAATATCTAAATATCTTCAATGTACAGAATTGTACTTGTTACAGTTTTATTATAAGTATACATAGATAGGTAAAGATACCAGATAGATAAGTATAGATATATAGATCATCATGTCATCATCATGTCAGCCCTTAGAAGTCCACTGCTGAACATAGGCCTCCCCCAAAGAGCGCCATGACGAGCGATCTTGTGCCACCTCCATCCACCGACTTCCTGCGATGGCTACAATGTCGTCAGTCCATCGTGTGGGGGGTCTCCCCACACTTGGCTTGCTTGTTCGTGGCTGTCATTCGAGAACCTTTATTCCCCAGCGGTTGTCGGATCTGCGAACTATATGGCCTGCCCATTGCCACTTCAACTTTTAAACTCTGAGAGGTATGTCGGTAACCTTGGTTCTTCTACGGATTTCCTCATTTCGGATTTTATCACGTAGTGAAACACCGAGCATAGCTCTCTCCATTGCACGCTGCGCAACTCTGAGCTTGTGTATGAGACCAATAGTTAGCGACCACGTCTCAGTGCCGTATGTCATCACTGGCATATAGATAAGTTGATTATATAGATAACGTGATTATGTTCAGTTTCATTTACATCTATTATAGTATTTATAGTACGTAGTAATATTATTTATTCTGTGTAATCAGCTTATGTATCGGGACACCTTCACCACCACACCTTCGACCACATCATCGCTTTCCATCAGGTGAGATCGTGGTCAAACGATTGCCTAGTCCGTAATAAAAAAAAAAAACACCAGGGTATCCTCAAACATTTGTGCTCATCAAACATATGTTTGCATCTTGTGGGATTCCAACCCGCGACCGTTGAGCCATGACGTCACTAGCCACTCGGCCAACCGGTCTCAATCAATCGCATACTTGACATACGGAGCTCAGACGTGGACGCTTACAGTACGGCCGATAAGTCGTGGCATGATCATTTTTAGGAACCGAATGGCGGAGGTGCATCTCTTGCCTAGACCACGGCCCCGTGCATGTCGCCTCATTCCGCCATTCAGTTCCTAAAAATGGTAATTGCGCAGCCATTTGCACGAAACACAGAGTGGCCACGACTTATCGGCCGCACTGTACGTGCTCTAACTAGTCCTACAGTTTAGTCGCTCCGCGGGATAAAAGATCGAATCCGGAACAATGTGTTTCGATAGAGAACTAAAGTTATCGACATCCCAAAGGATAGTACGATGAAGTAGTAAAATAAACCATGGAATTGAAAACAGAGTCTCCATCAGGTTTTCGGGTTAGACGACCCGACAAACGGAGTGTAAGACAACAGAATAAATAATGCTGCATTATGTAGGACGCCTTCGGTCAATGTAGAGCGATAAAAATAGTTGGCAGCAGTCAGTTGTAAATGAAAAGCCGAAGTTATGGCACAGCGGGAACGGTCCATCAGTGGACTGATACGGACTGATATTGATGAGGTTTTTATTTCCACCCACATGGTGGTTCCACCTATATGGAACATCTTCAATATATAATTATATTATATTATTATATTATTAGCTGCTTTACCCGCTTTCTTTTTTTTTGCTTTTGTTTGCTACTAGTGGCTTTACCCGCGTGGTCATTGCTCTTGGTTAAAAGTAACCTTAAAAGTACAAAATACTACATTTCATCCAAATTTGTTATAATTTTTTATAGATTGAAAAAACCTGACGGCTGAAAAAAAAAGTAAATGACCTGCGAATATTTTTGTCTAGCTTGTAAACCGAAACAGTAAAAATCAATTTCGTGTATAACCACAACCAAAACAGATAATTATTGAAACATAACATTTGGTTGATGTAACTAAATATTTACTCATCAGAATGACATAACTCTCTGGAGATTTTCCAGAGTGTTTATTAATGTTTTAGTTTGTTATGACAGTTATGTCTATTATGTTATGAGGCACTTCTGTAAATAAACAATTTTTTTCTAGAGACTTAGCGACGCTCACACTATGTAGTGTAAGTACCTATCACTAACACAGAAATTGATAGAAAACTGATTTTATGACTTGTGTTTTCAACATATAAGCACGTAATCTACTTTACCTTTACGCAGACGTTCTTTTTACAAATCCCTAACCCAAATGTTTACTTACCTATTACAATCTATCTTCTATACTTAGGTACCTATTACAAAACAGTAACTAACAAAAAGTCTGTAAAATAAAGTTTCTTTAAATACCTAAACTAAATAATAGTTAAGTTATGATACCACAAAATTCTGACATCAGACAGAACCCAAGCAACAAAAGGAAAAAACATATTTTGCCGCAGGTATGAAAAAAAATACAAGTTCTACGAAGAGATCACGCAAGTGCTATATGTAGGATTCGCCATAGAGAGCAAACCGATCTTATAATTATTATGTACGCACAAATATCCATACCAACATATAAAAGTGAAACGTTGTTTGTTTGTTTGTTTGTTTGGGGAGCTTTCACTCGATAACGGCTGGACGGATTTTGATGAAATTTGGAATGGAAACAGCTTATACCCTGGTATAAAACATAGGATATTTTTAATCCCGGAAAATTGAAAGTTTTCCACGGAAAAACTGGAAAATATTGATTACTCGCTGTAAGGAACGCTTGCCATGGAAACGAAATATCAAGTCTGTCAATAAAAATCAAGAGCATTTTTGCTATACCTATTATTGCATTGATTTTTTATATCCTAGAAGAACTTAGGATGCTTTTTTCGCGATAAACAGTAGTCCGCGCGCACGAAGTCGCTGGCGGGAAAGCTAGTAGGTAGGATATATATATGTTATCTTCGAAGAACATGTGAAAATCGGCAAAGAAGGTGTTTTGCTTACAATTTTATCAGTCTTACTAGCTGCGCCCCACGGTTTCATTCACGTCCACAGAGATCACAAAGTGTGGATGATGTTATCATCATATTATGATGATCGATGATAATGTGGATGATGCTAAGTTCTTATGAACCTTAAACGGGACTAATTACTCTCCTGTTTATTTATCTATACAAAATACAGAAAAAATGAACACCAAACTTAATAACAGTTATGTAGAGGTCTAAAGGGAAAAAATAGAGCCCGAATGTACTCGAGCCCTGCCATTCGACGAACGAGTTTATCAACGGACATTGTAAAAGGCACCTCCAACAGTTTATTTAACCGAAAAGGTTGTTCAGCATTAAGGAATACGTGGTATAAATACTGCGGAAATTACTGACATTTCCTAGACTTCAGAAACTCTACGTCTCAATTTATTCTGTGACTACGTGGAAGGATGTATCTCATCGACTGGCATGACATTAAGATAGTGGAGGCTTCGCCGGAAATCTGCTCCATAATCTTTCAGTTGACTTTGTTTTCATTTTTCGAAGACGATGGTACATTTGCATAGCCAACTTTCATTGCTTATCTTTTATTGTAAGCTCGGAAATTTCTCCGTCGGCATTAATTTGTTTATAGACGGCCTTCTCCAATCTTAAGTCATTTCATGCATGGCATATGCTCTGGACTCAGTGGAGATTTTCATCATTGAAAATCTCCACCCACATTTTTTGGCCAGGTGTAGCTTTTAAACATGGGCCGTTAGACGCGATGTCTCGAGACATGCATTTATTTCATCGGCCGGAGAACCTCTATTTTGCTCAGGTACCTAACCTACCTAGTTTCACCACTTGTGCCTCTCTAATGGTGTAATTTTACGTTTATCCATCACATGAGAATTCTTCCCTTCGTTACATTCGCCGATAATGAATATTCGGATTGTGTAGGTACCTAATATTAAGCGAATACAAAATATTGGTACCTATTCGTTGCATCACGTCTTAATCTTCGATCAACTTGGTCTTAGCGAGAGGATAATGGCTTTTCGTTAAGATTTTATATATTTATTAAAAATGAATGTATGTACGAGTAGGTAAGTACTTAACATTATCTCAACTGATATTTTGTTCGAAGAGCTGTTAGTTTAATAAGCCTAAGCTTAAATAAAAATATAACGTAGCGTAACAGCACTAAAGTGTCAGAGGCGCAGTAGCGATCGAGGTGCAGTGCGGTTACGTTTAACACAATTTATCATTTTATTGAAAGCGCATGCGACGTAATGCGCGGCCATCAGCTGTAGTACGCGCGCTCAAGGCCGTCAGTGCGCACCTGTCTGCGCGCTACTGCTACTGTTAGTGCTGTTACGCTAAATTATGTCACTGTCGTAATCATAAAAGTGAACTTGTAAACCATCTGTCTACGTTGTAAACAAGCGCTGAGGCGCCCTCTGCTGCAGCGGAGTCGCATGGAAGCCGGCACCGTGGTCGTCACGTGCTGCGCGCGCGCTGCTTTGCCGACGCGCCGCTTCGCGCCCAATAGGTGCGCGTTTCACTGTACCGACCTCGCGCCTCGCACCAATCGCGTGCATGTACACTTGTGTCACAGTGCGCACATGTGACCAGATAATATTTTCTATCAAAAATGTTTGATCCTTTTTCTTTACAATAGTTTGAATTAATACATTTTCTAACTTATTGTGAACTTTTGGATTCAAAGGCTGTGATATTTTTAGAAGCCGCAGCAAAATAATGAATCGGAACGGTGAGTCCACATGTCGGTCTGTACACAATAGCTTATTTTATAATTTTCCTTTTCTAAGCTTGCACTGCTAGCGCCACCGTCACCGTCGGCAGTCGTTAGCACTAAGAACGCCAGCAGCTCAGGTGCCGTTAGACCGAGTTCTACCTCGTTCGTTCTCTAGAAAATGCCGCATGAAACGTACAGATGGCGCTTTGTGGAAAATCTTAGAAATAATATATTATTATTATTATTTTGAATGGCAAAACTACTAACGTTATGTTCGTAGGTAAATAAATAAAACGATTCTTATTAGTTTAATCGATTCGGCAATAACCATAGGTCACGGGCGAAAGTAAAGTTAGAATTACTTAGATAATTATGTATTTGAAAAAAATCCGGGAAACTTTATCATTTTTTCTTACCATAAAAAGTACTAACTAATACGGACTACTTATTATGAATATTTGAATACAAAAAATAGCCAAATCAGTGCAGCTATTCTTAAGTGATGCCCTCGCCAATGAACAGAATATCTTTTTTTTTTAAAGAAGATACCTAAATAGATAGGTTATATTACAACTGACTTGCACCCAGTAAAATATTGACCAAAAATGGCATAATAAAATGATGAGCGGTTCGGCTGAGTGGTTAGTGACACAGACTACAAAGCCAACGGTCGCGTGTTCGAATCCTGCAAGTATGTTATGTTTATGTATGATTTATCAGTTGCCCAGTACCCATAATACAAGTATCCTAGTTTCGGATTAGGTAATTGGTGTGAATTGTCCTGAATATTTAATAATAGATATACGGAAATACGGACGTACAGACGGACATGGCGAAACTATAAAAACTTGTGTGCTTGTTATCTCAATCTGATGAGTAGAAGCCGAGCAATCGATAAAAACTACTTGACTGAAGAACAATTTTGTTGAAATGTATGTATGTTGTACTTACTTTATAAGTCTTATAATTGTATTAGTCCTGGAGTAAGACATAGGTTACCCAGCGAAATGACCACGCGTGCAAAGCAGCGGGCGTAGATAGTCTAATATTAAATAATTAATAATCATTGTGATAAACTAAAGATTAACTATAATACACGACGCTTTAGTTATTCAAAAATAATAATAAAAATAAATTCAAATACAAAAACCCGATTACTGTCGGTAAAAAATAGCCGAAGTCAATCTTGCAATGAAGACTCGAATGATACCTCACTTTTAAAAATTGGACATCGTTTTTAGTTTGGTCACATAACCCTTTCATTCTACGCCGTAGTCGGGTAAAAATAGCCTATGACAGTCTATAAATGAAGATGAATCGATTATTACCTCGCTTGTCAAAATTGGTCCAAGTTTTTAGTTTCAAAACTTAACCCTTTCTTTGCTTCGCCGTGTACGGGTAAAAATAGGTACATGTTGTTCCTATATACCTAAATTCTCATTATGAACTACAATTTACAAACTGTGTTCTCACGTGAGAGAACGAACGCGCCAAGCCAAAGAGTACGCCGCGCGCCACGGTAACAGAAGCACCCAACTGATGCTTGTGTTTCCAAACTGATTGAAGTTAACAGTACACTGCGGAATCTTACCCTTCATCGAAAATATCCTATCACTAACGTTTGAGTTCCACTTAAATCATTTAACAGCTTATCCGTTCATTAGCGTGTACGCATGTGCTAAATTTGATAATATAGGTACCTATAGGCTTCAAATACTAAAATTATAAAACCTAAGTCTTAGGTTTGGTTTGGTTTACACTCGTGAGCAATGAAATCGACTCAAGACCTCAAGAGCACAATCGTGTTTTTCTAATTCTGAAAATATGTAACAAACAATAAAACCTATAGACACTGAAAGCTCCTTTAAAATTACATAATTTAAGTCAAAATCGAGTAGGTATTTTATGAGATATGAATGAAATTATATGAGATTTAGTACAAGTTTGAAAGCAAGCTATGGGAAAAATCATTAAACGCTTAACAGACGGCTAAGATACGATAATATTTTATCTTAAGATAAAATATCGCTCGCTATACAATTTATATGAACCATCACAAACGGCGAAGATAATATATATTTGCATCTTACGTATCTTAAGATATCGAGCGATATGGAATTTATTAAAAGATGTCATCTTAAGATACGAAATATATCGTAACAGATACAAAATATATATTAATATACTATCTTAAGATACAAAATATATCGTAAATGCTCTACAGGTTGCTCTGTTTGGTTTTCGTGACGTTTTTTTTTAACCCCTAAACAAAGAGACTGGTGTTATAAGTTTAGGGTGTGTATCACTGTGTGTGTGTGTGTGTGTGTGTGTGTGTGTGTGTGCGTGTTTGTGTTTGTGTGGCATCGTAGCTCCCAAACGAATGGACCGATTTTGATGCGGTTTTTTCTGTTCGAAAGCTGATATTATCGAGATGTTTCTTAGACATATGGGGAGATTGAGGGGGGAGGTGATAAAGAAAAGGGGGGTGAAAATTGTAGCTTCCCAACAAATGGACCGATTTAGCTGTAGTTTTTTTATGTTTGAAAGCTGGGGTAAACAAGATGATTCATAGCTATAATGGGGGGTGGGAAGTCAGGGGTTTTATACATTTTTAATTAGTGCTTGTTATTGGTTTAATTGGCTGTGCCCATGGCTTTTCTCTAGGTTAAAAGTTACCTATGTGTTATTCCAGGAACATAAGTACAGACAGATTAACAGAAAGAAAAACACGATTTAAAAAAAAGTATATTATTGTACTTACAGTAGTTTATCTAATGTACCCTGTTTTTTTTAATTATCTTCATTGTTTTTTTTTTTTTTTTTTTTCATCATTTTGCATATCAAATTCGAAATCAGAATCGTCGTCTGATGAGCTATCTAATAAATCTAATAGTGAAACTGTATTACTCATATTTTATGATCCTGTATATAGAAAGCGGTGAAGAAATACGTGTGGCACCTAAGGCGGCCAGCGAGTGAATGAATAATTTCAATATATTATCGTATCTTAGCCGTGTGTGATACCCTAAGATGCTATAATATTTTATATGTAGATATCGTAACATCAAATATTATCGTATCTTAGTCGTCTGTGACGCCCTTTAAAGAAAAATCATTTGTAAAATTTAAAATGAATAATATTTATTAAATACGTTCCGTTTTTGAGTTTTTATAGGCATGCATTCACTGCATGAAACTTGCCGTAACGAGGAAAGCAATATTTTCATTCAATAATTATAACTCTACGTATTTTCAGTAATAAGACGTGTCAGATTTTTACGATTATTTTTTTCACGAGCTTTCAAATAATCAATTAAATTTTAAAATTAATTTTAATAACATGCGTGCTCAGAAGCTGAGTTGATTTCACTGCTCGCGAGTGTATTTCTTGGAAAATTAAATGAAGTTATTGACTTTAAGCTGTTGTTATTTCATTAATGGTAATTAAATAACAATGTTCGGCGAATGATAGCCGTTACAGTAAGTAAAACTAATTCTGTACCTAATAATGTGTCAAGCAAGTTTATCTCATAAAGGCATGGAATTCACTCAGTAGTTTAGTACCTACCTAGAAGAAACTGAAAAAAAATAGCATAAGCTAAGGAGTATTAGATCTTATATCTTCTAAGATCTAATAATAAGTAATAATAACAAATGCCTTTTTTTCGATACATAATATACTAGCTTTCCCGCTCGCGACTTCGTCCGCGCGGACTGCTGTTTATCGCCGGCACTACCTCATACGACAAACAGAAACAAACACAGTTTATCGCGAAAAAAACATCCTATGTTCTTTTAAGATATTAAAAACCAATGCAAAAGTAGGTAGAGCATTGCTCTATGGCTCTTGATGTTTTTTGACAGACTTGTTATTTCGTTTCCATGGAAACCGTTCCTTACTGAGAGTAATCAACATTTTCCAGTTTTCCACAGTTGTCCCGTGAAAAAACTTTCAATTTTCCGGGATAATTAGTATCCTATGTTTTATTCCAGGATATAAGCTATCTCCATTCCAAACTTCATCAAAATCCGTCCAGCCGTTATCGCGTGAAAGCTCCCTAAACTTTCACTTTTATATATTGGTATGGATTACACATTTTCACTCGAAAAAATACAAGTTTGAGGAAGAAATAAAAATTAACAGCTTGAATCCCTTCAAAAGCTCCAACAAACGGTTTCAATCGGTATCAATTTTGGCTTGACAAGAAAATGTTATAAGCTAACTTCATAATATTTGTCTTATCATAGCTAGCTTTCTTTCATCGAAGTGACTAGCACATGCGTAGAGAGAAAAATAATTGTCGCTGCTCGCCGTTTGTTTATTCTCTAAGTTTGCTTTGTTTAATTTTCAGATTTCCTGTGCCACGGGGCTAGCTTCAACAAAAAATACGGTCAGTACTCGACGCGATGCTATGAATATATACATTTAAAACTAATTTTAGCATGCTCGCTTCTTTGCAAATATTTAACATTATTTATTTTGTTTTTCATAAATATGGGTATATCATCACTATCATTAATTTATTTTCAGAAAATAAAACACAATAATAATTATAAAAACAAACATTTCAGCAAATTAAAATAAATAAGATTAGGATGACATAATATTAACTAAATCTGCATTATGCTGTTGCAATGCCTCACGAACGCTGAAGCGACGTTCTTACGAATAATAATAATCGCATGAAAGCCATCCGAAAGCGCCTCGGCGAACATCCCAGATGTGCTACAATAGCAACGCAGCTGTATCAGCATCCTAAATATATTGTTGTCCTGGACGTGCAGTGAGTTGGTAGTCCTGTGACTGAGATCTACCCATAGACTGCTCGAGTAAAACGACTGAGAGTAAGCTTTGAAAAGTGTGATTTCACTTCCCTCGAGCAGCGGGCAAACCTGCGAGAGATCATATTTCTCCAGACCGCCAGTGGCCTGCGTTCCCCTACTGTGTCCGCGTCATCTTTAAGGTCCTCCGCCACACTGTACTCCACATACTTCAAACTAGTCACCACCCAGATCCATGGAGCATAATAGACGGTACATGTACTAGTTTGGTTCACCCCCTCTTAAGCATGAGCCCTTCTTCTTCTTCTTCTCTCTTAAAGATTACACATGTTCCGCCGTAAATTCTTCACAAATCATCATCAGCTTGCGAATCGCCCCCACCGACGGTCCCAACAGAACATGTCATCCACGTAACAGATTTTGCTGACTCATATTCCACCTACACATCAACCTGTATGAGTACTGCTAAGCTCGCCGTTGAGGTCGTTAACAAACAGGTTGAGAGCTTAGAGAGAAGTTACCCCGTCCTGCGGCACACGACACTCCATGGCATAAGCGTTTGACAGAACAGTCGCGCATCTTAAATAATTTTATTGAAAGCTGTAATATTGTATTTAACATGGAGATGATTTCAGCTTACACGCCCGCCGCCCCTAACTTACCCCATATGATTTATTATTATATCCTATCATACAAGATCGTATCAAATGCCTTGAAAACTCCAGGAAGCTGGAGTAAACCGGCGTAAAACATTTTTAGCCATGTTAACTACAAAATGCGACAAAGCGTTTTATGGAAGCCCTGTTTTATTAATCGACTTTATAAAAGGAGGAGGCTCTCAAGTTACATATTTCAAAACTTCTGAACCGAGTTGGTTGTTTTATTTTATTATTTTAAATGGTAAGACTCCAATTAGGTCCCATTTTCATTAATCAAAGTTAAGGATAAGGATGCGTCTTATCCTAACAAGTTTTGATGTAAAGATATAAACGGTTCAGTACCGACTTCAAAAAACCCTTTGCTTTTCTTATGTTCTACTTTTATGTTGGTATTACATTTATAATGTTGAAATACTGTTATTTCTGGTTCAATTATAATTATTTTTACTTTTTAGTATTTGTATTACACTATTTTGAATATGTAGTAGTTTTTTAGATAAATATTTTTTACATTAAGACTGGCGCGATCATCTCCCCTACGAACTACGCTACGACGCGCGCTACGCCGCTACGCTGCTACGACCGCTGCGGCTCCTCCTTAACCATAAAAGCACCCACGTAGCAATAGGTTTTTCAAAACACAATATTCAGTATGTCGTATGTATTGCAACTGTTATGATTTATGCTAGCCTGAATATGAATTTAACGTTTCATACTACTAAAATGTAGTTCATACGATATTAAAATTGGCCCCGAATTAGCATCGCACTACACCGGGCCTTCCGAGGTAAAATAGACTCTTTTATGAGTGAATATAATGCTTTTTAAGTCTGCGAGTCTAGTGTACAGAGTAGTCCAGTCCAGACACATTGTTCATGTGCCAAGTTTCAACCTTGTAGTGTATAGTGCCTGAATAAAATAGCTGTGCCATAAAGACGGATGTACTGACAGACAAACTATATGCGCCCCGCGCGGCATTGTCTTCGTGTACATTATTACCCGACTACGGCGACGCAAGGGAAGGGTAATGAGTTTAACAGTCTATGTGTGTAGAATAGAATAGAATAGAATAGAAAAAAGTTTATTTGTGTCAATTAGGTAAGAATAAGATTTAAAAAAAACTTGGTATGTCACAAATCGGCCCCAACTCAGCGTAATGCTGGCTGATCTTCCGTTGGAACCGTTTGGTGGTATGTATGTGGATGTTCCACCATAGCATCGTACCTATTGGTCCGATTTTGATAAGCTAAGTATCAATTGATACGTCTTCATCCCAAAAGTGTCATAGGCTATTTTTTACCCGACCATAGTCGGGTTTTAGTTTTTGAGCTTGTCTTGTTCTGTAAAAATATATTTGTTATTGCTATCCATATCCTTTTACCAGGCAAGTGCCTTTTTAGCTATAACAGAATATAACTAAGTACGTACTAAAATATACAACTGGCTATAGTTAACTACTAAATGAAACAGTTGGGCAACCCACATGCCATTACAGGCTTACTAGGTAGTTCAAATGGTCTAACCCACTACCAGTTGGCAGCGCAACCAACATGCTGGTGGCATTGCAATCCTAATTTGATGATACAAATAGGTCACGCGTCGCATCGACCAGGCGCTCAGATTTTTGAAAATACGATGAGTTCCCGGTTCCCCCGGTCGCAATATTCCAACACCAAACGGCTCAAATATGTAACCACTACCGAGGTTAGCATATTTGCGGCGCTTAAGCTGCTTTGCGGAAGTAGCCGCGGCGCCCGCCCTACTCTATGTCTCAGAAAGATGTGACGGTGCCAGTGTGTTGAAGCGCAATGTGCGTCCCACACTTGAGGCCGCCCCATCTCCCGAGGGCTATGGGTCATTTCGTCAGGTCTTTACGATCGTCACGGATCAGACTATTTGGTTTTAGAACAGCTGCCATATTGGTACCGGTAAAAACCCTGCGAATGATATCGTTAAGGCTGGCGTGACGAGAAATCCGACCAGCACTTCTGGAACAAGAGAGGCCGTGATGACTGAGCTGATCGACTGCAAGTACTACACTGACAGCGATGGGCTCTTAGCCCTTTGCACCCAAACGTAAGCTAATATAGCAAAAAGGAACATAGAAGGGTCTAAACGATACCAGTATTAAAATAAGTAAGGGATGGTTGCAAACAAAGCCTGGATTCCCACACAGAAACTGCAAGAAAAAGAGCACAATCTGCGACACTAGGACACGTATTTAAAAGATTATTCCATACAACTGTGCCTAATCACACAGCTTCTGTGATGACAAAGCCATCGGAAAATTGGTATTTGGGCATACCATCTTTCAGGCATTTTTTCTAATAATTATTCGTACTATGAACAGAGAACAAGGAAGCAGGTGAAATTTTGCGTATCTCTGGACCTCCAAATCTCACAGGAAGGGAAGCCTGTGCGACCAAAACCATATAACTGTGTGTGCCATATCCAAAATATTAACCAAACCAAACCAAAATTTAATTTAGTATGACATACCTACATTTTATTCCTGTAAAGGCAACATTCGGCAGGACTCTATACAAATAAATCTTTTCGACCCAAACTTACATTTTATTCCTGTAAAGGCCACATTCGGCAGGACTCTAGAAATAAATCTTTTCGACCTAAAATTGATAACTATTGAATTATTAATCTTAATAGAACACAGAAACATACAGAAACTTCATGTCAAAAGCATATTACCATAATGTTACCCCTTGTCTAGTCAGGGGTTACTATCAGTCAAATAGCATTGACATAATGTGTTGGATTTGCGAATAAGTGTACACATCAACTTGTCTAACAAGATGGACAAGGTCGGGTGAAGTGATAGTGTTCAGTGGTAGAGGGAGTTGTTTGTCGGCATGCCTTGTGTCGCTAGCGGGCCCGGGCAGGAACAGGAAGGGCACGGGGCGGGCGGGCGTCGGCAGCGTTGCGAGCGGAGCGGCGCGGGGCGCAGGCGGCGCACGTGTGGCTCAGCGTGCACGTTGCGACCGCACGTGGCGGTGAGCGTGCGGTGTGCTCGCTCCGCCGGCTCCTTCAATCCTGCCGCGAGCCTCTCCGGGATCGGTCGCGTCCTCCGCTCACGGCTCGCTCCTCTGGTACGCAGCAACAATTGAGTGTGTCAGGACGGATAGGGGCGGCCCGTGCTCGCCATGCCGGCCGGTGCCCCGCTACGATCGACACGGATACCTGGACATGGGCACGGACGCGTGGCCCTCGGGCGCGTCTCCGGAGTGCTGTTTCCTGCCGCCACCGCCGCCGCCTACGCTGCTCTTCCGCCGCCCGCTGCCCGCGCTGCCGCATCTGCACTTGCACCGGGCACCTCTCGAGCCGGCAGGTACGCCCCGCACGCTGGCTCTCGGCGCAGTGTCGGCGCGGTGACGGTGCACTGCACGCGTTCCGCGCTCGCATTTCAAGGGCACCACGTGCTCGACAACGATCACAGATGCCGCAGCGTTCGGAATCCGCGCATCAGTGTTATTGTCCCAGTTTGAATAATGACGACAAAACACTACACGTTTACTCGTTTCGTGCTCCAGGCTTCAATAAATTAACAAAAATGCGGAGTCGTACGCCGACCACAAAGCCAAACACTTTCCTATGAACGTTACGATACGATAACAAACCCTTTATCGTTAATACCAGATCAAATGTATTACTTACAACTTGTTCAACAAGCAGTTTTATCACATAGAGCGATTTCTTTCAGAAGACTATGAATACAACAATAATTGTGAAATACAATACCTACATATCATAATGTACATATTTATGTATATAAAAAATATAAACTTTTATTTTACAGAGTGAGTTTTTGAACAGGGATTTCTATTGCTGCTATATGCATATCCTAGAGATTAGAAGTTTTGGTTTTATTTCATGTAGAGATTTTCAATATAATTAGATCAATAAGTCATATTGACACAAATCATAGCTAAAGTTATTATAAAACATGATAATGTATGCAACTCGATCAATCTCGTAGATTTAATCATACTTATATATGATTAATTCAATTCTAACAATCATCACGCAGGCCATATCGCATGATGCTATGAACTTGAAATTTATACAGGAATTTATTCCTATCATATTGAGTATGCAGAATAAGAAGCCATTTTCATCCCCACAGAGGGTTAAGAAATATGTTAAACATTTGTATGAATATGATAGAAACATGTAATATTGATAGTGTCTTCAAACAAACCTAAGAATATTGTATTACATCATGTTTCAAACATATTTTCAAGTGGGTGTGAAAATCTACATATATTCAAAGTGGTAGTAAAAATCGAATATTCCACGTTTGTCCAAAACAGTTCAAGTTACAGATAAAAAAATATGATATGCAAACAAAGAAAAGTAAAATCAGTGCTTCTCAAAATTTTTATGCAATCAGTAGAATATTTTTCAGCAAGTAACCGTATCTCGAAATCTATTTAAGTCACAAATGTGATATTAACTTTTCATTACAAACTAAGAAAACAAGTTTAAGGATTGTTAATTGAGGAAATTAACCGCTAAAAAACAAAAAGAGAACTTGAAGTCTGAATGATTTTTTAGATATGTTTATGATATATCAGTTCCGTAAAATGGAAAATGACTTTTGAATGACTTATTAAATGGAAAATCACTTTTTCAAAGTCAAACATTTCATTGACTTTTAAATGGTATGCTACATTTTCAAAGTCAGCTATTTGAATGACTTATTAAATGGAATATGACTTTTTAAAGTCAGCCATTTGAATGATGTTTTAAATGGCATATGATTTTTTCAAAGTCAGCCATTTTAATGTCTTTATAAATGACAAATGACTTTTAAAAAGTCAGCCTTTTGAATGACTTTTTAAACGGCAAATGACTTTTTAAAAGTCAGCCATTTGAATGACTTTTTAAATGGCAAATCACTTTTTCAAAGTCAGACCATTGCTCACTTTTAGATTTCTACCAGTGGAATCGGCTATTTCACTACTGGGTAGGGATTCCTGGAGCACCTGGGTATTAATGTTAGTTTTACAACAAGGTTACTAGATGGAGCTACTGTACACCGCTACATTTTTGCAAAAAAGTTTGTGCTCGCGAGGTTTACTGTTCGCAGAACTATTAGTAATATTAGTAGGATACATATACAGGTAATAAAGCATCCGTGGTATCTCCAAAAGTGATTCCATACCGTAGCACTGACACCACATACCAATGTTAGTTTTTCTAGACCGTTATCAGTGTTTGCCCCTGAATCTCCCGATTGCCCTTTGCAACACCTCTCCACAATTTTGAGTTAAAAAAGTTCTAACGGAATGGACGACAGCTTCACAGCCACCGCGCGAGCCAGAACCTAACTCCAGAGGCTGAAGAAGTTCTAACGGAATGGACGACAGCTTCACAGCCACCGCGCGTGCCAGAACCTAACTCCAGAGGCTGAAAAAGTTCTAACGGAATGGACGACAGCTTCACAGCCACCGCGCGAGCCAGAACCTAACTCCAGAGGCAGGAAAAGTTCTAACGGAATGGACGACAGCTTCACAGCCACCGCGCGAGCCAGAACCTAACTCCAGAGGCTGAAAAAGTTCTAACGAAATGGAGACCACGTTCAGGCTAACATAGTGTAAAACGCCCTCTGCCCAGGTGGAGTGACGACCTGCGAAAGGCGGTCGGAAGAGAATGGAAGAGGGAAGCTGAATATCGACGTCGTCCAGCAGTGGACAGATATAGGCTGATGATGATGATGATGATGTCACATTTCTGTTAAGTTAGAATGGATGGCCTGACCAAGAAGCTCCTAGTGAAAGAGCCGTTTGTGGTTATACAGGGCAGCGTGTGAGGTTCCAGATAGGCCACGTTATATAGGTGGTTCTCTGTTGTTGTTAATATTTTGGAACATACCCACCTCTAGTCAAAAGTATTTAAATCTAACTAAAAATCCGGCTAAGTTCTTTTCGGAAACGCATATATACAGGTTTCGAAAAGTCATGATGCTAAGCTACCCAACTATGAAAACGGCATTGCAATCGGTCCAGTTTTTTTTGTATGTTATACGCTAACAAAGTTGTTTTACTGTTGGATTCTCACTACGGACGCGGAAATAACTCAACACGAGTTGTTGATCGAATATAGCTCGTAAACTAGTAAATCGTGATAATTTTGTTAGTAAATTCGTAAAATGCGCCATTTTCTTTTTAATTTTGGAATTTGTTTCTAAGAAGTTAGACGTGCCGTATGCCCACTTAAAAAGCCGGAAAACCTTTTTATGAAATTCAGTAACTCTGAAATCAGATTTGTTGAGATAAGGTGCGAACTATCGCAAGCCCGACACTTATTCCCTCCTGATTTTATGACCCAAGCAGAACCCCCGGCCATAATCTGCAGTGGCCTGTCTGGAAATCCCTTAATCAGCTTCCCGCTGGTGTTGGCCGCTATCGAGAAAACATCCATGCACCCATGCGGTATAGGAGATCAGGTAAAGTGCGATTGTGGTGCTGCCGTCCAGCCAATGCCGCATCGTCTCTGTTGCCCCTTATGTCCGACTCATTATACTAGACGAGGCCTTAACTTGGCCACAGATCAAGCGGTGGAGGCTACGAAGACTTGGTCCAAAACCATATAGCGTAGCCAAAGATTTCAGCTATTGATACCAAGATGATGTCCATCAGACGAAGGACCGGCTTGTCTCGTCAATTTTCTCTGCTTTTTTTCATTGAAACTCTTTTTTAAAACGCCCGTTTTTAGGGTCTTATACAAGGAACCCATATAGCCCTTAGAGTTTTTTTTTTACCTGATTGTCTGGGTCTCTTTAGATAGGCCTTTTAGAAATATAATGAGGTTTCATTGGCAGTTTTTTGATTTAGTTTCGTTTACAAATAATATATCTTTTGATTGAAAAGATATAATATATCAATCTTTTCTTTTGAAGGATATACTTTGCGCTTGTCCAGCCCTTGTGAATAATTATATTTGATTCTGCCGTTATTAACATCAAAACGGGAAAGGGGAGTCGTTATATGAATGGACACAAAAACGTTATCGTAACTTATCTGGTCTAGACATCTAAGTATTTAAATCTAAATGTAGTTTAGGAATATAAAAGACAGTAAACAATCATTCGAGTCACTTACAGCAGCTTTGACTGTTTGACCAAGTCCGATACTTGTGGATGCAACGAGTCATCCCGCAGGCTCACCGGCCGGTCCTCGTGATGCTCGGGTCGTTTCAGTCGCGTGCCTTCTGTCGCTACTTCGCGATTTTTTTTCCGATTGTTCTCACTATAGTGCCCAGCCGATCCGTCTAGCTAGACTCTCCACATGTTAAATGATTCACATCCCGCCATCTACGAGTGTATGTACGCGTATCTCGTCCGCTCGTGCTCGTTATTGTCGAAACGACACTCACGCCTGTGTCACTAGGTATTTAGATTGCAAACCGAGGCTGAGAAAGGGAGACCAGCTAAATAATATCAACCACTCAGTACAGCAAGTGCTACCTATTCTTCTTTAATCGGGATGTTTGTACGGAGAGTGTGGCTTAGGGGTCCAAATAAAATAAAATATAGGAACACAATCGGATGTTATAGGAAGTCAGGTCGTCTGGAAGAGATCGCTCTTAGCGATAAGACCGCCAATTGTACTTATGTTAAAGAAATGTTTTGTGTGTAATAATATATTTTTAGGTGCAATAAAGTATTACCTATCTATCTATCTATCTATCTATACTTGTATTTTCCACTGGTCATTTATATTCTACTTTACATTTGTAGTAAAATAACTTCTTCAGACAAATATACACTGATTGAATTTGACGTCCAGTTAGTCTAGTGGTTAGTGACCCGAACTACGAAATCAAACGCTCGCGGCTTCGAATCCCGCTAGATGCATATTTTGTGTGATGAGCAGAAATGTTGGTATCCGAGTCATAGATGTAATATTCGTATCTACTTATGTATGTTTATCCGTTGTGTAGTACCTACCTATAGCACTGGGTATCCTAGATTGGGGCTAGGTAATTGGTGTAAATTGTCCTAAACATATTTATTTAATCAAATCCTAATATTAAAAAAGCGAAAGTTTATGTGTGTGTGTGTGTGTGTGTGTGCGTGCGTGCGTGCGTACGTGCGTGCGTGTGTGTGTGTGTGTGTGTGTGTGTGTGTGTGTGATTGTGTATATGAGTGTGTGTATGTGTGAGTGTTTGTTTGTTGCTCATTCACGCTCAAACGGCTAAACGGATTTGGATGAAATTTTGGTACCAGGATAGCTTATATCCTAGATTAACACATAGGCTAATTTTGATCCCGACATAGGGAAAAAGAAATTAACGTAATTTAAAGCATTTAAAAAAAGAACTAGCCACGCGGTTGAAACCACAGGGCGCAGCTTCCTGGTCACTTATATTATACTTTACAGTTAACGGAGAAGCGTTTCGATGTGCTCAACAAGTATTAACAGGGTCCCCCCCAATCCCCCCCTCCCCCTCCCCTGTACCTTCACAGAATCTTTTCCATCCAAGAAAAATGGCGCCATCTTCGTGGTAATCATGGAAGGGAAATGGAAACGCAACCTTTAAATATTCCTACAGTAGAGTCTAAACTCTAAATCTACTGAGTTCTATCTCTTAATTTTAAGCATAAAAATTGGAAATCATGTAATTTACAACATTTCTGCTATAGTCTGGAACTTTGTCTTTTTGTCCAAGTCGACGCGCTCCACTCCATGCGCTCCGCTGCGGCTGCGTCGCCCTCGCGTGCATCGGCGCGCGCTCTCCTGCTCAGTGCAGGCGCTACTCGTGAGATGGCGCTAGCGCGTGCAAGTTCCTCGCAGAAAAATGTACCATTGAGCACGTTGTAACTATTATTTAATCTTTGCCTTGGATAGCAGTCAAATTGAGTTACCATTTTTGGTTACGCTCTATCACCGTTACATTCACAATTCGTGTCGCCAATCAATTTGATAGAGAGGAATTTCTTTAGGCACAATAGATTATTATTACACAATTTCAAATATATAGTCATCGAAGATTATTGCAAAAACAACTCTGAGATTGTCTATTGTTTTTAAACAACATTTTATAATAAATAATACCGACATAGAATAAATTAAAAAGCAATTGTTGTTTTACCGCATATTTGGGGACTCACACGTATATGCGACGGGAAGATAGCCCGCGAGCCCGGAAGTGCGGGCTATCGCGATGCTTTGCGCCGCGCCGCGCCGGTCGGTTCACGCGACGCGACACACTTTCGGCGGCACTTTTCGTCTTCCTTATACAAAGCAGATGAAACGGCGTTGCAGGAGAAAGTGCTCGCGGCTCGGTATAACTGGCCGTGCTTACGGAGTGACTGCCAAGGTCGCCACTCGCTTTCAAAACCTCGTTGCGGGCTTTCTTCACTTCCAAACACACACACATACACACTCTCCCATCCAAGGCCTAGAGTCCATTTGTATCTTCAATATATCTATCCACATCTATTTTTCTATACTTCTAATAAAGCAGGGCCCCAATTCTACTAAAACAATTGTAATCACAATTTACAACAATTTTTGCAAAGTTTTCGCTTTTACCTCTTAAACGTGGTATAAACGTTTTTTTTTAACAATTGTTTTAGTAGAATTGGGGCCCAGTAGGTAACAAATTAAAAAAGTCTATACATTAAAGATAATAAAAAAATGGCCTAGGGTACTAATATAAAATTTTAAAACATATGTATCTCTGTGTGTTTGTGTCTGTCTGTTAAAAAAACTACTGGACCGATTGTGATGTGGTGTTCACTGTTGGATAGCTTAAGTTTCAATTTAAGCACTGAGGTAATTGGTATCAATCCGATGATTAGAAGCCGAGCAATAGATAAAAAACAATGTGATGGCTGAACAAAATTTGGTATTTTGTACTTTATAATATGTACTTTTTGGTCCTGGAATAACATTAGTTTTGACACAGAGAAATGACCACGTGGGCAAAGGCGCGGGCTCAGCTGGTATTTTTAATAATGCAGTAAGTAATAAAATTACTGTACAAGGAAAACAATTTATTTATTTATTTCACAAAACCCACAGATCTTAAATACAAATAGTATAAAACTTATTGGTAGATCTTACATCTAATAACGGATTTACTTTATAATAATAAACTTAATATAGAGCAGAATGCGTTGGTAACAAAAAATAATAATAATAATTGTAACATATGTTTAGTTAATAAAAGCGAGTAATATGAACAGCACTAGTAATAATTATTAAATTGTTTTGATAAACGTACAAAATAATATGAAAACCTTATTATGAACTTAACTTTTGACTGAGTTTTTAAAATAATTAGTACGTGCGCGCGGGATGTGGAACAAAGGCGTGTGCCGCGTGCGGGTCGTGGGTGCTCGCAGCTTCATGAACTGTTCCAATAGTTCAGTGCTGTCGATTGCGCCGTGGCAAATATTGTGAAGAAATAACATTTAAAAAATGCCTTAGTGAATAAGCTACTGGATAAGTTTTTTTTTGTAAATCCTGTCTGTCTGTTTGTTTTTCTGTTCGTCTCTTAGTCTGTACGCGCATCACGAAAAAACTACAGGATCGATTGCGATGCAGTTTTTGTTGGATAGCTTAGGATTTGACTTACAAACTGGTGTACTTGGTATCTTTTTCCGATGGTGAGAAGCCGTGCAATCGATAATATAACCAATCTGACGGCTAACCCAGAGAAATGACCACGTGGGCTAGCGGTGCCCACGGCTTTGCCCGCGTAGTCATTTCTATCATGTCATGTCTATCTATTTAACACAAAATTTAAAATATAGTTTAATTAGTTTAGTTTTTTGATATTACTCTTTTACCTTTTTTTTCCTTGTTTATACCTATAAGAAAGCCGTAAATAATAAAAAGTCTGTACAAAGAAGATAATAATTTAAAAAAAAATGTGCTAGAGTACTTAAAATAAGCTACTGAACGAGAATATTATATATATAATAGCTTTAAAAGTGATGAGTCTGTCTGTACATCACAAGCACCACATAAAAAAAATTGAGCTGATTAAAATGCATTTTCTTTAGAAACAGCAGAACCGAATACCACTTTTTTTACTTATTTTCGATTTTAGGTAGAAAAGCAGATATTTCATAAATCCTTATGCAGTTTTTATAAGTTATAAAAGCTCTAGTTGGATTTCAAATAATATGCCTTCCTATCTTTAACGGTTATCATGACTGCCATGGAGATCCCCGTTAAAACATTCAGACTGTATATATAATGTTTTATATATTTACTCGTCGGCTACCGGTAGCCCGTACGGGCCAAATACGTCTTTATTTGCAAAAATGGAAAAAAAAGTGTCATTTACCTTCTTCCAATTTCGATTTTGTTTATTGCAATCCTTTTAATAATTCTATATTAAAAAAATAACCCTAGAACTCAGAAAACGCATTCGTCCACAGAATACACTAGTTAACAAGCTACAGTTCTGTCCGTGTCTGAAACAAAATCCATCATGTTCTGAACTCATAGTGAGAGAAAGAATAATTAACTGGTCTTGTTGTTTTCATGACTACCTACAGAACCCTAAGTCTATGCGTATGCGTCCGAGTGAATAATACTCGTTAAAATCAGTCCTCGGACCTGGCATAAAATATATGATGATTTTTATTATTGCAATTATCGCGTTAAAAATAAGTAGCTTCATGTCGCTTAAAAGCTGTTGTTCGGCTCTCTATCAGCCGCCTACGAGTCAATTCAAGTGGCCTAGATAAAGTCCTGTTTCGCTATGCTTCTACGACATACGAGTATACATCCTTGTCAAACACCTCGCCTGGTAGACGGGTAAAAATTATCATTTACTTAAGCTGATATTGAAGCGCACAGGTGAGCGTGCCAGGTGTAAATTGCTTGTTATTGCCCCACACAATGGCCCGCAAGATAAGGCCTGTGCCTGCGTCTCAATCTGGTACTCCGTTAGCTGACGTTGAGCCAGACGGAAAAAGTCACCCAAGAGAAGATAAACGAGTCGCACGACCATAATAACATACCTGCTACTAGCGGTGCGGTATTCACGCATTATTATTTTAGTTTATCACAAGCGGGAAAATAACTGCATGCCATGTTCGCCTGCGCACAAATGCGTCGCTAGTCTGCTTCCCATTGTATTTGTCACCGTAGCTCGCTGCAACACTGGGTCCACTGTATCCGTTGTCCGACGAATTAACCTTCCTGCTGCCCACCGTTTTTGGCGCTGGTGTACCTCAGAGACCTCCGATATCTCAGGGCGGAAAGGTGCTTGCCGACTGAGATATCGGGTTCGCTTGACACCTCGGCTTTGATGGGACCTTATGCATTTCTACGATAATTTATTTGCGGAGTATTATCGCTTTAAAATAGTGAAGGACAACATCCAAGGAGACTGGTCATCTTCTCATCAGTGACAAAATATCTATAGCAATTTTCGTTTTAAATTTATATGTAGCGCATTAACTTTCGTGTCGATAATGATAAAAGACATTGTGTATTCTCACATGTCTGCTACTTTATAAAACTTTTTTATGCGTTTGTACTGCTTACCTATCACTAGAAAATGCAACGTATAGCATTTTTTTTATTTCTTTGCTGTAGCGTAAGCAACAAAAATGGATCCATGAGGTTGCGCGAAGGTCTCCCAGAGGATTACCATGTTATTTAAACTTTAATAAAAATAATAACGAATTAATTAAACTCATTAGTTGCAGTAAGGTAGGTTTATAAAATAAGCAGTATAATTTTAGGCTTTTATGCAGTAGTTCATGTCATGGTGAAAGGTAGAACGGACTATCACAATTAAATGCGTATACAAAATTTCGTGTTTATGCTGTTAACCGTTGAGGAGTTCCCTAGTCAGGACCCAACCCTGAGTGCAGCAACCATGTCATGGTAAAACTTAAAACCGGCTGTCATAATAGAATGCGTACACAAAATTTCGTGTCTGTGATATTGACTGTTGAAGAGTTCCTTTATCTGGAGCTAATCCAGGATGTCGATTCAGGTAATGCTTACCACAAAAATGCATATTGGAATTGAGCCATCATGTAAATATCCAACTCCGTAGATTAGGAGAATGTGGTTCTAATTCAGCCTGCAAGATTTGAACTAACAAACAAAACATACACACAAACATTGCAAGATAGATAAAGCTTTTAAAAAAATAGCAGTAGACTAGGAAGGGATGATATATACAGAACGTCTGTTCTCTACCAAATGTATCAATCGAAGTATCGATAGAATAAGACAAATGTTTGAATGCAAGAATAAAACCGGCCAAGTTCGTTTTAAATACGCATGCACACAAGGTTCCGTAGGCAGGATCCTCAGCTAAGTATTTAGGAATGCCAACAAAGTTGTTCTAACTTGGCCAGCTATTCTACATAGCCGTGATAATTTTGTTAGTAAATTCGTATTATGCCCTAAATTTATTAAAATTATTTGAAACTATACTTTATGAGTTTGCGTTAGAGTTCATGCAACGCATCTTGAAAGCAAAAAGTTTGGGAACATATATAAATACTATCCCAATCCTAACGGTATAATACTATAGTAGAATTATGCTTCAATTAAAAATGATTTTGGAATTAAGTTTGTATGGGTAATTAATTGTTCATAATCATTATCAGCCTACATCTGTCCACTGCTGGACGTAGGCCTCTCCTAATACACGCCACAGCTCGGTCTTCAGCTCTCCTCGTCTATTTTCATCCAGCCGCTTATCACAGGTCGTCACTCCACCTAGCCACAGGGCTTCCTACACTACGTTTGCCTAAACGCTGGTCTCCACTCGAGAACTCGTCTACACCAATGATTATCGATTCTTCGTGAATGTGACCAGCCAAAATGCCACTTTAGCTTGCTTATCCTTTGAGCTATGTTGGTTACCTTGGTTCTCCGTCGGATATCTTCATTACGAATCTTGTCCTTACGAGAAACACCAAGCATAGCTCTCTCAACCTTAAACTCGACGTTTCGGCTCCGTAAGTCATGACTGTAGGACGCACTGACTGAAGACAAAAGTCTGCCATACAGTATGGACGACTATTCATTGTTCGCCGGCCACATAGGACTTACCTGTACATTTGTATGTACCTACACCATGCAATTTAATAATGATTCATATGCATAAATCCCAGCTGACATTTTGAGTGCCAGCTAGACCATTCAAGATTTATAGTCTAGCACAAATATATATTATCTGTTAAAATAATGTAAAGAAAAATAATTGGACGAGTTTATATATTTATGACAGGCCTGCCTGTCATCACCAATTAATATGTTGATCCTAGTGTGGACTGTTTTAAATCCAGACTGAAACGATGGCTTATCGAGCAAATGTTCTATAGTTATGAGGAATTTATGTTAGTATAACATTATTGCGTTTTTTGTATATTTTTGACATTCATACAGTAGATACCTATTGCTTGTATATTAATTTTACTTTGATTTATGTTGTATTTGTCTGACATGTTTTGGTGACATATTTTTGTATATTACTTTTTGTTTCTATTTAAATTGTTGACATATTGTTGCTTTATGAATTAATTGTTGTATTCTGGATGTATACACACACTGTGTACCCACTTATTTAATAATTATGATTAATTCATTTTTTACTCTATCCAAAATAGCTTTGAAGACGTGTATACCAATAAATGATTATTTGAGTATTTGATAACAATCACACTAATATTATAGATGAGAAAGTTTGTGAAACATCTGTACGGATTCGGATGAAATCTGGAATGGAGATAGCTTATACCCTGAAATAACATATAGGATACTGTTCGTTATCATCATCATCCACGCAGGTGAAAACGCGGGGCGCGGCTTGTTTTAAATAAGGCTAGCGATCGTTTTCGTCTAAGACGCCTGTGGCCGTTTAGAAAGCGGGGACGAGTAAGAAGTGACGCCCCGCGCTCGCTTCCAACTATAAAACGTGTTCATTCAGTGTCGAAAATGTAGTTATTATTATTCTTCCTTCAACCCTGGGCCAAGTTTGGGTTTTGATGGGAGTCCTCACTACCCATGCCTGAACTCGTTACATTCCTGGCAGGCAAGTCTAAACGATGGCTGCACTGAACTGGGGAATATATGATAATTATGGTTGGAATAAAGCACTGGGGAATTGTTTTTTTTCCACGAGAATTAATTACACGGGCCCATCGCGCCGCGCTCGGTCCTGCAATCCAGCTATCAAGCCGCCCGTTCTCACAAGTGGACTTCCACATTAAGTCCTTATGAACATTTCATGTCCTAATATTAATTCTTTTTGATGTATCGAAAAATCGTTTAGCATAAATCCAAATCAACTCAAAAACTATCTTACAAACCAAATCGAGAGTGATGGTAGTCTAGCAGTTTACTAGTGCGACTTAGAAGCCAAGGATACCGGGTTCGGTCCTCGGCTCCGCACTAATGACGTTTCTAAGTTATGTGTGGTTTTCCATCGCACCGGGCTTCGGAGGGCATATTAAGCTGTCGGTTACGGCTGTTAATGAAAAATAGCAGTCGTTATTCCATGTCAGAGGCCTTCGAAAGGCGTTACAATCTCTGACACCAGGGGCCACCTCATACGACAAGCAAGCAACAAAGCAAACACCGGGACGATATACATAATATTTTTTAAGATATTTCGCTTTCGCGTATAGACCGAAAAAGAGAAAATTTCAAAGCAATTTTTTGAACTAGTAAATATAATGTAATCTTTTCCCTACGTGAAAATGTAGTTACAAGACTACAAATAAGAAATACATATAAAAATATTAACGCTGTCACTTGACTAAAAGTACTTATTTAAAGTTTACATTACAAAGCTAGTGGTTTTGATCCATGCTGCGCCAACAATTCTGGCACAGTTTTTGGCAACTTTTATATCGAGATGAGACCCCTCGCAGCCTTGCTGAGGCACTGAGGGTACAACAGCAAATCATCAATTTATTGTATAGTGGTAAATTATTAGAGCTATGTAGGTTATTGTGCGAAATTATGTTGTGGATGTTTTCCATAGAACTATTTCTGAAGAGCTTCAAGAGACGACCATAAAACTCTTCTCTATCGAGGCGAAGTCAAGCCGTAAATGTCAGATATCCACATGGAGACCACAAAAATAAGAAAAACGCTTGCTTCTCATACTTATTGCGTTGTTCAAAACTGTTTTTTAGACTAGTTTGAAGTCTGTACCACTAGTAAGCATAATGCACGCTAAAACAACGTTTTTTCGTTTGTTGCCAATCAGATGACGTTCTATATTAATGGTCGCGCCGCGCGCCGTATGAATGTTTTCTCGCAGATTTCGGCAAAGGTGAAAGTGTTCGTGTTTTTGAGAAAGGAAAAGTTGCCTATTTTTTGTGGTAAGAGGTGGAGCCCCCCTGCCCCCGGCCACCGCCGCGGCCTCTTATGAAAGTGAAACTTGGACTTGCTTGAATTCGGTGGTTCGGTGCGCCTCGCAGCAAGCTGTGATTCAACTTCACCAACTGGTTCAAATATTTACACGAATGACTGTTGCAACATACATACTGTATTTAACCTTCGTGATTGTCCTCTTAGGGCCCAGGTTAGTAAAAATATTTGCAATGGCAATGAAATTAGGAAATAAACGTAAATATAATTATCATAAAAAAGTAGGTCATTAAATCAATACTTATAATAAAGTAGTAAGTACCAAAAAAACTGTACAATAAAGATAAAAATATAAATATAAATATATTTGGGACAATTCCTAATTTACCTAGCCCCAAACTAGGATACCCTGTAATATGGGCACTAGATAACGGATAAACATACATAAATACGAATATCACATCCATGATTCGGAAACAAACATGTCTGCTCATCACACAAATGATTGCACCTTGCAGGATTCGAACTCGCGACCGTTTGGTTTCGTTCCTAGGGTCTCTAGCCACTAGACCAACCGGCTGTCAAATTATATTATATTTTTTTTTTTTTTTTTACGGACTAGGCAATTGTTTGACCACGATCTCACCTGATGGAAAGCGATGATGTGGTCGAAGGTGTAGCACGCTTGCCTAGTAGATACCTATTCACTCTTGACTTGAACACACCGGGGTTATAATTTACCGGAAACACTGACGAGGGCAGGGCATTCCACTCCTTTGCAGTTCTTAATATAGTTATTTATATGATAATTTAAACTAGATGGCTCTGTGAGCTGTATACCTCGCCGCGCGATCACAAAATTTTTCGCAAACAATCTAGCAGTGCACAGTAGCGCCGCGCCATAGTGAGAAATTTAGTGCATGTTGAGGAGCTATTCTGCTCATCACGACGAAGATCCTCATCAGAATTTCACCAAATTTTTATGAGACCAACTTAAAGTTACTACCTTTCAAATAAAAAATAATAATCATTGAAATCGGATCTAATATGAAGGAGATATGCAATAGCCCCCTTTTTGCTACTTTTTGGACTACACGATGCTTAAAAATTTCGTTAATCCTGTATACCAAGTTTCGTCTAGATCGGTTGAGAAATGCAACCTGTAGAGGAGAACAGCCTGACATTCGGACATCCACCGGACATACGAAAACATTTTTGCCCAAGCTGAAACAGAGACGTTTCACTAGCGATTCACGCTCGCGCGGTTAAAAAAACTAGGTTAGGTACTTAAAATAGGATACCGAACAAAACATATCGTTTTCTTTTGTCGTGTCTGTCGTTTTGTTCGCGCATCACGTAAAAAACACTAAACAGATTGCGTTGTGGTTTTAACTGTAAGATAGCTTAAGGTTTGACTTAAAAACTGGGGTACTTGATTTCTAAATCTAATGGTTAATGCCGAGCAATCGATAAAAACCTATTGGCTGAACGAATTTTGAAGAAATGTAGGAGGTATTTTGTAGGTACTTTTGGTCCTGGAATTACAATGAAATGAACACGCAGGCAAAGCTTTGGGCACAGCTATTTAGTAAATAATAATGAAAATCATATTGTGGTGTAAACACTAGAAGCATTTGTGATCATGGCGCGAGAGTTGCCTGGTAGCGTATGTCTCGGTCGCCGCGAGTGCGCAGCATTCAGTGCCGCCCGGGGCATCTGCGGTACAATGAGACTTGTTATGAAATTCCTGAAACACGTCGTTGTTATGAGTGCGCGGCACACCTGGCCATGGGATAAACACCATTGTGGGCGCTATCGCGGCGCGTGCACTCCTCCCCCTCTCCCCACACACACCTCTGTTCTATTCGCCTACTTACCCGAGTAACTGACTAATTGCAGCCTGCACGCGATCCTAGACTAATCGACGCCACTGCCATATTGCAACTCTAATAAACAGACGATGGTAAAAAAAAAATGTATGGTATCTAAATTATACAACCAGGTTAAAAGAATGCGACAACACCATTTTATTGGGTTTCCAGTTGCACCCAGTATATATTTTTGTCTCTTTGAGTTGCACAGCGCTCACCTATAAGTATAAAGTTTTTTTATTTATGGCTTCTACGGCGGCAATGCCTGCAATTTCGCCAATTCCAAATTTTTAGATGTAACAAGTCATATCGCCACGTCACAGTCAATGACAAAGTCACGAATCAGTTTTATTTTAAATTGTATGCCACGTCTGTTGAATTTTTATTCTTCGTCTACACTCGGGTTTTATCTTTCTTAGTCATTGAAACTAGAATCGCCTTAAATTTTATAGGTATATCTATGTGTTGGATTCTATAAGTACATAATATATATATATATATATATATATATATATTTGTACAATCTTATTTTATAGTATGTTTATTGGCATGTAATGCCATGTGTGTATCACGCTAATATTATAAATGTGAAAGTTTTTATGTGTATAAGTGTGTGTATGTTTGTTGCTCCTTCACGCTCAAACGGCAGAACGGATTTTGGTGAAACATAATATTTGGATCACTTATATCCGCACCGGCTCTAAACATATTACCACGTACATAAAGCACTGTAAATACAAATTGTTTGCTGACGATTTAAAAATATACAAAACTGGATGTAAATCTTATACGAGTATAAAGTAATTTGAACAACGGTGCGATGAAAACAGAATGTATCTTAATTTCCAGAAATGTGATTAAAAGAAGTATACTCGGAAAAAAACTGTATCTGCGGCACTAAAGTAGTTAGTAGTAGTGCGTTGAGCCGCCAAAAGACTGCAGCATTTCCAGGAAATAGTCGTTCTACATAATATTTATAATTCCCATAGTAATTCTGTTGCGTGCTTAGCCAATGCTTAGCCACACCCGTGCTGCTTCGATCAGAAGCAGTGTCCTTTAACTGTCACTGTCCATCGGCACGTAGATCCCCTCAACTTCCCATAGTAATGCTGCCGCGCGCATATTAGTCAATTCTTAGCCAGGCCCCGCGCTGCTTCGATCAGAAGCAGTGTGCTGTAGCTGTCACTGTCCATCGGCGCGCAGATCCCCTCAACTTCCCATAGTAATGCTGCCGCGCGCATAGCCAATGCTTAGCCAGGCCCCGTGCTGCTTCGATCAGAAGCAGCGTGCTGTAACTATCACTGTCCATCGGCACGCAGATCCCTTCAACTTCCCATAGTAATAGTGCCGCTCGCATAGCTAATGCTTAGCCAACCCCCGTGCTGCTTCGATCAGAAGCAGTGTGCTGTAACTGTCACTCTCCATTGGCACGCAGATCCCTTCAACTTCCCATAGTAATAGTGCCGCTCGCATAGCTAATGCTTAGCCAACCCCCGTGCTGCTTCGATCAGAAGCAGTGTGCTGTAACTGTCACTCTCCATTGGCACGCAGATCTCTTCAACTTCCCATAGTAATACTGCCGCGCGCATAGCCAATTCTTAGCCAAGCCCCGTGCCGCTTCGATCAGAAGCAGTGTGCTGTAACTATCACTCTCCATCGGCACGCAGATCTCTTCAACTTCCTATAGTAATACTGCCGCGCGCACAGCCGATGCTTAGCCAGGCCCCGTGCTGCTTTGATCAGAAGCAGTGTGCTGTAACGGTCACTCTCCATCGGCGCGCAGCTTTTTTCAACATCCGATAGTAATGCTGCCGCGTGCATAGTCAATACTTAGCCAGGCCCTGTGCTGCTTCGATCAGAAGTAGTGCACTATTACTGTCGCTCTCCTTCGGCGCGCAGCTCCCTTCAACTTCCCTTAGTTATGCTGCCGCGTGCATAGCCAATGCTTAGCCAGGCCCCGTGCTGCTTCGATCAGAAGCAGTGTACTTTTACTTTCGCTCTCCTTCGGCGCGCAACTCCCTTCAACTTCCCATAGTAATGCTGCCGCGTGCATAGCCAATTCTTAGCCAGGCCCCGTGCTGCTTCGACTAGAAGCAGTGTACTATTACTTTCGCTCTCCTTCGGCGCGCAGCTCCCTTCAACTTCCCATAGTAATGCTGTCACGTGCATAGCTTATGCTTAGTCAGGCCCCGTGCTGCTTCGATAAGAAGCAGGGAACTATTATTGTCGCTCTCCTTCGCGCAGGTCCCTTCAACTTAGATGTCATTGACCTGTTCGTATAGTTAGAGTTTCTGCAACTTTTGACATTTATGCTGCAAATATTAGATAAATTAAATTATCTGGTACTAGCTGCGTTTGGTGATGATTAAAAAGTACACGTTACGTAGAGTAATAAGTATCTATGGTACTGTTATACGAGTAGTATTAGTTCTGTATTAGTCGTAGAGGAGTGTATTTTTCCATGGTGCTGTGTTCACTTCGAGTAGGTTACGCCATTTAAAAATAATTGTAGTATTACATCTATATCTATACTACTTATAATAAAGCTGTAACAGGTCCAATTCTGCACATTAAAGATATATTGTTTTATTAATTTTTTGGCGTTCACTTTTTTCGATACTGAAGCCAAAACTGTGTTATTTTATCATTTTTGTCACGTGTTATGATTTGAGTTCATACTACGAGGTAGGACATAGGATACTTTTCATTCCTAAAACTTAGAGGGATCCCGCTGAATAGGGGTTGAAAGTTATTTAAACGAACACGTATCACGCTGTAACTACTGGATGGATTTTAATGCAACTTGGCACAGTCATAGTTTATACGATGAGGGAAAATTTATGATACTTTTTATCCTGAAAAAATAAAGTGTTCCTGCGGGATAGAGGTTAAAGTTCTGTATAATAAAGATATTTCGTAAAAAAAAACGTGGCTTTTTTTAGTTTGTATTGTAGCCAAACATGTTCTTTTTTGTCTGTCTGTCTTGAACGCGCATTACGCCGAAACTACTTAATGAATTCAACTAAAACTTTGTACGATTTGAGTTCATACTACAAGTTAGGATATTGGATACTTGTTATCCCGAAACATTAAAGGGTTCCCGCAGGATATTGCTTGAAAGTTATTTAAAAGAACTTGTATTCACGCTGCAAGTACTAGACAGATTTTGATGCAACTTAACACAGTCATAATCGTAGCCGTAATTAGCCTTTTATGCGCCAGGTTTTATGCTTTGGTGCGAGCTGCTATAAATATTTTCTATAAAATGGATTCTGCGCCCTGTGCCTGGGCACCGCTGGCACCGCCCTAGTTACGGCACTGGTCATAATATATAAAATGGGTTAAATGGGTTATGAGGATACTTTTTATCCCGAAAAAATTAAGGGGTCCTACGGGATAGGGGTCCAAAGTTATGTTAATTTTGAATTAATATATAATATTTTTTACTAAAACTAAATCCAAAACTGTTTTTTTCCATCTGTCTGTCCTGTATCTTGATCGTGCATCACGCCAAAACTACTGAATGAATTCAACTGAAACTTGTTATGATTTGAGTTTATATTATGAGGTAAGACATTGGATAGTTTTCATCTCGAAAAATAAAAAGGGATCACGCAGGATATTGAAAAAAAAAATTTAAAAGAAAACGTATCACGCTGAAACGACTGGACGAATTTTGATGAAACTTGACACATTGTTTGTATGATGGGTTAAAATTAAGGATACATTATATACCGAAAACTTAAAGGGTTCCTGCGGGATAAGTATCCAAAGTTATGTTAATTTTAAAGTAATAAATATCTATACTTATAATAAAGCAATACCTATGTACGAAAAAACTGTAGAATGAAGATAAAAAAAGTGTTCTTAAAATAAGCTACTGAACGAGAATATACCATTTATTTAAAACATGTCTGTATCTTTGTTTGTCGCAGATCTCGTAAAAACTACTGGACCGATTGCAATTTTCACTGTTGGATAGCTTAGGGTTTAAAATAAAAATTGGAATAATTGGTCTCTCAATCCAATGACTAGAAGCCAAGCAATAGATATTTTTTTGACGGCTGAAGAAATTTTGATCAAATGTTGGTATATTGGTATTTTAAGTCTTGGAGTAGTACATATGTAGAGTACTTTTAACCTGGAAAAAAAAAATGACCATGCGTGCGAAGCATCGGGCACAGCTAGTTTGTAATATTTCAATGATGTACCTACATATATTCGTTACAATTAAGTAAAGCTATACAATAAATATTGAATTTATTGAGAAATGCACATCGTAGGATAAAGTTTTCATGTGGAATAAATAACATTGGTGCAGTCTTTACTAACAAAGATAATTAGTGGCTCTGTGAGCTGTAGACCTCGCGAGTTTAAACTTTTTTCAAACAATCCAGCAGTGCACAGTGGCGCCATCTAGTTACCTAATTGTAAAAGTAAAATTAATAACCAAGCTGCTCCACCAATCCCTACCGCGTTGGAAAAGGGCTTGATTCCTCTGGCAGAAACCTAAAAGTGAGCAATTTACTGCATTTTGAGGAGTTATTCTGATCATCACGCCGAAGATCCCCATCAGATCTTCACAATAATTTTACGAGAGCGACTTAAAGTTACTACCTTTCAAATAAAAAAAAACCCAGTGAAATTGCATCTAATATCCCTTTTTGCCTCTTTTTGGGGGAAGTACCACCCCAATCAAAAATCCACGACGACTAACAAAATTTAAAAAAATCGTTTAACCTGTATACCAAGTTTCGTTTAGATTGGTTGAGAAATACGACCTGTAGAGGAGAACAGAGATCCGGACATATGAAAGCATTTTTCAAAGACGCTTCACTCGCACATCGCGCTCGCTCGCACAATTAGTTTGAGTTTTTTTTTGTAGCATTGATGTGCCATCCCTTCATTGTCTCGATGATACAGAAAGATTGTGGTTATAACCACAATCTTTTAAGTTTCATAAGCTAAGAATTGTGTAATTCTGTTACCAAAATTCCACACAATAGTTATTGTATTATTTTGATGCCATTTTGAAACACATCCCGTAGCCCCGTAGCTCCGTACAAAAGAGTTCAACGGGATCGCGCGCTATCCTCCGCCGCCGCCCAACCGCCCTGACTGCAGTCAGGGCGCGGTACGTAGCATGTTTTACCGCGACGCGTCGCGGTAAAACATAATATTATTATTCAGTTTTTATCACATACAATTTATTGTATGTTTTATTACGGGATAATCGAATGCATTGCATTATTATGACGGTTTACGCCGTCATACAAATAAGGTATCGGTATAAGTTTATCATCATCATCATGTCAGCCTTTAGAAGTCCACTGCTGAACATAGGCCTCCCCCAAAGAGCGCCATGACGAGCGATCTTACACACCGGTATAAGTTAATTGCGGAAATTTGGGTGAATGCTGACAATGACGAGAGCTGTGACAGTTATTGAGAAGTAAACGGAAAACAGTCTGTTTGCGCTCGTAGAAAGATTACGTGATGACTCGCTGTGGTCGAGTAGCCCAGTTGTCGGCTTTGTTTACATGCGAGCGCGACACGTGCACTTGATGTACACACGCCGCCTCCGCCCGCGCCCCGCCGGGCGCGCGCATCGCGGACATTATGTCATTGTAATTAAAGAGTGGTGCAGGCAAGCGGTGCGAGGCTGTCCGTTCAGACCAAGGCGCGAACGTGGTGGGGTGCGGTGGGAGGGAGCCGAGGCTGGCGCGCGGTGCGTCCGCCAGTCGCGCGTCGCACGTCGCCGCGTACGCCTGTAACACGCCGCGCGCCCGCATACCGCGCCCGCGCTTTGCCCCGCACGCGATGACTGATCGCTGAGCGAGCGCGTCGCGAGCGCCTCGACTCGAACCCATGGAGTACCAGCACCAGCCCATCCCGCCTCTCGGGCCGCCGGCGCCGCCGCCGCAGCTGCTGCCGCCGGCGCCACCGCCGCCGCTGCCCTCGCTGCCACAGCTTCAGCATGGACACGCGCACGTGCACGCGCACGCGCAGGATGACGACCGCTGGAGCCAGTACCACATCTGGAGGCAGCACGTCTTCGTGAACGGTCAGTGCGCTGGGGACAGCCCGCATCGGGAAGCGCCCGCGCACTTTCTCCGCCCGCTCCGTGGCTGATGCGCCCCGAACTATCGCGCCCGCCACGAGAGAGCCGCGAAAAAAGAGAAAGTGTGCGAGCGATAACGGACGAAATTTTTTGGTCGATCGAGAGCTCTTTGTTTCGATAGTTATGGCCTTTCACCTGGCGCAAACTTTCGGCGATGTCATCATTTGCAAATGAAAAATTTTGGACACATATATACGAGTATATCTTCTTCCGGGATGTACACCGAACATATGCGTCTTTTAAAACTCGCTAAAATCTGGAAACGATAAGAGCATTCGATGATAGGTTACAGTGTTTTATAAGCGTCGGGTCATTGTTGGCCGATATTGTGTTTCGATAAGCGGAGATCTAAAACTTCAAGGCCTCGGCATGCGGACGTGGGCGCTTCGAGTAGGTAAACAACAATTTACATACGTATTTATCCCCAAATATTTTTGTGTTTCTTCATGCAGTTTCTAGCTTTTCCAATAGAGACGCCCGCTCTATGCTCATATGCCCATCTCATATGCTATATGGTTAACACAGTCCTAGTTTCATTTAACAATTTTAAACGTTGACCTAAACAGATATCTACTACTTTTGTGTGTTACATATTATCTTCCCTGTGCGTCCAGGATGACCTCAAGAACCTGGGATTCAGTCCTTGTAGGTTTCTGCTAACGTATAATTGATAATATGTGTTACCTCTCTAATGCTCTTAATTCTATCGGAACATTGTATAGTAGAGTAAATTACTACTTTAGACTTTTATGTACTTATATGCGTAGGTATGAAAGGCTACTTTTGACCACGGTCCTCGATCAGTATGAATCAAACTTGCTATTTTAGCATTACATAGGACTAATGTCATTCCACCTTCCTTGCAATTTTCCAAGATACTTGATGACAGATTTTGGGTTAGTCTTGATGTTGAACTTTGGACGTCATTTATTAGCCAAACTATTAAATCGCTACTCGAGGCTTTGGACAATTTAAATGTTTTATATTGATTAGCATTTTAGCATAAATATTCGGCAAAGCCAATAAAGTGTACGATAATCGATACACTGTTGGCACCGCGGAAGCTAGGCGGGCCGCAAACCAATTAGCTCGGAAGAAAGGAAGCCTTACGCGGCCCGCGCCGCTCGCCCCCCTCTCCCGCCTCGCGTGGTACTACACGCACACTAATACTCAGTCACTAAGTACACATGAGTGATGCTTTATTCACTCTAGGTTGTGAGCATATCCGATGTACCAGGGCTTACTGTGTCGGAGTTCACCGCCGCTACATCCCCAGTGATTTTCAATCCC
This sequence comes from Alsophila aescularia, assembly GCA_946251855.1. Taxonomy (NCBI): domain Eukaryota; kingdom Metazoa; phylum Arthropoda; class Insecta; order Lepidoptera; family Geometridae; genus Alsophila; species Alsophila aescularia. The sequence goes on along the minus strand of OX276373.1, from coordinate 71,755,434 downwards.
TGACTTAAAAAAATGAGGGCAGTTATACGTTTGATATGGACTAAGTGTTTTATTAATAAATTATTCTTATTCTTGTTCTCAAATGTAATTGTGTATGTGTTTGTATCGTCCTACTATGATGAGTTTTTTTTTTCATTAGTTTGAGTGAAAAATCATTTGGGACGGCTGAAAATACACTTCAGGTTTTTCATACGAAAGCCAGACCATAGTCTGTTTTTTTTTTATTTATTTTTTATTACGGACTAGGCAATCGTTTGACCACGATCTCACCTGATGGAAAGCGATGATGTGGTCGAAGGTGTAGCACGCTTGCCTAGTAGATACCTATTCACTCTTGACTTGAACACACCGGGGTTATAATTTACCGGAAACACTGACGAGGGCAGGGCATTCCACTCCTTTGCAGTTCTTATAATAAATGAAGAAGCGTAACGCTTCGTTCTTGTGCGAGGTATTTCAACCATGAAAGGGTGGCGCTTTGCTGATCGTCTAGTCGTACGGTGATGGAAAGGTGATGGAGGAATCAGGTTGTGCAGTTCTTGTGCACACTCACCATAGTGCAATCTGTAGAATACCGCCAGGCTTGCTACCTCACGACTTACTAGACTAGACTTTGAAGCTTACTCTTTACCAGAGTGTCATCCCCAATGAGCCTGATAGCACGTCTCTCAATAGAATCCAAAGACTCGAGCTGATATTTGGCAGAACGTTCCAGAGGTGGCAGCAGTACTCCATACAAGATCGGACCTGTGCTTGATAAAGATTCAAAAGCTGTCCCGGTGTGAAGTACCGCCTAACCTTAGACAAAATACCAAGTTTTTTGCAGCTACCTTGGCTTTGGACTATACCATATAACATATACCATAGTATACCAGTATATGCACATAGATGTATGATCCCTACTACGTTCTCTCAGAGAGGATGGGCCTTATAATTTAGCATGCTACTAGCCAGGGCGGGTAGGTGCACATAGTTGTTATAAATATATAGATATCTATACATGTGCCAATCAATAAATCAACCTTGTATAGAGTTAATACTGACTGAATAAAATGGCTGTGACATACAATTGACAAACAGACGGACTTGACGAAACTATGGGTTCCTTGTTTGACTACGTAACTCTAAAATCAGGATAGCTTTTTGTCAGGAATGTATGTCGGGTTATCTGAAAATGCTATCATGTTTAACTCCTTAAAGGCTTTGTCATTTTAAATACATATCTAAGATCACTATTTTTACCCGACTGCACGGAGGGTTATGTGTTTGGGTTGTATATATGTTTGTTTGTTTGTACGTTTCTTAGTCACGTCCTACAGTCTTAACGGTTTGACGGATTTTAATAAATGAGGTATCATTGGATTCGTCTTGATCACGAAAGTGCTATAGAATATATAAAGTGTCAATAAAACTAATATGGCGGCGTACAGCTGCTATATTGTATTTCCGACGGAACACAAAATTACCAAACAAATGATCAAAATGAAGGAAAATACTTTACATACACGATAAAGAATTTTAAAATAATTACTAGCTGCGCCCCGCGGTTTAACCCGCTTGGATGATGATGAAGACAATGTTAATGAAATAAACCTATGAGTTATTCCAGAACCTAAAGTATCTACAAACCAAATTTCATCAAAATCCGTTGAGCCGTTTCAGCCTGAAGAAGTAACAAGCACACAGTGCACACACACACATACACTCACAAACTTTCACATTAATATTACTTATGAGTGGTATTGTAAACAAAATTACGGCATAAAAACGTGCGCTAGCCTTTGTCAGTCCTGATGCAAACCTTATCCACTTAGGATGGGTTTTATTTCTTGCCATCACCGCTGCGCGCGCTATTCGATTCCCTGAAATTATTGCATTCCAGCGCCCCGCACCTTGCGTGCGTACTTCACTGAAGTATTTTTTATCTATACTTATAATAAAGCAATAGGAACGAAAATGTGTGTACAAAGAATATAATTAATTAAGAAATGGTCTAGGGTACATAAAATAAGCTACCGAACAAGAATATTAAATATTAAAAAATCGTGTCTGTTTATCTGTTTGTCTGTCTGTATGTTTGTTCGTGCATCATGTAAAAACTACTGGACCGATTGCGATGCGGGTTTCACTGTTGGATAGCTTATGTTGTGACTTAAAAACTGGGGTACTTTATATCTCAATCCGGTGAGTAGAAGCCGATCAATCCGAAGCAGAAAAAAAAAATATTTTTGACGGCTGAAGGAATTTTGATCAAATGTTGGTATAGGTCCTGGAACAACACGATGAGTACTATTAACCTACAGAAAAGACCACGCATGTGAAGCCACGGGCATCAGCTAGTATCTAATATGAGCATATTGATCATACTTTGGTCATCGACGGGGCTCATCCATATTATTAGTTCACGGTATCATTGACTTACGGTAGTGTTATTTCTCTATCTGATGACCCCTTTTCATAAATATCTCTATATGTACCCATAATAAACCAGTAAGTTACATAAAGTCTATATAATGAAGATAATTAAAAAAAGAAATGGCATAAAGTACGTAAAATAAGCTACTGAACACGTTTACTTTTTTAATGTTTCTGCCCGTCTGTTCGCGCATCAAACAAAAACTATTGGACCGATTGCGATGCGGTATTCACTGTTGCATAGGTATTGATTTAAACGGTTGTACTTGGTATCTCAATTTGTATTAGTAAAAGCTGAGCAATCAATATAAATTTATTTGAAACGAAATTTGGTATTATGTAGTTAATAGGTACTTTTTGTCCTGGAATAACACAAGGTTACGTTTAGTCTGTGCCCGCGGCTTTGCCCGCTTGGTCATTTCTGTGGGCGAAATGTAACCTGTGTTATTCTAGAGCCAAAAGTACCTATAAAGTATCAAATTTCATTCAGACGTCAGATAGTTTTTTATACCAAATACCTGGTGTAGTATTTGACGTCTGAACAAAATTTGATGAAATGTGGTATGGTACTTTTGGTTCTGGAATAACTCAAACCTTATATCCCACAAAAATTACCACGCGGGCAACTCTGCGGGCACAGCTAGTCTACATCTACACTAATATCATAAAGAGGAAAGATTTGATTGTTTTTTGTTTGTTTGTTTGTAATGGATAAACTCAAAAAATACAAACCCGATTTTAAAAATTCTTTCACTAAATTATCAGCGAGTAACACTAGCAGCATTTTATTTTTCAAAAAATTCGAATTCCCCTCGAAATTTTGCAAAAAAAACTCGTTTACTTTGTATCGCAAACCAAAGAGTATATAAATACTACGCAAAATCACAAACTAAGAAAGAGATACGGGTCTTTATATATGGAACGTTGCCATGGAAACGAAATCACAGAACATCTAATAATTATTGACGTAGGAAATGATCTAAGCTACACGAAATAGTAACTGCAATTCAACCTCCTTGCGTTAAACAAAATAATACCATAGACGAAATGGTACGTGAGTATAAAACCTATAAACATAAACATTTTGTGTAAGACATTGTTGTTGTTCTATTTGTCCAAATAAAGTACCTACTAATTTTATCTTTCTATATTTTTCTATACCCATGCGAAGCCGGGGCGGGCCGCTAGTAGATAATATAAGTATAGAAGATACAAGAATTGCGCGATTCATAGTGTAGGATCCATAGATTTTATAGTTGATAACTGTGTATCCAACCTCCTTGGTAGGATCATTTAATTAACAGTAAATCTTGCAATTGAATGTGTTGAATTAATTAAACCACGTTTAGGAGCTTGATAAGTTAGACATTCTTGTTGACATTGGATAAATATTCCGTATTCAAACTTGACATAATTGAGTAACATGTTGACCCTTTTGCGGCCCTCTTTTATTATGAACTAGCTTCGCCCTTGTGGTTTTTCCTCTTGGTTAAACGTAAAATATGTGTTATTACAGGACCAAAAGTTCCTACAAAGTACAAAATACCCAATACGTCAAATAGTTTTGATGTGTAACATGTTTTCTCTCGCTTTCCTGCAATCTTTGTGGCAGTGATTTCGTGAAAAGGGACGGAAGTGTGTAACAGGAAGCCTGGGAAGCGCGTGCTATTTGATTTGACCAATGAGCGCACGCGGTGCTAGAGTACGTTAATGTTGCTTATTACCAAGGTGAGATGTAAGATGTTATACATCATATGCGACTACTGTAAGGCTCGTTCGTTTATTATCTACTAGCTGATACCCGCGGCTTCGCACGCGTGGTCATTTCTGTAGGTTAAAAGTACTCTTTGTGCTATTCCAGTACATAAAATACCAATATACCAACATTTGATCAAAATTCCTTCAGCTGTCAAATTATATTAATCAGTTGCTCGGTTTCTACACATCGGGTTGAGATATAAGGTACCCCAGTTTTTAAGTCAAAACATAAGCAATCAAACAGTGAAAACCGCGTCGCAATCAGTCCAGTAGTTATTACGTGATGCGCGTACAAACATACAGACAAACAGGCAGACACGAATTTTAAAATGTTATATTCTTGTTCAGTAGCTTATTTTATGTACCCTAGACCATTTATTTTTTAATTATCTTCTTTGTACAGACTTTTTCGTTCCTATTGCTTTATTATAAGTATAGATAGATTGCTCGGCGTCTAATCATGGGATTGAGACCAAGTACACCAGTATTGAAATCAAAACCTAAGCTATCCAACAGTGAAAACCGCGTCGCAATCGTTTTCGCGTGATGCGCGATAGACAGACACAATCTTATTTTTCTTATTTAAGTACACTAGAGTTTTTTTTAAATTATCTTATTTTTTAAGCCTTTTTGTTCCTTACTGCTTTATTATAAGTATAGATTATAAATATAGATAGATACATACATATAAAAGATATATAGTAGGTAGATGAAAATCACCATTGGACATCGCTATACATGTATAAAGTACTAGCTGTACCCGCGGCTTTGCACGCGTGGTAGTTAAAAGTGCTCTATATACTATTCTAAGACCTAAAATACCAATATAAAAACATTTTATCAAAGTTCATCCAGCCGGCGAAAAGTTTTTATCGATTGCTCATCGGATTGATATACCAATTACACCAGTTTTAAGTCAAACCCTAAACTATCCAAAAGTATCGTAATTTGTCTAGTTGATATTAAGTGTTGCGTGAACAAACATACAGACAAATAAACAGACAGACACGAATTTTAAAAATGTTATATTCTTGTTCTGTAGCATATTTTAAGTACACTTGACCAGTATTTTTTTATTATCTTCTTTGTACAGTTTTTTTCGTTCTTATTGCTTTATTATAAGTATAGATAGATAAAGGAATTGAAGGTAAGTCTCCGGCTCGCGTCTTTCTGTCTCTTCGCGTTCTGCGTTCTTCTCGAAAACCACTGAATGGATTTATTCTGGAAAAACAAACGCCGTTGAATCGAAGTGTTTTAAATGCGCTGCATAAAGCAAAACAACCTAAAATCAAATTCATTTATTTGTCAGAATGTAGGTTTACAGAGTTTAAGGAATTATGCTTTTATTAAGTCAGAAGAAGAAAAACAAAAGAGAAAAAGTTGACTCCAGAAACTAAAATAAAAGCTTACTAAAACACAAGTAATTAGTAGCAGTAAATAGGGCGACAAAGAAAAAAAATATGCTTGACCATTCAAATCATCCCTCTTTTTGTGAAATTGTAGACTAAATATTTGTCAAATGTAAAGTTTGGATAAAAATGTAATGGCGGGAATAGCCCCTGTGCACCGAACGTTTATAGAATCATAGCAAACGATTTGGTGTAAGAAAGATAATTGTTCACCACAATCTCTTCTATTGCCCATTTGTGTGAGCCAGACAAGACAGACAAGTCTTACATATGTCAATGTCGCGTGCCTTGTCTACAAATTCACGCGAGAGGGTCTACAAAGTAGCTATATACATAATAATAGGGGGTATTATCGCTAAAGGCGATCTCTTCTTGAGACAACCATTGGATGAATAAACTTAAAATTATTGTAATAAGCCCAAGGAAATACATAAATATATAACAATTTTCTAAACGTAACATTTAGATTTGAAAATTTTGAATTAGTTAATTTCAGTTAATTTCAAAGCATTCAATAAATAGATTTTGAAACATATTTCTGACTCTACCGTAGCTGCCGAAATACGCCAGTGAGAGAGGAGAGCATCTACAGAACTATTTCTGTTAGAGCACCATTAAACTCTACGGAGGTGCCATAGATGCCAGTTTTTCATCGAATGCAATCTATCAACAGTGAAAACCGCATCGCAATAGGTCCTGCTGAACCAAACTACTGTAAAAAACTGTAAGCTACTGTTTTACGTGATACGCAAACAGACAAACAGATAGACACGATACAAAAAATATAAAAATCTTGTTCGGTAGTTTATTTCAAGTCCTCTAGGCATTTTTTAGGTCATCATCTTTGTACATATATTTTGTTACTTACTGCTTTATTTCAAGTAGCTATAGATGATAAATAGTAATAAAATAATAATGATATATTCGGGATAATTCACACAAATTACTTAGCCCCAAACTAGGATACCCTGTACTATAGGTACTAGACAACGGATAAACATATGTAGATACGAATATTACATCCATGACTCGGAAACAAACATTTATGCTCACCACACAAATTGCTCCTAGCAGGATTCAAACCCGCGACCGTTGACTTCAAATGTCATATTACATCTTCTATCTATCTGTCGTGTATCTATTATGTACCATTAATAAAGCAACAGGTAAAAAAAAGACAAGGAACAAGACAACAGTAGTAGTCATCATCATCATCATCATCATCATCATCATCATCATCAGCCTATATCTGTCCACTGCTGGACGTAGGCCTCTCCTAATGCACGCCACTGAGCTCGGTCTTCAGCTCTCCTCATCTATTTTCTACGGCCGCTATTCGCAGGTTGTTACTCCACCTTGCCACAGGGCGTCCTACACTACGTTTGCCTAAACGTGGTGAAAAAACTCTTTATTTTGACGCAATTTAATAGTTGTATAATATCAATTTTGAACAGAACTCAACATTAATTTATGGATAAGAGGGTTACAAAAAAATACAAGAACAGATTAAGTTAGCTAGCTATATTCTACCAGTACCGCTACCTACTCTACCAGCTGCGCACTTTAAACCAGGAATGATTTTGTTCTCTAACTCTCGCTCTCTTTCTCTCCAGTCAGAGTTTAAATAGTAAAAGTACACCTATTTTCACTATAAAAAGATGTAGGAATGCCACGGCCGGTGCCCGTAGGTTCTGCAGGAAGACGGAGCGAGGCCAAACGGTGGTCAGTGCTCTGAACTTGACCGTGGCCGACCCGCGCCGCCCGCCGCCGCACCGTTGCGTCGCAACCGTGTTACGGCGCTAGGATCGCATGCGTCACCTGATAGCGTCAATGGACACGCGTTCTGCCTACAGTACATAGAACGTCTCTACATGCAATATTTCAGGCAAAAACGTTCATTTTCGGTGCGTGCAATTAGAATGAACTACAAAGAAAAGAGGAGATTTTGCATTGACGTCATACGTCTTCTTGCAAATTTTATCAATTCGAGCATGGTTGCATAAACTTTCACTCGGAATATTTGGGAAAAGTGACGACCTTTTCGCAACTTTCACCTCCGCCCGCGCTAGAGCGCGAGCCCCCCTCCGGCCCCCGCGCGCCCTCTACGCCGAGCACGTGCCCGCTTCCGCGTGCTCGACACCACTTTTACTTTCTAAATGAACAAAGCGCAGCCTCACGCCGAAATTAACCGCACTCGTGCCCGAGCCTGTCTTCGATCGTTCCATAATGAGAGCTGCGAGCTGGTTTCAGCCGCGTGGATCATGATGATGATGACGATGATGATGATGGTGATGATGAAAAGTAGTATGTGTTACACCAGAACCTTCAATCACCCGTGAGCTACCCACGCCCGCGTCTTTGGGACTACACTATTATAGCGAAAAATACACCAATAGTAGGTATGAAGAATGGATATGGCTGAGTTAATTGAAATCGACTCATCAGAAACATCATCATAACTTTTAAACTACTCCTCGTAATGTATGGTGTTAAAGCATTGATCTACATGAAATGAAGAATACTGTGTTAATTTCATTAATTCCGTTTACCACACATAGCTCTAGAAAATAGAGTCAAAATATGTTTTTATTGTAATGTATTATATTTATACATTTCCAATTTAAAGTGTTATTTTAAGTCTATAAGTGTTATTTGATAGTCGATATTATTTCCTTTCAAATAAATATGTTTTCATAACTTTAGGACCTCTAGATCAAACTGTGTATTTGACTAAGCCTTTGAATTGAAAAAAAATAAAAATTAATGCATAGATCTAGTTAACGGGGGAAGATACTGCACGCTTTGATATCGCGTAAATAAAAACTAGACCAGATACAATTACAGGCAAACACTGACAAATTACCACCTTTCGTGCTTCATGTGCATGACACAACAACAACAAATATTGAAAAACATACCCAGCCTAGAGCGCGAATTGTGTGCGTTGCACCTAATTAATGCAGTGCTCGCCCAAGGAGCTAATACGTAATCTTCCCTCTTTTAATAAAATTAGATCTATGCTCTGATGGTTATAATTGAATCCAGACTTAGTAGATATCGAAAAAAAATACTATAAAATATAAACAATGTTTACAAAATAACTAATTTGAACATTATTATTAACAAAGAATATTAGTTTATTAACGGAGTACGGCGAAGCAAGGGAAGGGTAACAGTCTATGTATGTATGTGGATGTTCCACCATAGCTTCGCCCATATTAGTCCGATTTTTCCAAACACGATATCATTCGATTCGTCTTCAGGTATAAAGTGTCATCTTTACTTATAATAAAGCAATAACTACGAAAAAGTGTAAAAAAGAAGATAATTAAAAGAAATGGTTCTAGGGTACTTAAAAAAAGCTACTGAACAAGAATATAATCTCTTTTTAAACCATGTCTGTTTGTCTGTATGTTTGTTGTTCGCGCATCATGTTAAAACTACTAGACCGATTGCAATGCGTTTTTCACTGTTGAATAACTTAGTGTTTGACTTACATACGGGGGGGGGGGGGGGGGGTACTTGGTATATCAATCCGATGAGAAGAAGCCGAGCAATAGATAAAAAACTTTTTGACGGCTGAAGGAATTTCTGGCTGATCAAATGTTGGTTTATGGTATTTTAGGTCTTGGAAGTGTTATGTGTTTAGACTAAAAACTTGGTCTGATTTTGACAACCAAGGTATCAATCGATTTGTTTTCATCGCAAGAGTGTCAAAGGCTAACTCGACCATAGTCCTGTTTTAGTTTTTGAAGGTATCTTGTTTTATCGTTTGAATGTTTATTGATTTATACATAAAAGCTTAACTAAATTATAATGGAAATGTACTCACCTTAATTTTGAACAGTACCGATGTAATTTCTGTATCAAGAATTATTTATTCTGGCTATATCGATCATTGGAAATATATGCAGACACCTACGATCAAGAATTTTCTTGGTGTAGGTTCTGCGCCTTATTATTATTATTACCTTGTAAGCCATTACAAGCTTAGTATAGTAATTTTGAAATGATTAATTTATCGTAACTTTCACTCAACTTGTACAAGTTTAAGTTGGTACGTACTTGTTTATTTTTACTTGGCTTTTTTTATTTAAGCATTTTTTTTTGTGAAATAGATTTGATTTGACTAGCTGCGCTCTGCGGTTTCACTCGCGTGCTTGATAACGATTACGATGATTAAAAGTACTTTAGGTGCTATTCCAGGACGTAAAGTATCTACACATACGATTTCATCAAAATCCGTTGAGCCGTTTCAGTGTGAAGACCGCACAAACTACATACACACACTCTCATTCACAATTTTCGCATTTGTAATATTATTGGGAGTGTATTTTATAACAGCATCGAATTCAGTTATTTTATTACACCGCTGTCCAGTCTTTTTTCTGTCAATACTGTCTATCCAGTGGTTGTCTGGAAGAGATTGCTCATATTGCTAGGACTGTCAATTCTATTTTTCTATATTTTAGGTGAATAAAGTTCTATTTTTCATTAGATGCTAGGACGAATAGATGATACTCGTCTGATTCTCTGATTACTCAGTTTCATATAACGAAAACCTAAAGTTTACCTAAGTTTGTTTAGTTATCTGCCGATATTTATTTATTAGGTATATCGGACATAAAATAGCAACACGCTGGTTTATTCGATTATCTGGAACGAAAGGCCCGAGCTTTCGAAGGCAAAAAAACTTTTGAATTGTGATTATCCTGGAGAGCGCACTTGAAACTTTTTTATAGCAACATAATATAATTGACTTATATTTTAAATACCCTTTATTAAAAATAAACATGATATATTATGTAACTGAATTATAATGATGCATTGTGAGTAGGCGAGAGGGAATGCGCACGCGCACGTGCGTTATCTAACATGCAGCGCACTAGCGCTCTGGTAGTGCAATGGGGCGTGGAGCGTACAAGTTCCGCGCAGCGAGAGTAAAAGTGCTTCTTCCGGCGGAGTTTCCGCGTCGCGGCCCCGCTCCCCGTGATCCCTTCCGACTTTTACTTTCCTGACGCAATGCACAACTTGCACAAGCCAATACGCTGCCCGCCCGCCGATCGCGCGCCTCCGCCCGTGCGCCAACGACCGCACGCCGCCGCCCACGCTTCCATACTTGAACGTATTGACCGTGCAAGTAAACTTTGCGACCGTTGTGTTCTAGCGATGGACGTAAGAATAATAAAAATATTATGCATTATTATTATTTAATTTATATGGTGTAAACCTTTTCCATAAATGAAATAACGTTATTAATCTAATATACGTATAATAAAGCAATAGGAACGAAAAAGTCTGTACTAAGAAGATAATTAAAAAAGAAATGGTCTAGGGTACATAAAATAAGCTACTGAACAAGAATATAACATTTTTTAAATTCGTGTTTGTCTTTATGTTTGTTCACGCATCACGTGAAAACTACTGGACCGATTGCGATGCAGTTTTCCCTGTTGGATAGCTTAGGGATTGACTTAAAAACTATCTCAATTTGATGAGTAGAAGCCGACCAATAAAAACTTTTTGACGGCTGAAGGAATTTTGATCAAATGTTGGTATATTGGCGTTTTAGGTCTTGGAATAGTACATATAATAGTTTTAACCTAGATAAATGACCACGCGTGTGAAGTCGCAGGCACAGCTAGTTCTTGATATAAAGTAGACATTATATTATTTTCATTGAAAGTGAATAAACCTACCAAGGAAACTTTGTTGGACTTACAGAACTTAATAAATAAACTGAAAAGACTGCGGGCCGCGGGTACAGCTATATAAAATATAGGTTTACCCAAATATAAAAATTGCGATGACAACTACACACACTTTAAAATATAAAATATTCCTATCCTCTTTTTCTTCTTCTTCTTTTTTATTTTAATGGCTTCTGCGGAGGCACTGGCCTACTAGCAATTTCGCCAATGTCAAGTTTAGTTTATTGTTAGTATTGTCAAGTCACAGTCAATAATTGTCAAAGTCACGAATCAGTAAAATGGTGTACGTTTTACTGAAACTTCCTGGAGAGTTTTGAATTTTGAAAATATCACAAATAGTCATGATTTTTGTTTTTTTTATCCTTTGCCCACACTCGTGCACGTTAACAAACACCTAATGATTAATATTACACCAATATTACTCATTAAAAATCGAAAAAACACTAATATGAAGAAAAAATAAAAATTAACGACATGACAGCTCGAATACTTTCAAAAACCTCTATCCTCTTTTTAAAATTGAAAGATTTTATTTTCACTTCACTTGTATGTATCATGTATATTGTCTTTCCTAAAATCTTGCAATTCAAATTTCGAGCACTTCCCGATTAGCTACCCGGCTGAAACTTTCAGGGTAGCTCACAACCAACAAAATAGAAAAAAAAAACAAATAGTAAACTTAAAATTGTTACAAGAGAAAAGGAAAAAAAAAACTTATAATTGTTAAAAGAGAAAAGGAAACAAAAGGAAAAAAGAAAATAAAAACTTATAAATGTAAAAGTTACAAAGCAACAAAAAAAAGAATCCGTAGCTTTTTTTAAATTTTATTTTTATAAATTATCCTAATTGTATACAAAATACTTATTTGAAGCATTATAGTGTGCCTCAGCGTATTAGCTTTTTGATGAACGCAGACCGTGCAAGAGATAGAGAGATGAGCTAGACAACTAAAAAAAAACATGGCACACAATAGCAGGACAGGACCCCAAAAAGTGAAAAAAACGGGGGAAGCCTTCCTTGTACAGCAGTGGAACTATAAATGCTAAATAAACAGTATAAAATGAACGCTGCGGTGTGTGGCGGCTGCTGCGATAGAGCGCCAGCAACACAGCGCGCACGACTCACATCACACGTCTCGTTTGGCATAATATTCGAACGAATATCCAACAACAGGTATTTCCCACATCAAAATGAACACTTTCATTTTCTCAAAAGGCTTGTACTTTTGAATTATAGCCATGCCAAATTCATTCAGAATTAAAAGATGCGTGAGGACAAACGATGCCAAAGAAAGAGTGACAAGAAACACAAAAAATATACCCGAGCTCATCTAAACAAAACACTCATTGTATTTCTTTAGTAAAATCTCGCAAATAAGCAAATACATCGAAAATTGACACTTAAGTATGAATAAGACCAGAGGCTGTCCTGAATTTTTATAGTAGAGAGATAGGTACACTTGCACAATAGAAAACAGTAAAGAGAAAATAAAACTAAGAACAGTTGGCGGCCTTACATATTTATTTCAGAATAATTGAACCATCTCTACAGCATTACTCATGTTGGTGATAATCTTATAATCTCCGATATTCTTAATAAATCGGAGGTGGATATTTATAATATGTAGCAGAACTTCGCTTGCGTCAGATGTAAAGGTGGTCATTCTAATAGCTACTGTTGTTTCATGCGAACTATTAATTAGATTTAAGATATAATTCTCAACCCCCACCCTCTTTATAGGGGAGGCCTTTGTTCAGGAATGCACGCATAGCGGCTGATGACAATGATGATGTATCAAGCTCGATATGCTTAACTAGAATTTTAAGAAAACATAAGGTATATTATAAAGTGATTTTATTTTGCCAATCAGTCTAAAACAAGCTTACCCCTTTTTCACAACTACAGCGTTATACTGCATGGTGGTTGTTCACTTGAAATTAAGTATATAAACTTAAGTCCGCCTCGCCAGCTCCGACGACAAAATCTTCAGTCGGAATGCGTTCACTTGACCCATATTGCGGAAATCCGTGCGCATCTTTATGGGCATATAGATGGTCAGTGAGCACTTTGCCTCATATACCTATACTTTAAATAAACTTGGTTCTTTTGAAATAACACATAATTAATCTGTATTTTTATATTTTACTTACGAATCTAGCCTTCTTTGTTTCTTTGGAAATCAGGCAGGATTATCACGATTTACTTGATTGGGATTATTTTGTTTTTTAAAGTTTTTAGAACTTGTTGATGAACAAGTTGCCTTTTGCCATGTTCTGAGGATAAAAGTAGTGCGTTCAGCTCTAAGTAATATACCTCCTACCCAGTGCGCTCGATTACCCCGAATGACTCTACCACTTACTGACGCACTGTTTGGCATCCCGCTGTAGACATAATAATATTATTATTCTTTGACAAGGTAGCTTTTAGATAATTGAGTACTTTTGGGTTGCTTTCTTGATTTCATCTATTACATGTTTTAATAAGTATTGTCTGTGTTATATCGTGATGAGCGACAGCGGGTAGATGGGTCACCCGCGTAGGTCTTGCAGGCTCCCATCCTCCGCTACAGCTGTGCTGCGCTCGCCTCGTTCATCGGTATATCGGTGAACAAAGGAAAGGTGCGCTGCCGTTTTAGGATAAGCCATGTTGAGACTTTCTCGATCACTTTCGCTCAATTCACACGTTTACGAAAATGATCGCGCGTCGTCGCCGGAAAACAACTGCTTTCTCCATTGCGCAAGAGTCGCATGCAGCCACTTCCCGCTCCGCTCCTCCCCGCGCCGCTTGCCACTCCTCACCTATATTTTCCTAAGAGGAAGCGAATGTGCTACGTTACGCAACTTCAGCTTTCCACTTGGCGGTGGTGGCGCGGCGCGGGCGCAGCACTCCAACCGCGACAGTGCAGAGCGCTCTACGCTTCCACCCCGTACATTTATTGTCCGGGAGCTCCCGTTTCATTCCATGTCCCTCGTGTTTATATCTTTGAATCAAGTTAGGTTTGATAACAACTCTTCACAAGCGTGCAAAGTTATCTTCCGTGACTAATTTTCTTTAACATTAAAAATAAGTATTATTCCCGCATTCTAATACGTCCACTTGAAAGATTGCTGATATACCAAGATTAACTAATATATAGCAAATTAACCAAGAGTAATCATCACATTACATAACTACATCTAATAATAATAATACAAAGGGAAAATTATGTACCATAAAATACCTTTTCCACAAATGTCCAGTTGTTACCATCCGTTTGGTATCTCATAACTCGCCGGCTGAGCGGAGGACAAACACGGCACCCTATACATACGACTATAATATAAAGCTTAGGTTCGCACAAATAAAACATGTAGTGTGCCAGCTACGTATTTCCACATAGGTTGGTGGCTCGCTAAGTCGCTAGCCGCCAGCACGCTGTCGGAGAGCGCCGGCGGCGGCGTGGGTGGGCGGGTTGGCAGCGCGGCGCTCACTTTCTTTTCACCAAACTAAACCTCCGAAAATTACAACGGTCGAGAGCGATTCCAAGATTCAATTGTGAAACAGACATAATATTTACATAAATAGGCAAAAAAATTGCCAAAACCCTTTTCGTTATGGGATAACCACCGAATTTATGGTGTGTTTCAGTAACCTAGGTCACAAATTTTTCAAACATTGTTAATCTGTTCAAATGGCCAAGATAACTTATTTGGGATCATACAAGTTCTCCAAAAGTATAGTAAAGTAGGATTGTTTGTAGATCCTAATTTAAATAATTTGTGAGATATCCGCGTGAACCCTCAAATAACAATAAATCCTCAAAAGAAAGAGCAATAATCAGGTATGTTTTCAAAATTTGCTGATCAAAAAAAGCAGCCTCTATTTATGAAAAAAAACGCAGTATTTTTTACTGCGCATCACCATTATCTCAATAAGAAATATACTTCAGATAATAAGGCAAGTGCCTTTGTTAATTTACAGAATACAATCTATCTAGCTAGCTAGAAACTACTTGAAACAGTTGGACAACCCACAAGCCATTACAGGCTTCGGAGGGTACGTTAAGCTGTCGGTCCCGGCTGTTATTGATTAATAGCCGTGGTTAAGCCATGTCAGAGGCCCTCGGGCGACCTGACAAACTCTGACACTAGAGATCAGTATTAATTCATAGGAGAAACAACATTACAGGCTTTATAGGTACTCATAGTCCAAGACGTGTTCTAGCCAACTACCAGTTGGTTGGCAGTCTACTGGTAACCCAACGTGCTGGCTGCCTTGCCCCGTTGCACTGCAAAGATAATTCGATGTCACACGTTGCATCTATCCACTAACAGTGAGATAATGAGATTTGTCCACAATTATAAAGTCGCTCAGCTAGCTAAGAAGAGACTATGCTCGGGGTTTCTCTGAAATATAAAATTTGAAACAAGGTTTTTTTACCACAGAGAACCAAAATCACCGACATAGCTCAAATAATTATCAAGCTGAAGTGGAATTGGGCCAGCCATATATGTCAAAGGACGGACAACCGCTGGGATAGATGTGTCTTCGAGTAGACACGGCGACTGGCAAACCTAGTGTGGGACGCCCACCGGCCAGTGGAGTGACGACCTACGGAAGGCAGCTGGCATAAAATGGAAGGCTCTATGGCGTTCATTGGGAGAGGCCTATGTCCAGCAGAGAACGAACACATGCTAACGATGATGATGATGTTGCACCGATCAGAATCTCATCGGAATCTCATGGAAGATTCAAAAATCTAACTGGGGACGTTAGATTTTTGAAACTTCCATGAGATTCCGATCCCTAAATACTTAACTAGGTCACAGAATTTTCTTTCAAACTAATACAATTGCATCAAATCAGACGCCCCTTAGGATACATACTAAACACAAACACACACAAACTGTGTGTCATGGCATGGTCCATAATAAAATTAATATTCGCTCGGCGGTCCGCAATGGTGTAACAACACCAGTGGCGTCACTAACAACGGTCAGCACAGAGGCACTTTCTCCGGAGGCCGGGCCTGTGGAAAGTGAGAGTGGTCGCTGCCAGCCGCGGAAACCAGTCACGTGACGCTACTCTGGCCCACATACGGCGCGGCGGCGCGCAGCGGCGGCGGTGCATGTAACAAACTAGGTTACTTCCTTCTTCCTCATAGGTACTAACTAACGCTCCGTGCCTCCTACCGACTTTTCGCAAGTTTTCCTCTGTTTCCTCGCTTTGCCGACATTCTGCCGCGACACAGAATTGAGCAGGTTGGGTCAGCATTATCACATTTCAGATTTAAAGGCCGGTATTTATTGGGCGAACGGGTTATACGGGTAGCACAGGTGGCACTGCACTGCAATGTTGTCACATCTTATAACGGATAGTGATTTGAAGTAGGTGGATATGAAGTTCCAAGTAAATAGTAATGCGCATTTGGAAATAGAAGGATTTGCGAGAGGCTTCTATGCGGCGGTCTCGTGCGCGAGGCACGTGCGCGCGAGGCCACCGCGACGACCCGCGGCGCGCCACGTGACTCCCACCTCCAACCGGCACCCCACCGCCCCGGGGCGCCCGTTGCCACCCCTGTTGCGACAACTATTCCAAACTTACTGCCGCGTCCGTCGCGTCGCTCGTCCTGATCCAGACTTCTATTTTATTTAATAATAAGTAACTTCTACCACAGCTTCTCAATTATTACAATAATAAGCCCACGGTTTAGCATGAAATAGAACCACAAGCAGAGCCAGGAGCAGTGAAATACGGACGGCCCATCGTCTCTCTCTCTCTCTCTCCTTTCTCTCTCTCTCTCTCTCTCTCTCTCTCTCTCTCTCTCTCTCCTTGATAAAGAATAAAAAAAAATAAAAAAAAAAGTGTCCGGCTGATCCCGGCTACGAGTGTCGACTTTTCGTTATACTGGTAATCTGTGGTGAGGGCCATTTGATAATGTGCGTCGTGCCGGGGCGTTTCTGCGGTCCTCTACTCTCCGGACCTCGCTCCATTCTGCTCCGCTCCATCGGAGATGGTTCGGGGACTAAATTTCCATCGGTGGTTCGCGCACCGATGGAATTTTAATTACGACCTTTCACCAGATCGCTGCGGACTATTGTACTTTTTAGAGAACTGTTTGTATATTGACCTACCAACTAAATAACTCGTTATATTTATTAATAATAAAAATACTTTATCATTCCCGTAACGTTGACTTTTTGTGAAAGTTATCGCCCTTCGAAGTTTGAATATTACATTATATTCATGATACTTATTATTTTCTGCGATTGCGATTAAATACTGTACTCGTGAGCGAACGCATTGCGAACGTTTTGAATACCACAAATGCTTTAACACTGCAATAAATTAATTACTTCTCGGGTAATTAACATACTTATTATCTTCTCGATCTAACGACAGGACAAATGGAACGAATATAGTCGTCTGCATTAAACTATTATTCGTCTGATTTTGTGTGTCCATAATTATAATACAGATTTCGATCAGATGATGATGATGATCGAGAGCAATAGCGAACCGAGAGGAGGCGGCCGCAGGGAGGCTGTGCGCCCGCGCACGGCGCGCGGCCTCGCTGCGGTGCGGCGCGCGGCTGACGCCCGTCCCTCTTGTTACAGGCAAGTCGGTGAACAATAAGGATGCGCTCGAGGACAAGAAGGACGACAACGACCTCTGGGAGACGCAAGCCGCCTTCCTCGGCCCCAACCTCTGGGACAAGACGCTGCCCTATGACCCCGATCTCAAGGTACGACAAGTCAGTGATCGCTAATTGTTACCTATTGCGTGTCGCATGCGTCTGGCCGCCACACCAGGTGATACGCGCTCCTTGCACTTCTCCATCCCTCCGCTCCTGCTTGTCTCCACTTTCTCCTTTTTCGAGCTGTGCCGTCTGTTTCTCGATCTTTGACGATAGCTGAGCATTATTTCGAGTTTGATTTGTCTATTGCCGTGCGAATTAGCCCTGTGCGAGTGTATATCGGCTGATGCGGACGCGCGGGCGTGCGTCCCGCGCGGGCTCACGCTGCGTATCCGCGGCGGCGCGTAAATTGCGCTCTCCGTTGCAGTATGTGGACCTCGACGAGTTCCTGTCGGAGAATGGCATGCCGGGCGAAGGCTTGGGCGGCGCGCACCTCGGTGGCTCGGGCTTCGGGCCCGCCCTGGGGCTGCAGGCGCCCGTCACCAAGCGCGAGCGCTCACCATCCCCCTCCGACTGCATGAGCCCCGACACCGTCAACCCGCCGCTCTCGCCCGCAGACTCCAGTGAGTGACCGCACTGCATATTACTTATATCCACAGAACACCAGTTTAAGCTTATATCCGTACCGTATACTCAGTAGTGTAACGAGGGATGAACGCCCGAATCGACACACGCTGGTGTGCGTGCACGGCCGCTTACACAGCCCCGTCATTGCATAGCCCGTTTCGGGAGTTTGTAGTCAGGAACAGAAAGAAGAGCTTCCAAAAATTGTGCCACAATCGATAGAGCGACTAGCTCGTCCAGTTAGTGACGTAAATCCACTGGTGGCAACCCTCAGTCTCCGACCGAGCGAAAACCCACGGCGACGTGATACTCTACTACTTTGATGTCAAAGCCCTACTACTCATATGATATTACGTAGTGTGTGCCGCGCCCCGGTTTCTCCCGGTGACGCGAGTAGACACGGTGCGCTAACGTGCATGCACGTCACGTTTCAGCGTTCTCGATGGCGTCGTCTGGGCGCGACTTCGACCCCCGCACGCGAGCCTTCTCTGACGAGGAGCTGAAGCCGCAGCCCATGATCAAGAAGTCCCGGAAACAGGTAAATGAAGTTAGTGCGCTGATCATTCCTAGAGGCATGCGCCAGCCTGCGGGGAGCGGCGATGCTCACTTACTCCTTCCACCTTTCCGCTTAACTAACATTGTTACACGATCGATTCCTGCATCACCTTTTCCATTTTCTCGAGTATCTATCTTCCGGTCGTCATTATACTCGTCTAGATTACAGCATTGAAAATGTGTTAGACTTCTGACGATGCCCGTTATCACAATTAATTTATTATAATGGATATGTAATTGAAGCATCTCACTGTCAGCTAAACTGAAGAGGCGTAGCTACGTGAATCTAAAGAGCATATAGACATAGGCGCGATATTACGGAAATGTCACTAGAACATAGGTATTTGCATGATAGAATTTACTGAAGAAAAAAAATATACTGGAATATAGAGGAAGATATAGGTATTTTAACAAACTAAAGTACTATAAATGAAAAGTACTCCAAGCTCAACGTGATTCCTTGGCGGCTATTTAAACGTCTGTACTTAAATATTTTAAACATAAATGGGTGAATTTTTAGACCAATAACAAACTTTTGTTCTATATATATAACATCGCACACGTATATAGAATGCGTCGTAACTCGCAATGCATTTTTTTTGTATTTATCTTTCTTTTTACTATCAGAAACTATCATGCAAGTGCCAACAACTACTGTAAAATGTTTCAGTCGAATGCACGATGCGCGCATGCATAGTATGCATAAAAGACGTAATTTGTTCAAATTCATTTTTATACATTATATTAATACAAGTGCCCGGCGTGCATCGCAATGCCTCTTTCAATTAATTTTGTATTTCTCTTTACTTTCTTTTTATGTCTGAAACTTTCATGCAAGTGCCAACAACAACTTTACAAAGTATCAACTCAATCGGATGAAGTACGCTCGAAAATATTTTTCTATGCGTATCCGGCACGCACTAAACCAACCGAAAACCAACAGATCGCGAAAGTGTAGATTGTAAACTATTCGTTATTATAAAATGTGATTGTCCGCATTTATCCTTCCTGAGCCAATTTTGTCCCGCTCCCCGCAGCCGCGCGTGCGTAGGGACCCTCCGCCCGAACCCGCCATCCCAACGCCCCTTTAGTCCCGTTACACGAACACAGCTTAATTAACGCTTCGTTAAGTTACTAACAGAGTAAACTTTAATCAGAAACTGCCACTAATGCTGCTTGTTTGCCAGAAGCGTGGTCGAAGAAGCACCCGCCAGCGCCCGCGCCTTCGCGGCGTCACATTCGTCCAGTGCGTGCCTGCGCACCTTGTTTTCTTTGTTCGCAGCATCCTACACTGGACTGATGTTGCTTACGCTTCTCTCAAGTTCGTCAAGTTCTGAAAAGGGTAAATGTTACAGTAAGTAGTACTGACTAGTCAAAACAAAGGACGGGATGTCTGCTGCATTAGTGATGCCAAGAATATATAATTTACGCATCTACTTTAACTTTGCATGCTTCACTATGATGGTGAGTTGGTCCAGTTCCTTCAAAGAGACATTTATTAGAGATTAAGGGCTATAAAGCCAGTCAATGGGTATTTTTACCCTACAAAAGGTAGAGTAGAAAATATTTTAATTTTTATTGCAGAAGTATGATCATTATGAAAAGTCTAAATATCCGACTTTGAGGGTCCAGTACTTTAGCCGTTTGGATGTGCTTAAATTTGCTTTTTTACAATATGCATTCAATTATTTTTTTATCATTATTTTTTCGTAAAGTCAACTGTTGAGGAAAGTGTTTTTTTTCGTTGTCCTTTTGACCGGACAACTGAACCGTACAAAGAGTAAATAAATAAATAAAATAAGATGAAAGTAATTTCATCACGTTCAATTTAAGATGGCGGTTAACGCACTGGACCCACATGGTCAAATATTTAGATTTTTCATAAAAACCTCATACAAGAAATACAAATTAAAAACTTTTCTGCTCCACCTTTTATATGGCAAAGACACTCCAACTGATTGGCCTATGTTTAGGCCCTACATCTTGAGCTCCTGTTTAGAACACTAGGTAAAGGCCTATTGGTAAATAAGTTTTTTTTTGTAGTCCTGAAAAGGATATGTTAAATATGTTACATGCTGAGATATTCTACGTTAACCACGTAGTCCTAAGTGAAAACAGACCACTACGATCACACTGCAAGAGGTCTGGCCTCCTCGATAGGTCATACGATAAACAGCTCTCTACTGTCGCACTGCATAGGCTCTGGCCTTCTCGATAGGTCATTTCATTATCAGCCCTCTAAGGTCACAATGCAAGGGCTCTGGCCTTCTCGACAGTTCATTTGATAACCAGCCACGTTGGCTTTAGAATTAAGGTGCCTGCTTTTTGAGTAACCAGAAGTTGTATCATGTAGGGCTCTATGTCGCCTTTTTAACATCACTACTTCGATTTCGCGGGGATCCTTAGCTTTTTTAATATTTTTAGCTTGCTAATCTGTGCATCCTAGTAATATTATGAATGCAAAAGGTTGTGAGTTTATGTAAACCGCTTAAAAGATTTTGATGAAATTTGGTATATACAGATACTTTAGCTCCTGGAATAACACAGGATGCTTTTCATCATCATCATCATCCTCGTGTGTAAAACCGTGGGCTGCGCCCCACGGTCAGTAGTTTACAACGTTATTTATTGTTTACGCAATTGGAAACTAGTTAGTTCAGAATCACCAGCAAATTCCAATAAACAATAAATGTTCTTAAGCATGGACACATATTTCGCGTAGAGAGCGTATCGGCAAAGCAAACCATTCCTCGCACACTCTCTCACTTCCGCAGAACAGACCATATAGGGGATACCTCTGCAGTGTATTTTTTCTTTGCCACTGCTATTTCCGCGTGCCTCGCGTGACTTCACCTGCGACAACCTACGACCTGCGTCTGAGCAACAATTGCGCACGAACTAAATTTAATAATACCTACTGTAAGCCATAGGCGGTCTTAGGGCACACAGAATCGTTTACTTTAGTTAAAAATCATAAGTATTTTTTAAAAATTTCTTGTTTTTTGCGTAATTACGAATGACATACAACTGATACCACGTTTTCGTATATAAAAATATACTTTATGTACGTGGGGTTGTGTCGGGATGCACGGCCGTTTGTTTGTCCTGAAACGTCTACGCCACGTACAACTTGATTTGGTCCTGAAACTCTCTTGTTCGCTCTGTGCAGGAGTTTAGGATACCGTTGTGAGCTCTAAAACTTCTTCTTTCCAACAATGTGGCAAATTATTATTTTAGTACGTACTTTCCGGGCACTGAAACAAGTTTTGTGATTTTAACTTTTGTTCTACCCCGTTATTTTTAATTTACTTAGTCTTAATTAAGTAGACTTTCTGTAAACTTTTTACATTGAATCGCAGTTTCTCAACAAGATCTTTACAATATCACCCGAATCAATACTCTACCCTATCAAAATCGCGAGCTGCATCGAATTAAAAATCACAAAAGCATCCATTTTGCTCTGTGCGTCCTGTCTGCCAATTTCCTTCTGTCTTTTGACAAAAACTAAACATTACATCATCGAGCTGACTATATAAGCTAAAAATAGCACCAAAATTAGACCAATCCGTTTTGAAAGGTTCGACCTCCCTCAGGCGTTCGAAGACGACGAGAAAGCCGAGAGCTTGGCCGAGAGCCTCGAAGCCCAGTGCACCCCCACCGATGATCGCATAGATCATGTCCACATCGCCGCGGTGGACCGCGAAATCAAACGTAGAAACGCCCAAACTCCGACTGACCCACGCCTCGTACCCGTGAAAGTGGCTGAGGTTGGGTCGATAATCAAGGGTCTCAAGGTGCGGAAGGCCCCTGGTGCTGACGGTATCAGCAACAGGGTGCTCAAGCACCTCTCTGTCCCACTAGTTCATCTTCAATGCTGCTATGAGTATTCACTCGTTCTCCGACGCCTGAAAGAGTGCCGACGTCATCGGCATTCACAAACCAGGCAAGAAATCTACAGTGCCCTCTAGTTACCGCCCCATCAGTCTCCTCAGCTCTCTGAGGAAGATCTACGAGTGACTCCTTCTGAATCGTCTCTGGTCCGTCGTGAAACTCAACAAACTCATTCCCGATGAGCAGTTCGGCTTTACAGCAAGACACTCCTGCGCGCATCAAGTGCACCGCATCCCGGAGCACATTGTCGCGAGCTTCAATACCTATTGAATATATATTGGTTTATCCCAAACCCCATTCCACGATGGCCGTCTTCCTAGACATGGGACGTGGGCTTTTGACAAAGTCTGGCACGCTGGGCTGGTATACAAGTTGTATCAGCTCGGAGTGTCGGACCGTGTACTCATTTTACAGGACTACCTCAGGAGCCGCAGGTTTCGCTATCGTGTCGAGGGAGTCAAATCCGACCCGCACCCCATAAGAGCCGGAGTCCCTCAGGGCTCTGCGCTCTCTCCGCTCTTGTTTTCACTATACACCAGGAAGTTTCCGCGCGTTAGGATATCGAATACAATCGAGTACCCGTATGTTTCGGTTATATAAAATGTTGCAAGGAAGCGCCTGTCGGTCGTCTACAACCTATGTTAGCTCTGTTTGTGATTTACAATGCTTAAGTGGTGTTGATTGTGTGTGAACAAGGATTATTTTTAATCCCCGACGCAGAAAAAGGGTTTTTATAAGTTTAACATGTGTAAATTATGTGTGTGTGTGTCTGTGGAATCTTTGCTCCCAAACGAATGGACCGATTATGATGGGTTTTTTTTCTGTTTGAACGCTGATGTGATCGAGATAGTTCAAAGATATAATTTATGAAGATCACCCACGACGGGTTATTTCAATTTAATTTTCCATTTATACTTATAGTATACATTTATACTTCTCGCTGTTATAATACGCCATTAAGTAGATACATAAAAAGGCTTTTGCCTTGCAAATGGCGGCATAGTTGCAATTTTTACATATGTTGTATAGGTTTAGACTCCATAATCCAAGATTTTTTTAAATTTATTTTTTCAACTTTCGAAGTCAAAGTGTTGATCCTTCAACAAACACTTTGACTTTGAGTTTTTTTTTCTTCTTTCGAAGTCAAAGTATTTGTTGAAGAATCAACACTATAATTTCAAAAGAAAAAATAAACAAAAATACCTAGTATGAGTAGGTATGGGGGATTTTTTGGTAAAATCTTTTCGCCGCTGTGACTAATTGACTTACTTACAAAAAAAGTGTTTTTTTCAAAAAATAAAATATTGTTACCCTCTTAATTTTGCCTTTGACATATTTGACTTAAAATGAACCGTTGGTAAATTATTTTGATTAAACAAGGATTAAACCAATTTTTCACACCTTTAATCTAAGATGGCGGTTTGCGCTCCCCCCGTTATTTTATTTTATTTCTCTCATCTTTTTTAACACCATCTTGGCATATATAAATATTCGATTTTATTAGGAAACAAATATTGACTGAATTTGATCGGTCTGATGGACGTCACTGAGACCGTCCCTGAGATCAGGGTCAACACGGGATACATATAAAGGCTAGAATCAGTTTCCTCATATGCTCTGATGCTAAGTATAGACAGGGATGAGTGAGTGTAAATAGTCTGGATCGAAGCTAATGCTATTTCTTTTTTAAATCACTGTTAATCTAAAAAAAGCGGGTGGAACTGTGTCGGTGCGTACGGCCGTTTATTTGTAGTAAACGTCTACGCCACTTACAAATCGCGAGTTATAACGAATTAACGATCACGAAAACATAAATTTTACTGATTCTGAGCGGGACAGCATGAGAGTGGCCACCATTTATAATCACATCCTTGAACTGCGCGGGTTATAAGCACTTATCACGGTACTTATCATACGAAGTATATTATATTCTCTATGGTACCTATTACTTCCATTAAGCGTAATTCAACCTCCTTGATTACTTCCATGGTATATTATCTAAGCGTATAAGTAGTCGCAGCCGATGTATATGTTTGTGAAGTTACGCTCTGTGAACGATTGCGCAGGTACTTCTGTGAACAGCATAAAGTATAAGCGAGATAGAATATGCGAAAAACGTAAGCAAGTGAGCAAAGCAGTTATACAATGCTGTCTTCACCTTCGACATTGGGATTGCGCCTGAAAAATAGCAGTTTGCGCAGCGACTAGCAGACAACTTCCGAGACACATACTTTCGCTGCGCAAACTGCTCCATAGCTTATGTCAACGGGACTATCTCATTCCGTTGAAACTAACAAGCCGTACCCGCGGCTTTGCCCGCGTGGTCATTTCTCTGGGTTAAAAGTAACCTTTGTGTTATTGCAGGACAAAAACTAAATATCCAATTTCACTCAACCGTAAAATACTTTTTTATCGATTGCTTGGCTTCTATTCATCGCAGATACCAAGTACACCAGTATTTAAGTCCAAGCCTAGTTGTTACCTGATGCGTGAACAGAGAACGAGACAGAAATAATTAAAAAAAAAAGTTCTGTATATTATTTTTCAGTACCTAGCTTAAATGAAGTCCCCTAGACATTTTTTTTAAAATATCTTCTTTGTACAAACTTTTGTAACTTACTGCTTTATCATATGTATTTGTAATCGCCGGTTAGTACACATCTTTACCAAAAAACCCTTTCACTCGCTCTGTGCTGAAGTATAGCCAAATACACCAAAAACACAAATCCAAATTCAGTGATAACAAAAAAAAGTAGGTACCTATACAATGTACCTATAGTTTTATTGTGTGATATTTTACTTTTTATTTCATACTAGTTTCCCCGCCCGCGACTTCGTCCGCGCGGACTACTGTTTATCGCGAAAAAAAACATGCTATGTTCTTTTTGGATATTAAAAACCAATGCAAAAGTAGGAGGTACAGCACCATTCTTGATGTTTTTTGACATACTTGTTATTTCGTTTCCATGGCAACCGTTTCTTACAGCGAGTAATCAACGTTTTGCCAGTTTTGCTAATTTTCCCGTGGAAACTTACAATTTTCCGGGATAAACGTATCCTATGTTTTATTCCCGGGTATAAGATATCTCCATTGCAAGTTTCATCAAAATCCGTCCAGCCGTTATCGCGTGAAAGCTCCCCAAACAAACAGACAACGTTTAACTTTTATATATTGGTATGGATTTACTTTATAACCATGGAGAATAACGCAAATGTATTGTGCAAATAGCCAAAGACAAACAAATGAAAAGTGAAAAACCACAACAGACAAGACACAAATCTATTTGCCATTTCGCGCTCAAGTACTAAATATGCCAGGAACTCACCCGTCAGGCGGTTGCACAGGAAATATACAATTTAATGGGACTGATATTTTCCATCAGGGTGAAGAAAGTTTTAGGCGTGAAGTAGTTATGATACTTAACGAAGATATTGGTAATATTAATAAAATGTAAACTTGTATTGTTACACACACAAAACTAACATTCACCCACGTCCGTTATCTAGTACCCATATTACAGGGTATCCTAGTTTGGGGTTAGGTTATTGGTGTGGAATTGTCCCAAAATATATTTATTTATTTATATTCTACGTATTGGAATTATTAGTGGCAGTCCGTTATACTTAAATAATTTTGTAATATAAATAAATAAAAAAACAGAGAAAAGTAAGTTCGTAAAGGAAATGTAAGTCGTTTAGCTCCAAATCTTGGCTCAAAGTTTTTAGTTCAGTTTAATTTAAAAGTTGAATTAAAATAACAAGTTGTTAAAAAAATGTATTCAAATTGCAGACACACAATGCAAATTACTGGAAAATTATAACATATTATACGAGTAATATTATATTATATATGTTAATTATTACTGGCCTATAAATAGGTAAGTTCATGTGCAATAATAGTGCCAGGTGGCTGTATGTGTAATTCTATTTTATTGTATTTAAATCACTAATATATGGTTTTCTGGTTATAATTTATTTTAACATTCTATTTTGTATGGTGTATTATGGTCTGTCACGAAAACTTACTTAACTAGCTGTTATATCTACACTATGCGGCGATCTAATAGCGTTTGGTCTAATACGCATTTCAACCAAATCGCAATCAGTCCACACGCATTTCTTCAAATACGCAAATAGGCCAATATTCATGGATATAAGCAGTCACACACAAAAAATAATTTAATGCCTATCTGAAAAAAGGTGATTAAATTTTGAAGCATAACTTTTCTAAAAATACCAGTGCAGAGTGCCTGTATGTTTCATTCCATTTTTACCCGAGTACGGCGAACCAAAGGAAGAGTTAAGAGTTTAACAGTCTTATGTATTTTGTACGAGGTATGTGAAGGTTCCACCATAGCGTCGCCCTTATTGGTCCGATTTTGCCAAGCGAGCTATCAATCGATTCGCCTTCAGTTATAGAGCGTTACCCGACTAAGCAATTTTTTACCCGACTACGGCGATGCGAAGGAAGGGTTGTGTTTTCTAACTAAAACTTGGTCCTTAGGATTGAGATACCAAGTACACCAGTTTTTAACTCAAACTCTAAGCTATCCAACAGTGAAAAGCGCATCGTAATCGTGCCAATACATTTTAAGTGATGCGCGAACGAACAAAATATGACAGACAGACAGACAGTATTTAAAAATATGTTATATTCTTGTTCAGTAGCTTATTTTAAGTACCTCAGATCACTTTTTTTTAAATTAACTTCATCGTACAAATTCAAATTATCGTCGTTCTTATTGATTTATTAAAAGTATAGATAGATAGATATATAGATAGATAAAGATTATAAGTATAGATGACACTTTATACCTGAAGACGAATCGATTGATACCTCGTTTGGCAAAATCAGACCAATAGGACCAATAGGCGCGACGCTATGGTGGGACATACACATAAATACATACATAGACAGTTCAATTCATTACCCTTCCCTTGCTTCGCCGTACTCCGGTAATAAAGTAATAATAATGTTGAAGTTAGTTATTGTTGTTAAAATTGTTTAAAAGTTATAGTTTTTTTCTATACCTTAGTCTGGATTCAATTATAACCATCAGAGCATAGATCTAAATTTTTTAAATGTGGTGCCATTACGTACAAGCTACTTGGGCGAGCACCGCATTAATTACATAGGTGCAACGCACACAATTGGCCTCGTTTGGCCTTAGTTAATCGGAGTGGTTTTTGTGTAGCATTAGAGTTTCAGGATTTCTTTTGTACCGACGACGGTCCCTGCGTTGGACCATTATGCCCCACAATAATAACATGGGTATAACAATCGGGTTCATATTTGCTGACATTAATGCCAGTAAGCGTAATAATTCAAGATCTTCGCTGCTGACCGAGCAGGCCATTGAATGTTAAAAAAAATATGTGTCAACTTTAAAATTAAGAAATTAGTTTCATCAGAAAGTTATTACGAAAAGTTTGTCAAAGGGATGATAATTTTGCCAGCTCACAGTAAGGATGAGGTAGTGTAAAATCGTTAATGAACCTATACGATTATCGATATTATTCTCATAGAACTTGGAATCGATAGTTGCATGTTTATGCTGTAAGGTCAGATTATAATACAAAATAAATTATGTTTTTTCTATTAAATTGTCAATTTATTATGATGACTACGAAATCTCTCCAACAACATCGATTTCGCCTCTTTCGTATTTTTATTCGATCAGTCAGCCTATTCAGCGTGGAATGCGCGCGAGTCGAAATCGTTGTTGCCCTTAAGGTGAAATGGAACAAGGAATAAGAATTTAAAGTTGCTCGTATTTATTAAATACAATGGTGTTATTAGTATCATGTTCTTAATAATTATGAACATGATTTAGGTTGTAAGAGGGCATTCTTTTATGCCGTGTGATCGTGATTTTGGAACGGTAAAAAGGCAGTTAAGGCTCTGCGATTGCATATATACACCGAAAAAGTATGCAGAAGAAATAATGCTGTCCACTCAAACTAACAAGTTCATGATGGTTGGTGGGCAGCATGTTACAAAAAATGCAATATCATTAGAAACTGCAGTGCAAGAAACTAGACAAAGTACATTTCCAAGTATTCAAATTCTACCAATATGAATTTTATTCAATCCTCCCTTGTTGTGGTTTTGTATGGGACTACATTGATGGCCTGAAAGAACGCATTTTTAGCCTGAAAAATTGCAACTCCAGTCATTTAATGACTTTGTCCTTTAAAAAAGCTTTCCCTGGTGGGAAAATGAAATCTTTAATAAATATGATCATTTCTAAAATGAGTTTTAATTCTAATCTTCACTGAGGAGTGTATTTTAATAACAACACAAGTACTGGTCCATATATTTTAATAACAACACAAGTACTGGTCCATATATTTTAATAACAACACAAGTACTGGTCCATATATTTTAATAACAACACAAGTACTGGTCCATATATTTTAATAACAACACAAGTACTGGTCCATATATTTTTGTAACATCACATGTCACATAATTTTATAGTTTTATAAGTAGGTACACATGTCTAAACTTTTTTTGAGGTTGTACTAATTTATTGATGACTAGCTGTGCCCGTGGCTTTGCCCGCGTGTTAATAATATAGTTACCGAAATATTAATTTTAATTTGTTTGATTTCTTTTATTTCAAAGCCGATTTTCGATAGTCTGTGGTTGTTCATTATGCGTGGCACTTTACTATGTGGGCGGTACCCATCAAAGAAGTAAGACATTATTTGTAGTAGGTACATTTTACCGGAAAAATACGAAACTTCGTGACCTGCCAAAATTATTTGTCCTAAATTTGACAGACCATGATACTCTTTTTATTAGAATCGATACTACACTATTATAAAGTAATAAGTACCTAAATAATACTATTTTAGACATCTGCATACAGTAAAGAATCTAATTTTAAAACTGATAGGTAGGTACATAAACATTTTTAGACCGCGATCGTATGTTGATCGTATGTTGCTTTATAAATATTTGCTACTAGCTTACCCCAAACAGTAGTCCGCGCGGACGAAGTCGAGGATGGGTATCCTCGACTTCGTCCGCGCGGACTACTGTTTATCGCGAAAAAAGCATTTTATGTTCTTCTAGGATATTAAAAACCAATGCAAAAGTAGGTATAGCACCAAAGCTCTTGATGTTTTTTGACAGACTTGTTATTTCGTTTCCATGGCAACCGTTCCTTACAGCAAGTAATCAACATTTTCCAGTTTTCCCGTGGAAACTTACAATTTTCCGGGATAAATAGTATCCCATGTTGTATTCCAGGGCTTGTTGTATAAGCTATCTCCGTTCCAAATTTTACCTAAATCCGTCACGCTGTTATCGAGTGAAAGTTCCCCAAACAAACAAACAGACAACGTTTCACATTATGGATGTACAATGCTGAAAAAAAAAATGTTCCACCATAGAGTCGCCCACGGATGTCGCCCGATTTTGTCAAGCGAGGTCATCCATTCGTTTTCATCGCAGGTGTGTCAGAATTTTAACCGACTATAGTCGGATTTTTTGTTTTTGAACTTAGTCTTTTGTCATGTTATCAACCTAAAATCGTGCAGTGACTTTTGCAATGTAATAGTAATTAGGGTTCGAATTGTAATAGTGAGTATCCGTCGAACTCCCAGCGGGTTCAAAGGGAGGGTTCGTAATCTACCTGCCACAGTACTACTACTCTAACATTTACCTGTTTCGAACACCGATTCTTTGAACCTTCAATACGTAAATGGGATGTAAAGTGAGCTTTCGGGATTTTTCCTACATAAAATAATGTTTACGTATGTCTCGAGTTTAACAATAGATCATGTTTTTTGCGTCGGAAAAACTTTGACCGCAGTCGAAAACGAAGTTAAGTTAGTTACTGCGTAGAACTTGAGACATGCGTATACATTATACATATGTATCTGGAAGGGCGTACGAGGAGGCGCGAAGTACCAAAGCTTGTAAATATGGCGAGTGCGAGCGGTGTGAGCTTAGGCTAACGAGTATCGACGTCGGCAGTTCGTACCCGATGACCTGAAAGACGACAAGTACTGGGCGCGGCGGCGGAAGAACAACATGGCGGCCAAGCGGTCCCGCGACGCACGCCGCATCAAGGAAAACCAGATTGCTCTGCGCGCCGGATACCTCGAGAAGGAGGTTCGTAATATTATGTCCATCCCTAACGGGCTCGTTTTACAATTCGTGTGGACCGACACAAAACTATTATCAATTTACCAGTAATCACAAACCGTCGTGGGATTATTAACTGTATTGCATTTCATTAATTTCACGAAGGTGTGAGCCGTGGGCTCGATTAGGTTCCATAATCATCACCGAAATATTTTTAAGTGGAAGTTTATTTACAATGCTCGTGAGCAACGCTTATCAAACCTACTCGTGTCGTGCGTTTATGTATTGAAGTTAAGAATGCAGGATGTTCTATAATCTCGGTCTCGGCACATTTCAGAATATGGGGCTGCGGCAAGAGGTGGAGCTGCTGAAGAAGGAAAACCACATCCTCCGGGAGAAGCTGTCCAAGTTCGCGGATGTATAGAAGGCGCGCGCGCGTCCATAGCACAAACACGCCACATGTGAGTTTCCCACACCCTCCTACGGTGCTTCAACTTATAGAGCCTGTGGGTTTTTAAAAGCTTTTATTTAACTTCACTTTTATGTATGTATCTATTTATGTATCTATCTTTGTATCTATATATGTATCTATGTATCTCTGTCTATCCTGGAATCTTGCGACTCAAATTTCGAGCACTTCCCGATTAGGAATCCTGAAACTTTCAGGGTAGATCACAAATTGCAAAAAAAAGAGATTTGAAAAAAGAAACAATTTAAATAGTGACAAAGCAAGTAAAACAAATAAAAAATGCACCAACTCAGTTCCTATCAGATCTTTACAACGTCTCACAACAAGCAACACACCCTCACACGTCGTTTTACAATTTGCCGCACACCCTACCATATTTTTTGCATGATCAGGTTACTTCCTTTCTAAAATCCTTTCTAGCATTAAGTCGTACTTGTACACCTTTTGTGCTGTAGCATTAAATAAATAACGTCACTTATTGAGTTGCTAGATTTGATCGCGACCATCTCTGCAATCATAGTGGCATCTAAATAAAAGTATACCACCAAATTATGAAAACAATCAGAACTCCTCCGTAACATCAAAGTTACAATAAATACCAAACAAGCTTCATACGAAATCTCTTCCAGGTGGATCTCTTAGAGGCAATGTTATAGGATGTACAGAAGAGAAGGAAAATGCTAATGCATTTAATAGTGGTGTGGCAATATCAATATAATATTATATTACATTACATCACATTAATGGAACAAACATATTTAATAATAGGTTTTACCCGCGGCTTCGCTCGCATGTTTTTTTTTCTCGTAGTTTCCTAAGTTTACCATGTATACACGGTTGTCAGAAGCCTAATGACAAACAATAGCTTATAGACTATGCTGACGATGGACGTCTTCCTCACGGGCTGCTTACGCGCGCTTAGACGTGCTGCATACGCTAAGCATTTGCGGCCTGTGTACTTCTGCACACGTGAATTGCACAATATAGTTAAAATAAACCTTTGGCCATTCTCCAAATTAATATCCAAATGTACCTCCTTCCGACGGGGAGGAACTTTGTGAATAGAGAAGATCAAGGTATGAGCACCAAAATGCTTCAGCATTATGTAACCACCACCAGATTGTAATTTGACATTCCTCGCCCAGTGAAATTTTATTTTTACATTACTTTCAACTTCTATACCGCAGGGACCTTTACGTCTTTCGGGATAAAAAGTATCCTACATATAAGGCATTGTATAAACTATGACTGTGCTATGTCATGTTGAATCAAAATTCGACTAGTAGTTTCAGCCTGACGCGTGATTTTTTACATAACTTTCAATCCCTATCCTTCGGGAACACTTTACTTTTTCGAGATGAAAAGTAATCTAAATGTTAATTCATAACATCCGCTATAATTTGCCAAGTTACATCAAAATCGGCCCGATGGTTTCAGCGTGATGTGTTTTCAAAGAGACAGACAGACAGCCAGACAATAACAAAAAAATACCTGTTTTGGCTTCCATAGTGATAATGAAGTTTATCAAATCAAATCCCAGTTACAGTTTTATTATAGTACAGCAATACACCAACATTTGATCAAAATTTCTTCACCCGTCAAAAAGTTTTTTATTGATTGCTCGGCTTCTACTTATCGGATTGAGATATTAAGTATTTCCGTTTTTAAGTTAAACCCTAAGCTATCCAACAGTGAAAACCGTATCGCAAATGGTCCAATAGTTTTTACGTGATGCGCGAACAAACGTACAGACAAACAGATAGACACGATTTAAAAAAATGTTATATTCTTTTTCAGTAGCTTATTTTAAGTATCCAACACCATTTTTTTTTAAATTTTCTTTGTACTTACTTTTTCGTACTTATTGCTTTATTATAAGTATAAAAGAAATATATATAGATACATAGAAATATAGACTAACTAACCCCTCTTCGCACGGGTAGCTAAGGGTTTCTCATTATATGTACACAATTGTGCAAAGCTAACATATAGAAATGTATTTAGAAGAAACCTGTTCTGTGTGTCAATGCCCACTGTCCTTACCTGTTTTTAATAATGCATTGAACTCTGTTAATTTTGATACCCTCCTAGCTTTATTATGCTCTATTAACGTATTTCCATCGGTGATTGACTGGTTCCATAATTATTTGTACGGACGTCGGCAGCGTATCCGCTTTGATGATTATTTTTCTTCTTGGTGTGATTTGAGTGTCGGTGTTCCTCAGTGTAGCGTGCTTTCTCCTCTTCTTTTAGCAATATTTATTAATTCTATATTTTTTTCTCACTTCTTCCTACCATCTCTATGCAGACGATCTCCAAATACACTCACAGGCCTCATCTGACCACTTAACTGAGGCTATTAATAACGCCAACGCTGTTTTTTGTTCGCATAGCAAACGAGCAGATCATATGGTCTAATAGTGAATCCTATTAAAGCTCAGGCCATCGTTATAAGAAGCTCCAAAACGATCAGTAAAATTGATTTATCAACACACACCCAAATAGTATTTGGTGGAGTTACTGTAACATTTAGTGCTCAGGTGAAAAACTTTGGGATGATAATTGATAGCTGTTTATCTTGGGGACCGCAACTGCAATTGGTTGGCCGAAGAATATTTGCTTCTGCAGCCTCTCTGAATAGATTTAGATTACTTAACTTTTTACTAACTGCGACTAAAGCTGCGCTTGCTCAATCTTTCCTACTTCCCATTCTTCACTATGCCGATGCCAGCTACTTAGATCTTACAGAGGAGCAGCTGAACAAGCTTGAGCGTCTTTAAAACTTCTCTGTAAGGCTTATTTTCGGACTACGGAGATACGACCATGTTTCTGAATTTCGTACAAAGCTCAAGTGGCTCGCTATTCGCCTTCGACGGAATACTCACATTCTCTTTCTTCTCTACAACATTTTCTTCAACCCTTCTACTCCCCTCTATCTCAAAGAACGATTCCAATTTCTTCATTCCTCCCACTCTCTGTCTCTTAGATCATCAGAAAACTTAGTCCTCCAGACTCCAGTATACACTACTTCCTTCTATGACTCCTCATTTTCTGTCCAAGCTGTGCGCCTCTTGAATGCCCTTTCAGCCGCCATCAGAAGTGCACAATCTATTGAGGCCTAGTTATTTTTACCTCTCCAGCTCCTCAGCGGCTGTAGCAATATCTCAGCACTGATATATTATGTCATTCAGTACGTATAAGTACAAATATATATTTGTATTTATCTAAGTTTATAAATACACTTATAGGTATATATTTTAACATAATATTTAGGGCGTATTTCCGAAGCACCGGTAGAGTCAGAAGGGTATTTCCTTTTCCAGTGTGAGATTAAACTCTTGTTCAGGAGATGTTAATTTTGACTTGTAAAAGTGCTATTATTTTTGCCTATTTACAATAAAATACTTTGACTTTGAAGTAACTGTTGTGTAGTTTATTTGCATATTTTTTTTTAACTTAATATTGCCACTCTACCCCTTTTTTTTAGCAAGTACTGCTATGAGCATTAGGACCGCCCATTGTACCAATTGTTTATGTAACTTCTATTTTCTGTAAAAAAAAAAAACTGTGTGTCAATAAAGTGTTATTGTATTGTATTAGAAGCCGACGGATGCCGCGGCAAGCCCGCCGCGCCCCTGCCGCGTCGCTGCCGCGCCGCCGCCGCGCCGCCGCTGCGCCGCTGCTGCACGGCCGGGGACTCCCTCGTCGCACTCGTTCTCAAACGCCCGCTGTTCCGTTTCCCGTTCTGAGCGCTTCGATTCGCTCGGCGGTCATCCCGAAGACTCATAGTGCGAGACTTAAATATAAGTAAATAGATCTAAGAGCGGCGATAGGTCGATGACATAACCGTCGAGTGAGATGAAGCGAATCGAAACGTTTCCGCCGTGTGACTCTTATCTTAAGTTTAATAAATAATTGTTGTCGCAGTTACCGTAACTACTTAGTTTAATAGGTGAATCGTAACCAAAGTTCCGTTCGAGTTCTGATCTATCGTCGCGTTTGATCCGCTCCGACCGGGTTCGTCGTTCGACAGGGTTATGCGACGACGCACGGACCAAAATTTTGAGTAACATTGACGTTTTAAAACAAAATAATTGTCGCGTCCCGTCCCGAGCGTGCGTCGCGCTCGTACCGTCTCGCCGCGGCGACTCTGCGCGGATCTAATGTATTAAGTAAGTTAATGTTGTTGAATATTTATATGTGGAAGGGGCAGGGGCGCGGCGCCGGCGACGGACCGCGCCGCATGCGGATTGCTCAAGCGGCTCGCGCACGCATGCGCAAGCAAGTGTAGTGGCTGCGTCTGTATATAGTTAGTTGTAATAGGACGGACCGCGCTCGCGCTACCGGCCTCGCTTCTGTCGTAGCATAGTAGGACCGCTCCGTATGAGATTAGTGCTGGACTAACACTCGAGTTTCCGTAGTGAGCGAACACTAGTACAGTTTCGAGTTTAATTAGTGGATAGTGTAAGTAGTGTGTAGATTCCGTAGCGTAGTTGTTATTAGTCTATTTTTGTTATGGCTGTAGTTGTTAACGTTTTTGAAAGTTTATATAATTTTTTTAGTTAAAAGAAACTTGCAATACTATCGATATGGGTAGGACCCACCGGACGCGCAGAGAGTTCGGGCCGTGACGGCACAATGCGTGTCGGCGTGATCGCCGGCACGCATGCGGCCCGCCTTGGCTCGCACCGCCGCCGTGACGTGACTGCGTCGAATGCGTCGTCCTCTGAATACGTTTTGGACGTTTCATCTGCACTATATTTGACTCGTGCTAATTATAATATATATAAATTTATATATATATATATATATATATATACATATTTTTGTAGGTTTTTGTCGTTGATATTGAGTCAATTGAATGTTTATTGAATTGAAGAAATATAATGTTTATAAACTAAAGACTAAGAAGTTGTTGCATTTGAAAGTATTTTATGAATACAAAGCGAGAACAATAAAACGTTTTTTCTATAAAGGTTTACATTATGAGGGATACGATAAGGTGCGACGGTCGATCTTTCAATGCACTGTTTCATATCAAATATGATATATTATATTATTATGTAATATAACTGATGTTACACGGCCGCTCGCCGTATGATAATCCATCTTGTTTGTTAAAGAATATACAATAACTGTGCAATATTGTGTATAATATGTTATATATTCAATGTAATATAAATTGTTCGCCAGAAATTGTAAAATGGATTTATGGTTATTAAATTATATGTATATTAAGGTATCGCGTTTAGATGGAGTCGTAACTATGTGAGAATGTTGCACGGTACGCGTCCTCTCGCATTGGCGTTGCGACGCGACGAGATGAGACGAGCGGATGCACGTCACTTCCGCGCTGCGCCGAGAGGCGCCTAGAGAACTATCAAATTATCTAAAAACTATTACGGAAACATGCATCGATTGTTGTACATAGAATAGCACGTCTCCCCTTGTTGCGTCACCGCCAGTGTGAAGGTCGGGCGGCACGGGCCCGGGCGGGTGGCCGCCCCTCAGTTCTCGCCACTGCGCCTGCGTTCCATTCACGGTTCGGTTCGGTTCTCGGCCCTCGCGCCTCGCGCTCGTCGGCCCGAGACACACTCCCAGGTGTCGATACCATAAACAACCTACAACGACCTACGGCCGTCGTTTACTTCGTTTATTTAAGTAGTGCCTATTTCTTTTCGAAATTAATTTATATGGTTCAATGGAATGAATAAATGTTAATTATTTTATTTATGTTGCGTTTTGTTCTACTGAGGCGCGCGGGGCGAGCGAGAGGCGGTGCGCGCCCTGCGTGCGCTGCCGGGTGCCGGGGGCAGCAACCTCACGGCCTCTAGTGGTTTTATTGCTGATAGATTATTTCGATCGGTGTTTTATGTAATAAATCGTGGTTAAAATACCTTGCACATAACACGAGTTTTCCTTCCCTTCTCCTTTTTGTCCCGTGGCTATCCGAGCTGCGCTGCGACCTCGCTCGAATACTATCCTGCGACCATAAAGTTAGGATTTCACTTCTGGCTTGTGACGTTGTTCTCGATTTGTGCTCAACGCGTCGAAGCTTGATCTCAGTTTTCAACGCAAGCTGTGAAACGCAAAGACCGGAACCGAGTCCATCAGTTCTATAAAGCAAACTTAAGCATGTGTATTAATTTAAAGTTTTAGATAAGGGTGTATTAATTTAAAGTTTTCGCCCAGCAATTGAAAAGGCCCCATCTGACGAAGCTAAAAACATAATCTGGCAATACCGTCATCTCACAGCCGGAGATTCTCTCCGAGCTAGAGGACTTCTAAAGCCGACTACGACTCGCATGCTCTGCGACCCAAACCCGCAATGAGGATTCCCGAGCCACATTGAGCCGCCACTGTACCGACGACCCGCCGGAAGACGAAATCGAGAATAGCCCTCAAGGAGCTTAAAAATGAAAAAGCCCCAAGGGAAGACTTAGGAACTTTTGAAAGCGGCAGGAAGACTTGTACTTCGAAAGTTCCAGAAGCTGTTTAACTGCTCTGAACGATGCGAGAACTCCAAACACGTGGAACAGAAGCATATAGTAGTTTTGTTTTCAAAAAAGGAGATAAAAAAAGGTTTTCACGTTACGGCTCGATGAACATCTGACGCAACTGGTAGAGGAGCTGGGGCACATGAGATGGCACATTCTGTGGTTATATGAAGTCCGAAGAGAGGGAGAGGATACCGTAACCTTAGAGTCGGGCCATCTTATGCATTTCAGGGAAGGAGACCAGCAATCCTATAGTGGTGTCGGAATCCTTGTCAATAAGGTTCTGTCTGACAGCATTGTAGAAATCTCCAGTGTTTCGAATAGGGTTGCGTACCTCGTAATGAAATTAACCGAGAGTTATAGCCTCAAGGTTATTCAGGTAACGCACTGACTTTAAAACACTCGGTTGATGAAGTAGGTGAATCGGTAGTAGCACAACACGAATTTGGCAGCAGAAATCACAGGGAGCAAATGCTAGTCAACTTCCTGGAGAAAGAAGGACTGTTTTTAATGAGATCATTCTTTAAAAAGCAGCTCAAACGGAAGTGGACGTGGCAAAGTCCCAATGGTGTGATGAAAAATGAGATTGACTTCATCATATCGGATAAAAAGCGCATATTCAGTATGTCTCTGTGATCGCTAGGTTTAAAACAGGGAGTGATCACCGACTTGTCCGATGCACTCTGGATATTGCTTGCAAGCTTGAACGTCTCCGTTAGATGAAGTCCACGCACCAACCTAACCTGCTCCAAACCGTTGTTGGATCCAAAACATTTCAGTTGAAACTGGAAAACCGATTCGCTGCCTTATAAAGCACAATTAACGTTTACATTGACAAGGAACTTGACCAAGTATGTGGTGGGAATCCTGAGGTAAGAGGGAAGAAGTTCTGCGAGATGCGGCGTATAGGCAGGAAATCGAAAAAAATAGATGGTCACTGCAGCTCATTGGGAAACGACGCGAAGATCCAGCAGTCACTTTGTCAGATCTGCGGGCTTTGAATAAGCAAATATCAAAGCTGGTGAGGCAAAACCTCCGACGCTCCAATAAAAACGCTATAGAAGAAGCAATAGAGCGAAATCGGGGGTCAAAAGTCTTCGTACAACTGCTTGGTCGAAGCCATTTGACGAAGTTGACCACATCAAGCGGGAAAGTTGTCGTTTTTAAGCCGGAGATTCTCGCGGAAGTTGAATATTTCTATGGCCGACTGTTTGTGTCACACGCGTCATAACCCGAATCCAATATTGATGATTCCAGAGCCTTTCTGACCCGCCACTATACCGAAAAGCTGCCAGAAGTCAGCCTTGACGAAATCGAGATGGCTCTGAAACAGCTCAAAAATGGAAAAGCCCCGGTTGAGGAAGGAATTACAAGGGAGCTCCTGAAGGCAGGAGGTACTCCCACGCTTAAAGAACTTCAGCGTATGGTCACTCCATGAAACAAAAGTGTGGTCGTCCTGTTTTTCAAAAAGGGTGACAAGACCCTTCTGAAAAACTATCAGCCCCTTTCCCTCCTGAGCCATGTCTACAAGCT
Source organism: Alsophila aescularia (assembly GCA_946251855.1). Classification (NCBI taxonomy): domain Eukaryota; kingdom Metazoa; phylum Arthropoda; class Insecta; order Lepidoptera; family Geometridae; genus Alsophila; species Alsophila aescularia. Next base: position 71,715,858 of record OX276373.1, on the reverse strand, counting down.
GTTTTGAGTCATCACGAATCGCCTTGCGCGGAGATTCGACGACAAGCTACGATCCCCCATCCCTTTTATAGCTAAGAACCATCTCGGTCACATCAGCTTGCAAACGGAAAAAACCGCATCAAAATCGGTCCATTCGTTTCGGAGCTATGATGCCACAGACAGACATACACACACCATGGATTAAAACAATTAGCCAAAACCCTTGGTTGGTCGGGGCCATAACGGTGCTTTTAATGAAAAAATAATTAAATCATTGTGTAGTTAAAAACAATTTAAAAATATGTGTTATTATGCCACCATTTTTGAGTTCATACTCCGGATTTTACGATATGAGTGTAGATAAAACAATATTATAAGTTTAAAGTTATTAATGTCGGATTATTATATAGACAAACTCTAACATCAGAGGCCAGCACTACACCTATACGAAAAACAAACAAACATTATAGAGACCGTAAATTTTGGGTAAAAGGTATCCATACCGCCGACGACGCGAAGCTAGTCTCTTCCGTGTATTTTCCCAAAATGGGCTGATTATGTTTATAATTATTTTAGTCAATGATATGGTGTTCTCTATCAGGACATTGGATTGGCTGGGAACGGCGGACTCCAGGAAATAGTTATTCTATGCTCCAGGTTAAATTTTTCGAAATTTAGACCACTTAGAGCCGTTGCACTGAAATTGATAAAGTACACAGATTGATTTTCTACATCATTTATTTTTAGAATAAGATAGGTAGAAAAAAGTTTTTATTGGCACAACAAATAAAATATACAAAAATATAATTAGTAATACAAAATAACATGAGCATTACAAGCTATGTGACTGTACCAAAAGGGCCAGTGCTCAGCAAAAATGTCCAGTGCTAGACACTGAACACTGGAACCATAAACCTGAAAGGACCTGAAGGTTTATACTCTGGCCTTCAAACTTAGTACTATACAAAATAAAAAACAAGCATGGTGTTCATATTAAAATACCACATTTGGTTTAGTTCCAGGGAATATCTTTTCACCGCAATCTATTTTGCGTACTCACACCATCTTGGTTAATATCAATGTTAATATCAATGTAACCGAACCAAAACAACAAGCCATAAAATGAAAAAAATAAAAAAACGCCTGCCGTACCAAAAAAGATTTTATATAAATTATATATTATTGGAATGTGCCTTCAATTTGTTATCCATATTGTAAAATTAGATATATATTTTTCGCCTTTCAATATTGAGCCATACTGCCGCAATATATTTTTTTTTTCGAAATATTTATAGCCCATTTTACTCGGGATGATATAAGAGTTCTAACGTGTTACCCCATACACCCAAATTTGTTCCGGCATTTAAAAGTTATGGTCCAACGTCTCGTTACTTTTTGACGTTTTTTGTATGGCGTTTATGTCAAAAGCTGACGGACAGTAAGCGAAAACGGTTCGTTTTAAGTTATAGGAACCGGCCATTTCTATACTTATTTTTAGTAAAAAATACTCATTACTTTATACGAGTGTAATTAGCTTGTCTTCCCCCAATCTCTGCTTCTGCTCATCAACATCTATTTCGGGTATATTATCAAGTTCAAGTGTGGCTTGGTAATAAACTGGACCCAAAAGACTGGGGTTGGAAGTTAATTGACAATACTTTGGAACCAATTCAGACTTTACTATCTATTGAGGTCCTGTTATTTTTAATTTAACAGGACCTCAATAGATCATGGAATAGGCATACCGGGGAAACAACGTTAAAAAAAACGCACCAAGTACGAATCCTCTCAGGTGGCGTGGAAACGTGTACATATTATGACGAACACAACATTTCAAATTTCAACTTTTTGAATCGCTATATCTCAGAAATGGTGATTCTTGCGGAAAAAAGCGTTATAATATTTTTATTAGATAATTGCACGATCTACAAGTTTTATCTGACATATTTTTATGATAAAACATACCGTTCAGCTGAAAATTTCAAAAAACACATTTTTGCTAACATTGACTTTTGCAGTTGTGTGATCGATAGGGACTTTTCACATTTCATTTATAATGGTGTCCCTAACGTTCGTACCAATTTTACGCTACGTTTATCACCCCTCTCCCTTACTCCCCTCCCCCCATTCCCCTCCCCCCACTTCCCTACCCCCTTCTACCCCCCTTTTCTCAACTTCCCCGCTCCCTATATAACTTAGAACCATCTCGTTCACATCACCTTTCAAACATAAAAAACGCTTCAAAATCGGTCTATTCCTTTGGGAGATACGATCCCCCCCGCTTCCCCTTTCCCCTATTATAGCTAAGAACCATCTCCATCACATCAGCTTCAAACAGCAAAAATCACATCAAAATCGGTCCATTCGTTTGGGATCTACAATGCCACAGACAGACATACACGGATACACACCCTAAATTTATAACACCCGTCTCTTTGTTCTGGGGTGAAAAATCACCAAAAGATGCGTGAACCTTGTGTTAACAGATGGTGTGTTCAGTTGGGAAACTACAATTCTTCAATGATTCATAGTGAAAAGAGAATAATACTGATTTATGTACAGAAATTGATGTTTTGACTATGAAGAGTTGGCACACACTGAGCTCCAGCGTCTTGATATAGGGTCACGGTAGGATACCTATAGGGGTTCCGAAGCATAACCTATAGAACCGAGCGCTCTGTGCTCTCGCAGCCAGGATACTAAATGTCTTAGCAACACTGCCCCAACATGATAAGCAGTCGGCTATAAGGGATTGACACAACAGCTAGTATACGGATTTAAGGGTGTCAATGGATACTACATGTCAGAGATTCCACATTACATTAATTACTAGTCTCTTAGTCTTATTTTGGATATCTGGAGTTTCAATATATGCATTTGCAACGTAAGGTTCTCGTCGATGTGGCCTCCAAGGTATTTCATAACTTTAGTGCGCTTTCACGAATCACAACATCATTGCATCATCATTTATTGCTCAAAAAAATAAATGAGTTCTATTTTAATTGTGGTGTTTTAGTAGGATATTACCTTATTTTAGTCAATACAAGAAAAATATTAAAAAAGTATTATCAAAGCAAAAGTGATCAATATCACTATTGATTCATCATTGCGCAACAAATACTGATCGTAAACAAAAGTAGTTTCTCTTCTTGCTTCTTTTCAGCCTATATTGTCCCACTATTGGGCATAAGCCTCCTGTCCTTGACGCCACCCCTTTCGATCTTGTGCTTTCCACTGAAACTGTTATCCAGAAACTCTGGCTATGTCATCACTCTTGATTACCTTCCCGTGGCCACCACTCGGTGACTGCTTTGGTCTACCTTCCGTCGTGCCGCCGTGCAACGTGTCCCACCCATCCCACTTAAGCTTGGCATTTAGCATACCGACATCCTCGACCTTCGTCCTTCGGCGAATTTCGATATTAGTTACGCAATCCAGCAGCTTGATTCCTAGCATGGCGCGCTCCATTGCTCTTTGGACTACTTTAATCTTGTGGATGTTCTTCAGAGTGAGCAATGTTTCGAAACTATAAGTGAGGATTGGAAGGACACATTGGTTAAAAGCCTTGGTCATCAGGTTTTGCGGAATTTTAGCCTTGATTGTATCAAGTTTCCCAAAACCATCCCATCCTAGTTAAATACGATTGATTTCTGAGAGTCCTGTCCAAAGGATAAACGGTGTTCGAGATGTTCACACCTACATCTTCAATCTGGTTGCTACCTACGAGCACATGATATGTTGGCACTAAAATATTGGTCATAATCTTTGTCTTTGCATTGTTCATCACGAGGCCGAGAGATGCTTCTTGAAGTTGTTCATGCATACATGTCAAGTCATCGACATTTTTAGCTAGGATTCAAAAAATCTCAGGTGCGTCATGCAGCTGCCGTTTATGTTGACCTCTCGCTGCAGTCTAGTGTTTTCGTAAAGAGCTTGGGCGAGAGAGTGTCACATTGCACACCCCTTTTATTAGAAACGGGGCTGGTAAGTTTGTGCAGCGCACCTGCAACGTTGTAGAGCTATAAAGCTTCCGGAGGATATCCACATATCGTTCATCAATATTGCATCGATGGAAAGAGTGAAACCCGTCCCAGTTATCGACACTGTCGGATGCCTTTTCGTACTCTTCTCCATCAGCTGCCTGACTGCATGGATGTGAATTTAGTTGAGTACACACTCCGGAAGCCAGCTTGCTCCACAGGTTGATAGTCATCGAGGGTGCGGGATAAAAAAACGATGCACAAAAAATAGTGTATTTTATACACGGATGAAGCAAAAGGTGTCCACCAATAGAGAAAGGCTTAAACACACCTCTGAAAGATCTCTTCGAGCGTTATGAAGAAAGAATAAATTTATGACTGACCAAATGCGTTTCACTATCTGCTCTAATTTATTTATATAATTATCGACGCACAAAGATTTTCCATGAAGAAGCGGTCATTTTGTTCGGATTCTACTCTCCACTTGACTGTCGCAACAACTTTTTTTTGCTACTAGTTTTCAGGTTTTCAGGCAGATATGCATAACAGGCACCTATTAGAATAATGAATTCCTATTGGAATAAAAACCTTTGTAATGTAGTAAATGCTTTATTCTTCTGCTAACGTTCCTGTGCCGTCACTTCAGGCTAGTACCGTTTGTTCAGAGCCGCGCCTGGATCCAGGGCAGGAAGGAGGTGACGCGCGCGTACCCACCCGGGAACCCGATGTCGCATCCGCCGGCCGCGTGGAACGATGTCACGCCGATCTGCAACGGAAGTGCACATCAGTGTCAGTACCTGTTTGTCAGTACTAAATATAGTAGGATACGCACATTTTTACGATTCCTTAGTCATGCCAATAATAAAGACCAACAATGAAACCTGCATATCAATCGGTCCAGTAGTTGCCGTTCCATCACTCACCAGATACGTCTCCCCGCTGAGAGTGAGTGCGAGCGGCCCCCCCGAGTCTCCGCCGCAGGGCCCCACGCGGCCCTGTCCGCTTGTGCATATGGTGCTGCTGATCACGTTCCACCCGTACACCGTCGCACAGTCCAGGTTGTTCACCACCATCACGCTCACTTGCCGCAGCGACTGGTTCGATGTAATCTGGTCGCCTGCAACACCGATCAATATTAGAATACAAGTTGGACTGGATTAAAAGACAAGCTTTAAACCATTGAATTAGTCTGTACTATGTATATCTATGCAATAAACGTATTTTTGGAACTGTTTAGCATTAGGACTAAAAGAGTTGAACCTCGGAGTAGGTACATTGACAAAGTTTCTGCAAATTAGCAGATTCTCAAGTATCACGGTTAAGTAAACAGTACATTACTGCCCTCCTGCAGCATCAGGTTTTACGAATTGATGCTTGAGATTACAAAAAATACAATCGAGTTGAGAATTTTCACTTTGAAGCCATAAGGCAGTGCAGGAGTGTGGTGTGGAGGTATGAAGTGGAGATGGTGAGTCTGGTGACGGAACTCACTATCTGTGGTGACGCCGAAGCCGGCGACGACGGCCCAGCTGTACTCGAACGTCAGCCATGACATGAAACTGGCCGGCAGCAAGATCGGTCGGATCACGTCTGCAAAAATAATACAATAGATTCAAATTCTGTTTTTAATTCCCGACGCAGAAAGGAGGGGTTTTATAAGATTGAGGCCTTTGTCTGTCTGTGTTTCTGCAATTCGGTCTGTAGTATGCTCCCAAATAGAAGGAGCGATTTTAATTTGGTTTAATTCATTTGAAAGCTGGAGTTGGCGAGATTGTTCATAGCTTTGTTTGAAGGAAATCGGTGCAGTCGTTCCCAAAATAATTAGCTTTGTTCACTGTTTATTGGCCAAATCTCGGAGTTTATAAATTCAAGAAATTATGGCTTTCTTCGTTCCAGTAATATGATGTCTGATGAGTAGCAAATGAATATTATATGTGAATCTGTAGAATCAAAAACATGTGTTGAACATTGTAAGACTGTTGTTAACTATGTGTGGTCGGGGGTTTCTTTGACCAACAATAATGGAAGAAGTTTTAAAAAACATAACTTTTATTGGCTAGAGCTTTAGTTTTTTAATTGCATTTTAATTTTTTAGGGTTCCCTTAGCAAAGAGTCAAAATAGAGCCCTATTTCTAGCCTTCGCCGTCCTAGTTTTAAAAGGCCTGTTATATTTTGAACCGTATTAAGCAGATCATTGAAATTTTAACAGATATTTTTAATTATTATGGTGAATATCATTTATATATGTATACTTAAAATAAGGCAGTAAGTAACAAAATGACTATACAAAAGTCAAAGTCAAATTATTTTATTGTAAATAGGCAAAAATAATAGCACATTTACAAATCAAAATTAACATCTCCTGAACAAAGAGATATACATAAAATATTATAAAAAGATCAAATCAATCCAAATTTAGATAAACTAAGTATTCTTTGAGTTTGAAAAGGAAATTTCCCTTTCATATGCCAACAGAGTTAAATCTCGCACTGGAAAAGGAAATACTCTACCGGTGCTTCGGAAATACGCCCGCTAGAGAAGAGAGCACCACGAAACTCTACGGGGATGTATTTTTTTCCATATTTGTTAATGGTTTATTTTTTTTTCAAATGTCACAATTATAACAAAACATGTAAACTACAAATATCAAAGATAAAAGTGACAATGAGATATCCCACAAACATCAAACAATCAAACTGGAAAAAAACAACGTGATCTCATGGTATGTTTAAGACATCTCACAAAGTACTTTGAACATTTCATACACTTAACGTTAACATCGAAGCTATCACTTATTATTATCATGGAGCTTGGAGACATCAGACCATGCATTTCTGTCATTAATATAATCATTTACATTGTAATACGCTTTCTTTATGAGAATAGGAGATACAAAGAAGATAATGAAGAAAAAATGGTCCAGGGTACTTCAAATACTTCAATCGATAAAAACTAATTGACGGCTGAATGAAATTTAGTATTTTGTACTTTATAGGTACTTTTGGTCCTGGAATAGCACATAGGTTGACCACGCGGGCAAAGCTGCACTCACAGCTTGTAACAAATAAATATATTATAAAATAAAGATACAAGTGCTGCATCTTCGGAGTGCGTATCTGACTCGCATTTGGCTGGTTTTTGTTAATTTCTTAGCATTAGTTTTAAAATATTTTTACGTACCGGAGTACTGCACAAATGGCACGGTGATCATGGCAATGTCATTGTTCAAGTTGTTGGAGTTGTAGCTGGCGTGCATTTCAACGGCGCGGGTCGTAACGCGCGTGCCGCCCGAGAACAGAGTCGTGGAACCCAGCACCACAGTCAGCTCCTCGCCCTGCACATACCACACAGTAAAGTTTACTGTAGTCATAAAGCTAGACATGACAGCTGTGGGGCATGCTGATGAGGGTGAGAGGGTGAGGAGTACGTACCTGGAAGTTTCGGTCCCGCCAGCAGTGCGCGGCGGTGACCAGCTTGGTGTTGGAGAGCAGCGAGGCGCCGCACACGGAGGTAGCACCCACCGTCAGGCGGATCAGGAGCCCCGCCTGTGGACACCACATAACAATATTAACAACTTAAATGCTATAAACGTTGAACAAAAATGTACATATTGAGTTGCTCATAGGCTGTTTATTGCTCAAAAGTTTACTTATCACTTTCAGGTAGGTAAAAGTAAAAAGCTAAATAACTAAAACCCGACTACGAAATAAATCCATCATACGACAAGAATATGATATCCAAAATATTGCAAGCTTCGTGAACACAACGTGCGCGCATTTTGGCATGATAAGTCCTTGAAATTAAAATATTGTTTGATATCATACTTTATGGCCACATGCGTTATATTTTTTGAAATAGTCTTATAAAGCTCTTGAATTTGATCCATGGTAATGGAATCAAGGATGGAAAGAGTCACTCACCAAGTAAGGATGCGCTCCGAGCGGTGCAGCCTGCCCGCCAGCAACCCTGCCGCCGGCGGCATCGCCCGCCTCCCGCGCGCCCTCCTCTGCGCGCTGGATGCGGCGCGCCTCCGGGATGCCGATACGTTCGTGGTAAGACACGCTGATGGGCGCCGCGCCCAGAGCTGGCGCGCACGTCTGCACATACATAACAGTACAATATTACATTGGCCTTCCAAACTTAGTACCACACTTTACTCGTAAAGTCTGTCTTTTCGCGCATCACGTTAAAACTACCGGACCGATTTCGATGTAATTTTCACTGTCGGATATCTTAGGTTTTGACTTAAAACTGGTGTAGGTACTTGTTATCTCTATCCGATGAGTAACAAGCAATTTAATAATAAAACAAAATCTTTTAATTTTAAAAGTGTTATGTTTTGAATAAAACTATTGAAACTATTGCGATGTGATTTTCACTGTTGAATATCTTAGGTTTTGACTCAATAACTGGTATACTTGGTATCTCAATGCGATGAGTAGGAGCCAAGCAACTTAATCCAAACTATATTAATTTTAAAGGTGTACCACACCTTGTACAAAACCTAGTAAGTTTTTAAGGCCAGTGTATTTATTCTGTGATAGTACTATATACGTAACACCAACCGAAACCAAGGACTGAACTAGCAGACTACGCATATCTGCATCGAAGAGTGAGTTATTTCCCCCAAATTCTCGAGACGAAACGAAATTCTCGATCAAATTTCTAATTGGTATACAATAAACAACCCTAGAGTATGCAAGTGTGAGTGTGTAGTTGGTATGCAAGTTTTATCCATCTATCATTGAGATATTGATGTTATTAATGTAGCGTTACTCAATTAATTATTGAAAATGACGTTATTAAGTTAATCTGATGCCTTATTTTAATTAGAGATAAGTTTCTTGTGGCCCAATTACAGAACTTGGTTACAATCGGATTATCACTTTTTTCATAGCAATTTCGACTCTATCGCAAGGCATTAGTGGTTACGATATTGAGAATTCGATTGAAGCCAAGTTATGTGGTCGGGCCCCTGGTCGCATGCCGCCGCGCCGGTGTCGCGAGATATGGCGCAACGACTCAATGCGAATAATTCAAATCTTACAAAACTGCTGGGCCTAATTATCGCGTCAAATACATTCATGTCGAATGTAAACATGGCAATATCTCTACAAAACGGCAAAATATCTCCATCATGAAGTTTTTTTTTACTGATCAACTCCTGCGCTAGGCGCCTCCATATCGTGGACAAGCAGACTTTCACTCCGAGTTCTAAAATAATATTTGGATACATTTTGTGCGGAAAGATGTCACAACACCACATCGTTATACTATTAGTTAATCTGTGACGTTTGGAATCGTATCCATAGAAACCATTCTCTTTCGGTAGCTCGCTCAAATGTTGGGATATAAATGGTATCCTAGCTCACCAAAATGCGATTAATTCGAGCGCTAGCCTTAGCTTAAGACTAGCGCTCGGATGTTTGGTCTTATTGATGATTCATCTGTCCTTCCTTCAACCATGTCCTTGCATCTTTCTGCTAATATTATAAATACGAAAGTTTGTGAGTGAGTGTGTATGTCCAGCTTCACGCTGAAAACGCTCAATGGGTTTAGACGAAATTTTGTACATAGATACTTTAGGTCCTGGAATAAAAAATAGAATGCTTATCATCATCATCATCCACGCGGGCAAAGCCTATATATAGATCCATCTATTTATGTCTACGAAAAAAAACATGGAGTAACCGACAGAGATAGCTATCATTTATTCTGTTATAAGTTTAAATATCCCTAGGACATTAAAAGTAATAGAACACAATATCCCTAGGACATTAAAAGTAATGAAACACAATATCCCTAGGAGATTAAAAGTAATGGAACACAATATCCCTAGGACATTAAAAGGAAAGGAACAACAATATCCCTAGGACATTAAAAGTTAATTAACAGAATAAATAATAGTACGTAATATGGACATCGTAGTGACATTATTCGTTGAGATTATGAAAATCTCAAATTCGCCATATCGATGATATATATGAAGACACTTAGATGGCGGTGTTTTGTGGTTGTGGTTGGTGGCCCGTGTGCGGCTAGGCTTAGAATCCAACGATACCGGGTTCGTTCCAACAATGACTTTTCTAAGTTATGTGCGGTTTTCCTTCGCTCCGTGCTTTGGAGGGCACGTTAAGCTTTCGATGCCGGCTGAATAATAGCAGTAGTTAATCCATGTCAGAGCCCGTCAGGCATCCTGACGAAATATGACACCAGAGGCCGGCACTACCTCATGAAAAGCAAGCAAGCCATATCTTGAGTGGAGACCACAAACGTAGTCTTTATGTTATACGTATGTCTGTGTTTTTGTAGTGGTAGGACTCTTACCAAAGAGGCTGCCTGGGGAAGTACCACTTCATTTCCGTGTTTCAGTTTGAAGGACAATGTTTCCAGCGAAATTACTGGGCAATGAGACTTAACAACCAATGTCTCAGGGTGACGAGCGAAGTGCAGTGATGCGCAAGATTTTGCAACCAAAGTCCTGGGTTGCACTGCAACTGTTATGGACAGGTGTGTCGCTCGCTTACCATCAGGTGAGTGACCTGCCCGTCTCGTCACTTAAAGTTATGTTAAAAAGAAAAAAGTGTGTGTATAACATACTCGTAGTGTAGTCCAGCCAGATGGAGTGTCGATTTACGCAAAGTAGCTGGTAGCAATTGTATGAGAAGAGCAGATCAGGCTCAGTAGCACGCATTAGAAGAGGCCTATTTACACCACTGGACATCAAGCGATGCAGGTGCGGTGCGAGGGGATGATTAACGCTGCTCGATACATACCAGTGCCAGGAACAAAAGGGCGGTCTTCATCTTCACTAGTAACTGTTCACACACTGACTACATGCAGACATGCGAAACTTATATTTATACTCGTACAATAATCATGCTACTAACAATGCGTCTGGCTTCACTCGTGATATCTGAAAACTCGTAGCACGTAGTATCATTTATTATGTGTCATCGGTAAACATAACTAATACATAGCATAGTATTTGGGCACCTCTTGTTATGTTAATTTAACTACTTGTAGCATTGATTTTAACCGACTTTATAACTTGAGTAAGTACAAGCAAGATATAAGCTAAAAAGTACACACAAAGCCTCAAAAAAGTTTAGTTCGGCTCAGTTCTTGAAATGAAATTTGGCACTAGAATTTGATACTCTTGATCAGGGAATATTATATTTTTTTACTGTTCATTACTTTATGGTCTACCAGGAAAGCCATATTGGTTTTAAAAAAAACTACAAAGCCTATGCACCTTACTCGGAAAATAAGTGAACGGATACCTTATAAGTTGAAGTCGGGTAGTTCAGGCGCTGTGTGTCTATCCCTATTGTATTCAACGAACATACAAACGTACATACGAGGACGCTGCTAAAATCATAACCAGTATTCTTCTTTTTATTTAAGAGCCCAGTTTGTAGTCGGTGGAGTCATTTCCAGCGTTCCCTATCTTCGGCCAAAGCTTTGACTCCCCTATATGACATGACATTTATCTTCTCCTTTATACGAGTATGATGTGTAAATTTCCTTCTAGGTCTGCCTCTTCCTCTCTTCCCTTCTACCTTCCTTCTATGACAGTTTTATGACGTTGTCATTTGTCGTATAAGCTGGCTAAAAATCTTTCCTCTTCTCCTTTCTATGGTCGCAATTTTTGTTTGTTGTTCTTGAACGAGTCTAAGTACTTCTTCGTTCGTATTTTTTTCAGTAACAGTACAGTACGTATTAATTAATCATATAACTGGCTGCACCTGCGGCTTATTCCGCATGGTAGTTTTTCTGGGATTTAACGATCGTGTGTGTGGTTCCAAAATCAAAAGTACCAATACACCAAATTACATAGAAGTTCGTTCAGATGCCAAATAGTTTTTCACCGATTGCTCGGCTTTTACTCAAACAGAACAGCTCGCAAACAGACAGACAAACATACACACAATTAAACACATACACATTTACACATATTTTTTTTTCCATTATTTTTTTTTACATTTTTTTTTTTTTATTTTTTTTTTATTTTTATTTATTACAGATTTAAACAATGTTATATTCATGTTCAGTAGCTTGTTTTAGACCAGTTTTTTTATTCATTGTATAGACTTTTTGTAACTGCTTTATTATAAGCATAGATAGAAAGATTTCATAATAATTAATTAATCGTTTCGATAAGTAGTCGGATTACTTCTAAGGATACTTTATTTTATGTTATCGTCTCAGGGTCCGCTGATACCCACCGTACACTAGCTGTGTTCTACGACTCTCACTGCCGCTGTTGAGACAGTAATAGAGACAGCAATTTATCACCTGCGTGGTTTCTTTCATTTTGTAGTCACGACAGAAACGACCAGTCGTATAGGTAGATAGGTACAATGAACGGACTTTTCGCTAAAAGCGCTCTCTTCCAGTCAGCCTTTGCTTAACGGTTTTTGACATGTACTTATCTTTATTTGTACTATTATTAACCCCTTTTCATGATAAATATGTCACAACACCATACCGGAGTACTATTATTTAATCTGTGACCACATTTGGAATCAAATCCATTGAAACTATTCTATTTCGGTCACTAACTCAAAACATCACTACAAGTGCTATAGTAGCTTACCAAAATGCGATTAGTCCGAGCGCTAGTGTTAGCCTAAGACTAGCGCTCGGACTAATCGTATTTTGATGTTTGGTCTTCTTGATGATTCCTCTGTCCTTCCTTCAACCATGTAATTGCATCTTCCTGCTAATATTATAAATACGAAAGTTTGTGAGTGAGTGTGTCTGTATGTCCAGCTTCACTCTGAAAAGGCTCAACGGATTTAGACGAAATTTGGTACATAGATACTTAAGGTCCTGGAATAAAACATAGGATACTTTTCATTATATGTTTGCACACCATTGTTATGGTAGGATGTACTGAACTTTTATAATTGTTATTACCATCTACTAAATTACTACATACATTGTGAATAAATAATTCTGATTCTGATTCTGATCATCATCATCATCCACGAGGGCAAAGCCGCGGGCGCAGTTAGTCATAATTATAAAGATGTCTATAAAAACAAATTTCATAGTTGACATGCTACAAAAAATCCACGGAGTAACCGACAGAGACAGCTATTATTTATCTGTACTATCTATACTATACTATACTATATGTATATTACTAGTTTTCCCGCCCGCGAATTCGTACGCGCGGACTAAAGTTTATCACGAAAAAAGTATCCTATTTTCTTCTAGGATATTAAAATCAATGCAAAAGTAGGAATAGCACTCAATGCTCTTGATGTTTTTTGACAGACTTTATAACTTAAGTACATACAAGCAAGATATAAGCTAAAAAGTCCACACAAAGCCTCAAAAAAGTTCAGTTAGGCTCAGTTCTTTAAATGAAAATTAGCACTTGAATTTGAATTCATGATGATGGAATATTATGTTTTGAAGTGTTCATAACTTTATGGACTACAAGGAAAGCCATATTGGTTTTAAAAAAACTACATAGCCTGGGCACCTTACTCGGAAAATCGAGACGAAGTGAACGGATACCTTATAACCGGTCACGTGTAGCGGTTAAAAAAAAGGGCACGAAACGTGTGTCGGTCGCTGGAGCCTATCTGGGCCAATTGACCCTTGTGTAAGCAAACCGTTTGTTTAGCCACTTGAGAAATCTCTCATATAAACAAAGGACTGTTTTCTTAGAACAGATGAATAAGAAAAGCGTATTAGAATTTATTTTATTCAAACCCGAATTAAAATATTTATAAAAAACGCGGGAAGTTGAAAAAAAAGTCAAAATGAATGTATTTGATATTTTAAATATTTTTTTATTTTAATCTTCTGCGACGACTTATGGTTTTTATCTGTATTAAGGACCTTACAGATGTACATTTCCAACAGATAAAAAATAAAAACAATATGGTCATTTTTTTTTAACAATCTTCTAAATTTGAAACACATTCGAGCAAACATAGGGCGTGATGTTTAAAAATTATTTATGGAAAATCTAGAGCTTAAAGGTGAAATATAAAGATAGTATTGTGTTGCCAAATCTTATTACTAGTACCAAAGAGTATGTATGTCTAGTACCCTAGATTAAATAAATGGCCCTACATTTGATAAAATTTGATAAATCGAAAAAAAAATGCCTGGCTGCTAAAATTGCCAGACGCAATCGGGCCGGTAAAATTTTGCCAATAATCGGGGCTTCATTCATAGAAATGTTTTAATCGATAGAAGTTGAAACGACGATTAATTTAAAATGTTACACTTGTAATCACATAAACATATTTGCAGAATTTGCAAAATATTTCAAAATAAACTTTTTTTTTCTCTCGAATGTGAGCGTAAAAGATTAAAAAATATATGGAATGACTCTGTTTGTTGGCCTTTGGCAGTTAATTGGATAGCCACACGATTAAACTAGCACCATAAACCAAACAAAGAGCCTTTACACCACACAAATTAGAAATAAATCAAAAAGATTGCAAATTTTAAAAAAATGCTTCTCCAGAATCATGCCACACGTTAGGATTTCCAAACTCGCAACTGGAGAAGCGCGCCACACATTACCGTTACCGGTTGAAATCGGGTAGTTCAGGCGCTGTGTGTCTATACCTATTGTATTCAGCGAACATACAAACGTACAAACGAGGACGCTGCTAAAATCATAACCAGTACTTCTTCTTCTTCTTCTTATTTAAGAACCCAGCTCTTGTCGGTGGAGCCATTTCGATTTTTACAACTCAAGAAGTGTTCAATTTTGCTAGATAATAGTTTAATGTTATACCCCGTTTAAACCACACAAGTGGGTTCTCTTTATGCACATACTATACTATATCACGTAAACCAGTTTTTAAGTCACAACCTAAGCTACCCAACAGTGAAAACTGCATTGCAATCTGTCCAGTAGTTTTTACGTGATGCGCAAACAGACAGACAAACATACATCACGATTTAAACAATGTTATATTCTTGTTCAGTAGCTTGTTTTAGACCAGTTTTTTATTCATTGTACAGACTTTTTGTAACTGCTTTATTATAAGCATAGATAGAAAGATTTCATAATAATTAATTAATCGTTTAGATAAGTAGTCGGATTACTTCTATGGATACTTTATTTTATGTTATCGTCCCAGGTTCCGCTGATACCCACCGTACACTAGCTGTGTTCTACGACTCTCACTGCCGCTGTTGAGACAGTAATAGAAACAGCAATTTATCACCTGCGTGGTTTCTTTCATTTTGCAGCCATGACAGAAACAACAGAGACAATAACAGTAGGTACAATAAACGGACTAATCGCTAAAAGCGCTCTCTTCCAGTCCGCCTTTGCTTAACGGTTTTTGACATGTACTTATCCTTTACTTGTTCTAATAATAAACCCCTTTTCAAGATAAATATGTCACAACACCATACCTTGTCCTTGCATTTTCCTGCTAATACAATAAATACGAAAGTTTGTGAGTGAGTGTGTCTGTATGTCCAGCTTCACTCTGAAAAGGCTCAACGGATTTAGACGAAATTTGGTACATAGATACTTAAGGTCCTGGAATAAAATAAGGGATACTTTTCATCATCATCATCCACGAGGGCAAAGCCGCGGGCGCAGTTAGTCATAAATATAAAGATGTCTATAAAAACAAATTTCATAGTTGACATGGTACTATATATTAGTCTACAAAAAATCCACGGAGTAACCGACAAAGACAGCTATTATTTATCTATACTATATGTATACTATATATTTTTACTAGTTTTCCCGCCCGCGCTTCGTACGCGCGGACTACTGTTTATCGCGAAAAAAGTATCCTATTATCTTCTAGGATATTAAAAATCAATGCAAAAGTAGGTATAGCACCCAATGCCTTTGATATTTTTTGACACACTTTATAACTTAAGTACATACAAGCAAGACATAAGCTAAAAAGTCTACACAAAGCCTCAAAAATTTCAGTTCAGTTAGCCTCAGCTCTTGAAATGAAAATTAGCACTTGAATTTGAACTCATGATGATGGAATATTATGTTTTTAAGTGTTCATAACTCTATGGACTACCAGGAAAGCCATATTGGTTTTAAAAAAACCGCATAGCCTATGCACCTTACTCGGAAAATCGAGACGAAGTGAAATACCTTATAAACAGTCACGTGTGTCGATTAAAAAAAAAAGGCACGAAACGTGTGTCGGTCGCTGGATGCCCATCTGCTCCAATCGACCCTTGTGTAAACAAACCATTTGTGTAGCCACTTGAGAACCCTCTCATATAAACAACTGACTGTTTTTTTTAGTCGAGATGAATAAGAAACGCGTATTAGAATTTATTTTAGTCGACCCCGAATTAAAATATTTATTAAAAAAACGCAGGAAGTTGAAAAAAAGTTAACATGTATGGACTAGATATTTTCAATATTTTTTTTATTTTAAATCTTATGAGACGACCTATGGTTTTTATCTGTATTAAGGACAGTTACAGTTGTACTATTCCAACAGTTTTTTTTTATTACGGACTAGGCAATCGTTTGACCACGATCTCACGTGATGGAAAGCGATGATGTGGTCGAAGGTGTAGCACGCTTGCCTAGTAGATACCTATTCACTCTTGACTTGAACACACCGGGGTTATAATTTACCGGAAACACTGACGAGGGCAGGGCATTCCATGCCTTTGCAGTTCTTATAATAAATGAAGAAGCGTAACGCTTCGTTCTTGTGCGAGGTATTTCAACCATGAATGGGTGGCGCTTTGCTGATAGTCTAGTCGTACGGTGATGGAAAGGTGATGGGGGAATCAGGTTGTGCAGTTCTTATGCACACTCTCCATAGTGCAATCTGTAGAATACCGCCAGGCTTGCTACCTCAAGTCGATGCGCCAGACTTTGAAGCTTACTCTTTACCAGAGTGTCATCCCCAATAAGCCTGATAGCACGTCTCTCAATTGAATCCAAAGACTCGAGCTGACACTTGGCAGAACCGTCCCAGAGGTGGCAGCAGTACTCCATACAAGATCGGACCTGTGCTTGATAAAGATTCAAAAGCTGTCCCGGTGTGAAGTACCGCCTAACCTTAGACAAAATACCAAGTTTTTTTGCAGCTACCTTGGCTTTGGATTCGATATAAGACCCAAAATTCAGGTTCGATGTGAGTTCGACACCCAAAAGCTCCAAATGGTCGTCTATTGGTATTGTTACATTTTGGAAAGACGGAGATCGGTGTAGAGGACTCTTTTTAGCAGAAAACAAACACGCTTGCGTTTTAGTAGCATTAAACTTAACCAGGTTAGCATCGCCCCAATCGGACACGGCTTCTAAGGCTAAATTTAAACGGTCTACCATAGCCTCTCTCTGAAACTGGACAGCGTCACAGCTGGCTTGAGCATTGGAAGTGTATCTCTCTCAACTACAGTACTGCCATCAGCATACCCAAAGGTACCGGGCTTCAGAAGGTCATTAATGTGCAGTAAAAACAGTGTAGCCGAAAGAACCGATCCCTGAGGTACACCGGCATTGATAGCTATTTGATCAGACGAGCAGCTCTCTAAAACTACTTAAATAGATCGTTCCCTCAAGAAATCAACTATCCAATTGCATAAGCCAACAGGTAAACCATATGAGGGAAGCTTGTTTAAAAGGCCATCGTGCCAGACCCGATCAAATGCCTTCGATATGTCAAGGGAGACGGCAAGCGCCTCACCATGCATCTCTATGGCTTCGCTCATTACGTGAGTGGCATACGCGAGAAGATCCCCAGTAGACCGGTTTCAGCGAAATCCGTATTGCCGGTCACTAAGAAGATCATTGTCTTCAAGGTAAGCCAAGAGCCTAATGTTTATGACACGCTCCATACACTTACAGAGTAAGGAGGTTATCAAGATGGGACGATAATTGGCCGGATCAGCACGACTATCCTTTTTTGGTACTGGTTGTACATTGGCAAGCTTCCAGCTCTTCGGAACTTTACCTGAGTGAAGAGAGAGGCGGTACAAACGCGTAAAGATGGGAGACAATTCGGGCGCACAGTTTTTCAACACAATCGCTGGAATACCATCAGAACCACTGCCTTGTTCACATATAGAGCTCGAAGCGTTCTGAGAACCTCCTTCTGGCAAATGCAAATTTTGGGCATAAAAGCCCCGCAATGAGGCAGGAAGGTGTCTTGCCAGAAATATCTAGATGCGAGGCTTCTGCAAAAAGAGAAGCAAATAAATTCGCTTTGTCTCCAGCAGTGTGAGCTAGTGTTCCATCAGGTTTCAGCAATGGTGGCAGTGAGGGGCGGCAGAAGTTTTCTTCGACCGACTTGGCCAGGGATCAAAAAGCTTTGCTACCAGCGGGGTATGAAGCCAGTTTGGCCCCAATTTGACTTACGTGATCAAAATGGGCCTTCCTAAGTATATTCTTGCAGGTCTTAGCAGCAACGTTAAATTTTATTTTCTTAGCCCGAATATCAGAAGACTTGCGCTTTCGAGCATCAGCCCAGTCTAGATATGCCGCACGCTTTAGAGCCACAGCATGACCACAGCTGGATCCAAACCAAGGCTCAGCTTTGCTGGAAAGAGTCTTGTCACTGAATGGAATGAAATATTCCATTTCCTGACATATTACCTTTGTAACAGCAGACGCGCAAGTCGACGGGTCTTGGGAGGTGAAACATGTTTGCCGCCAAGGGTACGATGCAAGGAATTGCCGCATCTCATCCCAATCTGCTAAGTTGTATCTCCACACGCGCCTATTTCCCTTAAGGCTAGGATCAGGTGGGGAATATTCTGAGACGGACTTAACCAGGCAGTGATCAGAGCTACCAAGATACTGATACGGAGTATTGGTCTGGTTCAGTCGTCATCAACAGGTCGAGACAGTTGGCAGTGTCACCGTCATGGTCAGGTACCCGCACCAGCTGAGAGAGATCTAACGCCAGAGCAAGCTTCCGCGTCTCTCTACCAGCGTGGGCGGTTTTTTGGTATGGGACAAGCCACTCCTTGTGGTGGGCGTTAAAATCCCCCAAAAACACCAATTGAGCAGACGGGTAACGCTGTTGGGCCACACTTGCCGCCTCACCTAGATAGTCTACCAATAAAGTCGCACCCCGATCTCCGCTGTGTGAGCGGTTGTGTACACACAAGCATACACAATTTTCTCTATGCCCGTGTCCACCAGCACCCAAATCACCGAGAAGTTAGGGTGCTCAAGATTTCGGAGACGCAGACAGCAAATGTCATCACGGGCGTATACACAAACGCCGGCATTTGGCATAAATAGATGCTTCAAGATATAGCCTGGGTAATCCAAGTATGCCGTATCAGCTGGACATCCTATCTGCGTCTCCGACAAGAAGAACAAGTGAGGCTTAGAGGTCTCCAGATAATAATGGACCGGTTGGAGATTGGATTGAATCCCGCGAATATTCGCAAGATCCACTTTAAGTTTGAGGACGTGCATCTACCGTTTTAACTTATATCTTCTTTGGACTTTTTTCATGATGAGTAATTGTAAATAGGTTGGACGAGTAATAGCAAACGAGATGGCTAACCCACGGAAGTCAAGGCATAACTACGCCATTGAAAAACTTGCGCGGAGACTGCGGGGACGCCCGAACCCCCCTGAAATAATTCATCAGTTCCTCACATCCGGCCCAATGGATCATTTCAGGATTATTCACAAGCGGCGGGGCAGCCTTTCGTAGCTGGCTAAACTACTACTTGGGCCCCCTACAACTTGCGGTCGGCCAGCAGAGACCACCGTGCTTCGGATTCCGCTACCCTCCAAAGCAAGGCCTCCGACGCAGAAACACAATGATTCCGATCACGGTCCACCCTTCCAACTCAACTGCATCCTACAACTCATCCGGACGGCTTCCCTGAACATCATGATGGAACACGACAAATCCTTTGGCATCAAGACTTTGTCCAGAGGTGTTTATTTTTGTCTTTTGACAAAGTGTTGTCATATAAAAGGGTGGTCATATAAAAAAGCCGGCGGCCGAAGCCTACCCCTATAGCCGTGTCACGTGTAGGACATCGAGGGCTGAATCCTACGGACGCGAGCAAACAATAAACCCTCAAAAACGAAACAACCCTCAAATTTAAAACGAAATTGTCTGTTTTTTTTAACAATCGACTAAATTCGAAATAAATTCGAGCAAACATCACGCGTGATGTTTAAAAATTATTTATGGAAAATCTAAAGCATAGAGGTGAAATATACAGATAGTATTGTGTTGCTAAATTTTATTACTAGTACCAAAGAGTATGTAAATACTAGTACTATAGATTAAATAAATGGCCCTACATTTGATAAAAATTGAATTAATCGAATAAAAATTGCCTGGCAACTAAAATTGGCATTTAAATTTTGGCAACAATCGGGGCTTCATTTATATAAATGTTTTAATCGATAAAGGTTGAAACAACGATTAATTCAAAATGTTACACTTGTAATCACATAAACATATTTGCAGAATTTGCAAAATATTTCAAAATAAACTTTTTTTCTCTCGAGTGAGAGCGTAAAAGATTAAAAAAATATGGAATGACTCTGTTTGTTGGCTTTTGGCATTTAATTGGATTGCCACACGATGAAGCTAGCACCATAAACCAAATAAAGAGCCTTTATACCACCCAAATTTGAAAAAAAAAACAAAAAGTTAGCAAATTTTTAAAAAATGCTTCTCCAGAGGCATGCCACACGTTAGGATTTCCAAACTCGCAACTGGAGAAGCGCGCCACGCGTTATCGTTACTGGTTGAAATTGGGTAGTTCAGGCGCTTCTCCTAAGTTGATATAGAGACCTTGCTTTGCGCGATCAATTTATAAATGCGAAAGTGTGGGTGTAAGTAGGTATGTTTGTCGCCAATGAGCGTTAATTATTATAGGGGAGACCAGAAGTATAAAATGATCACATAGAGTAAACCGATCTCTCTAAGTTTTGACAAACCAGTCAACGCTATCTATGAAACTACACTAGCACTACTTTCAATATAAGTGAAGTAGATATATATATAGATCTGACAGGAATGGCGGAACGCGCACACGTGAATACTTAATTTTATTGGAGAAAAATTTCATTTCGTTGTTTTTTTGTAAAGTAAGGACATTTTGCCAATGCCCCCGCTATAAAACAACCTATAATGTAAATACACTCCGATCGGGTGACCATGACATCATCGCGGCAAGATAAAAAAATGGCGCAAAAAAATGGTTGCCGCGCAAAACTTATTTTCCGTTCCTTCCTCAACGGTTTGGCGGATCCGTACAAAACTTGGCCTGTGATACGCTGAATATATGTAGCCACTGACAAACCGAACGTAAGTTTTATGAAATTATTATGTAAGGAGTGAGCACCTCGGAAAAATGATGAAGCCAAAAATGGGAGTAGTTTCAGAAAAAAAAACGTATTTTGAAACGAAACCGATAACATACTGTTTTTTTGTTTTATTTAAATACAAGATGAACCAAGCTATCCGTTAACATTAAAACATCAACACAGTTTAGTACAAAAAGTGATCAGAATATTTTCGTGAAAACCAACAAAAATTTCAAAAATTTACGGCTCGCGGAGAACGGCCGTGGTTTCATTTAAAAAAAAAAAACTTCTTTAGTGTTTTTACGTATAATATATATATCCTTTTAAAGACAGAAACACACTTATTCGATAATATATGCGAGATTACATTTAACTCGATCTTAGTAGATCAAACCGTTACAATTAACTTCCGTGTTTTTTTTTGGTTGCTCTAGTGACCAAGGGGGATTTGCGGTTTTGGATCTTGGTCGCTACAGCGCCAAAGGGGATTCAGCGGATAGTTCGTTTTTATATGTTTTTTATGTAATGGCTGTATTACACGAGTGTAATGTTTCCATATAAGTGTTAGAATTTGTGTTGTTTTATTTTGTATTGTTTCTTGACAGTTTTTGTTTTGAGCCAAATGACAAAAATGTCGTTTGGGGTAAAACGATCACTTGTGGTGTTAAGAAAATGATACCGGGATCATCTAACCTCATAATTTTTTGTGTATTTTTGTTGATGCCGCGCATATACAAGCGCAAGACTGACCGTCAAAATTGGTCCCTAAAGGCGATGCAAGCGACATTGAGGGAAGTTGAAGAAGGTACTCCTTACAAAACCGCTGCAAGAACATATGAAGTACCCGTTATGGCTTTGAAAAGAAGAGCAACCCAACCAATAATAAAACAAGATCATTTGGACTCTGATGATGAAGCTGATGATGAAACTGATTGAATTTATTGAACTTCAAAATATTCTAAAGATAAGGGAGAAGAAAGATGGATCCAATGCTCAGTATGCAAGAGATGGAGCCACAATGAGTGCGCTGGCGTAGATAAAATTGGCATGGAACCATTCGTGTGCGAATGGTGCAAATGACGCTGTGTAATAAAATACTAAATAATAATAGGACATAGATGTTTATTTCTATGAATTGTAGGTAAAATATCATAGCATCAGCACGTGTTATCGAAATATATATAGCTGTTATTATAATATTATTGTTAATTTTATCCTTAAAGGGATCATTTTATACCAGTCTCCCCTAATCATTGTACACGCGGTCGTAGCCGCGGGATGCAGCTAGATTTTTATTTAAGATAACACCGGTTAAGTAACGTAGAGGACGTTTAGATCAAGTTCAACGTTAAATCGGATGTGTTCAGCTTACAACAAATTTTGCCATGATTTTGTCAAAATCCTTACAAAATCCTTGCAAAATTCTTAAAGTTTTTTTTGGTCAAATCTTTCTAATCAAACAAACTATTCTAAGTTTGTTTGATTAGAAAGATTTGACCAAAAAAAACTTTAAGAATTTTGAACACATCCGATTTAACGTTGAACTTGATCTAAACGTCCTCTACGTTACTTAACCGGTGTTATCTTAAATAAAAATCTAGCTGCATCCCGCGGCTACGACCGCGTGTACAATGATTAGGGGAGACTGGTATAAAATGATCCCTTTAAGGATAAAATTAACAATAATATTATAATAACAGCTATATATATTTCGATAACACGTGCTGATGCTATGATATTTTACCTACAATTCATAGAAATAAACATCTATGTCCTATTATTATTTAGTATTTTATTACACAGCGTCATTTGCACCATTCGCACACGAATGGTTCCATGCCAATTTTATCTACGCCAGCGCACTCATTGTGGCTCCATCTCTTGCATACTGAGCATTGGATCCATCTTTCTTCTCCCTTATCTTTAGAATATTTTGAAGTTCAATAAATTCAATCAGTTTCATCATCAGCTTCATCATCAGAGTCCAAATGATCTTGTTTTATTATTGGTTGGGTTGCTCTTCTTTTCAAAGCCATAACGGGTACTTCATATGTTCTTGCAGCGGTTTTGTAAGGAGTACCTTCTTCAACTTCCCTCAATGTCGCTTGCATCGCCTTTAGGGACCAATTTTGACGGTCAGTCTTGCGCTTGTATATGCGCGGCATCAACAAAAATACACAAAAAATTATGAGGTTAGATGATCCCGGTATCATTTTCTTAACACCACAAGTGATCGTTTTACCCCAAACGACATTTTTGTCATTTGGGTCAAAACAAAAACTGTCAAGAAACAATACAAAATAAAACAACACAAATTCTAACACTTATATGGAAACATTACAATCGTGTAATACAGCCATTACATAAAAAACATATAAAAACGAACTATCCGCTGAATCCCCTTTGGCGCTGTAGCGACCAAGATCCAAAACCGCAAATCCCCCTTGGTCACTAGAGCAACCAAAAAAAAACACGGAAGTTAATTGTAACGGTTTGATCTACTAAGATCGAGTTAAATGTAATCTCGCATATATTATCGAATAAGTGTGTTTCTGTCTTTAAAAGGATATATATATTATACGTAAAAACACTAAAGAAGTTTTTTTTTTTTTAAATGAAACAAAAAGAGAAGCAAATAAATTCGCTTTGTCTCCAGCAGTGTGAGCTAGTGTTCCATCAGGTTTCAGCAATGGTGGCAGTGAGGGGCGGCAGAAGTTTTCTTCGACCGACTTGGCCAGGGATCAAAAAGCTTTGCTACCAGCGGGGTATGAAGCCAGTTTGGCCCCAATTTGACTTACGTGATCAAAATGGGCCTTTCTAAGTATATTCTTGCAGGTCTTAGCAGCAACGTTAAATTTTATTTTCTTAGCCCGAATATCAGAAGACTTGCGCTTTCGAGCATCAGCCCAGATACGTAGAGGACGTTTAGATCAAGTTCAACGTTAAATCGGATGTGTTCAGCTTACAACAAATTTTGCCATGATTTTGTCAAAATCCTTACAAAATCCTTGCAAAATTCTTAAAGTTTTTTTGGTCAAATCTTTCTAATCAAACAAACTTAGAATAGTGTGTTTGATTAGAAAGATTTGACCAAAAAAAACTTTCTGACTGCGCAGAAGTTAGGTAAACTTTCAAATTACCTAACTTCTGCGCAGAAAAAGTCAGGGCTCAAGTAATAGCTCAAGTTCCGTGCCGATACCTTATATTCCTGTGTAGGTATAAATTGGACAAACAGACGGTTGTGCGACATGCACAGTAAAGGGCATGAGTCGGCGGGAGATAATGGCTTGAGCTATGGATCGTACAGGCCCACTACATCAGGTGACATGCATGTTTGTAAGTACAATGACTCTTTGCTCTGTCGCAGACCACAACTACGTAATACAACAATCAATCTCGAATACCTACAACGATATAAGAAGGCCTCGTGATAAAATTTGCCACGCTCGTGAGCGTTATCAACGTTTAGCAGCCGCGATAATTTCAGATTATCTACATCCAAATCTCATTTTACTATTTTGTATATTTTATACGCTTATATATCAACGCGCATTCCTACTTGAGTGCAAACATTTCTAACGATGAGAAAAAAATTGGTACTTACTAACTTACCTATGACCTAATGATTTTGAAAATCTAGTAAGGGCAATTTGGCAAAATATTCATTAAATTTGAATATTTCGTAAAATTTAATAACTATCTGTCAATCCTCCTAATAGAAGAAAGAAGAAGAAGAAAAATAAAAAGAAAAAACATGTAGTCAACACACACATTACAAAAAAAAACATAGATAAAAACATACATAAAATGTGCTTATGAGTGTTTAATAATTTTAAAATACACGAAGGATTTTTAACAAGAGCGGTACAAAAATTAATTCTTTATTTTTTATGTTATTAAAAAACACTCTAAAACTTTATTATTTTGAGATTTTATAATCACCAATACAATATGTTTGGTATAAATGTGCCAAATTTCAATTTTGTACTGTTAATAGTTTCTGAATTTAATAACTGACATACGAACAGGCGGACATGGAGTAACTTTTTAATCTTTCCTTGTAAATAATATGAATACTAAGCATTCTAGTCATTATTACATAATTATATGCATTCATGAAATTTGGTATATATGGTCAATAAGCATACTTATAGACCCATATAGACTAACACACTATACTATATATTACGCATTTTCAACAATATTAGGTACATACATACACATCAACTTGAGAACCTCTTAAATATAAAAGAAAGTCTCCGAAAGCGTCTGTTTGTATGTCCAGAAATATTTCAGAAAATACTGATCCGATTTTAGTCCGGTTTCCATATAAGCTAGATTGATTAAAGGTTTTCAAGTAAGTAATCGACTTGAGGGTTCAATTTGTTTTCTACTAACTAATCGAATTCGACTGCATCCACGGAGTAAAGTGCAATTGTCTATGACTGCATCTCATCTTGCGTTTACGAAGCTCTCTATGTTCACTAATTCTCAAATTTGAATTCTTTATCTGTCTATCTATACTTATAATAAAACTGTAACGGGTCCAATTCTGAACATTGAAGATATTTTGAAATTTTCTTTTGGAGGATACTCTATATTTGATACTGAAGCCAAAACTGTTTTTTTTTTCATTTTTGTCTGTCTGTCTGTCTGTCTGTCTGTCTGTCTGTCTGTCTGTATCTTGGCTAGGCATCACGCTGAAACTACTGAATGAATTTAAATGAATCTTGGTATGATTTGAGTTCATACTACGAGGTAGGTTATAGGACACTTTTAATCTCGAAAAATTAAAGGGTTCCCGCAGGATAGGCGTTGAAAGTTATTTAAAATAACACGTATCACGCTGAAACTACTGGACGAGTTTTGTTGCAACTTGGTATAGTCATAGTTTATATAATGGGTAAAAATTGAGGATACTTTTTGTCCCGAAAAAATAAAGAGTTCCTGCGGGATAATGACCCAAATTTTGTAAATTGAAGATATTTTGTAATTTTTTTTGAAGGCTATTCTATATTCAATACTAAAGCCAAAACTGTATCTTTGTAATTGTTATCTGTCTGTCTGTCTGTCTGTCTGTCTGTCTGTCTGTCTGTCCGTCAGTCTGTCTGTAGCTTGGCAGTACATCATGCCAAAAATACTAACTGAATTCAAATGGTATTTGGTACGATTTGAGCTTATACTTCCAGGTAGGACACTGGATACTTTTCATCCCGAAAAATTAATGGGTTCCCACAGGATAGGCGTTGAAAGTTATTTAAAAGAACACGTATCACGCTAAAACTACTGGACGAATGTTGTTGCAACTTGGCATAGTCATAGTTTATATAATGGGTAAAAATTGAGGATACTTTTTATCCCGAAAAAATAAAGAGTTCCTGCGGGATAATGACCCAAATTTTGTAAATTGAAGATATTTTGTAATATTTTTTTAAGGCCGTTCTATAGCCAAAACTGTATCTTTGTAATTGTTATCTGTCGGTCTGTCTGTCTGTCCGTCTGTCTGTCTGTACCTTGGTAGTACAACATGCCAAAAATACTAACTGAATTCAAATGAAATTTGGTATGATTTGAGCTTATACTTCAAGGTACTGAATACTTTTTATGCCGAAAAATTAAAGAGTTCCTGCGGGATAGACGTTGAAAATTATTTAAAAGTACACGTATCACGCTGAAACTACTGGACGAATTTTGTTGCAACTTGGCACAGTCATAATTTATATAATGGGTAAAAATTGAGGATACTTTTTATCCCGAAAAAATAAAGAGTTCCTGCGGGATAATGTCCCAAATTCTGTAAATTAAAGATATTGTGTAATTTTTTTTAATTTTTCTATATTCAATATTAAAGCCAAAACTGTATTTTGTAATTTTTGTCTATCTGTCCGTCTGTCTGTCTGTACCTTGGCAGCGCAACACGCCAAAAATACTCACTAAATTCAAATTAAATTTGGTATTATTTGGGTTCATACTTCGAGGTAGGACATTGGACACTTTTTAGCCCGAAAAATTAAAGAGTTCCTGCAGGATAGGGGTTGAAACTTATTTAAAAGAACACGTACTGCGCTGAAACTAATAGACGGGTTTAGATGTAGCTTGGCACCGTCTTAATTTATATGATGGGTTAAAATTGAGGACACGTTATATCCCGAAAAATTAAAGGGCTTCTGCGGGATATGGGTCAAAAGTTATGGTAATATTTATGTAATAAATAATATTTTTTGGATGGTTCTATATTCGATACTGATGCCAAAACTGTTTTACCTTTTATTTTTGTTTGTCTGTTTGTCCGTATCTTGACCGCGCAACGCACAGGAACTATTAAATGAATTCAAATGAAACTTGGTATGATTTCAGTTCATACTACGAGGTAAGACATTGGAAACTTTTCATCCCGAAAAATTAAGGACACGTTTTATCCCGAAAAATTAAAGGGTTTCCGCATTATAGGGGTTGAAAGTTATTAAAAAGAACACGTATCACGCTGAAACTACTAGACGGATTTTTTGATGCAAATTGACACAGTCATATACTTATAATAAAGCAATAAGTACGAAAAAGGCTGTAAAAAAGAAGATAAATAAAAAAATGCTCTTGGGTGCTTAAAAAGGGTATTAACACTTTTTTTTTGATCGTGTTTGTCTGTATGTTTGTTTGTTCACGCATCACGTAAAAACTATTGGACCGATTGCAATGCGGTTTTCATTGTTAGATAGCTTAGGGTTTGATTCAAAAACTGGTGTAATTGGTATCTCAATCTGGTGAGTTAGAAGCCGAGCAGTGGATAAAAGTATTTTTACGGCTAAAAAATATTGATCAAATGTTGGTATATTGGAATAGCACATTATGGTACTTTGAACCTAAAAAAAACACCACGCGTGCGAAGCCGCGGGTACAGCTATTACAGAATATATTCAAATGTAATTGAAGGTAATTCTAGTTCTATCATATCAAACATTTAAGTAATCAATTAAAATTGCAGAAAAATATCAGGTATTGAATTAAAAGTATGTATTGTAGTTAAGCTTTGTAAACATATATAGGTAAGTACTAACTTTCAAACAAATAGTAATCAAAGAGACCTACGTAAATAGTAATATTTTGTTGATCCCGCATCGAAGAGTATTATGTATTCTGTGCCGCAAGATCGAATACGCTGAGTGCATGCTGAGTCCCTATATTGTACTGCCAATAATTCGCAATGAAATAATGTACAGCCAATAATTAGCTGAGGCTGGGCTGGCTCATGGCAATATCATGTTCACTGACAATAGATATTGATCACTACCATGAGCATAAAAATGAATAGCGCTCAAAACATGTAAATATTGAAAAAATAATAAAATGCAGATCAAAATTCAAAATTAGATTTAAATTAGAGTTAAATATTTAAACGGGACTTAATCGCGCTGAAAACTTAATATTTATTTACCTCGACGTTTCGATCAAGTTGCATTGATCGTGGTCACGAGAAGACTGAAGTAGCGGGTGTCAGCGTCGAGAAGGGCGAGCGTTGTCTCCAACTACCCGCATTTGGTTTTGTAAAAATTCAGAATTGTCACGACACAATACACTAACGACATCTGCAGATATCTTCTGACATAAACCGCGACGCGAACACTTGCTTATTAAATTAGAGATATGTAACGTAATTATTATTAAATACGAAACATGGTTAAACGAAGTACCTTAATTAAGTTAATCTTTAGCCTCTCTCAGTGACATCAATTAACTTTAAAATTTCAAATGGTTATTTTTGTACGGACATTGACATAGGTACATGATATAATGCACATAAAATATAAAAATGACGTCTCTTGCTTCAGTGCTTTAGTAGGTACCTAACCATATATATTAAGCAGGTATATAGGTACCTACCTACCTAGTTGCTTGTTTTACCTAACTTCCTGATGAATATATTCCTAAGTTAGGTTATGTACCCACTCACTTTAATATCTGCAGATATGGCGATGCATTTGTCACCTCCATTCAAAAAACCTCTTATACCAGGCCTAGGCTCGTCGTTAGAATCGGTATATGTACATAAATGTACTTAAGCGAGATGAGGGGGTGGAAGAGAAATAGGGGATAACCCTCACCCTGTAAGATGTCGGGGGGGGGGGGGGGGGTTGCGAGAACCCAAAGATTTTGAGAAAAAGCAATAAAATAATAAGGTAAACTATGAAAACTTTACCGTATGTAATGTATCATTACTGTAGGGAAAGTTTGCTCTTCGCTACGTGTTTCCACAGTTGTGGACAGCTGTTTGTTGTAGAGCTTCGTTATTACAAGTATATTTAGCAAAAAAAAACATTATCCACCATTAGAGGCGTTAAACGGAGCCCCGACTTGGCCGTTATAGGTTAGGAGACGAAAGTTTATTTTCGTGTTTATTTTTTTAGCCTTGAGAACTTTACGTTTTTCCATAACTTAACATCAAATATTTATTTAGCTTTTTCTTAAAAAAAATGGGTTAGCGAAAACCCCCAACCCATCTATCCTTCCCCTAAGTACATATAGACATATACCGATTCTAAAGTATTTCCCAGGCCTGTATGGCCTCTACCAGGGCCAATGTAAGATCTTGCGTTAGTCGATACTTCCCGATAAAACTTAGGTAGAAAATGTGAACGCGTTCGATGCATCCCGCAGTGAATACATACGTCTACTTTAAGTGACAAAGCGAGGTGTTCACGCTCGTCAATTTCTTCTTGGCGACGTCTTCGTCTCCAAGCGTCTTAAGTTGACTTAGCACTATGCAAAGTGGTATGATACCACTTTGCATAGTGCTAAATCACCTAAATACAAATAATACAATAGTTTTGAACCAAACAAGCTACCTAAGACGTTATACTTCTAAATGTACAATACAAAATTATTAAATGACAATAATATAGAGGCTATCGAATGATCTGTTGCTCTCGATAAGTTACCGATGTTGTCCGTGCACCGCGCGCGTTTTTGTCTGAGTTTTGGCTACCGCTGCAGCCGCGGGGCAGAATAGGTATAGGCGGGGCATAGTATCTCTATTTAGTTTGTGGTTACTGAAAAAAAAACGAACGTTTGGAAACTCGGCTTCGATAAACTAAGTTCTGAAAAGCGTTTGATAGCCTTGCTATAGTTTTAATCGTATGGTATGACGTCAATTCGATTCGATTTTGATTTCGACAAATACGCCAGTAAGTAGAGAGGTAAAAAGGCCTTTGCCTTGTAAAAGGTGGTGTATCCATGGTAATTATGACGATTTTCACATATGTTGTTTAGGTTTAGACTCTGATGAAAAATCCAAGTTTTCGACCTTGGTGGGGGCGAACGCAAGCCGCCATCTTGGTTTAAAGGTGTGAAAAATTGGTTTAATCAAAATAATTCACCAACGGCTCATTTTATGTCAAAAATGACAAGTGCAAAGTTAAAGAAGGTTAAATTATTTATAATTTGTACAAACACTTTTTTTTGGTAAGTCTGACAACTAATTAGTTATAGCAGTGAAAAGTATGAACTTTTTACCAAAAAACCCCCTATACTATTCTTAACAAAATTACTGCCAAAGTGTGGATCCTACAACAAACATTTTGACTTTGCCTAGACTTTTGATTGACATAAAGGGAGAAATCATAATAAAACTACAAATGTCAGTCGAATACACAGGCCCCTTTTTCCCACTGGGCACTCTGGGCACTTGCCCAGGGCCCCGCGATTGATAGGGGCCCCTAGTTCCTGCCAGTTCACCAAATGATAACCGATATTTATTACCGAAAAACATTACTGCCCAAAAAATAAGTGTACGTAATGTTTTAAGGGTGCATGTATGTAACTATGTAAGTATGTGAGTTTCTTTATTCCACCATAACTTTTAAATGCCTGAACTGATATTGATATTTATTGGGTATCGTTAGAATACTTACATCATCCCCATCTATGAGAGAAATAGGCAATTAGATTTTTGGAAAGTTCCTTTTTTTTCAGGGCAGTCGTGTATTTTCTCATACTTTGACGATTTACTTTTTATTACGAAAAAACAAACGATAATGACTGACTACAATACCTACTTGCTTAGTAGATTTTGGATGCGCGAAGCTTCTCTACTCTCGCCCGAAAAACAGGATTTCCGATATCAGCATGTTTGGATACGTTTAATTATATAAAAATACAATTTAATGGTATACTAAGAACACTGTTTTATAGAAACATTATCAGTGAACTAGAATTTCATAGTTTTTTTGTCTTTCATCAAGACTTACGGGCGAACGAAGCGAAGCGTGAAGCGTCAAGTTTGAATTAACCATTTTAATTGAGAAAGTACATATTAAATTGATTCAAATGTTTTATTTCATTATGTTTAAAATTTATCATTTCGTGAATTATTCGCATGTTTAATATAAAAAAACCTTTAAAACAAATGCAAAATTTTATTAAGAAAACCACAAATGTATGTTATCAGTATGTTATATTAGAAGTGCACACACTTATCTATAGGAAATTGATAAGTGAATTGAAATATGAAACATGTATTGTTTTACTACACCAATTTTTAATAACAGAATTAGTGCAATCTCTAATGAAACAATACTTAATTATATATTATCATTTTATTATAAATAAAATAAAAAAACTTTGTTAAAATTAAGAGAGATTAACAAGTTTGTCGCTGATGTCCATATAATGTTATATGCTCAAAACATAGCTTTTGAAAAAGTGATTAACTATTTTGTCCATCTCAAATCTAGAAGGTTAGGTACCGTAAAAACAAACAAACATACAAACAAAGTTTGTTTGTATAATTTTTATTTTATCGTAATAAAAAGTAAATCGTCAAAGTATGAGAAAATACACGACTGCCCTGAAAAAAGGAACTTTTCAAAAAACTAATTGCCTATTTCTCTCATAGATGGGGATGATGTAAGTATTCTAACGATACCCCATAAGTATCAATATCAGTTCAGGCATTTAAAAGTTATGGTGGAATAAAGAAACTTGAAAGACAATTGCTACTGTTTAGGTTTTTTTGAAGTTGTCTTTTAAAGACCTTCATTTTAGTACCTCACTCGATAGGTTTTGGCAATATTTCATTTCGTCGGAATTACAATATTAGTTTTCTTGACATTTAATGTATCCTATAGCAGTCTCGTGACTACGACAAATCCGATGATACCTCATTTATCAAAATCCGTCAAGCCGTTTAGGCTGTAGGATGCGCTTAAGAAACATACAAACAAATAAACATACATGTATGTATACAACCCAAACTCACAACCCTCCTATAATCTAGAAATAAATCTAGAACTTTGTTTATCTGCTTTCTTTATATATTCTAATAAAATAATGCTGTGTCAAGATCATAGGGGCCCCATTATCCTAATGTGCCCAGGGCCTCCAATAGGTTAAAGACGGCCCTGCGAATACGCCAAACCTGCGTTTCATATAACAAAACCAAAAAAGCACAACATTTCGATAGTTTGACTGACATTTTATCGGTTCGATTGACATTTGTCAGTGTACTATAGTTTTATGAAATAGGGCACTGGAGTCGACTCGAAATTTTGACTTATAATTGAAATAACCTAAGACCTTGTACAGTAGTCGCAATGGAAGTATGTGTCTCGGAAGTTGTCTGCTAGTCGCTGCGCTAACTGCTATTTTTCAGGCACAATCCCAATGTTGAAGGTGAAGACAGCATTGTATAACTGCCTCGCTCACTCGCTTACGTATGTCGCATATTCTATCTCGCTCTTACTTTATGCTGTTTTATCCCCACAGCAGTACCTGCGCAATCGTTCACAGAGCCTAACTTCACAAACATATAGATTGGCTGCGACTACTGTAATGTCTTTATACTTAATACTGACTAAACGCACTAGTCTCACGGAGCCAAAAATTAAAATCAAATAAAACAAAGCGTCGGTTTGCTTCCAACGTTTTACTTGATTCATAATGGTGGAAATAGTGAAATTATGTATTATTTGTGTTCAAAGATTATGTGAAGGTGATTCAGTGGCTGTGCAACAGATCTCTGTTCAGACTCTTATGTCTAGTGAGAAAAAACTAGCCTACAGTGTTCAGTTGTTTGTGGATTCTGCAGTGGTGTGTCATGCGGAAATGTACCAGAGGTTCGCATTGAGAGCGATAGTGAACATGAGGACATATACACTCAGATAATCAGGAGCATAGAAAACGAGCACGAAACTGAGGACGAAGACGTTATCATCACCGGAATGTCAAAAATAATAAAAAGAAACAATAAAATAAAGAATATGAATACACCTGGTGAAATGCTGGAGCATCTGTGGATTAGGCCTACAGGGGATACCACAATAAAAAACGCGCCTTTTACTCTACCTCATGGTGGTGTGGAAAGGAGTATATATACTCGTAATTGCAATGAACTGCGAGAAATAATGCGAGATAGAAAAAAAAAACATTCCGCCAGTTGTAACTCATTAATTATTAGACTTACAAAATTGATTTCTATTACAAAATTTATGTTGTACTTAGTCTTCTTAAGGTATTTGATAAACGTGTTTGTTTAGAATCAACACTTTGGGAGTAATTTTGAGGAAAATACCTAGTGTATGGGGTTTTTTGGTAAAAAGTTCTTCTTTTCGCCACTGTAACTAAGTAGTGTAAAAAAAAAATGTTTGTACAAATATTTAAATAATTTAACCTTCTTTAACTTCGCCATTGACATTTTTGACGTAAAATGAATCGTTGGTGAATTATTTTGATTACACCATTTTCTCACATCTTTAAACCAAGATGGCGGCTTGCGTTCGCCTCCACCAAGGTCGAAAACTTGGATTTTTCATCATTGTCTTGACATATATGAAAATCATGGCTACTCCACCTTTTGCAAGGCAAATTACTCTACTTACTGGCCTAAAATCGAACGATATCAAACCGAATCAATCGACAACTCAGTTATCGAATGGTTCTGAATCGGGGGGAAAGTTACAGGCCACAGGTAACTACAGGCAACATATAGCTACGTACCACAAGTGGTGACAGGTCACAGGTTGCTAAAGGCCACATATGGCTACAGAGCACAACTGGTTACAGGCGACAAGTAACTACAGGCCACAGAAAGATACGTGCCACAAGTGGTTGCAGGACACAGGTTATCAAAGGCCACAAATGGCTACGGACCACAAGTGGTTACAGGTCACATATTAACATAGGCCAGAAGATAGCTACGGACCACAAGTGGTTACAGGGCACAGGTAACTACAGGCCACAGATAGCTACGTACTACAAGTGGTTACAGTACCCAGGTTACTAAAAAACACAGATGGCTATGGACCACAAGTGGTTACAGGTCACAGGTTACCAAAGGCCAGAATATAGCTACGGACCACAAGTAGTTACAGAGCACAGGTAACTACAGACCACAAGCAACTACAGGCCACAGATAGCTACGTACCACAAGTGGTTACAGGTTACTACAGACCACAGATGGCTATGGACCACAAGTGGTTACAGGACACAGGTTACCAAAGGCCAGAGGATAGCTACGGATCACAAGTGGTTATAGGCCACAGGTAACTACAGGCCACAGATAGCTGGGACCAGACCATATTTTCAAAGTTCTGTAGTGACGGCAGGGTCAGCACACGTATTTCTTAAAATCGCGCTGGCTTATGTCCATTTTTACGTGATGCGCGAACATATACACATACACATGTGATACACATATAAAACTAAAAACAAACAAACTAAGAAACAAACAGACAGACACGATTTGAAAAAATGTTATATTCTTGTTCAGTAACTTATTTTAAGTACCATAGACCATATTTTTTTAAATTATCTTCTTTGTACAGACAGAATTTTTCGTTCTTATTGCTTCATTATAAGTGTAGATAATTACATCATCATCAATCATCATCATCATCAGCCTATATCTGTCCACTGCTGGACGTAGGCCTCTCCTAATGCACGCCATTGAGTTCAGTCTTCAGCTCTCCTCATCCATTTTCTTCCAGCCGCTTTTCACAGGTCGTCACTCCACCTGGCCACACGGCGTCCTACACTACGTTTGCCTAAACGTGGTCTCTACTCGAGAACTCGTCTACCTCAACGGTTATCAGTTCTTCGGGAAATGTGACCAGCCCACTGCCACTTCAGTTTGCTTATCCTTTGAGCTATGTCGGTTACCTTGGTTATCCGTCGGATATCTTCATTACGAATCTTGTCCTTCAGAGAAACTCCAAGCATAGCTATTTCCATAGCTTGCTGAGCGACCTTAAATTTGTGGACTAGTTTGACCGTGAGTGTCCACGTTTCGGCACCGTAGGTTATGACTGGTAGGACGCAGTGATTGAAGACTTTTGTCTTCAGGCACTGTGGTATGGACGACGAGAAGAGATGACGAAGCTTGCCGAATGCAATGACTTGACTTCTGTATAACCTGCCTCACTGTGTGTATGTGGTCTATGGTGCTAAATCCTCAGCGAAAACCCGGGCTGCTTAATAAAAAAATATAAAATGTGATAATTACATGTAGCAAACATATTTGATGTAATTACATTACTTAGAAAAATGTTGATAATTAAGCATGTAAAATCGACGATATTCAATTTTAACGCGGACCTAAGCCTTAAGTGAAGCTAATAAAATCGTGTTAAATATATGAACATTAAATCTACTGCCCCTTGAACAAAACCAATTTCGTATGTATATATACTTCTGATTCTTTCGTTTCCTTGAGACAGTGATTTCATAATAAAATGAATTCTAACTTCAAGATATCTAAAAGCTATTGCTTTGATAAGTAGAGCCGTGTGATTTTCCAGTGGACTTTGTTCGTTAATATGATCGGAAATATCCACAAAAAAATCTGTAATAATAAACCTTTTTAAAATGGTACAAACCATTTTGGGCAAACTATATTTTCTTGAGAAATATGCATTACCATGCACAGCAATAACATGTTTGAGAGTTTTTTCTGCAAATAAAAATAAAATACTACATCATCGGATGGATAATGTAATCCACCAACATCTCTTTGTTGAATAAAACCTGGATACTTTTCATGTGAAACAATTGCTCCTAGACACTCCGCTCATTTTATATTTTTTTTCATATGTACAATAATATATCCTGCTATGTAAATTGTAACTTCTTTAGAGAATTCTGACATTTCACAATTTCCTATATAGTCATGACTTTGTGGTAAATCAATAATTTCATCTTCAGAATCTAGACATTCATTCATTGTCAGCAGCTTCGTCCTTCTATTATTTATTTCCCCACAAATTGATTTCATACTACATGTCAAAATATTAATAGATTCTAACGGTATGCAATTGCCTGATGAAATATTTTTCATTATTACTCGCCATGAATCAGCCTGTATGCCGACATGAATTGGAATGCAGTGGGGTTATTATTAAAACCACCTTTTGAGCGGATGGCGCTAAAAAATAGCTCAATTTATAAGTACATAAATATCGAAGAGGAGCATTTTCGACATTAATGTACTCATTAAAAATTGCTCTTATTGCCTTTACACAAATTAAAAAACCTAAGAAACCAGTTTTCCTCCCCGATGAAATAACATTTTGTCCTTGAGCAAACTTGAGCTTATTTACATATATTTCAAATTGTTTTAATTTCGCGTCAATAATAAAAAAAAAACCTGTGATATTGGTTTTTTAAAATCATATGTGTGAAGTCTTGGGCTATTTAATATATCAAAGATATCATTGAAATACTTGACAAATTCTATCGTTGCACCTGAGTGTGCAAAGTCGTCAATATTTAAATCATCCCAGCAAAATTTAAGTGC
Organism: Alsophila aescularia; assembly: GCA_946251855.1. NCBI lineage: Eukaryota > Metazoa > Arthropoda > Insecta > Lepidoptera > Geometridae > Alsophila > Alsophila aescularia. Next base: position 71,678,840 of record OX276373.1, on the reverse strand, counting down.
TACAGCTACTGATCTACTGAAGGTTTGTGCATCCAAACGGACCTTCATAATTTGTTTTTTAAAATTAACGTGTGCATTTCTGATTTTATTGCTCAGATGTAATCCTTCATTTTGTTGAATAACATGCAAAAAATAACATGCATCCAGGAAATAATTTCTTGGTCAGCATTTATCTTTTCTTTTTTATCAGCTAAAACGTTTCTTACGAGTTTAAACATGTGACATGCATAACAATACATTGCATGCATTGATATATAACAATATTTTGACCTGCAACGTTAATAACTGGTATGATGCGGTTGGCATCATCAAATTGAGCGCCTAAAATTTTTGCCATTGCAAAGTTAGCAGGACAACCATCAAACGTGATATAATTTTTAAACCGCATTCAATCAATAAATTGATGCATGTCTGTAATAGAGCGCTACGTTGCTCTCCATTGACACCATTTGTTAGGAAATATCTGACAGGTATTTTCCAGCTGCCGTTTACTGCGGTAACCATGTACACCAAAGCGTCTTTAGCTACTGGTAAATTGTCGGTGTCCAAATTATCACCGACATTCACATATATAATAATAAATTAAAATATGATAATATTACATTTAACAAATATTGTATTGCAACAGCCAACACTTACATGTATACGTTTTATCGGCACTGAATTTGATTTCAATAGTACTAGTTTATTTTTAAATATAAACGACTCTTCCCCAAAATGTATTGAACACATTTTGGAATATTTTGTTGGTTGCCAATTTTGCTTTCCAGTAGCATCCAGCCATTCCGATCTTGTGTTAGGATTAGAGGGAAACCTAAAAAATGAAGTAATTTAAAAATAATGTACCTACCTAAATAAGTTAGAGCAGGAATGTAGTTGCTATACCGTAGATTTCGGGGGGGGGGGGGAAGGGTTGGAGGGGATATGGGGGGGGGATGTAGGAACCCCCGCTTTTTGAAGGCAAAGTTGCGCAGCCCCACCCCTTTTCCGCGTTTATTAAAGATATTTTTCATCCTTATTTTCAAATTTACTTCTGATGATATCTATTCTGATGAATCAAGGCCCCACCTTAGAGAGATAGAGTGGGAAGATGGAGGGCTACCCCCTGGTACCTTTTTCCCTCCGCGGATATGATTAGTTTATGAAATATTTCAGTATTAAGTTTATTAAAAATCGGCTGTTTGGTTGCCACACCCATAAATTAACTTTGGCGCGAGCCGAGAGCTGCAGCGGCCGGCTCGCTTCGCTCGCTTGGCTCGCGCGATTTGTAGTCATGTTCTAACTTAACCTACCCTAGTCTTTGGGCGATTTTTAATAAACTTAAAACTGAAATATAACATAAATTAAGGGACTCCGCGGGGAGGGAGGAGTAGCAGGGGGTAGCCCTCCACCTCCCCCATCCAACCATCACCTTAAATAAATGTCATCAGAAGTAAATTTAAAAAACGCTCACGCTCTCACAATATCTAAAAACACACAGAACATCCAAAATTTCGATCTGAACGCTGACCCAAGTTTGCCAAACATCGTAGTTGACAGCTTGACAAACAACAAAAACCGGCCACGGTAACAGAGACAAAAGAGAAATGCTTTGTCTTCCTTTTTTACACATAAATTACATCTTGCTATCTCGCTCTAACCTTTCTAAGAATAAACAACGTTATGTCTGGTAGGTATATCGTCTAAGGTCTGGAAAGACTAATATATGTACTGTGACAGTACCCGGCGATAAATAATGCACATCGGTCTTACGAAGATTTCCGAACACTGACGACCGTCCATTAATCACCGTATTTATTAAGTGTCATTTTACATTACATTCATATCAAATAAATACTGCACTTTATTGAACTTATTAGTTAACGTCATTCATTCATTCATCGTGTCAATAAGCTCTTTTATAATATTGTTAAATTTCTTTGCTCCAGTATGTAGCCACCTCCACGGCCCTATCGGATGCCTCAATCAGATCTTCTCGTGTGCAGGTAGTCGGGCACAGAGGGCAGGAAAGCAGATGTAGCATATTTTGTGTGGGAGCACCGCACTCGCACTGTTCTTCAGATACCTTGATTATTCCCCATTTGGCTAAGTTACTTCTGCAACGACCAACTTGGGTGCGGAGTCTGTTAAGCGACTTCCAATCCTTGGCAATCCTTGGCCACTGCAGCTCATGTCCAGGAGGCAGATGTTCTGCCGGGGTAATAAAGTCTTCTGGAGGGGGTGTTTAGTCTTCCACAACTCGCGTTTTGCTTCCGCTGCACCTATTTCTAAGGAAGCGGTGTGTGTAATAAAGCTTCTGCGGCTCTTGAGACGAGCAGGTGGTGGCCGGTAATCGAATAGTGGGTGCCGGCTGTCTGTTTCCTGTTTGTGTTTTTCCGTGCAGCAAGCAACTTCGCGTCGGACATCTGGTGGAGCTATACCTGCTAGAGGGTACAGCATCTTAAGCAGTGTGGGTTTTAAGCACCCAGTAACGATGCGGCAGGTATCGTTTAGCGCTACATCAACCTCGTTAGCGTGAGCGGACCGATGCCACACAGGACATGCAAATTCACCAGCTGAAAATGAGAGAGATAGCCCAGTTGTGCGTAGTACATGAGGTGTGGCTCCCCAGCTGGTAGACATCAGACGGCGGAGCAAGTTGTTCCTCGAGGCAACCTTCATTTTTGCTTTCTGACAGTGAGCTCTATATGTAAGTGCTCGATTTAAAGTTATACCCAGGTACCGTGGGTGATCACAATGTTCGATGTCGACGCCACGCCAAGAGAGGTTGAGGGTCTTTTCAGCTTGCCTGTTTCGAAGATGGAAGACACACAACTGCGTCTTGTTTAGGTTTGGTCGGAGAGCGTTTTTGTTGTAGTAAGAGTCGAGTGTCTCCAAGGCATCCATCAACCTTTCTTCGGCCTCCGCAAAACTGTGCATTTGAGCCGCTAACGCACGATCGTCTGCGTATAAGAAACGGTGAGTATGTGGGGAGCTAGGCTGGTCATTAGTATAGATGTTAAATAATGCCGGCGCTAGTACGCTTCCTTGAGGGAGGCCGTTTTTCTGGCAGCGCCATCTACTTTTTGTGTAGTTAAGATCTACTTGGAAGCGCCGGTTATGTAGGATCTCGCTCAGAATACGCACAAACCCTATATCGCGAGTCAAAGCGTTAGTTTTCAGGAGAAGTCGTCTGATATTGACAGTGTCATAAGCAGCTGTAAGGTCTACGAACACAACACCAGTGATATTTTTCAACTCAAAACCTCTTCTATAAACTGAGTTAATTTGAGTGTTTGATTTGTGCATGACTTTCCTGGCCTAAAGCCAGCTTGCTCAGAGATAAGGGCTGGGTCGATTATGGGCATCAAACGGTTCAATAAAAGCCTTTCGAAAAGTTTGAACGTGTGGCACAGCAAGGATATGGGGCGATAGCTTTTGGGGTCTTTCGGGCATTTGCCAGGCTTTAGCAAAGCAATCACTTTAGCTCTCCTCCAGAGTTTTGGGATTAAAGCGTCTTTGAGACAGACGTTAAACAGAGCTAGGAGCCAAGATACGGCAATTGGTCCAAGATGTTTTATTTGTTCGGTAGTTAAATCGTCGAAACAAGCCGCTTTACCATTTTTCATGCCTTTAATTCCCAAAATGATGTCTGTAAGTGTGAAAGGCTTGCTTATGTAATTGCTACACGGGTTATGTGCCCAACAATGTTGGGAACACTCCCAACTGGAAATAATGCACATAAAAAATATATGTGAAGGCTTACAACTTGAATATGGCCCGTGCCGTAACGTGCTGAGGCGGAAAGAGCCGACGAACCACGAGCGCTCGCGTCGCGGAACCGATCAATCGGCAACATCAAAACTCATTACTCTCTGAAAGTCTTGAACAGAAAATACCTACTTTGCTCCCTCATTTTGAGGAACCAATCAGTGTTTTCGAATAGATGAAATATAAAAAAAACATTATGTATTATTTTGTAAATTAATAGATTTAATGTTGGGTGGTTTAAACAACTCTATATTCTATATTTTCAGCTAAATGCGACCGTACTCTATTGCACCTGTTTAACGACTGACAAACAAAACATATAACTGACAAACGTAACACAGGTAGGGTGTGACAACCATAGATCACTGCACATAATGCACATAATTATGTAGTATTTATATACTATTTGATAATTATTAGAGATCAGTGGTGACAACGCTCTACGAAGCGGAAATTAGCCGAGTCTCATTCCAAAGACCGATATGCATTATTTATCGCTGGGAGGGCGCGACAGCCTGGCAGCCCCTACTTAAACTAAACATGAACAAACACAGCTGGAAAAAAGACACGGTAATAAAAAACAATTAGAATGGATTTACTTAAAATAACTAAATCAGTTCTAATTAAATTTATTAGGTGGTGTTAAGTGTACGCGTGCTCTTGTCGTATGTACGCAGGTCTCGCTACACCTGAACCCCCGCACACAGACACGAAATGCATAGCAGGATGATAGCAGGCGCCGAGTGAATGTAATCCCACATCGAAATTTCAATCTTGGTATTACCGGGACTAAGATTCCTTGATCTCGCGGGATCCCGTAGGATACAGATTGTCCCAGAGGAAAACATCAAACATTATATTATGCAGCAAAAATATCAAACAAATTATTTATAAGGTTTTAAATTTAAAGAAGTGTTCCATTGAACTGCATCGTTGTTGTAATAATTGAGTAGGGTAATTAGGTATTATCGTTTAGGAAATAAATGATTTCGTATCATTTTATGTTCCGCTTTAAAATGAACATGCAAGTACTCTTTGGAAGATAAATCGATATAATGGCGTTTAAATTATTGATTAAGTTCGCATTCCTATAAAAATAAAACGAGTCGTTTTTCCATCGTCTCGTTACTTTTTTGTCGTTTTTTGTATGGCGTTTATGTCAAAAGCTGATGGATAGTAAGCGAAAACGGTTCGTTTTAAGATATAGAAACCACAAGTTGCATTGTGCTGTCTGTTAATACATTCTTATACACATTGATTGACATGATTATAAACCTTTTCAACTGATTCTAAGTATATAAAAAAACAGAAGTAAACCACAAAAAAGTAATTGAAGCGAGTTATTAGGTTACTCGTAGGTACGTCACGAATTTAGAATTTTGCAACTGACAAATATTGGTAACAATTTTTACTAAACCTGCTTGTTTGTTTTGAAGGATTTAAGGATGTGATCTCTCAGTCTAGATGCACATTAAATGCAGAGCGATTCCATGCGAAATCATGCGGTTTCCGGGTATTACGAGATCCCGGTATTGAATTCCCTATGTTATATTCCGGTATTGCGTATATGTATGATTTTGTTCAATCGCCCGGTTGCTTCGCCGGTAACGGTTCAATTGCTACCGTTGAACAAACTACAAATGCCAACTCGTCCAAGTTGATTTGAAGACCTGGCTTCTCTCCGTCAAATGTGTTAGGTAAAATCAAAAGTATAGGTCATTGAAACAATTTGTATCAATTATTAAACATTTTATTTCTTTGCCGGGAGTTACAGGCACAAAGCAGCATAACCAATTTTATTTTATTGAATAAAAATACCTACATAATATGCCCTTCCTCATGATGCACACTGTTTCATTGTCAAATTTCATCAAGATCGGCTCAGGCGTTTTGTCAATGTCAGAAATACCATCAGAGTTAACTATTTTCTCATTTATAAAGTTTGTGTGATTTTAGTATGTAATGTGAGCGTCAGGACTGCGGGTGTACCTACCACTTTTAGTGTCGAAAATGTCAAAATACAGAAGCTCGAATAGGTAAGTTATAAATACACATCATCATCATCATCATCAGCCTTTAGAAGTCCACTGCTGAACATAGGCCTCCCCCAAAGAGCATCCATGACGAGCGATCTTGTGCCACCTCCATCCACCGACTTCCTGCGATGGCTACAATGTCGTCGGTCCATCGTGTGGGGGGTCTCCCTACACTTCGCTTGCTTGTTCGTGGTCACCATTCCAGAACCTTTATTCCCCAGTGGTTGTCGGTTCTGCGAACTACATGGCTAGTCCGTTGCCACTTCAACTTGCGAACTCTGAGAGCTATGCCGGTCTCCTTGGTTCTTCTACGAATTTCCTCGTATCAGATTTTATCACGTAGTGAAACACCGAGCATAGCTCTCTCCATTGCATGCTGCGCGACTTTGAGCTTGTTTATGAGACCAATAGTAAGCAACAACGTCTCAGTGCCGTATGTCATCACCGTATGAAAACACGCACTCATTATAAACTTTCGTCTTGAGGCGCGGTATCTGTGACGAGAAAATATGGTGTATATTATAGCGATAAAGGCTATAGAGATGCTCTACGTCCCGAACATAACAATGAAGATTCCCGAGCCACATTGATCCGCCACTGCACCGATGATCTGCCGAGATCGAAATAACAGCTTATGATTGGAGAAGCTCCTGGGGATGACGTAGTCACTTCGGAGCTCTTGAAAACAGCAGGAAATCCTATGCTCCAAGAACTCCAGAAGATTTTTAACTCTATTCTGAACGATGGGAGAAATACAAAGGCATGAAATAAAGCATGGTAGTTTTATTCTTGAAATAAGGAGATAAGACCTCCTGAAAAACTACCCATCTCGCGTCTGAGCCATGATATAAGCTGGATTGTGTGGCATATCATAGACCATATCCACGCAGTGTGACAGTTTATACAGAACACCTAATAATATAACAGCACCTTTGTATTGCTTTTGTGGACTATGAGAAAACCTTTGACTCTGTCGAGAAACATGTGTTGTGCTCGAGTGCAGCGACACCAAGTGGGCTGACTATGAGATGCTTGCATGAAGCCACGAATATGTTCGTACGTAATAAGCAGACTAAACATATCCAGCTGAGCAGGGGAGTGAGACAGGGGTATATTATATCCCCGAAACTGTTCACTAACGCCATGGAATATATGTTTAAGACGTTGGACAGGAAAGGAACAGGCATAAACGTAAATGGCGAGTATATCTCATACCTGCGATTCGCCGATGATACTCGTATTGTCCTTAGGTTGGAATGGCAGGATCTCTAACAAATGCTGACCGACCTAGTTGACGCATGTCGAAGTATCAGTCTCGGTATCAACATCGACAAACCCAAGGTTATATTGACCGACCTTATTACCCCGGGACCAATTTTATAAACGGTCTCCCCCCTTGAAGCTTTTCAGGAATATGTTTACCTCGGACAGACTATGTTTTTTAGAGAGGGAAACCGATAAGAGGATTCAGCTGGGGTAGGCAGCATTTGGTAAACTCTGACAGGTTTTCTCATCGTCCATACCACAGTGCTTTATGATGAAAGTCTCCGACGTATGCGTCTTACCAGTTAAAGACCTACCGAAAGCCGAAACGTAAACGTCACGTTGTGCATGGTCCATAAGTTTAAAGTCGCTCAGCGACCTAAGGAGACCATTGGGGAAAATGACAAGAGTGGAAATCACGTTTAAGCAAATGTAGAGTGGGTCGCCCGCTGACCAGGTGGAGAGAAGACATGCGAAAGACAGCTGGCAGCGATTGGATGAGGAGAGCCGAAGATTGGGCTCAGTGGCGTTCATTAGGATAGGCCTGTGTCCATCAGTGCGCTAGTATAGGCTGTTGATGATGATGAAACAGTAGTATGCAAATATTTCTGTTTCAGTGTAAAGTTTATAAAGGGTGCCCTGGATAGCTTTAAACAAAGGGCAAAATGTTTGGAAAATCCGGAATAAGTCGTATCTTTGAGTTGGCTAACAAATCGGAAATTCAGAGGGCAGCAATTCATATGTCGAAAATAATTTACACATACAAATCGCTTGCGATGGACACACCATGGAATGTTTTGACATATCGAGTAGAACACAGAAAAGTTCCAGATTATTAGTTTTTTTTATATAAAGTTGAGAGGGTAAACAGCCTTATCAGACCGGAAGATGAATGGAATGTACCAGAGCTGGCTGGAGGACAGTGACCGACAGTCCGACAGGCCGACAGCCGACAGGGTCTGAATTACGATGCAAGCTGCAGAGTAGTTTCTAGAGATTTCTGGAAAAGCGGATATAAGAAAGGTTCTGTGCGAAAACGACTTTGTCTTACGGGTTTTAAATTTGCAGGCAGCAGAAGAACACGGAGTCTCTTGTGTGGTCAAAACGACCGAGACACGCAGTCCAGAATGAAGCGCGGAAACCGTGACTACTTGGTAACCGGCGAAATAAGTATACGAGTGCAAAAGCCAGGTTAGTGAGATATCCCGTGATTCAAGGATTGTACTAACGAAATATCTGTTTTGATTTTGCGCCGCGACCATCTAAGGTGGGCACCTCGAGACACATTTAAACACAGAGGAACGTGGGTTATAGCCGAGCATCGACGGATGGCCGCTGCCGTCACCACTGCGAAGCTGCTGTGCGCCGATCTCCGGGGCTCACCAACCGATCAACGCACCACCTGTCCCGTAGAAGACACCGATCGAGAGAGACACCAGACACCGACCGTAGGAGACGCAGAAACCGTTAGAGAGGAGCGGAAGGCACCGTTCGTGGAGAGCAGGACGAGCTGAACGAGTGGAGTAAAGGAAGCGATCCGCGGCGGCACGCGAGTTGACAGTACGGCGTCCCGGGAAGCTTTCAGGTTGGTCCACTCCAAATCATTTTCGAGTCAGCGAGCTGCGGTAGTGAGGGAAGCCTTCGCCTACTTGCGTGTTAGAATACTGTTGAAAGATACTTTCTGTTTTAGAGTTTGATATCCGTCTGGGAAACACAACCTTACACACACAAACACACTCCTGTTTGCACAAGTACTCTTTTAATTTTGAACGTTCTAAGGCATTATAGACAAGAGTATTCCGTTGCGTTGTGACCAATATATGATGAACTGCTGAACACTGTCTCTTTAAGTTTTACTAGCCTACGATACTGCAGTTCTATTGTAAATTAATATCGTACAGGCAGAATTTATGTACCATAATATTCATGTTTGAGAAAATTGTAATCATATTTGAGTATTTAAATCTCATTATAAGAATTAGCTGTGTAGAATTATTGATTTGATGCAGAACAAACTTAGTTAAGTGAAAAATACTTGTTTTTGATTTCCTCAGTGAAGGGGAGAGTACCAAGCTTTGATAACTCATGTGTGTTTTTTTTCTATTTTGTAATAAAGCCCTTTGTTATTGAATTTGCCATCTTGTTTTAATTACCTCGCCTTTAGCTGAGACGGAGGTCCGTTTTCCTTAGCCAGGCAACTGGACTGACTGTAGACCGCATTGTAATGTTCAATAGTACGCGTCACTAATATTGGTCACCCTGATTGCAGGTGGCCTCTCCGTAGGTATTTTAGACTCCGAAGTCCGAAGAACTGAGGCAAGGGATAGTTAATCCCTTGCCTCTTCGCGTTCTTATTAACTTCAAATATGTTGTGTTGTTTATGTTAAATGTTGTGCACAATAATCGTCTTTTATTTCAACTAAACATGTGTAAAAAGTTAGTCTGTATACAGAATAGCCAAGATCCATAGCGCTTACTTTACATTTGACTTACCCTAATATTAGAATAGTAAGGCTCAAACACGATATATGAAATAGTTCAATAGAGACGAAATATATTTAGATCAAATAACTAGAAGAAGAGTAACAATTATTTTATTTTATTTTTTCTTATATATATGTATTGCCATGAAGTGTTCCACTAGTTACTAGACTTTCTAATTTACAAAAGTGATCCATAAAAAAAATTGTTCCTTAGGTTACAGACTGCTTCCACGGCACTGGCACGGTAGAGGTTAGTGGATGTATATTATGCTCCTAGATTTATAATTCTTGGACATGCCACTTTCGAATTTGTTTTTAACCTCAGTGGCAGATCTAATGGGCTGGTTTTGTATTAAGTTTGAAGCATTTGCATCCGTTTTATCACCTATTTAGGTGGACTTTATGTCAATGAGTTTCTTTACAGCTGGAGTTGGCAAGATAGTAAAAAAAACTGTACATCAGCTGTTCCCAGGCTATTTAGGAAGCTCAGATCACTGTGAAATGATCTCGGGAAAGTACGATTGCATTTTTCGTAGGCGTTTATACGAGACCTCAGCAAAAAGAATAACGATCTATATATAGATTCCAGTATAAAACAACGACATTTATGGTTAGCACTGTGGGAACAGACTTAATTAGATACATACTTAGATCAAAGAATACACAAAATCGGTCGTGTCGAACAACAGTTCACTCTCATGAATACATTATACATATTATATTTTTAAACAGTTATATCAAAATCAAGTGCTCTTAAATTAATATAAACTTTTCCATAAAATTAGACCACAAATGTGTGTGTGGTATTTGCCAAGCCACTTTCGCCTCGCCGCCGGCTGAATATCTAGTGTGTTCGTTGATCTAAGCCTTAGATCCTTAAAATATTATAATCTGATCCCAAAGTGTTCCCTTCGGAGAGAGTAGAAGCAACCGAATCAAATATTATATGTTTTGCTTCAGACTAGCTTTAGTTTATCAGGGCGCCTATTCACTATACCGCACAAAATTCCTCGCCGAAAACCTATGACGTCATTACGGCAACTGCCGAACTATTCCACGAAGATATCTTAACGCGGCGTAATCATTCACGCATATAACGACATGCGTGAATGATCATAGCGAATAAGGGCCCAGATCATAGTGCGTTCAGCATAGCTGAAATTTTAATATCGGTCAACAATTTTCTTGAGACATTCCGTATAAATTGATAGTTCAAAGCAAATAGTATTAAAATGTATGCCTCCTTACTCTGTAATATTATAATAGTAATCATTATCGTTTCAAGATATTTATATTGCAACTACGAGTATTATCATAATCTGAGAACTTGAATATTGAACTGTGGCTTGAGCAATTTAAAGCACAGTTTTCCTATCTAGGCCCCAAGTCTACTAGAACAATTGTTAATGAATTGTAGCAACATTTTCACTATTTGTGTTTTTTTTGTTAGTTATTATGAAAACTAACGTGGTTTTTATACATATTTAAAATGAAAAAACGGGAGTCACTCACGTATATTAGTTGAATTAATAGTATAGTTTCGACCACATCCGGTGGTCTTTCTCAAGGTGAGTACGGAACGATCTCGGACGTAGGACACGTTCCGTACTCACCTTACATGAGCAACTCCCGTTTTTGCCATTACAAACGTTTTAATATTATTATTATTATTTTTCTAATTATTTGCCACAATTTATTATCTAACAATCTATGAACATTATTTAATTTGTTTTAGTTGACTTGGAGCCCTGCTCTTGGTTTGCTAAATAATAATAATTAAACCTGTGTAATATTAATATAATTACGTATTAATATAATTTACATATTATTATATTAATATAATTAACAGACATGTAATAATAATATAACTACACTTGCATAAAGTTAAATATTAATATTAGTATTTTGGAAAAATCGTGAACCGCATTTTTTTGTCATTGATAGATCTACTTTTAACCACCATTTTGTTTTGATATTGACTAAAAGATTACATTTTTCAAATTAATTCCTAACAAAGTATGCAGGCTGACAATGTGATATTTTGCTAATGCATAATAATTAAGCTAAGAAGAAGAGATATAACAATAATTAAAGCAATATTAACTAGTATGTATTAGTTTAGTCTAGCTTATTCAAATAGTAAAATAGTGGTATAATTGAGAGCTTATATAATACTGTATGTTGCTTATCGTCAAAGTTACAATTAATAATTATTATTTTAGGTATAAGGTACCTGCTTATTTGCAGTGATAAGATAATACCTTAAAAAATATTTGTTCCATACAAATTGGCGTGTTGCTTTGATATGAAAGTTTACACTTTTACTTAGTATTCGTATAAAGAACCTACTTGAGTAGGTACTTTTTAGTTTTCTTTGGTAATAATATGATTCCATAATCTGTGTTTTAACATTTATGCTAAATGAAGTGCTAGCAAGCCGTTGGGACGATTTCATTATGAAGTGTTTCTAAAAATCTAACTTTAGGCCAATATATCGAAAAGATCTAAGAACGCTATGAGAATAATTTTAATATAATTCTTCATACAATATCTAAAAATAGAAAGACGAAAGCTAGATATACACGTCTATACTTACGTCTAATAAATAACAACTCTAGAGACTAGAAAGATAATTTCGCCAAATGGAAATAGAAATATTTGAAAATATATTTTGACTTTATATTATTATTTAAGCATATATTAATAATTTATAAGTTTCTGTGATTTGGAGTCGCACAATTAGTAATAAGTTTTCATAATTTTATTGTTCGTGCATATTTGGATAATGTAATTAATATATATATATATATATATATATTACATTGTCATATACCTTTCATTCAGATATTTTTTTAAACTCAGAAGCAGTATGCTTTGTGAAGTGTATAGATGATTCGATTTTATTTCTATGGAGGTGGAGTTCAGCGCCGCTGTGGGGGGGACGATCGACGCCCTCTTCGCTTGGGCTTCCTTTGCGCTGTCTCTTCTGTTTTCTGAAATGTATATCATTTACTGTATTAATTATTTGTTTGTCACTCTCTCTCACTTTCTCTATCGGTCTGTTTGTTACCTTTTCACGAAATTCACGGCGAACAGATCTTGATAAAATTTGGAATGGTGATGGTTTGAAACCCTGGGGAAGAACATTGGATACTCGATAAACTGTAATCACCAACTGTGTTCTACCAACTGCTAGAAATATTGTTATGATCTAAGATATTGTTGTTATACTGTAATTGTTTGTAAGGTAGAATTTCACAGCAATGTAACATCCTGTTGATGACAGTTCTTTAATTAATCACATATTTTGAAATCGTTGTTGATATGTGAAATTATCGATATAATCCGATATTAGAAGTGTCACTCTACCTTGATTTTTAAGAAATTTAAATAAAGGATGAATGTAATTTATTAATTGTAATTTATTTTCAATAATTGAGCAACTGGCTCCAAAAGTATATTTCGAGGCCATTTAACATGTCTTGAAAGTTCATTTTACCAAGTACGGTAAGTGTAAAGAAAGAGTGCGATTTCTTTACAGTTTTTATTATTAATTTCTTGTGGAAATTCCACAAAGTTTTTTGCTAGAGGGTTTATTCACTTTCAATGAAAATAAAATAATGTCTACTTTATATCAAGAACTAGCAGTACCTGCGGCTTTGCACCCGTGGTAATTTCTCTAGTTAAAAGTACTCTATATGCAGGACCTAAAATAAACATTTGATAGATAGATGTGAGATCAAACAAACATACAGACAGACAGAAATGTTTCATAAATGGTATATTCTTGTTCAGTAGCTTCTTTTAAGTACCCTAGATAAATTTTTAATTATCCTATTTGTACAGACTTTTCCGTATTTATGGCTTTATTATAAGTATAGATATTTATTACTTCAAAATTAAAATAATATTGGACCCCTATCCTGCAGGCACCCTTTATTTTTTCGGGATAAAATGTATCCTTAATTTCCCATCATACAAACTATGACTGTGTCAAATTGCATCAAAATTCGTCCAGTTGTTAAGTTAAACAGTTCAACAGTTTTTAAGTTAAACCCTAATCTATCCAAAAGTGAAAACCGCATCGCAATCGATCCAAATTTTTACGTAATGTGTGCTTAAACATACAAACAAACAACAGTGCGGTCTTACGTCAAGAGATGAAACAATGTTAATTTTAGTACATGCTGGACGCTGGGTGGGGTGCTTTGAATCAGTAAAAACGAAAGTACAGCACAGCAAATCCATAGAGATCAATGTTAAGGTAAGGTATAATGAAAAGAAACAAAAATAATGCAGTGAGATAAGTGTAGATGTTGATGACGTGAAGCGACAACTGATATACTCAACTCACCTGAGTAGAGGAAGAGAGGCGCGCGGGTACCGGTGGGGGCTGCGACGCACGACGTTGTACCGCAGCGCTACCTGACACGGTCGCTATAGTAGCAGGCAACGCTGGGACAGAACCACGAGCCCTCGGTGCCGCACTCGGCACACTCGGGGTCGCTGCTTTCATGCTCGGCAAAGGTCGCGTCATGTTCAGAAGCGGTGCCGTCATACTCGGCAACGGAACTGTCACACGCCCCACATGCAAACAAGGTGTACAAGGAAAGTCAGTGGTAATTTTACTCATGCTAGGCGAGGTCTCAGTCACGTGGGTCACGCACGGCAATGCACCGGTCACCGCGGTGACCTGCTCGGAACTTTTTAGTTTCCTAGCTTTTGAGCTTTTTGAGGCCTTACTCGTCGAGGCGCTGGTATCGAGCTTGTGTTCAGTGATGTCTGTGATTTGGCTGGAGAAGGCGCTCGTGGCGAGAGCGCTGTCGAAGCTGGAGTGCGGGGCGCAGGGGGTAGCGGAGTGTAATAGGTGCGCAGAGGAGGGATAGTCTTCCACGGCGGTCGAGCAGGACGCTCGTGCGGAGTCACTTCTGGAATGGAAAGAGTAGGGCTAGTTGTGTCCACCGAATAGTTTATTTAGACGAGCAGAGCGTTCTCCTTATGGTAGGCACTACGCCTGCCCATAAAAACCGTTCTGTTCTATCCAGAATTGAGGATAGTAACACGCACATAGAGTAGATAAGAGTAAGTACATATGACAAAGTGTGGTGGTGCGTGGAGGCTAGTCACCGCTCAGGCGCGGATCACAGCACGGTGTCGAGCGCGTCGAAACAGTGACGATACGTACAAAGTGTGGTGGTGCGCGGGGGCTGGTCCCCGCGCGGGCGCGGATCACAGTACAGTGTCGAGCGAGCCGAGCGAGCGCAGCAGCGCCGGGTCGCGTGCGCACCACGACGCCAGCTCGTCTGGAGTCACCACGCCATCTGCGTTGCTGTCCATCAACTGGAACAGAACCAACTTGGAACGAGGCACGGTATTTACCGCGGGATGGTCCAGCGAGGCACTAGCATATAGTGTTGTGCTCACATTTTCAATTTAGTATTAAATTGAAATTTTCGATGCAACTAGCTAACTACTACATGAAACTGTTGGGAAACCTACCTACCATTACCAGCTTACATAGGTAGTTCAAGAGTTCTAGCCCACTACCAGTTTGCATCGTACCCAGCATGCTGGCGGCATTGCCCCGATGAATTTAAATTCTAATTCGATGAGCCCAATAAGTACCAGCATTTTAGTCACGCGAATTGATCAGGCGCTTAGATAAAGATAAACGTCTCGACACAAACGGCTGAAATACGTAACCACAACCGAGGTTAGTATACTATTGCCGCTCGAGCTGCTTAAGGTTGCATGAAAGAGATTGCTATATAGCAATAAGGGCGTACATTGTATAGTTTGAAGCTTAAGTTAGCTATATATATTCTACATAATGTGCAATAAAGAGTTGTTGTATTATTTGTATTGGTAACTTATAACATGGAATCTAGGTGGGCACTAAATAATATTTGTGTGAAGGTAGAAACCATTAAATTATGCAACAGTACAATTCTAACGATGTCCGAGCAAACGGGGAACATGAAGTGGTCTATTCTAACGAAGCATCTGAGTCAGTAGAACTTTTCAACGAAGCCCGTGCATACAGTGAACTTTCAAAAGCAGCTCGAACATACTGTGGAACGTTTGATTCAGGCATGAACATATACAAACAGTGGTGATTTAGGATAAGCAACGATTATACAGTAAAACTTAACAACACAATGAGCCAAACTCCTTCTTAGGGACAAAATCAACAGTCAACTCGCTGGTTAACAACGTATAGATGGACAGGAAAATATCGACGAACGGTTGAAAACTCGGTCATGGAAGGAAAAGTCGTAAGAAAGAGAGAGAGAGAGAGATAGAAAGAGAGAGAAATAGTGAGAGAGAGAGGGAGGGAGAGCTTCGGGTCATAAACAGAATGACCTGATAAAGTATGAGTTTTGAGCTTTTAACAAACTTAAAAAAAGGGAAATTGGTTATCTGTCCGAAATACCTGCTGCTACCTGTCTTTCAGTATCTCTATGTAAGCACCTGATGGCCATTTGTTTGTCCTCAAATCTCTACTACTTACATGGAATATCCTGTCGACATGTTCTTTAGCGGCGCTTTGGCCTGCTGGCGGCACTGCTGAACGCCCGAGCAGCTCGTAGATTGCCTGCACCACCTGCAACATACGACTGTATACCTGGCCTACTGGCGGGCTAGTAACATCGTTAGGTTTCGGCTTGAAACACTACCTGTGAGATGACGTTCTATTGGGTTTCACACCAATAAGGATCGAGATTCTGGCATATCAATATTTATTTATTTATTCAGGTCTTTCAACAACATTAATCAATATTAATTAATGTTACATTAATTCATGCATAAAATAGTGTAATTTTGTTTAATACTAAATGTTTAATCTTTTACAGGTAAACACTACATGCGTAGTGTTACATACTATTAAAAATGACAAATGTTGGGCATAAAATGAACACTTTTGAATTACTAATTTTTTTACCAATCGCGCGATCCGTTACTACAAACCATGTCTGTCAATATGTCCATCTGTAAGACTGAGTCATTTAAACTAGACACCACTACCAAATTTCATTAAAATCTTTTCAGCCGTTTAGTCATCAAAAGGTAACAAACAGACAGACAAACCAAGAGACAGAGTTATTTTTACTTTTCAAATAATAGATTAGATGTAGTGGAGTAGTGAAGACTAGATCCACGTACCTGTAGCATTTCGGCGCGTGAGATGCGTCCATCTCCGTCTACATCATAGAGCGCAAACACCCACGCCAATTTGTCCTGCACCGAGCCGCGTGCCACGCGAGACAGGATCTCCAGGAACTCCTGCAAACTCAACACGCGACCATGGTACGTACGGCTCTAGTGGATAGGCTAGCTAGTGATTCACCCTGAATTAAAAATACGCGATGTACCGTATTCTTATAATAAAGCAGTAACAAAAAGTCTGCACCAAAAAGATAATTAAAAGAAATATAGCCTCAAATGAGCTACAGAATCTATGTGTATATATTTAATATATATGTGCATGTAATATGTATATACATATTTAATATATATATAGGTGTAGATACCTATATATAAAGCATTAAGTGACAAAAAGTCTGTACCATGAAGATAATTATAAAATAATTGGTTTAGTTGACTTCAAATAAGTAAATGAACAAGAATATCTCATTTTTTAAATGTTGTCTTTAGCGGTCTGTTTCAGCGCATCACGTAAAACTACTGGACAAATTGAAATACGGGTTTCACTGAAGGATAGCTTAGTTTTTACTTAAAATATAGTGTACTTCATATCTCAACCCGATGAGTATAAGCCGAGCAATCGTTAAAAATATTTTTGACGCCTGAAGGAATTTTCATCAAATGTGGTATAATGGTATTTTAGGTCCTGAAAAAGCACATAGTGCAATGACCACACGTGCATGTTAGCACATTGTTATGATCAGTAGCTGCAGTACAATTACTGACTGATGATTAGTGTTGAAAGGCAACAACATTTATCTAATAAAAAATGTTAGATAAATGTTGTAGTCTTACAACACTAAAAAAGCAATAAATAAAAACTATTTGAATGAACACTTTTAAGCATTTTAACTATTTGAAGCAATAAATAATAACTATTTAATGAACACTTTTAAGCATTTCAACATTTTAACTATTAGAAGCAATAAATAAAAACTATTTGAATGAACACTTTTGAGCATTTGAACATTTTAACTATTTGAAGCAATAAATAATAACTATTTAATTAACACTTTTCAGCATTTGAACATTTTAACTATTACAAGCAATAAATAAAAACTATTTGAATGAACACTTTTAAGCATTTGAACATTTTAACTATTTGAATGAACACTTTTAAGCATTTGAACATTTTAACTATTTGAAGCAATAAATTATAACTATTTGAATCAAACCAACGTCGTTAATGTAACCGTCTTCTAGACTCAAAATATTTCGCAGTACCCCCAGTATCTTAATGAAAACACAATACCCTGATACGGAGGTGATTTCCCCATTTGCGATAAAAAGGCATATAATTCGCTAATGTGTGCCAAAGAAACAATTGACATCGTCAAAGTTATTGGAGCTGTAACGATGAGCACAATAAGCCTCGGTGTTTAGTGGATCCATAGTAGGCACTTGAAATGAGAGATCTACAATAAAGGCTAGAGTAATTTGCGACGTAAATGGTGTAGACTGTAGAGGCTAAGCTTTTACGGCATGGAAACTAGTTTGATTCCGCTTGATAGACAAATTAATTTAGTCATAATAACTTTCTTAATGTAAAGATAATTATCTCATTTTGTCCCTCATGGATTTCGATATATTTTGGCAGTGTTTGCTTATCATGTTAACGGGGGCATATATTGTGTGAGTTTTTGGCCAAGCATAAACTAAAGGTTTGCCACATACTGAGAATACGCAATGTACCAATTTTCATATTTACTACGAAAACTAGTGTTAAATACAAAAAACACGCTCGTTATTAGGTGAAATAAATAGATCGACAAGACAAATCCAATAAGCCCTAACTATGGATTTACTAGAGCCATTCAAGGGATCCGATACCCACCTTCCAGCTCCATCATCAGACAAGCTTGATACGACCAATGAGTTTCAAATGAATACGACCCCTAGTAGTGGGTGAAATTCAGTTCCTTATAATCCATTACATAGTTACAGGTCGACCTAATAATAGGTCCCTAATAGGCCCTTTCATGTAACACTGACCACCCAAATTGATCTAACTTCCTCACACACACCAGCAATAGTTGAGTTAATTTGTCCTCACCTCGAAGTTGACCTTCCCACTCTGCTTGTGCTTGATGGTGTTGAACACGTAGTGCGCGTACTGAGAGGCATCTGCAGATATACAACGACACTTTAAGCATTTCTGACCACTCAAACAAACACAGCACGCAGTTCCTGATACAAATACAAAGGCCTGCAAGAAGAATTTATCAGCAGTTACACTTTTGGGTCAACCAAACTGTAATGCTTCACTCAGACTTTTTACTGCTGCTTCTCCGTCTCATTAGAAGAATTAGGAAAAGGCTGGCATAACCGTTTCAATAAGAAAGTCTCGATTAAACATACAAAAATATTTCTGCTTCTTCAAATCTTGGAAAAATAAAGCGGGTCAAGAGTTTTGGATGAAACAGCAGACAATATACTGAACGATGCACGAAAACACAACGATCGATCGATTGATTTACGCATCTATAAAATTTTAGAAGATGTCATTAACGAAAAAATTGATATGGAGCAGTGCCTCTCATTCATCCATTAAAGAAAACACTGTGTTGAGTGATTTTCCACAGTGAGGAGTTTTTTTTTAAATTTGTTTATTTAATATTAATTTAGTTTAGTGTTTCACCTTTGAAAATAGAAATAGTTAATTTTCTTATAGGCAAAGGTCAAACTATTATGTTGTTAAAAATAAGTGACTGCACAAGTGAATATTTTTCTCAGTTTGGTTCGAATTGGAAAGTGTATCTCTGTGGAATAATAATAAAAAACGAAATAGTGATTGAAAAGGCTTTTCTATTTTAATGTACTAGCTGAAAATGGATCTCTACGGGACAGAAGCGCAACTTTTCTAAAAGTGTCTCTACGAGGAACCTTCCATCCACTTGGCTCTAGAGGAGCCAAGTACAAGGATCCCCTGGGGGATTTATTTGGATTTTTTCTCCACATATCCCCTAGGACCTATTCCACTAAGTTCAACTATAAGTTCAATTAGTTGAACTTTGGACATAAGTATTCCTCAACGACTTCGAAAAACGAGCCAATTTAATGTTCGACGCCTATGTTTTTTTTTTCAACTATCTAATTATTACCCATATGTGGGATGAAATCAGTGGAATATTTTTATCCTCACAACTAAAACAATAACTTGATAGTTCTATGTGATAGTTCGTGACTGCCTGGTGTATATATAAATATCAGGCAGGAAGGAAGGAAGGAAGGTCCAAGGTTAGAATAATATAACCTGCCTGGTGCATATTTATACCAGCACCAGGCAGTCACGAACTATCACAGATCCCCTGGCCAAGAAGAATCACGGGGATCCTACAGTAATTCTTCTTGGCAAGGGGATTCATTTGGATTTTTTGTGTCGACAAAAAATCCAAATGAATCCCCCATGGAGCCAAGTGGAAGAAAACACGGGGAAAGTGTATCTCTGTTTCAAGATTTGAATATTAGTTTTCTAATCCCGTATCTCCTATTTAATTTCTAGTTCTAAAGAAGAACCTATTTTCTTGGCATAGAACCTATGTAAAGAAAATATTATATTTCTCAAGTCGAGTGTGAATGTAACTATCAAGAAGGTTTAAAAAAAGTCTACACCTCAAAAACAAAAAGTCGAATCGAAGCACCCAAGATATGCTGATCCCCTCGTACACACAAGCCTCACGCACACATACGCATCCGCCATTTGCATATCTTCACTCTCTTGTTTGGCGGTATAGACTCCGTCTTTTTTAAACCTTCTTTTTAACTACATATAATATATTTGAATTGTTTTTTTTAATTTGCTTTTGGTACACTGACCGCGGCTCATGTCGATGTATGGGGACAACAGTTTTCCAACGGCAAAGTGAAGTTTGTACGGAACCCTCGGTGCGCGAGTCTGACTTGCACTTGACCGGTTTTTGTCACATGGTCAGCCTATGGTATGAATGGCGTAAGCAATCAGCCAGCCAGTTCATTAAATATTGTACGCCTGAATAGCATTCAGGCCGTTAGTTAAATAAATAATATTAATAATAATAAAATGTATAATTGACTTTTCTTAAATTAACATAAATTTGACTTATTTTAATAATAATGCACGAGATTTATGACAAGTACCTATGTTATTTTGTTGGATCGTTGGTGCCTGAAGTAGTATATAACTGTATCACAGGCACCACCACCCTCCGAAAGGATTAAAAGACTTTTGTACAAACTTTTGTTTTTTGACTTTTGTTTGTTGCATTTACAAGGTTTTTTTTTTATCTTTCCAACGACTAAAGCGAAAAATCAAACAAAAAATAATACTAACACTAAAAGCTAAGAGCGCAATAAAGTATTGTAGGGGATTGTGTACGGGTGAGTGCAAGTGAGTGTTTGTTGTTTTATGTGTGTGTGTCTGTGTGTGTGTGTGTGTGAATGTGTGAGTTTTTATCACTTTACTTACACAATAATAAAAATGCATATACATACATACCTGGCAAAAAGGACTATGGTTTCATTATATTTTCTGTTTCTAGATATGTCAAGTTCAAAAGATATAATTGGATGATTTTCTTTACTTCAAATAGTGAAAGGGGATAAATGTGGAGCCTTTTATTCAGTTTATTGTACAGTCGACAGCTCAGTATTTCAAAGTGTCTACCGGCTAAAGAGGTACGATGTGGCCTAGCTGTGCATACGCGTTTACGCCAACGTGTATTAATGTCTAATCGGATGTCATATGTCATGGTTTTATGCATAAACAAAACTGAATTTAGAATAAACAGCTGCCGAACGGTTAGAACTTTACTATGGCGATATAGTAGTGTAGTGGGATGCCTAACAGGGAGTTTGCTCATAGCTTTGAGGACTGCTCTTTGTGAGCGTTCTAATTGCAATAGGGTTGTGGAACATGCACTACCCCAGATCGTGGAACAATACGAGAGGATAGATTGAGCAAGAGAATAGTAGACCAATTTTGAAGTATCGAAGTCCGCACCAACTCTTAGTTTATTGAAAACATAAATAACTTTCCTTGTACGTGATATAAGAGAATCTATTTGAATTTTCCAGTTTAACTTATTGTCTATCTGGACACCGAGGTATTTTATATTTTCAGTTCTAACTAGAGTAGGACAGACGCAAGGGAGACAGAGCGTCTTGCTGCACTTATGAGCTATTATGGAGATGAAGCTATCAGGATGGGAGGTAGAGTTGGTGGAGAATGTTATATATTTTGTTTTGTCCACATTAATAGTGAGCAGGTTTGCAGATAACCATGCCATGACCACACGAAGTGCTTCTTCCTCATGCTGCTTAGCTTCAGACCAGGTTTTTCCATGCACTATGAGTGCTGTGTCATCGGCGTAAGTAAACATTTCACAGTGGGGTAATTTGAGGCTACATAGGTCGTTTACATACAAAAAAAGAGAACTGGTCCTAGAATACTGCCTTGTGGCACGCCAAAGCTCTAAGACTCATCATCACTGGTATGGTTTTCTATTTTGACATATTGTGTACGGTCTGTTAAGTGGCGTTAAATGCCGGATTAAGCTATCTGCCTGCGACATACACACAATGCCATTGAGGTAAGCAAATAGTAACATATTCATCAATGCACAATGCAATGTCTGCAATGAGGAAAAAAGTACTCAAATATCAGCCTTCATAGCTGCGTACCTTTCTCAGTACCAAATGCGCGAATACCAGTGAACGCTATGTAAAATGCCAGCAACAGTACATACTTTTAATAATTATAGCCATCTCCGCTTCTCAAACGAATATACGTTTCAGTAGAATGTCGGTCTGAAGCTTCTTGCTGCCGGTCACCCTGAATATAACATTGCATACCAGCATACTCAATTTTAAAAGATATAATACACAATAATAATTTTATTACAGGAAGCCACTCACCTCCGAGCGGGAAGAACTGCGAGAAGATATGCTTGAAGGCATCCTCGTCCACCACGCCAGAGGGACACTCCTAAAACGAGACAAACACTCCCACTATTAGTGTTACTGCCGCGCGACTTTATTCACAGCTATGACTCGAACCAACTCTTATCATTGGCTTGTTTCACATTATTTACAAGACATAATAGTCAAAAATTGGAGGACAACGGGAATAGACGATCAAAAGTGTCAAAAAACCCAACTGCAAACAAATCTGCAAGGAAGCAAAAAATTATTTGAGAATGGATGCTAACCAACTTTAAATCCTAATGATACGAGTACCTACCTATAGATGATTTTTAAATATCTATTCCATATTATTGTTAATTCAAAGAACTGATTTCGTCAAAACTGATCTTTCCCTGTTTCATTATTATTTGTACCCTTTTTCTCAGTCATAATTTATTACACGACTGCCCAAAAAAAGGAGTGTAATGTTTTTAGGATTCATGTATGTTTGTATGTATGTGAGTTTTTTTCTTCCACCATAACTTTTAAATGCTCGAACAGATTTAGACGTATGGGGTATCGTTAGAATCCTTACATCTCCCCGAATAAGATAGTAATTAACCATATATTTTTTTGTAAAATATCCTAATGCGGTCTAATGGCTCCATTTTCAAATGTAAATAAAAAAAACTTCAAATTGTATAATATGGGTATCAAATTGAAGGTCTTGATAAGCACATTCCCATTGTATATAGTTTAATGGAGTAAGTTCTTTTTTGGCAGGGCAGGCGTGTTTTTTTAGCTGTTAAGCTAGTTATTTCTAACTAAAGTTATATGCATGTTTGTTGTTGGTGTGGATAATATTGTTTGTTTTCTAAGGTTTGTTTCGTTTACTACATAGAAGAGGGAGCTCTACAACAGAATGGTTGTTCCACATAACACTTTAAAATTTGTGGGTTGTTCACCATTGCTCAACTTTTCATTCCTATGACCCTTCCGTAGAGAGAGTATTCTCTACGGACCCTTCAGTTTGACAGAACAAGACGTACAATAGTCAAGCATCTATTTTGAAATGTTGTACACTTTTTTGCAATCCTAGTCATGGACCGATGAATATCATATTATATTAGGTATTCATAAACGATGATATATATTATCTTTATTTTGAAGTGGTTCTAGCAAGCTGTAGCTGGTGTATAATGATGATGTCAATAATGTTTATAACATTACCAATAATCGACTCGATTAATTTTAAGTAAAATTACGGAGTCATTGTATTATAACTCTGAAACATATGTATTTATATTTCCGTTCAAATTAGAATGATTTAAAATCATGTAAACTTACGATATTGATAGAAATGCTTAAAACTAAGAACCTTACCCGATTAATATTAATGTATTATTACTCAGCTCTGTACATTTAAACCTATAATTGTAGTAAAAATACAACTTCTCCCGCTAAAAATTGAAATTTATGATAATAATATAGAATACTGTTCTGACTTTCAATATTTGTTAACATTCTGGAAAATATGTATTTATACGTCTTAATTATTTAAATGATTAACAATGTGTAAACAATACCGAGTTAACAATTATTAAATAGTTTCAATGTAATAAAATATGTACATTTCCGTCACTTCGGCGCCATCTGCAGGCTCATTCCTGCTGGTGCAAAGACTACGTGACTTTGGCGGGTAGAATCTCTATAAAAAAGCAGCCTCTGGGCTGAGCAGCCCTCTCTGTTCGTTTAACTGTCGTCGTTGCATCAACAAGACACCAAAAGTTAAGTACAATTAATATTACCTACACTGTTATTCTGCTACTGTTTCTTTGTCCCATAGTTACTGTGTATTTTGCAAATAGATATTGTCGGTTCTATGGTTTTTTCCATATTGGTTATTATAACCAATGTGTTAGAAATGATTAGGATCACTTTGTTCATGGTAAATGCTTTTATTTTGTGCCTGGTGTAACTATGGTGATTGTAAAACGATAATAAAGGGTCAATATGTCCTAGTATCACATAGAGGTTGTTAGTATGTTAGGTATTTAGTGTATGATACCTATGTTAATGATAATTGTAAAACTGATGATGAAAGAATATATTCACCCCGTAGTTTCTTGCCAGTTCTTCTATGGTGGTGTATTCCGAATCTGGTGGTAGAATCAATAAAAAATATAACAATTCTATTTCCTTGTTTCTATGAATAATCCTTAGATTATACCCTTTTTTAGTACACATTAGGTAGGTACTAAACTGCTCAGTAATTTTCAAGCTTTTATTAAATATTCCTTAGGTTATTTATTCTGTAGCTGTAGCTACTAGGTACTATAGATACCAGCTATAGGATAAAGCAACTTGCTTTATTGTTAGGTGCAGATAAGTTTTATTTCCTATTCGACAAACCTGACCAACCGAAGGCTAACATTACAAAACTTAGGTTTTGATAATCTTAACAGTACGTATAATTATCTATACATATGTATATAAATCTCACAAGCGCAGTGCACTGTCGCGCAGGGTTTTGAACTGTTGACCTTATACGATTGGTAATATTCAGTCAAAGCTGTTTGACTGTGGAATGCCTTACCTGTTGAAATTAGACGCACACCTTTACTCAACGCTTTTGAACAATGTGTTAAAAAATTATATGTATCACTCTAGCTGAGCAGCTCCGTCTCAATCCTGTTATTGTTATTTATGTATGTAGGTAAATATGGTTTGTTCCCAGTAGTACCACTGCTCGGTACCCCTAATGGTACTAATGGGAAAGTGCACTCTCAGTAGCACCCCTGTAAGCAATTTATTTCAATGGTGGTACTAGTGGGAATAGGTTTGTTCCCAGAAGTATCACTGCTTAGTACCACCGGTGGTACTAATGGTACCATACACTCTCATTAGTACCCGTATAACCAATTAATTTCAAAAGTGGTACTAGTTGGAAATCTCAGTAGTACCATGGGCAGTACTACTAGATGTCTCATTAGTTCCCCTGTAATTTATTATAACCAATTAATTTCAATGGTGATACTAATGGGAAATCTTACTCTCAGTACTTTATCCTCTCGCTAGTTTTCTCATAATATATAATAATGGTCTTAGTAGAAATGCAATGTAATTTAAGAAAAATTTACTTTATACTCCAAAAAATTAAAAATAAGGAATATATGAATAGTAATGTTCTTAATTTTAATGTTCTACAATTTTCATTAGTCAAAAGGCATCTAAAATCAAAGTACGAAGTTAATTTTAATAAGACTGAAAATTTTCCGATAGGTACCTTCTAAATGATTTTGGTGCTATGTTATCATCATCATCATCAGTTCAGCCTTTAGAAGTCTACTGCTGAACATAAGCCTCCCCAAAAAGCGCCACGACGAACGGTCTTGTGCCGCCTCCATCCACCGACTCCCTGCTTGTTTATTGTTTCTTGTATAGTTTGCACCTGCAGTTGCTAGTGCCATAAACTGTCTGATAAATGTCAATATAAGAATGTAATTATGACAATTTATCATAACTCAGTATAGAGATTCTAAACAGGTTAATAAAAACTTGTTGCATAAACTGCACCGACCATTTTCATCCATTAATCCTTTGTTTACCACGCATTTTTATAACAATCGAAAAACAATGTAAAATGTAACGATAGTTACCTAAAACGAAATGTAAGAGAGTGTTGCATTTTGCACATTTTCGCGGCAAACATACAGAATTCTCACTAGTACCACAATTCAAGTTATTTAATGAAACGGGGACTAACGAGAATTAAACTACTCAGTAGTACCACCGGTGGTACTGCAAAGTATTATCACTAGTACCACCATTAAAATTATTCGGTTTTAGGGGTACTAGTAAAAGTGCTGGTACCATTAGTACCACTGGTGGTACTAAACAGTGGTGCTACTGGGAACAAACCGATTCTCACTAGTACCACCATTGAAATAAATTGCTTACAGGGGGTACTGAGAATGCAATTTCCCATTAGTACCATCAGGGGTACTGAGCAGTGGTACTACTGGGAACAAACCGTAAATATATATGTCTATGATGTAGGTATTTATTTATATGTATATTCTATTCGTGTGTATGATTATTATCTACACTAATATTATAAAGAAGAAAGATTTGATTATTTGTATGTTTGTTTGTAATGGATAAACACAAAATATAAAAACAGATTTTAAAAATTCTTTCACATACCTATAGAAAGCTACATACATTATCATCAAATAACATTCAAAAAATTAGAGATCTCTACGAAAATTGCAATAATGTAACCCAAGGTAACAAAAATACAGAAAAGACATGAAATGACATGTTGCCATGGAAACGAAATAATTACAAGTTTGTCAAGTACGTGAGTAATAATTGAGTTGTCTATGGTCAAAAAATACCATGATCGTTGCTGCCAAACATTTTGAATTAAACATACTGGCGTATTTTTTTAAGAAATTACTACGAGCATAAAAATGAAAAAAAATGGCACGGTGTGAGCGCTACCGTGCGAAGCCGGGGCGAGTCACTAGTATTTTATATAATTGTATGTATCTATGACGTTTATCTTTTGTTCCAATTTTCTATTGTGTTTTCCCAATTAATTAATTTATTATTTGTATTTTTAACTGCATTTTTATGGTATTTGGACTCTATTACCTCCGTTATCCTTTTCGTGCACAGTTGTCTGGAAGATATCGCTTTGCGCGTTAGACAGCCCATTATGACAATATTTGATTTTTAGTTGTAAGATTTTTATTTTTGTGGTGTTCAATAAAGAGCTAGGTGCACTTAACATAGTTGGTCGACTTTTTTTCCACAATATGGCGTCTGGTTGTCGCCATATTAAATTTTGATTAATATCATGTCATTAGTAGCACACGCAAGATTAATTTAAATTGATTGACGTAAGAATCATCAAAATCGGTCCACGCGTTTGGAATAAATAGTGCCATAAAGGAACAAACGTATAGGCTGTTAAAAATATTACTCTCCGCGCAGTCGGGTAAAAATTAACTTAGTCTACCTGACTGTATCTACGGCAAAAAACCGCAATAGGATTGCGCTCTTACGCTGCCAAATAGAATGCCAAAAAGAAGCAAGGGCGGTAAAAACGGCCACTTTTATTGGCCACTTTTTATGCGTGAATTTTCAGCTAAAATCCTATAAAACGACCAATACTCGAGCAAAATAAAGGAAATCTTTGATGTAGGTACCTTTTTTGTGAAAATATAGGTACATCATGCTAATAAAAAGAATGATTTTATGTTTGGATTTGGATTACTTGTTTAAATAAGTATTTCTGAGAGTGGAATAGTAATAGAGTGAGAGAGTGACTCGCCTGCTTGAACCCGCGGTACATGAGCTTGATCTCGTGCGCGCTGAAGGCGGTGCTGCGCGTAAGTTGGCTCAGCCCCTCGGGTCGGTGCCGACTCGGTGTCAGAGACAACTCCTCGCACTCCTCCTCTGCAATAATATTTACAACGATTACATATATGACACTCACACACCCAAAACGTTTGAAAGCATGACGAATCTCTCGTCACCCTGACAGTGATAACTTAGGTAGACCATGATATAATAATAGGTTCATTCTACATAATTAAAAAAAACTGTGGTCCTACTAACAAGCATCCTTTGTATAACGGGCGTCTCATCAATTATTTTTTTGCTATTTCCATTTCTGTAATATGACAGATGTCACCTATGGATATACATTTTCTGATTATAAAAAATGGAGCGCTACACAATTGAAAAACGAGTTATCATTGTAAAAACCTATTACAAAAATGGGGAAAGTTCAGCTAAGACCACAATGACTTCCAGTTAGCAATCTGACATCAGCAACGTATAGGTGATGTCAGCCATAGGCCATTTTAAGGTCGGTTATTTATTCTTCGAGAACGGACGTTATTAGTGACGTCAATTTAGGGTCAGGCCAAAAAGTGGACGTCATACAGACGTCAACATAAGATCAGCGCCATGACGTACCATATTAGTGGCAAAGTGATTCCTTAGTGAGATTTGACTTTTTCTCAGTAAAATGTGATGTTTTCTCATGTTAACTATTAACTTAAATGCATTAAATGTATTGATTCTGGAAAGGATTTCATTCCAGTGATTGTCCTGAGAAGAGATACGTGATACATGATACGTGAATTTTGGGAAGAGGAGACCCAAATATTTTTTCTAAAATGCCTGCGGCTGCATCTTATGTTTCAATATCAAGAATCTAAAGCATGTTTGCGTCTCTTTTGGGTTTTTTGTTATTTAATTATAACTAGCGACCCGCCCCGGCTTCGCATGGGAGTAATAAAGAAAAAATATAGGTTAAAAATGTAGATCTCGCAAACTCGACCTTCATGCCGTTTCGGGGGACGGCGGCCCGCTTCGCTCGCCACATCCCCCCTCACTACTTCCAGGTCTTGTATGTTCGTATTATACCTATATATAAACCTTCCGTGAAAAATAATCTAACTAATGGTGAAACTCGCATTAAAATCCGTTGCGTAGTTTAATAGATCTAAGGGTACAGACGGCGGGAACCGACTTTGTTATATAAATATGTATTGATTTCTTCCGACATCTTGAACATTTATCGTCATATTTCAACAAAGTAACACAAAACAGTATCGAACTATAAGTACGAGTATAAACTTTCCTTTTGAATCTCTATTTATCTATTGATGAAAACCGCAATAGAATCCGTTGCGTAGTTTAAAAGATTAAGCGTTACAGAGGGACAGACGGTGGGAAGCGACTTTGTTTTTTACTATGGATTGATAATTTATTTATATTACAAAACAAACACCTGCACAATTTACAATATAACCCTCAAAAATCTTTGACAATGTATCCTCCTTGTTATATCCAAACTATTGACTTGAAAACTCGTAATCTGCGTGCTTGAGGAACACGTTGAAAAATATTTTGGGTATCCTGTAATGGAAACTTTTCGAGTTGTGAACATAGTACTGTGACCACGGAACCCTGCGCTCTGCGTGCTCTGATATGTACTTGGGCATAGTTATTGTTTAAAGTCTCAGACATAGCTGAACAGCTCTTTATATTGTTCATAGCAATGGCCAAGAATTAAAATGAAATGAAATATTTTAATATTTATCTATCTATCTATATCTATATACTATAATAAAACTGTAACTGGGCTAAATCTGTACATTAAATATTTTTAGAAAAATATAATTGAGACAAACTTCAAAATCGATATAGAGCGCAAGAAGGAGTACTTTGTAGGTACTATTGGTCCTGGAATAACACGTGTGGGCTAATTTTAATTTTAATGAAATGACCACGCGGGCAAAGCCGCGGGCACAGCTAGTCCTTAATAAAGTTTCCAACGTTTTATTAATATTTGTTTAATATTAAATCTTAATCCAATTATAAATGGTTTGAATGCGAAATCGTTGTCATTGTCTGTCCGATCCCTCGAAAACAGAGCAGTTAAGTAGACTAGTGGACAGAACAGTGATTCAAACTCAAAGCATACCTAATTAACCTAAATTTAATTTATGTATTTCTCATTGTTCATGAGAAGCTAATTTTGACTTGTAAAAGTGCTATTATTTTGCCTATCTATACTTATAAAACTGTAACAGGTCCAATTCTGTACATTGAAAATATTTTGTATATTTTTTTGTGGAGGCTATTCTTTATACCATACTGAAGCCAAAACTGTTTTATTTTTTCGTCTCTGTCTGTCTGTCTGTCTGTACCTTGGCTAGGCATCACGCCGAAACTACTGAATGAATTTAAATGAAACTTGGTATGATTTGAGTTCATACTACGAGGTAGGACACAGAATACTTTTCATCCCGAAAAATTATCAGTTCCCCTTAGGATAGGGGTTGAAAGTTATTTAAAAAACACTTACCACTCTGAAACTACTGGATGGATTTTGATGCAACTTGGCACAGTTATAGTTTATATGATAGGTAAAAATTGGGAGTACTTTTTATTCCGAAAAAATAAAATGATTCTGCGGTAGAGGGGTGGAATAGTGGAATGCCCTGTCCTCGTCAGTGTTTCCGGTAAAATATAACCCTGGTGTGTTTAAGTCAAGAGTGAATAGGTATCTACTAGGCAAACGTGCTACACCTTGGACCACATCATCGCTATCCAGCAGGTGAGCAAGTGGTCAAACGATTGCCTAGACAGTTATTTTCTTGATTTTGCTGGTAAAAGCTCGTTCGTTCGTCATGTTCGTTGCAGTTTCCATAATATCAGTTGCAGTCAAATTGTCGTCTGTAATCTACTATTACATTCAATGCAAATTAAAGCGCGCCGAATTAAGGGAGTCGAGTATGGAATGATCAATGCACATGCATTTCATACGAAGTTTTTCTACACATTTTCGAGGAAAAAACATACTTTTATTGTTATTCACTTTTAATTATTGAAACAATTAGTGAAAGCACTCAAAATTATACCAAACAGTTTCTCTCTCTAGATTTTGGTTGCAACAGGCTATCACTCGCGTTTCTTGCTTCGAATTGTTTCCGGCGGGCTCAAATCGACGTATTTCTCTTCTTAATTTAATTATTATCAAAACTTTCGACTTCACTTCCCTAAGTGAAGTGAACCAAACAACGAAAACATTAACAAATATTTATGGAAAATGGTACGCTGGTTTTGTTTTCCCCACGCGCTTGTCTAACGATGCGCGCGCAGATTTAATTAAAGGCTCTGGCAAACCGCTGTACAGCCTAAATAAAAAATATAATAAAGTAGCTGCGCCCCACGGCTTCACCCACGTGAGGGATGATGATGATGACGATGATGATGACGATGATGATGACGATGACGATGACGATGACGACGACGACGATGATGATGATGATGATGACGATGATGATGATGATGATGATGAAGATGATGATGATGAAAAGTATCATATTAATTCCATCGTATCCCCCCCCCCCCCATTGAGCTAATTACCAAATCGAACACATCAGTTTTCAAACATAAAATACCGCATCAAAATCAGTCCATTCGTTTTGTAGCTGCGATTCTCATCCCCCCCTTCCCCCTTCCCCCACTACAGCTTAGAACTATCTCGATCACATCAGCTTTCAAACCGAAAAAAACAGAATCAAAATTGGTGCATTCATTTGGGAGCTATGATGCCACAGACAGACACACACTCACACACACACACACACACACACACACACACACACACACACACACACACACACACACACACACAGACACAGACACACACAGACACACACAGACACACTGTCATACACACTCTAAACTTATAACACCCGTCTCTTTGTTCGGGGGTTGAAAAAAAACAACAGTAGGCGTAATTCAACATGATTGGCAGCAGTGTTTCTTGACCATAACCAACTGCATACTCACCTACTTGACAGATTTGTTATTATTTCGTTTCCATGGCAACGTCATTTCCGTTCTTTATTTTTGGTACCTTGGGTTACATTATTACAATTTTCGTAAGGCTATCTATCAAATCTTTTCTCTTTATAATATTAGTGTAGACAAAAAATAATGTTTGAAGACGCAAATTAAGGTTAACACATAGAGAAAAATATTTAATTTAATGAAACGATGATAATTTTGATGATTATCATTATCTAACCTAAAATAGTTTATTTATTCACGAAAATATTTAGACTTAAAATACATTGCGGAGATTTAAAAAAAGAAGTAATAACTAATAAGCACTAGTGTGTAATAAGCTGAATTATGAACCTAAATGCGTTGCCATAAGAGTCACTTTACGAGCAATGTGTTGAAATACTAGTTTATAAAACGGTTGCATAACGAGGGTTATTAAAATATAAGTATGAGTTTAAAAAACGAGCAGTATGCGAGTTTGTTAATAGTATCACTCGAGTGTTTTAATACCTATACTCATGCAACAAGGAATGGGTAAAATCAAGATAGTATTACATAATTTTTTAATAAAAACAACATTGTTTTTCTTGTGAAAGTTCGTTCGTCATGTTCGTTGCTGTTTCCTTGATATCAGGCAGAGTGAAATTATTCTCACTAACACTACTGTCGGACATTTTTAATCAGTTTAAAACTTTTAATCCACAAAAACACAACACATTAAATTGGTTAGGTACTAATAAAATGTAAAGTAAATTAAGGCGCCAAAATCCAGTCCACAGTGAATTCACACGCATTCGGTCTAACACGCGCCGTCAAAGATAATAAATGATGAAAACCTTCGTTGTACGGAGCCAAACCGGTGCTTCTATGATAAAAATTGTTTAGATAAAAAAACAGTGTTATTATGTAATGTCTTTTCCTAAGAGAGACGAGCCTGCTAAAAATGACACATTTATGAGTTCCTAATCCGGATTTACGATATGAGTGTACAAAAAAATATTTATGGTACAAGTATTCTGTTGTAAACTATTTTTAAAACGGCCTTACATCATTTTATATCATCATATTTACATCATTTTTACATACAAAAGATTTTATTTTTGTATGTTCACTGATTTATTTGACCGATATTTTTGAACTGATTTCAAAATCATTTTATTCTTTTTAAAGTGTAGATCATTCATATGGCCCCAAAGTAGATGAATGAACATTAAAAAAAAATGATATCAAACTGTTCACCAAACGGACGATACGAACATGAAAAAATAATGTCAAGAAAATAGTGAGCATCCCAAGGAAGAGGCTTTTTTTTATTTACCCTGTAATAACGAATTTGCAGGCAAAGCCGGTGATTTGACTTTTACATCAAACAAAGTATTCATTATCTCTCATGCGTATCCATTTAAAACCTCGAAAGAAATGTCTGGAAGATTCTTGTATTCAACAACTTGAGCGCTGATCATTTTCTGTAACAGCTGCTTGTAACGACTCCGCAAAACGAAAGAAAGCTTCAACAAAAAGTGAGTTTCAACTTTATACGATAAGCGAGTTACTGTCCAAATGGCACCCTAACAATGAAACTTTGTAGAAGAATACTTACTATGAATGCAAAACTCGATCGATAACTGGAAGTCGTGTGGCCTATTACCATAGATGACTATAGATGGGTAGTTATTTTGTACTATCCCATTTACGTGCGTATCGGCACTGGTTTAATGCAACTGTGCATTAAACATAAACGAGACCATAAACAAACAGTGTGACCACTAGTAATAAGGTCACACCAGTATGACGATTCGGTGTGACCACGAGTTCGTCGCCACAAGGTTTTATATATTGGTCCTGGAATTACAAATACAATACTACATCATCATCCACGCAGGTAAAACCACGGGGCGCAGCCAGTTAAAGATAATGATAGAGAGGATATCGAGTAGTGACCATCACCCGTGTTTGTCTGACGTCACGTCACTCACAGCGACGGGACGTGACACTCCTTTGTCACGACGAGCTAGACGTGTCACTCACTCCAGTTTAATTTCACGCATCAGCATTGTTGTGCTTCGTTTGTAAAGAAAATAATTAGAATAGTTTTTATTTCACTCTCAATGTCTCAAGTTGCATGTCATTTATCATGTACATGGTACCGTTCGCTAAGAAGAAAGCCCTACTGGAATGGAAACTGTTAAAAGTCCATATCGTTTAAACAACTGAACCGATTTTAATGAAACTTAAACTATTCCCTAAGTTGAAAGTTACGAGGGCTAAACAGCACGATACCAAACGATAAGTCCTTTTAAAAACTATTTATAAAACCTTTTTTCTGGTAAATGGCATTAACACAATCTTTCAAATGAAGACTGTCTAAAATTCAGCAAAAAAAAAACAAGTTTTTGTCAGTTTAACCATTGTTTAACTGTGATCACTCGTAAATTTTCAACAACTATGGAAAAATCTGTATTCGTGCATCTGTATCTGTATCTGTATTTGTGTGTTATAAAACATTTTTTTATAAAGGGTTGCAGTGCTGCCACTATAAAACCGGAACTTGATTCTGTTTATGGCACTAAAGCACCAACGTTGCAGACTGTTTATAACTGGATAAATGATTTTAAACGTGGTCGGTCAAGCACATCTGATGCTCCACGCTCTGGTCGCCCAATCGAAGTCACTACTGAGGATGTTGTTGTAGAAGTCCATAATATTGTACTCGATGACCGCCGAGTGAAGGTGCGTGAAATAGCTGAGAACACAGGCATCTCCACTGAGCGAGTACATAAAATCCTGCATGAAGATTTGGGTATGACAAAGCTGTCTGCACGATGGGTGCCACGTTTGTTGACAATCGAACAAAAACGCGAACGAAAGCGAATTTCAAAACTATGTTTGGATATGATGAAGCGTAATCCTCGGAATTTTTTGAGTCGATTTGTCACTGTGGACGAAACTTGGGTCCATCATTATACACCTGAATCAAAACAGCAATCAAAACAATGACTGGCTGGCGACTGGTGAACGTGCCTCAAAAAAGGCCAAGACTGTTTTGTCGGCTGGGAAGGTGATGGCGACAGTCTTCTGGGATGGCGAAGGAATCATTATGATTGATTACTTGGAAAAGGGAAAGACTATCACTGGCCGTTATTACGCAGTCATTGGACCGTTTTAATGCCGAATTGTTCGAAAAACGACCAAAATTGTCCCCCGTGAAAGTCCTCTTTCATCAAGACAATGCCCCAGTCCACACGTCAGCTATTGCAATAGCCAAAATCTACGAGTTGGGCTTCGAGCTGGTTCCGCATGCTCCGTATTCGCCGGACCTAGCTCCGTGCGATTATTACCTATTCCCAAATCTGAAAAGATGGCTTAGAGGGCAATTTTTTTTTGACAAATGAGTACTGCATCGCAGGTGTAAACGGCTATTTTGAAGACCTCGATAAAACGTATTTTTTGGAGGGGATACAAAAATTGGAAACTCGCTAACAAGTGTTTGGCCCTCAAAGGAGACTATGTTGAGAAATAAATGTAAATTGTTTAAAAAAAATATATATATTGTTAATTTTTAAAACCACTTATCAAACAGCCCTCGTACTGACACCATTGAAAAAAATATTAATGCAGACTTGTATTTTCTGAGAAATATTTGGACAAATATACATGGTTTATTTGTTTTAATACCAATACAGAATAACTTTTTATAAATATTAGAAATATTTTAACAATATTATATACCCACTAAATATGCTACATTTGTTTCATAAAGAATAGAAGACTAACATAATGAATATATCACATTTTCGACAATATTACATACATAAACATCAACTTGAGAAACTCCTCAAAAAAATGTATTCGAGCTGTTTGTGGAGTAGCACTATTGGACTCATGTCGACCACTTTTCAAACAACTGAAAATACTACCACTGCCATGTCAATATATTTACGACATTTCATGTTTTGTTAGACAACACAGCTATATTTGAAGAAACACAAGGAACAGAGATAGATTGGTTGATAATTATGCTCATAGAACCGCAATCCATACCAATATATAAAAATGAAACGTTGTCTGTTTGTTTGTTTGTTTGGGGAACTTTCACGCGATAACGGCTGGACGGATTTTAATGTAATTTAGAATGGAGATAGCTTGTAAACATAGGATACTTTTTATCCCGGAAACATGTAAGTTTCCACGGGAAAACTGGTAAATGTTGATTACTCACTGTAAGGAACGGTTGCCATTACAGAATAGTCTGTGGTTGCCATGGAAACGAAATAACAAGTCTGTCAAAAAACATTGGTGCTATACATAGAATTACATCAAATATATATGTCTAAGGTGCTATAACTTTTGCATTGGTTTTTCATTTCCTAGAAGAAAATAGGATGCTTTTATTCGCGATAAACAGAGGCCGCATGTACGAAGTCGCGGGCGAAAACTAAGGGAAAAAAAGGGTTCCCGCATGGTAGGGGTTGAAAGTTATTTAAAACAACACTTACTAAAACTACTGGACGGATTTTGATGCAACTTGGCACAGTCATAGTTTATATGATGGGTTAAAACTGAGGATTACCACATACGACAAACAAACGAAAAAACTTCTAAAAGGTGCTGCCCACGGAAAAGTGATCTTCCTAATACCTTTTTAAAGAAGACAACATTTTCTATAATTTGTGCTCATCCGCAGACCGTTATTTTTTGAAAAATTCGTTCCATAATTCGCAGTATTTGGCCATTTTCCCTAAAACGTTAGTTATAGATAGATAGATAGATAATACTTTATCGAACACTAGTTTTCAAAAATTTACAACAAATAGAAACAATCTTATAATTAAAGTACAACGGGCGGACTTATCGCTAAAAGCGTTCTCTTCCAGTCAATATTATACTTTTAGCCGCCTTCCGAGCAGAATATCGGCTATAATACTCATTCTATGAGGAAAGTCATACCTAAAAAGTTGTAGAACAGTTATTTAACTTTAATATAAGCATAAAAGCGAAACTTTTTAGGACCAAAAGTTTATCTGTACCTAATCTGGTCAAAAATTAATATAATCAGATTTATCAAGAAATTTAAATGTTAATTAATATTGCACAGTTATCTATTGTAATGTTATTAAAATGACATCACATTTATAAATTTGATTTATTTATAGAGTATCACACCTACATAATTATATATTTTTTTCTAAATCGTGTCTGTCTGTTTATCTGTATATCATCTGTTCGCATCAGATCTTTATCTATATCACATCAGATTGGCAGCATCTGTTTGTTTGTTTGCGCATCACGTTATAAATACTGCACCGATTGTGATGCGGTTTTGTGCTGTGACGATGTCAAACCTCTTTCATCATAATCATACTTTTTTGATAGTTTGTCTATATTAATTCTAAATTCAAATGACCTGTCATTCCCACATCGTCATTGGATTAGCAAAAAATGTAATTTTTATGAAATAATATGTTATAAAATATGTACCTAAATAAGTTTATTACATCTGGAGTCCTTTAAATATACATGATAGTACTTTCGTTAGTGATTGTTTTGATCCGTATCGTTGAAGCACGAAAAGTCTGTGATAATAACAATACTAGAGCCCCAAGGGTACACTCTTACCAAATATATTAAATTGGGAGAAGACTGAATAGAATAGTCGAGTGCAAGATCTCTGTTTATGAACATCTCCGAGTGCTCCTAATTGTTCCTGTTCTTTTATGTTGTCCACTGAGGTTTGGTCCCTGGGCTAGTGGAACAACCCTAGGACCGCCACGTGACAGTGCACTATTGGAAAGTTAAGGGATTGACTTAAAAACTGGTGTACTTGATATCCGATCAGATGATTAGATGCAGAGCAATCGATATAAATCTACTTGAAGCATGCACAAATTTTGAAGAAATGTAGTAAATATTGTACCTTGGAACTTTTGGTCCAGGAATAACACGTATGGGCTACATTTAATAGAAATGATCACGCGGGTAAAGCCGCGGACAAAACTATTACTTAATAATAAAGCAATAAGTACGACAAAGTCTCTACAAATAAGATAATAAAAATACTTGGTCTAGGGTACTTAAAATCGTGTCTGTCTGTCTGTAGGTGTGTTTGTTCGCGCATCACTTTAAAACTACTGACCCTATTGCTAGCCTATTGCGATGCGGATCACTTTTGGATAGCTTAGTGGTGTACTTGGTACCTCAATCTGATGAATAGAAGCCGAGCTATCGATAAAACTTATTACGGCTGAAGGAATTTTAATCAAATGTTGGTATATTGGTATTTTAGTACATAAAGTACTTTTAACCTAGAGAAATGACCACGCGTGCGAAGCCGCGGGTGCAGCTAGTTTTAAATATAATTACCTACTATTGTTATCGCATGATGCATGTACCTATCAAATAATAATTTAAGTTCCAATATTTGCATGCCATTTAATGTGTCAGGTCTTTTCATTGTATAACATCAATTTATATCAACTCACATTTGAAACGAATAAAAAATATTCTATTCTATTCTTTTTTTTTTTAATTCGGTTGGTAACAAACATTCTGTCAACTTGAGAACCTCCTCTTTTTGAAAGTCTGAAAATTAAAGGTTATATTTGAATTTAATAGTTATTAATTTTGTAATTAACAAAACAGCCGGCAACTACCCTACATAAAAGGGCCCGCGACCTCTGGAGGGACCTCAAACGGAATGGTCGGGTCGTAATCATCAAGGCATTATTGATAAAGTTCTGCGATGGACGGCGCTGGGAAATACAAACAGAATCGTAATTATTTTGAATACATACATAAATTCTATGAATAGCTACGACTACGTTGTATGAAGTTATATTTGTAGATATTTCACTCTATGCCACAGCTAGCACTTACCAACTTCGTAAACTATTTCGTAAGCCGGTAAGTCCCGCAGAAGTTTTCTGATTATAGTTCGTCCTGTCGGAACAGTGAGCGACTCTTGACTTGCGAACTTCGACTTGTTTAGAGCCTGCGTACTCGAAGTCAGTGATGAAACACTCACTCGAGTATTTATTATCATCTTCTCTTTTACTATCAGGTAACGGTGTGTGCAGAGGTCCAAACCTCTTTCATAATAATACATTTGATCTCTTAATTCTTTCATAATCCATTTCTTTTCATTTTTGATAGTTGGTCATCATTGATTCATTCTAAATACAAATAACCTAATTAAACGTCATTCGAATATTGATTTTTGGAAAAACCGAAATAATATTATAAAATTCATAAATAAGTTTATTTCAAATATATATGAAACTTGTAAATATATATATATATATGAATACCTTCGTAAGCCGATGTTTTATAATCATCTCCTCCTGTTCCTGTGCTCCTAATTGAATCCTGACCTTTTGTGTTGTCCACTGAGGCTTGGTCCCTGGGCTGGTGGAGCAAGCCCAAAGCCTAGGACCGCCTCGTGACACTGGCGCCCTCAACGTCCCCGTACCCAGCCCAGCTCTACCTACCTTCGAGTTCCAGTTTTTTTTAAAGTGTTAAATTAATTTGTTAATCCGTGTGCTATTTTTTCTAAGCAGTGATTCCCACAAAATTCTAAAAGGCACTAGGCCATCTTGATTTTAATTTGGATTGGATTATTTGGCAAACCCAGAACAGTTTTTTATACTCAAGTGTATTTTATATTTGCATTCCAGTCATTCATGTAAGTAAGACATTTTCATTAATACGTACTTTTTTCTGAATTTCACTATCGGCCTACCTAGTTCCGAATTACTCTAAACTTTGACGCGTGATTATGCGTGACGCGTTAACGCGTAGTTACATTAACGCTATTTTTTTATATATTTTTAAAGCGTTACTATCGTACTTAACGTAACGTTACCTACAAAGTAAACACTTAGTTTTATTTGCTGGTCTCATATTAAATAAAAATGGACCCTGCGCATCTAAATAAACCAGAATTGATCTATGAATTAAAATGTCGAAATGCTGAGGTCCATACAACAGAAACTGTACAAAATTTACAATCAAGGTTATCGACCTTACTTGATAGCTCGAATACTCAAGATTTTCAAAGCCCGTATACATTTGAACAGGATACATACATACATTATGTACTATGAAAGTTACATTGCTTTCATATTCCTGTACCTTACCATATATTTAAATACCTACTTATGACCATTGTAGGTTCCCTACTTACAAATAACCTTGTATTTAAGTTGTAAATAATGTAATTTTAATATAATTTCCTTTTACGGAGTAATGTCCACATTTTTATATTTTTCTTTTATTCACTTCATTAACTTTTCGGATTCATTATGAATATTGACTTCAAGTCCCTACGTATTGCTACGAGTATTCAGTGCTATTGTACTTATTACATACTTTAATGCTTTGGTACTAACAGTAGTTAATATCCTACTTGTTAGTTATGTACTTTTTATTTATTTTATTTACAAACATAATATTCAGCCTAAAGCGAAACCAGTTCCATATATTATTATTTACTACACCTACTCACAATACTTCCAATACTGAAAAGACCGGCAAATGTGATTACTCTATAAACCAACCCTAGGTCACAAAACCAGTATTATCTTTTAGTTAATATACTATTACTACCTACCTTACTTATAGTATTTTAACATTCTAACACAACGTTTACTATGTACATACACGTACATACAAACGTGCTACAGGCACGTCGTACCCTAAGGTACGTTTAGCCATTTTGGCAAACTAATTGTATATAAATATACACATACATACATTTACACATCACACACCACACACTCACCACACATACACATACACATACACTCACATAATCACCCTAATCAGCGGCTAGTGACTGTATAAATAAGCCTACACTATATTGTATTGGTTCCACGAGTAACCTTTATATTATATAAGGTTCCTCTTTTTTATGAGTTTTATTTCCAAGAAATGGGAATAAGACTATGAATGATGATGAATGAATGTGTGAGTTATGAATTTGAATGCATCTAGGAATCCAATCAATTGTATATTGACATTGTAAATAAACATGTTCACCTAAAAATTAAAAAAACTTCTCAGCATTTCCATTATTTAATTAATTATTTTACTATTTTAATTTTATTACCCTTATTATATATATTTTTATTATTAACTTCTGCTAATTTTTGGTCTTTTTTCTTTAGTTTTTTTCTCCTTTTTTTTTTTAAATAAATCCAATGTTTTAGGAACCCAATAACATCAAAATTTTTACATACCATATTACAAAAAAATAATTTTTGTTTACTAAAATAAAAAATAAAATAAAAAACTCCGGGGAGGCGGGGTATTGTGACGAGGTCCAAACCTCTTTCATAATAATATTCATTTGATCTCTTAATTCTTTCATAATCCATTTCTTTTCATTTTTGATAGTTGGTCATCATTGATTCATTCTAAATCCAAATAACCTGTCATTCAAATATTGATTTTTGGAAAAACCGAAATAATATTATAAAATTCAAAAATAAGTTTATTTCAAATATATATGAGACTTGTAAATATATATATATATATATATATATATATGAATACCTTCGTAAGCCGATGTTTTATAATCATCTCCTCCTGTTCCTGTGCTCCTAATTGAATCCTGACCTTTTGTGTTGTCCACTGAGGCTTGGTCCCTGGGCTGGTGGAGCATGCCCAAAGCCTAGGACCGCCTCGTGACAGGTGTATATGTTTATCCCGCTTGCATTATTATTATAATTAAAGGAGCTTCTCTATTCTTGATGCTCTCTATGGAATAATTTA
The DNA here is from genome assembly GCA_946251855.1 of Alsophila aescularia. NCBI lineage: Eukaryota > Metazoa > Arthropoda > Insecta > Lepidoptera > Geometridae > Alsophila > Alsophila aescularia. The sequence goes on along the minus strand of OX276373.1, from coordinate 71,637,073 downwards.
ATACGGTATGGATTTTAGTTAAACAATTGAATGATCAGACAAGCAAATCATTGGCGTCAAAGAAATACAAAATGTTTTATTACAATGAAGATAGAAGACCGCCACTAATTTGGCCTAGGCAACTGGTTTCACTGAAATTGAGGTATTCCCACTTGTTTGCTTATCATAAAAAAATAAAGAATTAACACATAGGTATCTAGCTTAAAAGATAAAAAACACGCCTGCCGTGCCAAAAAAAGCTTTTGCCAATAAATTATATACTGTTGGAATGTGCTGCATCAAGGCCTGCAATTTGATACCCATATTATAATATACGAAGTTTTTTAGGCGACGGACTCGTGGTCATACCATTTTGTCACACTAGTGTGACCACGAGGAATTATTTTTACTCGTGGTCATACTGCTTGGTATGACAACGAGTAAGCTACAAAATATAAGACTCGTAGTCACACCAGTGTGGGAAAACAAAATACCATTTTTTTTCGAATTTGAAAATGGAGCCATACTGCCGCCATATTGTTTCAAAAAACAATAGCCTATGTTACTCGGGGGGATGTAAGGATTCTAACGATATCCTTACGTCTAAATCTGTTCAGGCATTTAAAAGTTATGGTGGAATAAAGAAACTCACATACATACAAACATACACACATACATGAATGCCAAAAACCTTTTTTGGGCAGTCGTGTAAAAATACATCCCCGTTGAGTTTCTGGGTGCTCTCTTCTCAATGGGCGTATTTCCAATGCCGCTGTCAGTCAGAAAGGTATTTCCATTTCTCGTGTCAAATGGGTATTTCCATTTCTCGTGTAAGATTTAACTCTGTCGGCACATGAAAGGGAAATTTCCTTTTCTAACTAAAAGCTTACTTAGTTTATTAAATTTAATTGATTTGTTCTATTTATAATATTGTATGTTTTCTCCTTGTTCATGACTAACGGCGGCTTTGCCCACGTGAACTTTTCGGGGATATAAGTATCCCATGTTTTATTCCAGGATCCAAAGTAGGTTAAAAGTAATTGGTAAAAATTGTTTTTAATTTTAGCACGCTTTTATTAGTTGTTTGGCTTGTTCTCGTTGCATGAGATGTACACATGGATGTTTAAAAATCGTATTCCACACTGCCAAATTGAGAGTGAAGCACCCAAGATATGCCGATCTGCTCATATGCACGAGCCTCATGCAAAGATTCATACCATGTTATACCGCTAGGGAGTACAAAGTAATGTGCAGTTGTCTATGCCGATAGGCCGCCACATAACAGCAAGATCTCGTCCTTGTAAGTCGCGTTAATTCTACCAAGTCCTCACGAAAAAAAAACTATTAGTTATATAATTGAATAAGCTCTACCATATTAATAATTAATAATAATAATAAAAATTGGTAAATTAAAACCAAGGATGAATAAAACCTACATACAACTGAATTAGTTTTTACCATTTTCCATCATTTTGTTGTTGCGTTCCTGTGACTATCTTCCGGCTCCATTATCAGACCCTGAAAACCACACAAAACCAGAGAACTCACAAGATAAACCAAATGAGCCCAAACTCGAAGGGATTCCATCATTTTGTTGTTGAGTTCCTATGACTACTTTCCAGCTCCATCATCTCTGGATACCACTTAAAACCAAAGAATTCACCAAGACAAACCAAAAGAGCACAAACTCGAAAGGGTTCCATCATTTTGTTGTTGAGTTCCTGTGACTACCTTCCGGCTCCATCATCAGATCCTAGATACCACATAACACTAGAGAACTCATCAAGACAAACCAAATGAGCCCAAACTCGAAGGGGTTCCATCATTTTGTTGTTGAGTTCCTGTGACTTCCTTCCAGCTCCATCATCAGACCCTTGATACCACATAAAACAAGACATGATCTCATCAAGACAAACCAAATGAGCTCAAACTCGAAGGGATTCCATCATCTGATTGCGTAATTCCTTTGACTACTACTACTACTACTACTACTACTGTAGTTTTTAATTGTCATCAGAACTACACCCATGCACAAAACTTCAGCATCTACGGACATCCTTAAATTGTTCAAAATTGATTTGCAATCCAGTCCTAAACATTATAACACAGTTAATTAAATTAAAGCTTGTTTAAAGCTACTAAACCAATTTTGATGAAATGTATACAGTACCACACTAGAGGTCTTCTTACTCAAGTCTTACACGAGTCCGTCACGGTAAAAACAATCATCTAATTCGTTTCAGAAATCCCAAGATATTAGAGAACATAAACTATAAAACAAATTGATTGTCTAATAAAGTTACTGAACCAATTTTTATGAAGTTTATATGGGACTACACTGAAAGTTTATCCTTTTGAATGAAAAAACAACCATCTAAATCGGTTTAGAAATCTTAGAGACAAACATAAAATAAAGGCGATATAAACACAAAATCGAATAGATTTACTCAACAAAACTATTTATTCTCGAAAAACTGCTAAACCAATTTTGATACAATTTAGATGGGACCACCTGGAGAGTATACCCTTTCAAACAAAAAAAAATTAAAATCGGTCCGCAATTGACGGAGATATCGACCGACAAACATAAAAAAAAACTAACACATACAGCCGAACATATAACCGTCTTCTTTACTGAAGTCGATTAAATAAAAAATAATGCAGTCTTTTGTGATGAAATTGTTTATAACGACAAAACACCACAGTCTTTCCACTCACACACACATACGCAGCCGCCACTTGCTTCACTCATTTGTTTGGCGGTGTGGAATCCGTCTTTTTAAACATCCTTGGATGCAAAGTACTTCAGAATTTAAATCTAATCTTAAACTATACAACAGTGTTCACTACATTACAATCAGTCCAGTAATTTTTACACGATGCGAAAACAAATAGACAGTAAGACAAAATCCATTCGTGGTGTGTTATTATTTTTGTAATAATTAAATTAAATCTCCTAGAACTAGATCATTTTTTGTTTCGTTTCTTACTTTATTTTCTACTAGCGGCGCCCCGCGGTTACGCCCGCGCGGATGATGATGATTATCTAAAGTATCCTTTGTGTTATTCCGGTACTGAAAAAATCTACATACCTTGGTATGTAGGTCATACATACATACATACACACACACACACACACACACACACACACACACACACACACACACACACTTTTGCATTAGGATCTAGTCTATACCTATAAAACAGTACTGTGACATACCTATTGACTGACTGACAGCAACACACAGCTTAAGCCTGTGGACCTAGATTTTAAATTTGGAGGAAATATTCCTTAAGTACCCTTAGGAAGGCTTAAAGGTTTTTTTAATTCTGTCTCCAAAGGGGTTAGCGCAAATGTCAAAGTTTGTGTACCGGCAAAGTTGCAGGGCGCAGGTAGTGTCTTAATATATATTGGTTAGACATTTGGTGGTGGTAATAATGACGCCGCTAGACATCTTGTCCTGCCATCTTCTACCCAAGCCATACCAACTGCTTAAAAGCGATTGTAGTCTTGAGTCGCTGGCACGGTGGCGGTGAAAACACTGTCAGTCACTGTCACCTATGAGCATCTGTAACACTAGAGGTGCTTGCGTTATGATGCGTGACCCGTTAACATTCTGTTAATACAATTTTTGAAGGCCCTTGTTAAATAACCTTTCGTGTCTTTGCTCATACAAAGACGCCAAAAGCTGAATACAACCTTTTAACTCTTCCCCGTTAAGGCATCCATTTTGGACGGTGTTCTCCAAGCGTTGAATAGAGCAGTCTCTTCTCATACAACAGTCGACTGGCGCTTTCACGTCGAACCACGACCAGTTCGTAAAAGATTCCATTTGAAAGAAAATGGGTACTTTTCATTTAGTAAAATCTTGAGTTTTCTTTTGAATGTGCTCACGGTCAAGATATTCGGTCGGATATTCGGTCGGATAACGGTCACTGTTGTGTTGACTTGAATATTTAACGAGAACGGCGAATTGACCATAACAGCTTAGGTATGCATGTTTGTTTGTTTGTTTGATGATAACATCCTTAATTTCTTTAAAAAAACTATTCGTGTACCCATCCTTCGCCTGTTGGTCTTTCTATTCGGTTGTCCGTACGTCTATCTGCCTGTCCTTCTATTCGGGTGCCCGTCTTTCTGTTAGCCCATCCTTCCCAGTCTGTCATAGCATTGTACGATATGCACTTGGTTAATTATATATCCTAATAATAAAACAGTTAGATAACAAAACATCTGCAAAAGAAAGATAAAAAAAATTATACACAAAATACGCTAGCTAGGATTAATAGTATCTGTCTGGTCGCGCATCACGTACCTCAAAAAAAACGATTCGAATGCCGTTTTCACACTTAGATCGCATAGGTTTTGACTTAATCTGTTGTATTTTAAAATCTTTTATTTAAGTTCACTTGTATTTATCTGTGTATCTATGTATTTTGTCTGTCCTGGAATCTTGCAATTCAAATTTCGAGCACTTCCTAATTCGCTATCCGGCTGAAACTTTCAGGGTAGCTCACAAACCAAAGACAAAAAAATAATAAAAAAAAGAAGGGAAATAAACTTAAAAACGTAAAAAAGGGAATATGCAATAAGTTGCGTGACATTCAATAAAAAAGGTCGTTTTTAATACTTCATTTTTTTTTTAATTATATTTGTGTTATCTCAGTACAATGGAAGCAGAGAAATCGTTAAAAAACTATTTGGATACCTACTTTTAACTTTTAAAACCACGGGCGCAGCTAGTTTAAAATAATAGCTTGTTTGTGTACTATCTTGATTACACGTTCATAGCGCATACTATTTGCTAACTACGTACTACTACGTAACTACGTACGAACGTATGAGTACGATAAGTACTTACTATTACTGCGTCGTATTTCATAGCACACATGACTGTAGTCTCGTACCTCGCAGCAACTTTTTCTTTTTTTTAGTCTCTTTATTTTATACAGGGTTTACTCTGCAAGAATATCCCTTACAGCTTAATCAAAAACAAAAAAGAAACAATTGGTCCTTATGATCTAAGATTAATTGCTGCTATATATAAATCAAATAGCTTTCCGGCCTCAGTTGATAGTGGTTGCGACAGTATTGCGTTACATCCTCCAACTTGACAGAAAACGTGGTCATCAGCAAACAGCTGCTGACGTAGGCCTTCACATTCCATGATGATATGAAATATATCCTCCAATTTATCACATACCTCGCAATTTGGGTTACTCGTTTTGCCCATCATAAATCCAAACTTATTCATAAGAATGTGCCCAGATCTCGCAGCAACTTTGACCGCAAAACACAATAAATTAAAAAAACTGAGTCTACACCCCCAAACAAATGAGTGAAGCATAGCAAATGGCAGCTACGTGTGTGTGCATGAGAGGATAATTCATGGTGTTTTGTGGTTGATACCTTCGATGAAAGAAACAAATTCGTGTTCCACCAAAACTCCCCGCAATATAAAAACTCCGCGCATGGCCCGCTTATAGTGGAGACGGCTTCTTTAATTGGCAAATAGTTAACCTACGAATAAATAATAAGTCAGGAACTCTAATTCAGAACAAATGTCACAATAAAAGTGCCCCTACTTCAAACCAAAACGACGTAATATTCAAAGTACGAATCACTTCCGAGGTTACAAATAGACATGCTTGGTGATTGGTTTAAATTCAGAACGAAAGCAGGGATTGGTTCACGCGCGTAATGCAATGTCTGCTATGACAGCTGAGTCATAGCGGCGTGGACGATGTTATGCAATAAGTGGACCGGACCAAGTCAGTAATAAAACAATATTACTGTACAATGTTTTTTTTTGGCTCACTTTTTACAATTCATTAAATTCTTTGTCCCACGAAATATAATTAATTTATTAAGTTTTTGTCCAGAAGACATTAAAAGATAATCTTTCTTCGCAATGTAGTGAAGACGGATTCTGAGAAATTTAAAACGGAATGTCCTCCTGTCAGCCTGTGAATTTAGAGCTGAGGTTCAAGTTCAGTAAATTATTTTTATATATTTCCATAAACTGTCAGGCGTTTGGGTTATTGTTGCAACGGCCGTGGTTGCGGATCACTCCAAAAACAACTCAATATGATCTTGGCTTAATATGGTTAAATAAATTTATATATTTGTAACTCTACTAGCCGTGCAAAAAGTAATTTAAAACTTTTTGACTGCACATTGATTTAGAGACCTTTAATATATTTTTCGCTTTGATCCAAAACGTCATGTAGTTTTTCTTTTTCCACCACTGAAAAAGGGTGTTTAAACCCGTATCGGTCGGTCTTGAATTTAGTATGTCGAAAAGGTTGTTAAATGTTTCTAAAAAGCTAACAGTTGCATCTGTTTCTTGAAAATCAGGCATGTTTAACTGTTGCGAACCAAACTTAATCGTATCAGCTACACTTTGACTTAAGGTTTGAATCGCTAGTTTCACGTTCATGATATTATTTCGGAAGTATAGATGCCGATTTGACAATTTATTCCCAAAATGCAATCCAACGATATCTTGAACATATTTCAGTTTCTGCAAATGTGCCCACTCAATTTTTTTTCTTGTTTTTATCTACGAGTGTCTTTTTCCTCTAATGTGTTACGCACAAGTTTCACCATATGAAATGGATCTAATATTACAACTACTGGGTCTCCGGTAGATGGGAGGTCAAAAAACGATTTTGAATTGTTTGTGTCTTCAAAATTGCAACCCAACATCTTAGCCGTAGCGATGTTAGATGCACAGCCATCAAAGATCAAAGTAACTTTTGACTTTTTCCTTTTAATTAAGGGCTAAAACTATATCGTCCGAAAAATCATTCAATGCATTATTTTCTGTAGTATCGCCAAATCCATTTTTCTTCAATTGGGATAAAATATTTTAAGTGAAATATTCTTCATAGTTAATCTTTTATTTGGGCGTTGTAGATTTCTGATCTGTGATAGTCGTTATACTGCCAAAATAGTTGTTTTCATAGTTTTTGCTTTAAAATGTGTGTTTTAGGAGTATTCAGAGCAGATTCAATATCTGATGATGGTATATTTATCGGTGTAACGCATGATCCTCTTTCTTCAAAACTAAAGACTTCGGTTGAAATAAGATTATTTTTTAATTTTGTTTTTTTTGGTTCTTTTTCTTGGTTGGTAAGGTTATTTTCAGGAGAATAATATCAACACTGAATGTAATGACGGTGTTGAAGATCAGTTTCAAATCTATGAAAGACTGTCTCTAATTGAAATAGATACACATATACAGCTAAAATAAAAATTCCTATCAAACCTAAATATGAAGTGCAAAAAATAATAGTGAAATCTTACAAGTTTTTGTGCCTTATTCCTTGAGGGTTTGCATTATTTGTTTTTTTGAGCAACTCAGGTAAATCAAACACTTCAAAATTTCCAGAAGGTGAATTTTCAGTAGCCTGAAAAATTAAACGTGCTTTAATTCGATCAAACTATGAACTGTTTTTTTAATGCTATTGTTATTCTCATGAGTCGAAAAAGCCAAACCTATATTACATACCAACTGTAATCGTTCATTATTGTTTATTTGCTTTTTTTTGCATTTTGTTTAGTATTCTCCTAAATATGTTGACGTTTCTTAGGTATGAACAGCTTAATTTCAAAATTTCATCGAGTAGAAATTAAACTTTAGTGCAAAAATTGACTGACTTCATTTTGCATAGTATTGACCATCGGGGTTTGATAATGTATTTGAACGTCTTTGAATATAATTATAATTTTGCAACTACTACTAGTGAAAAGTGATCCCTGGACATTTTAATCTTGTATGGCTCCTGCACCACTTCACAACACATGCTGGCATGATGATTCACAGCTGTAGTTCACAATGATAAAATTAAAACGTACGCGAAGATATGACGTGTGCTCGCTTGCATGAAAAATGTACGACTGATGACGCGCTGGACACGACTTTTAAGCCCCACCTACATGGGAACGACTTTTGTTGGGTCATTTTATTAACGCTGTTACGATTCCTGACTTATTACTTATTCGTAGTAGTTAACTAAACTTAATCACCACAAAAGTAAAAAGCCGCTATCCATAGTTTTGAGCCGGGCAGCAAACATAACTAATCGATTACTTGCGTTGATACACGCTTGCGTGCGTAACACGTAAATGTTTGCGTGGAGCGAACGGGCAACCGATACTGGTTAATGCGTGTGGAAAAAGGATGGCACAATATTTCTTGCGATCTTTTGATAGCGAACTGTGACGAACGGTTTTTACCACGCGACACGCACACCACAAATAGTCGCGTGATCGCATTTTGAATAATAGTAAGTATTAAGTGCTTAATATATATTTGTTTCTCTCATCGAAGGTTGATACTCAATTTCATCACAAAAATGTTCATCAATCTTCAAATCAATGTTCAAATGTTCATGTTCATGTTTCATGCAATGTTTTCCGGTAGAACTTGACAAAATTAACACGACTAACAAGGTCGACCATATTAATGCGATGTGGCGGCCGATCGGAACAACATGGTGTAGGTAAGTTTGTGCTTGAGGCTTGTGCGTACGATCGGATTGGCATATCTTGGGTGCTTCACTTTCGATTTGGCAGTGTAGACTGGTATTTTTAAACCTTCTTGACTAAATAGTTAATGTTGGCAAGAGATTAACAAGTTTGTAAGTGAACGGCTGCGTGCGGTTATGTCTGTTTGTGATTATCTAAATCCAGACTTAAGGTACAAACAATGCCGAGGTGGTTTCGGTCGTGAACTGTACTTAATACAGTTAATTAAGTTAATCCATTTGTAATCTATAATTTCAAAGTGTCCCAGTCCAAGTGGAATGTCAATATTAAAGGGCTTTGTTTGTACATGTCTACCTATTTTTTGTATTAATCGGTGCAGTTAATACCTCCTTAATATAATATATTATACAGTATAATCGGAGAGCCTTATGTCAAATCCACACCAATATATAAAAGTGAAACGTTGACTATTTGTTTGTTTGGGGAGTTTTAACGCGATAACGGCTGGACCGATTTTGATGAAACTTTGGTAATATGTACTGAACAATATAAAAAACAACATAGGGTACTTTTTATCTCGGAAAATGGTAAGATTCTACGGGAAAACTGAAAAATGACGATTGCTCGCTGCAAGGAACGGTTGCCATGGTAACGAAATAATAACAAGTCTGTCAAAAGACATCAAGAGCATTGGCATTAATATCCTAGAAGAACATTCACGAAGTTGCAGGCAAAAGCTAGTAAAGGTTTCCGCAGGATATTGGTTAATAGTTATTGAAAAGAATCACACCGAAACCACTGGCCAGATTTTGATGCAACTTGACACAGTCATAGTTCATATGATGGGTTTAAATTGAGTATACTTTTTATCCCGACAATAAAAGATTCCTGCGAGATCCAAAGTTCTAATTTTGAAGTAATAAATATCTATACATATAATAAAGCAATAAATACGAACAAGTCTGTACAAAGATAATTAAAAAAAATTGTCTAGGGTACTTCATATGAGCTACTGAACAAGTTCTTTTAAATTCATATGGCTTACTCTCGAATACCATTCCGATTCAATCACGATCCAAACCTTGATCGAGCTAGAATACTTAACTGTACCTAACTGCACTGCAATGTGGGGGGATGCAAGGGAAGGTTTGGGGAAGTGAGAGAAGGTGGAGGAAAGTGAGGAGAGGTTAGGGGGAAGTAGGCGAATAGTGGGGGATGTCGGGGAAGGGTGCTGGAAGCCAAAATGGCGGACATGTTGCCACTCCGAAAGGTAACGATTACGTTGCAGTTTAGGTTAGTTTTTCTAGCTGAATCGCACTGTAGGGGTTGTGATTGAATCAGAATGGTGTTCGAGAGTAAGGCGTCTGTCTGTATGTTTGTTTGTTCACGCATCTACACAACAATCTACAAGATCTATTGCGATGCTGTTTTCACTTATAGATATTTTAGGGTTTGACTTAAAAACTGGGTTTTCTTTGTATCTCAATCCAAGTAGTAAACCCGGGCTATCTATAAAAAACTAAAGAACGAATTTTAATGAAATGTAATATGACTGTACTTTGTATTTTGGCCCTGAAATAACACATAGGTTACTTATAACCCAGAGAAATGATCACACGGGCAAAAACATGGTCACAGCATGTACTTTATATAAAAGTAACTTAGTAGGCCAATCATTGGGGGGAAATATGAAGCTTTGCCCTACAGATGGTGGTGTAGATACTGTTTTGATTTGTATTGCTTTGTTATGAGGTCTTTGTGAAAAAAAAAACAAATTTTCGACCTCGAGGGATGGGAGCGTTAGCCGCCATCTTGAATTGAAGGGGCCCATACAAGTTTTTTTTAAATTCTGTCTTAGTTTTTCATAAAAAATTTGGAAAATTGAGATTTTTGATGAAAAACTGAGCCTGACATTTTATTTAAAAAAAATGAAAATTCCTGAAACATGTATAAGTTTATTTTATTTCGGGAGCTTACATTCAAAATTTCGACTGTCTAATGTCAACAGTGTCTTCAAAATAGATGTATTTTGTTAAAATTTTGACCCCCTATTTAAACCCCTTGAATTTATTTTTTTATTCATATTTTCGTGTACGTTGTTACCTCTTTATAAACACACTCTCTAAATATAAAGTCTCTACATTCAGTGGTTAAGCATATATGTTGTTCCGGCATTGGTCCATTATTAGTAGAGATGTCGAAAACTTGAATTTTTCATCAGAGTCTAGACCTAAACAACATATACAAAAATCATTACTACACCACCTTTTACAATGCAAATTTCTCTACTTACTGGCCTTAAAGGATATGAAATACAATGTAACGATTTATAGCTGACGGCTACAAGCACGTAGACTATCTACGAGTTACGAGACGCTACGAAACTCTACGCCGTAGCACAGCGTGGCATCTATCTATCTAAATATACCTATTATTTGTTACCGCCTTTTTACCCGCGTGGTTGTTTTACTGGGTTATAAGGATTTTGAGTTTTATTCCAACGCCTAAGGAAACCTATACACCAAACTTCATTAAACTTAGTTCAGACGTCTATATTTGGATTGCTCGGCTTCTGCTCATTGATTGATTTACCAACTACTCCAGTTTTTAAGTCACTGAGCCATATCAGAGACTTTTGGGCGACATGAAAAACTCTTGACACCAGAGGTCAGCACTACGTCCTACGACAATATCAACGTGTTGTCTCACATGTATTTCATGAAAATTACGTTAGTGTTTTTTTTACCCGACTGAGGATGTGTTTGGGATGTATGTTTGTTTGTTTGTACGTTTCTAAGGCGCGTCCTACAGCCTTAACGGCTTGATCATGACGTATCATTGGATTCGTCTTGATCACGAGAGTGCTATTGGATATATGAAGTGTCAAGAAAACTAATATGGCGGCTTATAGCTGCCATATTTTATTTCCCACGGAACATAAAATGACCAAAACCTATCGAGTTTGGTATTAAAATGAAAGTTTAAAATACTATTTCAAAAATAATATGATAAATAATATAACCTATATACTTATAATAAAACTGTCCCGGGTCCAATTCTGTACATTGAAGATATTTTGAATATATTTTTGGAGGGTACTCTATATTCTATACTGAAGCCAAAACTGTTTTTTTGTCTGTCTGTCTGTCTGCCTGTCTGTCTGTATCTTGGCTATCATCACGCCGAAACTACTGAACGAATTTAAATGAAACTTGTTATGATTTGAGTTCATACTACGAGGTAGGACATAGGATACTTTTAATCCCAAAAAATTAAAGATTTCCTGCAGGATAAGCGTTGAAAGTTATTTAAAAGAACACGTATCACGCTAAAACTACTGAATGGATTTTTTTGCAACTTAGCAAAGTCATAGTTTATATAATGGGTAAAAATTGAGGATACTTTTTATCCCAAAAAATAAAGAGTTCCTGCGGGATAATGTCCCAAATTCTGTAAATTGAAGATATTTGTTTTTCTTTTTTTTTGTGGCCGTTCTATATTCAATACTAAAGCCAAAACAGTTTTTTTTTGACTGTCTGTCCGTCTGTCTGTCTGTACCTTGGCAGCGCATTGCGTTGAAAATACTCAAATAATTCAAATGAAATTTGGTATATTTGAGTTCATTCTTCGAGGTAGGACATTGGATACTTTCATGCCGAAAAATTAAAGGGTTCCTGCAGGATAGGGGTGGAAAATTATTTAAAAGAACACGTAGCACGCTAACACTATTGAACGGATGTTGATGCAACTTGGCACAGACATAGTTTATAAGATGAGTGAAAATTATGGATACTTTTTATTCCGAAAAAATAAAGGGTTCCTGCGGGATATGGGTCCAAATTCTGTACATTAAAGATATTGTGAAAAAATATTTAGGAGGTTTTTCTATATTAAAAAATCAAGCCTAAACTATATGTTTTTCATTTTTGTCTGTCTGTCTGTATTTTCGGCCGTGCATCACGCCATCGGAACTACTGGATGAATTCAAATGAAACTTGGTATTATATGAGTTCATACTACGAGGTAGGACATAGAATACTTTACATCCCATAAAATTAATGAGTTCTCGCAGGATAGGGGTTGAAACTTATTTAAAAGAACGCGTACAACGCTGAACTGTAACTTGGCACCGTCTTAAGTTATATGATGTGTTAAAATTGAGAACATGTGTATCCCGAAAAAGTAAAGGGTTTCTGCGGGATATGGGTCCAAAGTAATTTTAATATTGAAGTAATAAATAATATTTTTTGGATGTTTCTCTATATTCGATACTGAAGCCAAAACTGTTAAACTTTTTATTTTTGTCTGTCTGTCTGCCTGTTTGTCCGTATCTTGACCGCGCATCGCACCAAAATTACTGAATGAATTCAAATAAAATTTGGTATGATTTAGGTTATTAGACTCATCAGAAAGAAGATTATCTATAAATCTTTGTTGCGTAGCTGGTGCGTTAGTAAGACCAAAAGGTATAACCTCAAATTGAAAAGTTCCATGACCAGCAACGTGAAAAGCAGTCTTAGGTCTGTCTTCTAAACGTAAAGCACTTCTCAAAAAGCTTTAGCTTTATGTCAAATGAATTCAGATATTTAGAATCTTTAAGGTTATCTATAATGTCTGATATGAATGGTAATTTATAAGCATCTTTTCTAGTTGTGTCGTTAAGCTTACGACTGTCGACGCAGTATCTCCAAGTACCATCTTTCTTAGGGGTAATAGTTACAGGATTTAGCCATGGGCTTTCACAAGGCTCTATAACATTAAGTTCTAGCATTTTATCAACTTCAGCTCGAAGAGCTTTCTGTTTTTCAGGTGATAATCGATAGCATCGTTGACGAATTGGTGGGTGGTCACCTGTATCAATGCAGTGTTCAATAAGGTTTGTTCTTCCTAAAGGAAGTACGTCAAAGTACGTCGAAGTATTACGAAGTTGTTCTACGACTGCATTAGCAAGAATCAATTGCGTGTCTGTATGTCTCTCGTATGACTTTAAGTAAGTATCATTAGTATTGATGATAAACATGGGAGTATCTGAACTCTTGTACATACTGACCGTATTAAGTATGTCTGGAGCCAGCCTAAAAGTTTTTCAGAAGTCGATACCTAATATGAAAGGTTGAGTAACAGCGGGTATTACATGGGCAGTAATTATAGCAAACTTATTTTTAAATAAAGTTGGAAGCTTAATAGTACCAATTGAATTGATTGTTTGACCATTAGCAACAGAACCTTTGATAATTTGGTCACGTTGTAGTTCCAAACCATGTTCAAGTAATAATTAATGTGAGTTATTACCTAAAACTGTAATGGCACTGCCACTATCCAGTAAACCGTTTAGGGTTAAATTTCCAACATTTACTCTAAGGTATGGTTCAGTGTCCGATGTATTATTAAAGAAGAGCATTGAAACGTTGTATGTTTTGAAAGATATTGAAATAGTTTTAAGCCAATTGTTCCAATCAGTTTGATCAATGTTATTGTTAGTATTACAATTTTGTGTTTCTAGTTCCTCTCTAATTAGTTTTTTGAAGTTTGTGTACATACAGGGCAATTGGTAAAAATTACGTCTTTTTTACCGCAACGAAAACAAACTTTATGTCTGTAGGGACATTGACATAAAGCATGACTGTTGTTTCGACAGCGAGGGCAAAATATAGGTAGTGCAGGTTTCTTATAATCTGCAGCAATTGAATGTACAGGGTAAGGTTGAGGGTAAGGGTGTGTTTGCACAAGTGATTGTTGCAAGGTATTGTACGTATAATGTGGTATATTAGGTGTAGCAGCGACTTTGTGTTGGGTATTAGAAGTCGAAGGCTTCGTTAAGTCTTGTAATGTAGAAGGAGTATCAGAGTTGGACATTTCAATGCAACTTTCGTACCATTTGCAAGATTTAAATAATGTTGCGAGTCAAGATCGTTTGGTGATAACCTTTGACCAAATTCGGGTCGCAAATTACGCCTAAGAACGTCAATCTTGGCTTTTTCTGAAATAGGCTCACGTAATTTTGCAAATAATGATTCTTATTCGGTGAAATAGCAAATCACACGCTCATTTGTTTTTTGTTTGCGTGCATCTATGATTTTCCGTACTTTATAATCATAGTCTGTAATTTAAAATTCTTTTAGTAATTTTATTTTAAAAGATTCCCAGTCTAGGATTGTTTGTTTATGAGCCCGAAACCAATCTAAAGGAGTTCCTTTAAGAATGTCGTATATGTGGTTGTATAGTCCAGTCTGTGAAATATTTCGAGCAATTGCGAATTACTCTATTTTTTGAATAAAATCTTTTGGGCAAGTACCCTCCTTGTAAATAAACCGTTTAAGTTCGTGAATTGATCTGTTGATCGAAATATTTTGTAGTTTTTGTGTTAGTAGGTCAAAATATGTACTTCCTGTAAAAGAGCAAATTGGATTCTCTAATGTTTAGAAACGTTTTTGTAAATCAAATAAACTTTCTGAAATATTTTTAAATATTTCTAGTTGTACTGTTGTAAGTTTGGTGGTTATATCCATGTTATTTAATCTATTTCTTACATGCAGAATATAGGACGCATTATTCTCCTTTCGTACGTAAGCTATTAAACGTGCAGAAATCATAGTTATACATTTTTGAATTTCGGCTATATCCTGTTCAAATGTATACGGGCTTTGTAAATCCTGAGTATTCGAGCTATCAAGTAAGGTCGATAACTTTGATTGTAAATTTTCTGCAGTATCTGTTGTATAGACCTCAGCATTTCGACATTTTAATTCATAGATCAATTCTGGTTTATTTAGATGCGCAGGGTCCATTTTTATTAATATGAGACCAGCAAATAAAATTAAGTGTTCACTTTGTAAGTAACGTTACGTTAAGTACGATAGAAATGCTTTTTTTTTTTTTTAATAGCGTTAATGCAACTACGCGTTAACGCGTCAAAGTTTAGCATAATTCGGAACTAGGTAGGCCAATAGCTAAATTCGTAACAAAGTATAATACGCGCCACAAAAGATAAGACTTGAGATGCCACGTGGTTTGACTTGCGCAGTAGACGATTTATAGGTCGGAAAGGGCGCGGGAGGACGGCGGGGGGCCGTAGTATGGCGCTGCGCATGCGCGTTAGTTGCCTCTCGTTCTCCTCACCCCGTGCACGCACCGCTTGACTCCGAAGTACAGACGAGTGCAACGTGCGTTTATAAATTTCTACGTAGTTTATAGTTGTGTTATATACGAGTGTAAATTTGTGAAATATTGACTATGCCTCGAGGTAAAACATTGAGAAGACAAAGTAGGAAGATGGTTTACGATGTTTATACCTATATGTTAAAAGAAGCAAAGGAAGGCGTACAAAATTTGAAGCAAGTACAAATGCGTACTGTGGCTGCAAATAAAACATCATTAATTACAGTAAAAAGAATTGTGAAGGAAGCAAATAGTTCCGATTTACTAACAATTTTCCGCACTCCTGGAAAAATAAGGTCAAGGCCCAAACTTTTAACCGATATAGACGAATTTGACAAAGGAGTGATAAAAAGATGTATTCACAACTTACATGTTACGAACAAGGAACTGCCGACCCTTAATAAAATTTTAGCGAAGTTGCGCGATGATATTGCCTTTCCAGGTTCTAATACAAGTCTACGCCGCATTTTGAAAGACCTTGGTTTTCGATGGAAGAGGACAGAAAATAATCGAAAAATTCTTATTGAAAAATCCAATATCAGACTGAAAAGAATTGAATATCTGAAAAAACTCAGAAAATATCGCCAAGAAGGCCGCTCTATTGTATACACTGACGAGTCTTACGTCCATTCCACGCACACCACTTCCAAATCTTGGTCTGATGATTCGGATAAAGGTCTCAAAAACCCAATATCTAAAGGCCAGCGCGTGGTTATTGTACACGCTGGTTCTGAGAGTGGCTTCATACCAAACGCTTTACTGACTTTTAAATCTGGGTCAAAAACGGGTGACTACCACGACGACATGAATTACGAAAATTATCAGAAATGGCTCTGAACACAGCTAATACCCAATCTTCCACCAAATGCCGTCGTGGTAGTTGATAATACCTCGTATCACAATAAGGAGTATGAATCTGCACCAAGCTCAAATACCAAGAAAGCCGATATGCAATCATGGCTAACCCAAAAAGGAATTCCCTACACTCCAGATATGCTTAAACCACAATTGTACAAATTGATAAAAATACATAAAGAACAATATAAGACATTAAGCATTGATAAAATACTATCTAAACACGGACATGACGTACTGCGATTACCCCCATACCACCCTGATTTAAATCCTATCGAAATGGCTCGGGCTGCAATAAAAGGTTATGTGAGCAGTAAGAATGTGCAATGGAACCTCAAACGAGTGATAGAGTTAATAACAGAAAAGGTAAACCAAATGGGACCAAATGAATGGAAAGCACTATATAATAAAACAAAAAAAATTGAAGACTTTTACATGGAAAGTGATCACATAATTGTCAATTTGACGGATACGGAGATAATTATCAGAATAGGAGATTTGTCAGACAGTGACTCAGGGGACTCCGGTAGTTCCTCATCGTCATCTGACGAAAACGACGATCTGTCAACTCCTGGAACAAGTGCTATATTTTCTAGAGTAAATGTACCTTCTAGTGGCCGCGTCCCAGTCAATGATCTTCCCGCTGGTGTATAATTTATTAACAGTGACAGTGACTAAGACAATCTACCATTTTTTATCTTAAAATTTATTATTTCGAAATAAATATTGTAAAGAATTTTAATATAATATTGCTATACACCTAATTCCGAATGTCATCGAAAAATCCCAGAATAGATATACAAATAACGGATAACTATTTCGTACGCGACTATACCTGCGCAGGCTCCCCACTACTGACGCTCGTCAAGTCTCATCTTTTGCGGCGCATATTATACGTACTAATGAAAATGCCTTACTTACATGAATGACTGGGATGCAATTATAAAATACACTTTAGTATAAAAAACTGTTCCGGGTTTGCCAAATATTTCCAAAATTAAATCAGGATGGCCTAGTGCCTTTTAGAATTTTGTGGGATCACTGCTTAAAAAAATACACACAGATTAACAAATTAATTTCACACTTAAAATAAACTGGAACTCGTAGGTAGGTAGAACTGGACAGGGTAAGGGCACGTAGAGGGCGCCAATTGAGGCCGGAGCCCCCCAAGGGTGTCTACCAGCTCAAAGGGACTCCTTGCTCATAATAATATAAAAAGGTGCAAAAGAAACTTCGTAGTGCGAGCCATCCTTTTGGCTATGGGTAGTCGATTTATCTCATATGGAATATAATAGGCTCACAGCTGACATAACTTTGAGGTACACTTCTTCGAACCCACAGTTTTGGTACTATGGTATTTCCAATTAAAGTAATTTCACTATCAGGAATCGGCGTGAGGTTATAATAAAAACATAGTACTATATATGCAGATGCACAATTATTATTATATTATCACGAAAACTTGTTTTACAAAATCTTAACTCCTCCAAACATTTCTAGTCGCCATCGAGATGAGACAATCAATGACAATATATCAATGACAGGTTATTTGAATTTTGAATTAACATAGACAAACTATCAAATGGGTATGATTATAAAAGAATCAAGAATGAAAGAGGTTTGACATCGTCACACTACGAGGTATGACTGGATACTTTTCATCCCGAAAAATTAAAGGGTTTCAAGATAGGGGTTGAAACTTATTAAAAAGAACACGTATCACGCTGAAACTACTGCACGGAATTTTTGATGCAAATTGTCACAGTCATATATCTATACTTATAATAAAGCAACAGGTACGAAAAAAGCTGTACAAAGAAGATAAATAAAAAAATGCTCTTGGGTGCTTAAAAAGGGTATATTGAACACGAATATAATTATTTTTTAATCGTGTCTTTCTGTCTGTTTGTCTGTGTGTTTGTTTGTTCACGCCTTACGTAAAAACTACTGGTGTAATTGGTCTCTCAATCCGGTGAGTTAGAAGCTGAGCAATTGATAAAAGTACTTTGATGGCTGAAGAAATTTTGATCAAATGTTGGTATATTGGTCCTGGAATAGCACATTATGGTACTTTGAACCTAAAGAAAAGACCACGCGTGCGAAGCCGCGGTTACAGCTAGTTAATAATATAATTCTTATAACTAAACAGCAGCACTTATTATTGTCTGTTAAGCTTCTTCAAAATTTTCAATTTTAGATAATTCAAGTTAATGTTGTCTAACATTGCAATTGCAACTATTAAAGTAAAGTGAATATGTAAGTAAAAAATAAGCTTTAAATTTATATCAATACTAGCTGCGCCCGCGTTTTCACCCGCGTCCCTCAGGAACCGTGCATTTTTACGGGATAAAAAGTAGCCTAAGCGTTAATCCAGAGTATGAGCTACCTCCATACCAAATTTTATCCAAATCCGATGAGCCGTTTAAGCGTGAAGAAGTAACAAACATACACACACACACACACACACACATACTTTTACATTCATACAAATTTTCGCCTTCATAATATTAGTGTGACTATATTTGCTGGGAGTCAGCTCGTACTCAATAATTTAGTTCGCAGTCGGGTTTTTTTTTTTAATGTTACTTTTTATTAAATATACTAATTAAAGTCGGTTACTAGATATCAGGAATAATTGATGACAAAGATGCTTGGGACGACGTCTAGCTCGTGCTAAGTTAGATAGGTTTTTGACAAAGCCCTGTACAGCTGCTAACAAAAGTCTAAGTGCATTGTCTAGTTTATCAGACCAAAGAAAAAATACTAAAAAGTAAGAATTCTTTTGCTGGAAGGGTGCTTCTACTCTGTCAATGACTTTATCCATACCAATATATAAAAGAGAAACGTTTTCTGTTTGTTTGTTTTTTTGTTTGGGGAGCTTTCACGCGATAACTGATGGACAGATTTTGATGAAATTTAGAATGGAGATAGCTTATACCCTGGAATAAACATAGGATACTTTTTATTTCAGTAAATTGAAAATTTACACGGGAAAACTGGAAAAATGTTGATTACTCACTGTAAAGAACGGTTGTCATCACAAATTGGTCTGTGGTTGCCATAGAAACGAAATAACAATCCTGTCAAAAATCTTTATATTATCTTTGTCAAAAAACATCAACCGCATTAGTGCTATACCTTCATTTGCAGTTTTTAATATCCTAGAAGAAAATAGGAAGCCTTTTATCGCGATAAACTGTAGTCCGCGCGTACAAAGATATAATTATTTTTGACATATTAATGTATTTTTCTATTATACAATAATAGAAAAATATGTGTAATTGATATGAATTTTGTATAATTTTATCTCGTTAATTTAGCAATATTATTTGATATTTGAAGGTGTTTTTTTTTTTAATTGATGTGTTGTACTTTTAATTAATTTGAATTATGTTTTTTAGTTTAGCACTTAATTTTTTTTTTTTTTTTTTTTTTTTTAATATTTCAATAACAATGTAAATTGTTAATGAATAAAATGATTATGATTATGACCTAATAAAAAATATGAAAAAAACATTATGTGTGTACAATGACAAGGCTAAGCTTGCAATTTCTGACAAAGCCCATTTACAGCTGATACTCAATAATTTGTACTACGTATTGAAATTTATTATCATTTTTTATTATTATTTTTGACAACGCATTTGTACAGCTGCATATTTTTTCAATTATTATTCATTTTCAATTAATATTGATTTCAATTACTACACTTACTCGTAAATTATTTAAAGTTAAATGTTTGACACGATCACATGTTCCTTGTGTACAAGGTATTAATAAATTGCTTATGACTTATGACTTAAATATTTTCACATATTTTTCCTCTTTTCGCTTCACTATACATTCTTCTTTGTTAACAAAGGAGCTCTAAACTCCTGAACAACAAAGCAGTCCGAGCGATCGATAGCGAGCTCGAACGCCGGCCGACCAACATTTGCCGAACAAATAATTCGCAAATTTCGCAATACATCTCCAAATACTTCGCATTCTGGTGACTGTTTCATTAACACGTTACAAAGGCTGGGCTGGGGGGAGCCCTTAGTTCCACAGTATGGGCACACTCTGAAAAAAATATGAGGAATCTGTTCACAAGGCCCGATAAGGGTGTTCCAGCTCTAGCACTCAGAGCTTTAAAACGTTATTCAGAATAACGATGCCCAATCGTTATATATCGTTATCCAATTTTGATACTACAATATAGATATTATTTCTAACAAATATAAAGTAGCGCTACTAAACTACATCGCTATAAAAACGTTATCAAATTTGTTTTGTGGTGTAAGAGTGAGCGGGATGCAGATAAGAGTATAAGTATAGAAAGAGCACGCGTTTCTCTGTAATCGAAAAATAACGATATTTTTAAACGGTAGTTTAGGATAGCGCTATTCAGATATATCAATATGCCTTTCAGATATAAACGTCTATATTTTTTGGGCATACTTTATAGGGATTTAGTCCGATATTGTTATAGATACAATATTTGAAGACCTTGTTTCAGTTCCTATTTAGCAAAGTAAACTCAAGTATAGATATTTCCATAGATTGGGGCTTATGAATGAGGCCAATAGTTAAAGACTAGGTTTCAGTAGAAAGGAGAAAAGAAAAGGAGGTGAAAAATGCAGTTTAAAATAATTATTTCTTTACAATGTCTATAGGATCTGGCCCTAAATCGAATTATGAATTTAAACGAATTGATTCACTGTATGTACACTTATGTTACCGTTAAGTTGCGAATCCCTTACTGTACTGAGATGCTTCATTAATGGCCGGTTCCTATATCTTAGAACGAACCATTTTCGCTTACTGTCCGACAGCTTTTGACTTAAACGCCATATAAAAAAAACAAAGAGTAACAAGATGTTGGAAAAACGACTCGTTTCATTTATATACGAACCTCGGGCGTGCTTTGGGTCTGCAAAATATCTAGGTTTGTTTGGGGTTAACAGCACACACCGATTGCTTTCTGAAGCATCCACATACGTGATGTTTTTGGTTCCGCGTAGCATGCACAATGTACGTGATTACCCGTACAATGTGTCCATACTGTTATACTGTGACGTTGCCCCGAGCGCCGTTTTCTTCGAAACAAGGCTCTGCTCCGAAACATACTAATTCGGACGCACAAAGAAATATGAAATATGATGATGGCGTTTTAGTACAAATATAAATGTAAGAACAAAAGTTGTTTCAAAGATCAAAACATTTCGTAGGATCAAAACGATCTCAGTTGTTTGTAGTTATGGTTTTAATGGCCTCTTTATTCTTATTCGAGCATTTGAATTTCCCTTGTACTTGCTGCACCCCACGGTTTCACCCGCTTGGATGATGAGAATGATGCTGATGATGAAGCTATCATACTCTCCGGTCCTTGAAGTACCTATGCAAAAAATTACGTCAATCCGTCGCTTAGTTTCTGCGTGAAAGAGGAACAAACAAACCAACTAACAAATAAATAATTTCTCATTCATTTTTGCATTAGTGTAAGTGTGTAATTTTTTTTCTACCTGAGATAGATAAATTTGGTTTTATATAAATAAAATGGGGTCGGATCAGGACAATTTAACTCACAAATATAGCTTTTGTTATATTGATCTACATTTGATTTGGTACCTCAATCCTCGGAATCTACTAGACGGATTTCACTGGGACTTTCGGTATTTGGTACGCGCAGGCTTAATATCAGTGAATATAACTCGTTAAGACTAATCTAATGAGCCCAAATACGAAGGGTTTAGAGTCGTTCATGGGTTCAAGTGGATGAAATTCAGTTCTTTAGATTTCACTTGCTGTGCCCGTGGCATTGGACAAAAAGATTTTTAACGATTGCTCGTCTTCTACTCATCGGATTAATATACAAAGTACACCTGATTTGAAGACAAAACCTATGCTAAAAAACAGTGAAAACTGCATATCAATCGGTCTAGTAGTTTTTACGTGATGTGTGAAGAGACATCCGGACAGTCAAGAAGATATATAAAAACGTTGTATACCTACATGTTTTGTCATGAGCTCATTTTAAGTTCTCGAGTTTTTTTAATACTTATTTTATTGTAGAGACTTTTTGATATATTTTATTATAAGTATTGATTACGTATTTACAGGGAGAAAAGAAGCGTTTTAAAAATATTTATGTTTTTACCAGACTACGAAAAAGGAGAATTTTATCGCACTGAATCGAATCTAATCGCATAGCGTAGTAGTTGCATTTGACGCTAAGCTAGGACAATAAGTTTATAAAAAATAATGCGGGATTTTAATAAGGAATTTGTCTGTGAGAAGTGTAGCGAGACAAATATCTTTAAAAAATTGTGAAAAATTACCGGTGTCACCGCAGAGGAAAAGCTGTTTGCTATTGAATAGATTTTCTCTCTGGATATCAGACGCAAGATAAAGAACCTCAATTTCCTCGCAGGGATTACATCTGGCGATGACGCTTCATCTCGCGGTTCAACATATGAAGATAGGAATGGGTTGTAAAGGGGACGCACTCGGAACGTCTAGAGGGTGACTTTATAGAAAAATATTTGAGACTAGCTGCTCTGCTCTACGACTCAGCCCATAGTTTTCTAGTTATCACAGAAAATTCAGTTTCCCGGGGGAAAAGTAGCCTATTTCCAGTGCAGTGAAATAATTTTCAGAATCGTTTCAGGAGTTTCAGAGATTACTTGTAACAAAGAAACAACAAACTAACTCTTTATAATATTAGTGTAGATAGTGTAGATTTTACATTGAGCTATGTGCACAAGTAAGTATTACTGTATTATTAAAGTACGTGTAGTTAGAGAAATACTACACGCTTGGTAGCTCAAAGACACGTAATACTAGAAGAGACACCGGATGTCATTACGCGTTTATATTCAATTGCGGCGACATCGCCGCACTCAACATGGTCACTCGCTAGGCGCTCGTTAGCTTTGTGTTGCTTTGGTGTACTAAGGCAGATTGTTAGAGTTGTGTTGCTTTTGAGGATGCCGTGGGGTACTCAAATACTCAAGGCAGAAATGGTAATAGAAGCAAAATGTTGCATATAGACACAGTACATATATATGTATGATGTATGCATATACCGAGTTATATACCTATATTATATAGTCTATGCCCATAGACTTAATAAGGTGTGTATCTAACCTCGTTGGCTATAACCTTATTAATAGAGATCTGTAAAAATGACAAGCAGGCATATGGTCGCCATTAAAGGATAACGCTGCCCTCCGTGTTTTAATTATTGTAATATCCCACAAATAGGATATTTTGGCGACAAGGATGGGATAATCAGGGCAATAATGCGCTTGTACGCGATCGGAAGCTAATTCCTTCTTAATTTTGTTAAACGCATTGTTGTGCTCCCTAGTCCAAACCCATTTAATCCCCTTTTTTAGAAGACTATGCAAAGGGCTCAATACCGATGACGTCTGAGGCACAAAACATCTGTAGTAATTCACCATTCCTAAAAATGATTTTAATTCAGTGGCATTTTTCGGTGGATTACATTTCAAAATGGCTTCAACTTTTTGTTGCGATTTATGAAGTCCATCCTTATCTATAATGAATCCAAGGTACTCTACTGATTCCTTGAGCAGTTCACATTTATCTCGCTTCAAACGCAAATCAGCCTCTTGCAACCTGCTTAACACTAGATTAAACCGCTGTGTATGAATCGCCTTATCAGGACCTGTCACTAGTATATCATCGACATAAATACATACACCGTCAATATCTACGAGTAACTGTTCCATTGTACGCTGAAAAATGAATGGCACGTTGGACAAACCAAATACTACCCTATTGTAACGGAATAAACCTTTATGTGTGTTTATACACGTCCATTTTTTTCGATTCATCCAACTCAAGTTGTGAGTAAGCTCGTGATAAATCTAGCTTCAAATAAGCGTTTTCCTCCGCGAAGCTTAGCAAATAAGTCTTCAATTCGTGGCAGAGTATAATTATAACTTTGTTGAGCGTCACGGAAAAATCTCCACAAATTCTAACATTTCTGCCTGGCCGCAAAACCGGAACAATAGGCGTAGCCACATCAAAATGTTCAACTTTCTCTAAAATACCTAAATCTATCATTCTAGTCAATACCTGTTCAACTTTGGGTTTTAGGGCCATTGGAACAGGACGCGGTTTAAAAAAATTCAATTGGGCGTCTGGCTTAATTTTGAGGCACACTTTATGTTTATTAAATGTACCTAACTCATCACTAAAAAGCTGAGAGTATTTTTCCATCAAAAGCTCACTTTCGTTCTTTTTAATGCTCACGTTGTTGCAATCTAATCTACAAATATTCACATATTGAATAACTTCATAAAATCACGACCTAAAAGGACGTTCACCAAGTTTCACATTCGTTGCAATAAGAAAAAAAATTGGCTTAGTGCGTCCCTCTAGAGTTACTGGCAACGTCAAATAACCCTCTGATTATATTTTAGCCCCAGTATAAAAATTAAACACTTCATCACAAGAATGGAGCATTTTTTGTAGTCGTTTTACCCAGTACTGCAGGGCGAACGATATTGATGACGAAAGTGATAAGTCTGGATTAAAACGACGAGCCATATTATTGACAGCATTGGCGGAGGAAACCTATCGCTTAGCTAAAGATTTAGTGTTTCCGGCGGATTTGGACAACGTGGAATTAAAGACGCTGATCGACAAATTAACCCAGCATTTTTTCCCAAAAAGAGTTCCTTCGCAGAAAGGTTTAGTTTCTACAAGGCGGAATAGCCATCCATTTAACAACAGGCTTTTCGCCTGCCCAATTGATGTTGGGAAGACCGCTGCGATGTCGACTCGACTTATAGCGAGCGCCGGAAGTAGCGCAATCGTCGTCGTCAACCGCGGCCTAAAATAATGTTATAAAAAACAGGTTTCTTACAGTAAGCACTACGGAGGACAAAGAAATGTAAATTTTGCAATTGGAGACAAAGTTCTAGTTAAACATTATTATAATAATGGTAATAAACATTCATGGAAATATGGAGAAGTGAAAAGCCTCTCGAATGTTAACTGTCTATATACCGGAATTGAATACTGTTGTCAAGAAGCATGTAGATCAACTACTAGCGTACAAAGGACGTTCGTCAGCCGATGCAGATGATGATATAAGCTGCTGCGGTTTTGAGGAGTGCACAGACTCGGGACCGGCTCCGGAGCCCGAGACGAAGGGTCGCCCGCCGGCAGCAAGCCCGACTAGTGCGCGCGCCCTGTAGCCGAGCGCGGTGAATGTGCCGTCCTCGCCAACTACATCCGCGCCGCGCGCTCAATCTCCAGAGGGGGACGAGAATAGTTCGGAAGACGAATTTTTGGATGCTTCACCTTCTAAGAAGGATTCAAATAATGACTCTGAATCTGAATTTGTACGCCGGTATCCAGTTAGGAAGACTAAAAATAAATTAAATTATAAACTTTGATGTATGGGTCTTTGTTATATTTTCTGTATAGTCGGGGAGGGATATGATGTATGCATATACCGAGTTATATACCTTTCTATATTATATAGTTTATGCCCATAGACTTAATAAGGTGTGAATGTTAAAATATGTCTGTAAACATTTTGTGCGCTGTCGGCCCTTACGGTCCCAGCGTTTTGACTCCAAAAGGCTCAAATAACCATTGTCTAGGGTACTATATCAGCGCCTTTTGAGACTCTCTACTGATTCATCCGCGCTTCAGCCTAAATTTGAGTTCCTGTATAGTAAGTAAGTAGTAATTAGCAGCAGCGAAGGGTCCCTACAACCCGATTCCCATCGGCTTCCCTAACCAGATCTATTGATCATC
Source organism: Alsophila aescularia (assembly GCA_946251855.1). Taxonomy (NCBI): domain Eukaryota; kingdom Metazoa; phylum Arthropoda; class Insecta; order Lepidoptera; family Geometridae; genus Alsophila; species Alsophila aescularia. The sequence goes on along the minus strand of OX276373.1, from coordinate 71,610,807 downwards.
AATATTGATTAATATTTTTATAATTAAGTACTTCATACAAAACTTTGTTTTAAAACAACGCCTCATATATTTTAATAGCAACACAGTTGTGAACTAAAACAACGCTTTTTGAATACCTACGTAAAATTATTCCGGGCGCGAAAGAAAGGTTGTAAATAGGCGCATCGCGGAGCTCGTATGTACGCAAGTTGTCTACAATACAAGCCGATCGAGTTATGAAAAGAAAGCGCTTCTCGCCTGTCTACGGAAATACCGCATGCATCTTATTTCGTTTAGATGAAAATTTATTTTACAAAAATGTATTCATATTATGACAACAAGTTGAAAAAAGCTAAGGGAACTTTGCCAATGTTTTTCAAGTCTCCTATTTGGCATGATTAGCTTTATTGTTTTATTTGTGATTGCAATAAATGGTGCGAAAATAATTATATACGTGCGTGCATGCTTGTCTCGAATTGTGAATTGTGAAAATAATCTATTGTGAATAGCATTGTAGCTTGTAAATGCCAGTAGGCTGTTATCTAACTTTTTAATTAGGTTCGAAACTTCGTTTTTAAAACTTATTATAACATCGGTGCTTCCCTGTTCGATGAAGGTCTTTCTCTTCAAAGAGCAATGGAATTGTATTTTTTTGCAGTTAGTGGTGAGACTTTTTTTTTTAAACGGCTTCCCTTCTTGTAATTTCCACGCCTTGCCACTGGTAATTAGACTAGATTGTAGTACGTTAGATTGTATTACTTAAATAAGTGTGTGATAAGGTCCCTTACATAAACAATTCAACTCTACTCACAAAAAAGGATCACTGAATTGCGTAGATCCCATCCGTCTTTTCATCCTCATTATAAACGCTTCACTGCTCCTGCCTGTCTTAGCCTACGTCTATCTTCAGACATAAAATCCGTGTCCTTGCTCAACCACGTCCGTCAAAGATCCGTCCAAGGCATCCCCGGATCGCAGATATAATTATTAATACCACAAAGTGAAGCGAAAAAGAGGGGGCATAAAGTGACTCTGTGAGCTGTAGACCTCGCGAGCACAATCTTATTGTAACAATCTAGCGGTGCACAGTAGCGCCATTAGGGATTGCAACTCTATCCCGCAACTCTATCAATCCCGACGCGGAATCACGCGGGATCCCGCATCTTTGAAATTATGTTATAAAATCAAATTGGAATTATAGATGTTTGTGTAAAAAACAACTTTTATTAAACATTTCTTACAATAAGCAACAGAAATTATTTATTTTCAATTCATTAAGTATAAGTAATTAGTAATCTGTTTTCTTAGATTTATTTTTTAATGTTTGGCATAGTTTAATAGTTTTGTTTAATTTTACCCTTACTCCTAACAACAGTTTTATATTTTTAATTCAGTCTTATTCATAATGACTAATTTTCAAATCACAATTTTTTCTTAGAGGCTATTACTATAATATCAACTTATGGTGATAACTTTTGAAAATACGCTATTAAGAAGCAAATGGCATTTATTGTATCATCTCCGAGCCTGCTTCTGAGTGAACTGCAAATATATCCTGATGCAAATATATCCTGACTGCAATATAATAGCGCCAAATTTTTAATTTGCAGGATCCGCGGATCCGCGCTTTGAAGGTGCGGGATCCAGCGGGAATGCGTGATCCCGTTTTGCGGGATTGCAATCTCTAAGCGCCATCTAGTGACCTTATTGTAAAACTAACATTAATAACCAAGGTAATCCATCAATCCCTACCTAGTAGGTAGGTAAAGGACTGATTACACTGGTAGACACTAAAAGTGAGCAATTTACTGCATTTTGAGGAGCTACTCTGCTCATCACGCCGAAGATCCTCATTAGATGAAAAGAGCCATCGAAATCAGATTTAATAAGGGGGAGATATTCAGTAGCACCCTTTTGTGTCCATTTTTTGGAGGAAGTACCCAATCAAAAATACCCGACGACTAAAAAATTCTAAAAATTCGCGTAACTTCGGCTTCACTTTTGCACTGGAGCACACTTTTGTTTGTGCTCCAGTGTTCGGTTTCGGCAGCATTATTCGTACCCGCATAGTTGTGTAGATATGACGACCTGGATCGAGGATTTGTGGCATCAACATACTTTGAACATGAAAAGAAAGTTATTAACTAAGATTAGTCGGAACTTTTGAATTTAAAAAAAACTCCTCCCTCACCGAGGTGGACCGACGACCTGGGCGCTATGCCACACGAAATTCCTTGCAGAAAACGTGTGATGTCATTATAACAATTGCCGAACGTTTCCACGAAGATGTCGTAACGTGATACGTCTAATGGATTATTCCCAAAATCCAACTTGGTCATAGAGAATAAGGGCCCTGGGGATAGGGATGCAAAAAAATGAGCAACCAATAGTTTTGGTGTTTTATATGGCAGGCCTTGTCCAGAACTGGACTGGACTCCGTCTGATGATGATGTTGCATGATCTATTTGTAGGATTGATGTGATTATCAGTCCTGTCATCATATTATGTAAAAAATAAATGTATTCTTCTGTAAATTAACTAGCTTTGCCCGCGGTTGTGGCCGCGCGTTCATTTATCTGTGTTATGATTACCCTATGTGCTGTTCCAGGACCTAAAATGCCACTCAAAATTCCATCAGCCGTCAAATATTTTTTACCCGATTGCTCGGCTTTTACTTATTAGATTAAGATATCAAGAACCAGTTGTTAGGTCTAAACCTAAGCTACCCAACAGTGAAAACCGCATCACAATCGGCTCAGTTCAGTTCATACAAACAGACACGTTTTTTTTTTAAACTTCATATTCTTGTACCAGTAGCTTTATTAAATCTCCTAGAACCCTTTTTTTATTATCTTCATTGTACAGACTTTTTGGTACTTACTGCTTTATTATAAGTATGGATATATGGTGTATGCTAAAATGTAATATGGTGTGTATCTTCTTTAAACAGAGTGCTCCGTGTAATAACCGCGGGTGTTGGTTTAGGCGCCGCGTTTCATACGACGGCAATCTCACATATTACCGAGACAACACGCCGTGACGGACGTGACGACGGAGATCCGTCTCGTCTAAGGATGTTTGGGGAGGAAAGAAAAACAGAGAAAATGGTATGAAATACAAAACAAAATATTTATTCAAGAAAAAGAATAATAAATTATTTTCATGTCCGGCTTTTTTGACTGATTCTCGGAGTTTAAAGTTCCGTACTCAGCTACCGATGTAATACTTTGAAGAAAAAACCGTCACAAATAGACAATAAAATCCGTTATCTTAAAATTGTTAGACGGTAGTAATATAATATGTACACTGGCATCAGGATTCAAAACTGAAGAGTTGGTTACCGGAAATTAATAACAAAGACAGGACTAACCACCATGCAGACACGTCGTTGACGAGTCGCGTCGAGTTGCGTCCGGCAATTGTTATGACGTCACAAGTTTTTTTGCAAGGACGACTGGCGCAAGTTCGGCACTCGGCAGCTAAGACAGCTTTCATAGATTTGTGACAAGCATGTAAAAAACATACATTCAAAACAAAAAATCTAGTCACGTTGATTTCGAGACATAATTTACAAAATAATTACTTATTATATTGTACTAGCTTACGCCCGCGACTTCGTCAGCGCGGACTACAGTTTATCGCGAAAAAGCATCCTATGTTCTTCTAGGATATAAAAACCAATGCAAAGGTAGGTATAGCCACAGTACATATATAGTGTAAGGACTTATAATAAGTACTGTGGTATAGCACCAACGCTCTTGATGTTTTTTGACAGACTTGTTATTTCATTTCGGTTCCATAGAACCGAACGAACGTCCTTTGTAAGGAAGGAAACCATGTTTCGTTCCTTACAGCGAGTCATCGACATTAGCCACGTTTCCTGTGGAAACTTACAGTTTTCCGGGATAAAAAGTATCCTATTTTTATTCACTTCGACCGCGCGGACTACCGTTTATCGCGAAAAAAAACATCCTATGTTCTTCTAGGACATTAAAAACCGAAGCAAAAGTAGATATAGCACCAATGCTCTTGAAGTTTTTGACAGACTTGTAATTTCGTTTCCATAGCAACCGTTCCTTACAGCGAGTAATCAAAAGAACAAAGGAGGATGCTAACTATCGGCTTCCAAGACTTTTAAATGTTAAATGCCGCAGACACGAAATCTATCCACATTATTGATTATATAAAATAATTTAATTCATTCTTATTAAAACGATAACATTCTGGAAATGTTATTAAAATAAAAACAATTAATATGAATAGAAATGACCGGAAATAGCTTTGCAAGACTTTTAATAGTTAAATGCCGCGGATACGAAATCTATCCACATTATTGACCATATAAAATAATGTAATTAATTATTATTAAAACAATAACTTTCGGGAAGGGTTATTTAAAAAAAATAGGAATTAAAAAGAATAGAAATGACCGTAAATTGCTTTGAACTGATACTAATTACGAATCATAGTGTTCACTATAACTAGTAATTAGTTTGAATAAACTATTAATAAATAGATAAACAAAATCGATTTAAGAAAATCTACAGGCTATCATTTTTTGCTCTAATAGAAATCATTTCAGTATTTTATTTTATGACATTAGAAATAAACAACAATAAAAGCATACGTATTTATTTTTATCCTGCTTATACGTTAATTCATTATTTGTTGTATAAATGTTTCAGTGGTTTAGGTACCAAGCTCATGACAAGAGACGAGAAGGCCCAGGGTTCGATTCTCAGATTGAGTACTTAAGTGCCTACTACTATAGCAGGTATAGGTAGTTAAACATACTTTATAAATGATATTAAACATAATCGTAAAGTGTAGGTACCTACATAATATAACAGTTTAATATTAGATTTCAATCATTATCTTGGCTATATTATTCTCTTGACCATAAATAGTGTCATAATCTAACGAAAATCACATAACCACAAAAGTTGACTTTATTTCCTAATAACTTATTTTTGAATAGTTTCCAGAACAAACTAATAACACACAAAAGATTATAACATAATGCTTTAAAAATGAAAATACTGTTCAGTTGTGTCCGCGATAATTTTACTTCGAGCCTAAGTCACTTTGGAGATCTGGCATAGTCCTTTTTCCTTTATATTCAAATTATTTTTCTTATTATTTTTCACCTATTATTAGATTTATTTTATCTTTATTAATTTGAATGTTAATTCCTTATTATTTTAATTTAATTAGATTTAATTTGGGAATTTTAATCAACATTTTCCAGTTCTCCCGTAGAAACTTTCAATTTTCCGGGATAAAAAGTAACCTATGTTTTATTCTAGAATATAAGCTATATCCATTCCAAATTTCATCAAAATCCGTCCAGCCGTTACCGCGTGAAAGCTCCCCAAACAAACAAACAGACAACGTTTCACTTATATATATTGGTATGGACTTACTTAGTTTCCAATTAAGCCGCACGCACAGATAAGTCATAGATAACCTTTTCACGCTGTAAATAACTATTTCACGTTCACATAGATAACCTTTTCACGTTTTGCCTCTGTTTTTCATCCCATAAATTGATTTTGCAGGCGAAACCTAGCGAAACTAGACTTATCTGGCCAATTCGCGATATAGACACAGTTAACCGAAGACAAAAGCCCATTAAGGCCCGCTGAGGGCCCGGATAGGCCTCCGTTAGGGCCCCAATACAGCGGAAAGTCACGCACTGACGCAGTTTAATCTTGGTAGAAGGTAAGGCTAAGGATTTGACAAATCAGAAAGATACGCCACCGAACCTAGCCGCGTGATATTCGATTATTGGTTCCAATTAACCCAGATATCTTGTCCTAGAAAGTGGCAGCCGCTCTTGGCTCGTAGACAGCTTTTTGATTAACTTAGCGTTTATTAATATGAAAGAGACGCTGTAAGTAATAGACGGGATATTTGCGCTGTAGCGCTTTATATCATGTCAGTATTGTCACAACACACATAACACAATGGATATTTTACTGACCGAGCGAGCGAAGTGCGAGCTCAAGTCTCTGCTTCAAGTACAATAAATTTGCTTTCAACTGTATGTTTGTTGGTACCTACTCCTCTACAGGTCGTATTTTACACCCGATCTGGACGAAACTTGGTATACAGGTTTATCATTTTTATTTTTCTTGAAATTTAGCGTTATAATACCGGTTTCGCAGTACTTTTTTAGACGCTTAAACTACCAGCTGCGATCAAGCGGTTAGTCGTCGGGGATTTTTGATGGGTAGGGGTACTTCCTCCAAAATGGGGCAACATGCTGAATATCTCCGCCTTATTAGATCCGATTTTGGTGGTTTTATTTTTATTAAAAACGTAATAACTTTAAATTTTGAGCTTACTTAAGAGACCAATAGTTAGCGACCACCAGTCATGACATACGGCACTGAGACGTACGCGGTCGCTAACTATTGGTCTCATACATAATCTCAAAGACACGCAGCGTGCAATGGAGAGAGCTATGCTCGGAGTTTCACTACGTGATAAGATCCGTAACGAGGAACCAACCAAGGTTATCGCCATAGCTCTCAGAATTTGCAAGTTGGAGTGACAATGGGCAGGCCATATAGTTCGCAGAGCCGACAACCGCTGGTTAATAAAGGTACTCGAATGGCGACCACGAACAAGCAAGCGAAGTGTAGGGAGACCACCCACACGATGGACGGATGACATTGTAGCCATCGCAGGGAGTCGGTGGATGGAGGCGGCACAAGACCGTTCGTCGTAGCACTCTTTGGGGTAGGCCTATGTTCAGCAGTGGACTGCTAAAGGCTGAAATGATGATGATGTTGATGAGCTTTAAATTGGTCTTATAAAAAATTGGTAAAGATCTGATGAGAATCTTCGGCATGATGAGCAGAATAGCTTCTCAAAATGCAGTAAATTACTCACTTTTAGGTTTCTACAAGTGGAATCATCCCTTTACCTATTAGGTAGGGATTGATCGAGCACCTTGGTTATTAATGTTAGTTTTACAATAAGGTCACTAGATGACGCTACTGTGCACCACTAGATTGTTGCAAAAAGATTTTGCTCGCGAGGTCTACTATTCGCATAACTACTAGTATACTTTAGTATTGTTTCGACTATACACATGGACCCGCAAAAAAAACTGAATTCATGAATAATAACTTGACTTAAGAGGCGTCGGAACAGTTGAGTGTATAATTGAACCAGTTTTAGTTGGTTCGTTAAGCGTGCAATGTTTATTTTTTGATGGATGCGACTTGTTTCTATTTAACGAAAATGTTTACCTATCAGATCTATTCAGATACCAAACAACCAAATATTATAGGAGATACTATTTTTAGTAAAGGTGCTAAGGTACTCGGTGTTGTTCGTTATCCATAGAAATTGTGCATAGGAATTGATGCAAATGGCAGTAATTTTTTTATAACAGACTAGGCAAGCTAAAGACCACGATTTCAAGTGTATTATTGTTAGTGTTTTTTCGTCTGTATTTGTGAAGCACGCTTGCTTATTAGATACCTGTTCACTCTTGACATGAACTCATCTGGAAATACTGACGAGGGCAAAGTATTCCACTGGTTTTCTCATGACGAATAACATCTCACCGCTCTAATGCGTGGTATTTTTGTCACAAATTGTTAGCTCTGCCGATCGTCCGCTTTAATGACGCTCATGATTTAACAACTAGTTTACCTATAAATACCGTCCAACGTGCCCCCTCTTTTGGGCACCTGTGTGATGAATTATTCCGTATAATTAACGAGCCGAGTCCGCCGCTAATAAGGTTAGGGGGGCCGTGTGTCTGCGAGTCCTGCGAGGCACTGGATCTGATTAGCTCATTTCCCACAACACATGGGCACTTAATCGTAGTGTGGGGTTTTAGACCCCCAAACCGATAAAGAAAAGTTCCAATATTTTTTATAGTTTTCTGCTTGCCTATAATACGAAGATACAAACAAAATTATCAAGATTATCTGTTTACTTTACGAGCTATAGCCAACCAAGGTAACGCAAGATATGTCTGCGTCAACGATGAACTAATTCCAAAGTGAGTGACATAGTTGCCGCATTACCATTTGTACTATTATTTATTCTGTGGCATTACCACTTAAAACTACTTTGGACCGATTGCCATGCGGTTTCCATAGTTGGCTAGCTTAGGATCCTGGAGCCCAGAGCCTACGCGTGTCCATATACTCATTTGGCCGGTTTTTTACCCGATTGAGGAGGGTTATGTGTTTGGGTTGTGTGTGTTTGTACGTTTCTTAGGTGCATCCTACACCCTAAACGGCTTGACGGATTTTGAGAATTGAGGTATCATTGGATTGCACGAGAGTGTTATAGGATATATGAAGTATCAAGAAAACTAATACGGCGGCTTATAGCTGCCATATTGTATTTCCGACGGAACAAAAAATGACCAATACCTCGATAGGTATCAAAATGAAGGTCTTTAAAAGACCACTCCAAAAATATATAATTCTTTTACCTATACAGTAGCAATTGTCTTGCAAGCTTCTTACAACATTTTCAATTATAGACTATTCAAGTTATGTAAGTACTATGGCCCAATGTTGCAATTGCAACTATTAAAGTAAGTAAGTAATATGTAGGTAAGTCAGTAATGTACGTTTAAGTCGTGCCTACCGCGCACCACACCAGGGACCTTATTCTATATTGCCACTCGGCCACGTAACGCGCCGCGTTAAGATATCTGCGTGGAATTGTTTGTGGATGTTCGAAAATTGCCGTACTTTCCCGAACGATTCCACAGCGAGACGCGTTACGCGTTCATAGAGAATAATGGCCCAGCACCGCTCTGCGAGTCCACATAGCACGTGAATTGCTTAAATTTTATTCAATAGTTTTGTGCGCAGGCGGGTTTTTGTTTTTTTATAATAATTTTTGCTTGTTCTAAACCAATTATTGAGCACCTCTCTTCCTCCATAAAATCCAGATATATCCGGAGTAATACGTGAGTGTGGTCACTGGTAGGGCGCGAGATTACTTTGCTTTAGCTCGTCATGCAGTGAACCTTTACAGGAGAGTTCAGAAGTTATGAATATCATCTAACCTAACAACGTGGTTACACTCGATTTGTATACGGGAGCTAAGAAGTACGGGAGAGGCAGGAGGAGAACGGTTTCAGGGAAGGGATCTTTGTTATTGCTAGTCAGGCAGGTCGAACACCGATGACTCGGTTTTAGATATGTCACCGTGTGCTTGGAGCACTTCGTATTTTCGAAACCGATCTGGGCGCTTGATCGATGCGACGTAAGGCATGATCAAAATGCTGGCCAATTGGTAGTGGGCTAGAACCAATGATGTTATATTAAAAACTAGCTGTACCGGCAGCTTCGCATGCGTGGTCTTTTCTTTAGGTTCAAAGTACCATAATGTGCTATTCCAAGACCAATATACCAACATTTGATCAAAATTTCTTCAGCCGTCAAAAATACTTGTATTAATTGCTCGGCTTCTAACTCACCGGATTGAGATACCAATTACACCAGATTTAAATCAAACCCATTTTAAATTTTAACCAATATATAACAATGAAAACTGCATTGCAATCGGTCCAGTAGTTTTTACATGATGCGTGAACAAACAAACATACAGACAAACAGACAGAAAGACACGGTAAAACATATATTTATATTCTTGTTCAATACCTTTTTAACCACCCTATCACCTTTTTTATTTATCTTCTTTGTACAGCCTTTTTCGTACCTATTGCTTTAATTATAAGTATAAATATATGACTGTGTGAAATTGCATCAAAAAATCCGTCCAGTAGTTTCAGTGTGATACGTGTTCTTTTTAATAACTTTCTACCCATCTTGCCCCCTTGGAAACCCTTTAATTTTTCGGGATGAAAAGTATCCAATGTCCTTATTTCGGTGCAATGCGTGGTCAACATACGGACAAACAGACAGACAAAAATAAAAAGTAAAACAGTTTTGACTTCAGTATCGAATATAGAGAACCACCCAAAATATATTATTTATTACTTCAATATTAACATAACTTTGGACCCATATCCCGCAGAAACCCTTTAATTTTTCGGGATAAAACGTGTCCTAAATTTTACCCATCATACAACTTAAGACGGTGCCAAGTTGCATCAAAACCCGTCCGTTAGTTTCAGTGTGGTACTTGTTCTTTTAAATAAGTTTCAAATCCTATCCTGCAAGAACCTATTAATTTTTCGGGATGTAAAGTATCCTATGTCCTAACTCGTAGTATGAACTCAAATCATACCTAGTTTCATTTGAATTCATCCAGTAGTTCTGGCCCTGTAATGCGCGGCCAAGATACAGACAGACAGATATACAGACAAAAATGAAGAAACATACAGTTTAGGCTTCATTATAGAATATAAAGGAGCCTCCAAAAAAATATTTCACATTATCTTTAATGTACAGAATTTATTTATTTATTTATTCATAGGAAGACCAACAGCTTAAGTGACCCATACCACGCAGGAACCCTTTATTTTTTCGGGATAAAAGTATCCATTGCTTTGACCCATCTTATAAACTATCTCTGTACCAAGTTGCATCAACATCCATCCAATAGTTTCAACATGCTACATGTTCTTTTAAATAATTTTTCACCGCTATCCTGCAGAAACCCTTTATTTTTTTGGATGAAACGTGTTCTCAATTTTAACCCATCATATAATTTAAGACGGTGCCAGTTGCATCAACACGTCCATTAGTTTCAGAGTGGTATGTGTTCTTTTAAATTAGTTTCAACCCCTATCCTGCGAGAACCCATTAATTTTTCGGGATGTAAAGTATCTTATGTCTTACCTCGTAGTATGAACTCAAATCATACCAAATTTAATTTGAATTTATCCAGTCGTTCCAGCGGCGTGATGCGCGGCCTAGATACAGACAGACAGACATACAAACGAAAATAAAAAAACATACAGTTTATAGGCTTCATCAATAGACAGTAGTGACGCTAATTCTGTTGAGCAACTCACTAAACTAAGCTAAAGCTATATTTATTTTATTTTAGTGATTCCTAAAATTTTATAAGTTGTTGATTTCCACTAAACTAGGACATCATTGTGACAGGACTAATTAGATTTAAAAAAAATCAAATTAGTCCTTTAAAAAAATTTAAAAAAATTGCCTTCTATTGTCAGCTCGATGTTGCAATGTTAATATTTGTCAAAAGACTAATATTAAACATTACGGGGGAAGCAGGACGCACAGAGCAAAATCAGCGCGAAATTGATGTTTTTGTGATTTTTAATTCGGTATTATAACTCGAAGTTTAGTAAGCATGTTGATTCCGGTGTTTTGGTAAAGATCTCGTTGAGAATAAATTCGATTCAATATGAAAAAGTTTGCAAAAAGTCTAACAAATTGTTAAAAAAATGGGGTCTAATACAAAAGTAGCTACATGACGGGTCCTGCAGCAGCCTGAGCCTGTGCGTGGGTTATTGTACAAAAATAAAGAATATACACATTTTGAACTCCAACACAGAGCAAACGAGAGGTTTTCAGGACCGGATCAAATTGTACGTGGCGTAAGCAAACGGCCATGCACCCTAACACAGCCATCTAGTTTTGCAAAGGAACTAGTACATTTATGAAACGGAAATCTGGTTGATGTTTTAACGGTCACGCATAAGACTGTTGAAAAGTTATATTTTAATCTTAGAAGTGTGACATACATGTATACATGTTTACTTTAACGGTCACGCATGCGTATCTCGATCACATCAGCTTTCAAACAGAAAAACCGCATCAAAATAGGTCCATTGCGAGCTACGATGCCACAAACAGCCACGCGGATACATACACACACACCCACCCTAAACTTATAACCCCCCCTCTCTTTTCAAGTTCGGAGGTAATAAAGATTTTATAATAAAGCAATGAGTAACAAAAGGTCTGTACAAAGAAGTAACAATAAAAAATGGTCTAGTGGACTTTAAATAAGCGAATGAACTTTAAATAAACGAATATACTTAATTTAAAAATCATGTCTATCTTTTTATCTGTTCGCGCATCACGTAGATTTAGAATTGAAAAAGGTTTTGGTGTTAAAGGTTTTGGCGTACTTGGTATTTCAATCCGGTGAATAGAAGCCGAGCAATTGATAAAACATATTTGACGGATGAGTGAAATTTGTTATTTTATACCTTATAGTACTTTTGGTTCTAAAATAACACATAGGTTACTTCTAACCCAGAGAAATGACCACGCGGGCAAAGCCGCGGGTGTCCCGCTCATAATCAGCAAAATTTACGTTATTGTGATCTTTAATTCAGTATAAATCGTGATTTGTATGAGGAGTAAACGTTTCACGACAAACAAGCGGCCGTGCGCCCTGACACAGACCACGTTTTTTGTCTATGGTTTTCATTTCTTGCTGAGAGTTTTCGGCACGAGGGTTGTGTGGAGGCACCTTTATACGTAAACTGACGTACAACAGAATAGAAAAATACCACTAAATTAAACTGAGAAGTAAAAAAAATTTAGTAGTGTTAAACTAAAATTTAGTCTAGTGCATTATTATCGGCTTGGAACAGGACTAAACTTAACTCCAAATTTTTTTTTTAAATATCTTCAATGTACAGAATTGGACCCGTTACAGTTTTATTATAAGTATATAAATTATATAGATAAGAAGATGAGTTGTGATGAGCTTGAACACGGTAACAATAAATGTGGCTGTGCAGCCACATTTGAGCTTAGTCTCGCGAAAGCGTTGATAGCAAACACTGCGCGTATTCAATAAATAAAAATGGCGTCTTGTGTTATCCGACGCTGTGGAAATTACACTAGAAAGACTTCGAAAAGCAGAGAGATCTCTTACCGTGCGTAAGTTTACTTATTTAATTTATTCCTGCCATATTCTCCAGAAAAATAACTAAAATATTTAACCTCTGACCGAACAAAAACCATAGAGTGCGATATGAAATATACAAGTCAACAAGTGCGACAGAGAGCGACATGTATCTTCCTTAATAATAAAAAAGTAATGTACAACAGAGCCGACATACAAACTGGGCTTGGTAGTGTCGTTTATTGGCAACGATTACGAAAAAACGAATTAGTGAAAAATTTACTAGATCTTCAAAAAATCTTCATCGATTGCTCGGCTTCTACTGATCGGATTGAGATACCAAGTACACCACTCTTTAAGTCAAACCCATCCATAAGTGAAAGCCGCATCGCAATCGGTCCAGGAGTTTTTAGGTGACGCGTGAACAAACATACAGACTAACTAACAAACAGCAAGACATGATATTTAAAAATGTTATATTCTTGTTCAGTAGCTTATTTTAAGTACTCTAGACCATTTTATTTTTAATTATCTTCATTGTACAGACTTTTTCGTTGTTATTGCTTTATTATAAGTATAGAAAGATCTACACTAATATTATAAAGAGGAAAGATTTGATTGTTTGTGTGTTTGTTTGTAATGTATAAACTCAAAAAATACTGAACCAATTTAAAAAAAACTTTCACCTATAGAAAGCTATATTATCACCGAATAACATGGGTACAATATTATTTTTCAAAAAATTAGAGTTCCCTTCAATAATTGCAATAATGTAACTAGAGGTATCAATAATTTGCAAAAATTACGATTAATTTTATAAGGTACGATGCCATGGAAAGGAAATAATAACACGTCTATCAAGTACGTGAGTAGTGCAGTTGTCTATGTTCAAAAGCACTGCCACAGAACACTTTTGAATTACGCTCTAATGGGTTTTTTTAAGTAACGACGTGTATAAAAATGCTAAAAGCAAGAAAATTGCCGGGATGTGAGCGCTAACGATAAACTCAATAAATTCAAGAAATACATAACCAATTTTAAAAGTTCCAGACGTGTTGTAGATATTTCATGACAAAAAAATGGCCGTGTGCCCGACACAGCCCCACCCAGTTTTTTTTACCAGAGGAGGTTGAATTACATTTACTGACATTAAATCTTAAAGAGAAAAGATTTGATTTTTGTCCGTTGGGTTAATTCTGTGGGTTAAAGTGTTCTTTAGTGGAGACCGCGACTCGGAAAACGTAGTGTAGGGTGCCCTCCAGCTAGGTGGAGCGACGATATGCGCAGGGTGGCTGGCGGAGTTGGCGCGGGTGAAAATGCAGGGCGCAGCTTGTTAGTATAACTTCGATGCACATGCATACGCATGGACTCCAAAAATCACAACTTTATATTGGCTGTTCAATAGCAGGTTTAAAAATACTTACCCATCGCTTGTATGTAATTGCTCCGCTAGTAGACTTGCTACAGGATGGCACCTGAAGAGTTCTCCGGACCTTCCACTCGGCAGGCTTGGCACTCACTCACTCACTGATACCAACACTGTGCAACACTACGCGACGATGGACGTAGTTCTTTGTTGTAAAGCTGTACTAGAAGGAGGTCACAAACAAAAAAGCTTGAATTAGACATTTATACAAATCATTTAATAATAAAAGACTTATAATAGGTTTACTTATAAACTATTTAACAAACATTTCCCATTTGAACGGGACCATGCTGGAGGTTACTACTACAAGCCAACCTTTTCAAATTAACAAAAAGAATCTAAATCGGTACAGGTACCCCGAATGAATGAAATACACACAAAAAACAGTTCAATTGGGTACCTCCTCCTTTTGAAATTAATGATCTCCCATAAAACTTACAAGACTATGAAATATACAGAATGTCCCAAGAAATATGGGATAAATGAAAATTGGAGGTACCCCAGGGCCTTCCGGGATCACCCCCATTTACTATGTTCCGCGGTTTATAATATTTTCGGAGATAAACCCACTTTTGTTTTAATTTCGCAAACATCCATATTTCATCACAAACTTAGAAAATTATTTTGATCAAACTAACACTACTAAAGAGTATATTTTTTAATGTTGGTGCTACTAAGACACGTTACGCGCCGCGTTAGGATGTCTTCGTGGAATTGTCGTGTAATGTAAAGTACTATTACTCAAACAAGCTTGTAATGTGGTCATTATATAGTCACTCAAAAAAATATTGGATTTCTTTTAAAATTCATTCAGCAAAAATCGATTAATTTTCCAGAAATAATCGATTTTTCTGAAAAAATATATTGGGGTCGCTTCAAAAGCGATTATTTTTAGAGAAATAATCGAATTCTCTGAAAAAATAGGTTTATAGAAATCTAAATGATAATGCTTGAAAAACCGGTCCAAATAATTACGACATTTTAAATACAATAATCGATTATTTTAATAATCGGTTCTTTCGCGTCCTTATAACAGTCAAAATTAAATCCCGAAACGAACGGATGTATGCGTATTAAAATACCACGTGAAATCAAATAAAATAAAAAACCTTTTCTTGTGGCATTCATAATTCCGTTTTACGATTCCAGGTCATTAGGAAGTGAATTTAGGAAACGAGTTTTCGTTATAAGCACGTGACGTCACACGTTTTCTGCAAGGAATTTCGTGTGGCAATAGAGAATAAAGGCCCAGAGTGCTTTTTTGCTATGCTACGAAGTTCCTTGCAGAACCGATTTCACGTTTACACGAAGATATCGTAACGCGACACGTTATGTGTCTGATTCATCATCAGCCTATATTTGTCCACTGCTGAACGTAGGCCTCTACTAATGCACACCACTGAGCTCGGTCTTCAGCTCCCCTCATCAATTCTCTTCCAGCCGCTTTTCACAGATCGTCACTCCACATGGCCATAGGGCATCCTATACTACGTTTGCCTAAACGTGGTCTCCACTGGAGAACTCGTCCAACGGTTATTGGAACTTCTGAAAATGTGACCAGCCCACTGCCTCTATAGCTTGCTTATCCTTAGAGCTATGTCGGTCACCTTGGTTCTCCATCGGATATCTTCATTACGAATCTTGTCCTTCAGAGAAACTCCAAGCATTTCTCTCTCCATAGCTAGCTAAGCGACCTTAAATTTGTGGACTAGTTTGATCGTGAGTGTCTACGTTTCAGCTCCGTAAATCGTGATTCATGTACCTATCGACTACTGCGAGTACATACCAGTAACTGCTATAAACTTCCGTCGCGGTAAAAATAGGACGCGGTTCGGCTGCCTGGAACTGTCTTGACTTGGCATTCGGAACGAAACAATCACAGGGATTCGAAGCGAATTTTAAGTGATAATTAATTAGTGTGTACAGTTGAGTTAAAAAGTTTTGGAGTGTTACTTTGTGGTTTTTCGAATAAAGGTGTTAATATTTGGTTTAGTTGGCATACATTAATTTTATCCGAACCCCAGCTCTTAACAATATTAATCTATTTCTGAGATTAATGCCCATTTCTTTCCAATCCAGCGTCTTAGACATATCTTGCAGAGTATTAGTAAATAGTTTCGGCGATATAATATTCCCTTGTCTCACTCCCCTGCGCAGTTGGATATGTTTAGATTAGACTGCTGGTTTTGTACTTGGACGCTCATAGTCGCGTCCTCATACAGAAACCTCAGCACTTCGATGTACCACCAGTTCACTTGACAACGCTGCTTAGAATCGGTCAGGTTTCAACGGAGTCAAAGGCCTTTTAACAATCCACAAAAGCAACACAGGGCTGGACACAGGGGCTGGTTATACTCTTCAAACTTCTGAACTTAATCTGCCTCATTGTGTGCATTTGGTCTAAGGTGCTAAATCCTACCCGTAATCCGGCCTGTTCAGGAGGCTAGAATTCGTCAAGTCTTCTTGCGAGACTATTTGAGATGTTCCTCTAAAACAACATATAGACTTGGCTATAGAGTGAAATAGGTTGGTAGTACTTTATAAGGGTTTTATTCCCTTTTTTGAAGAACACAGAAAAATGTAGACGAGATAACAACAAGTGATTTTTCTAGTGATGACTCAGTGGCAGATCCGACATACTCTGTAAGTCCCAGTGTCCTTGCGCAAGTATTGCCTCAGCAACATACAAGAATCACAGATTTTTCCAGTGATGACTCCAACAAAACACTGACTGATCCAACAAATTCTCCAAATCCCGACCAGCCTGTACAAGACGAAGAATTGCCTGAGCAGCCATTATTACATAGTAGAAAAAGGAAAAGAGAAAATAAAAGACAAAGAAATCTTGGGTTATCGTATGTGACTGCTTCTGGTAAAACTATACCAGAACGCACATTACAGGAATTACCGACTTGTCGCAATAAATGCAAAGAAAAAATTACTAATGAGGAACGCGCTGTAATACACAAGGAGTTTTGGAGTCTTGGGTCTTATGATTTAAGATCAGCGTTTGTTTCATCCTTGATCACCATCCAGGAAAAACAAACAGAAAGACGTCGTGTCGAGGATCCTGATCGCCAAAAATTTAGACAGTGTACCTATACATATCATTTGGACATTAATGGCAAAAAAATAATTATATGCCAAGGGTGCTTTTTAAAAACCTTATCAGTGACTAATAATTTTGTCAAATTGATAGGACTAAAAAAACGCAGCAGTTCCAGTGGTATCATACAACTAGATAAACGCGGAAAAAAAACACCAAGAAATAAACACTCAAACGAAAAAATTCAAGAAGTCATCAATCATATAAATTCATTTCCATTGTATGAGAGTCACTACACAAGAGGCAGAAGTACCCGAAAGTATCTACCATCACATTTGACGATTTCAATAATGTACTCCTTATATTCTACATGTCACGAAAACCCAGTAAGTGACAAGATTTATCGCAGAGAATTTCATAAATTAAACTTGAGTTTTAAGAAACCAAAAGTAGATACTTGCCACACTTGTGATGTTATTAAAATGAAAATAAGTCTATGTAATGACGAAACTGAAAAAAATACACTCGAAACAGAACGTGAGTCACACTTGCTTTCAGCTGATATGGCGTACAATCAAAAAAAGGTCGATAAAATCACTGCATCTACAGATAAAACTATAAAATGCCTGTCTTTTGATCTCCAACAATGTCTCCCTACTCCTGCATTGGAATCGTCTGTAGCTTTTTATAAAAGACAGCTTTGGACCTTTAATCTTACTGTACATGACAACGCGTCAGGATCGTCCACGCATTACATGTGGCATGAAGGCATTTCGGGTCGAGGTGCAAATCAGGTAGCATCTTGCTTATTTATACATCTTAAAGAACTACCTCAAGATGTTTCAGAAGTTATTTTATATTCGGATACATGCGGAGGACAAAATAAGAATACCCACGTTGCCGCAATGTTTACTTATCTTATGACATTAAATCCATCTATAAAACAAATTCACCATAAATTTATGATACCCGGACACACGCATATGGAAGTGGACTTAGACCACGCTATAATAGAGAAGAAAAAGAAAAAATCTGCGATACAAGTATACAAGTATACCACCCGCACGATTGGATGCAATTGGTACGGTCGAGTAGTAAAAAGTTTACCGTTCATGAGATGAAGCAGGTAGATTTTTTGAACTTTGCCAATTTATTGAAAGGGCCGCTGATAGCACGTAAAAAAGACACAGAGGGCAATGTTTTCAAATGGCATGATGTGAAGTGGTTGTGTTACGAGGGGGACTTTGGAGCAATTAAATTCAAAACATCACTGAGCAGAGATAGTGAATTTAAAATCATCAACTTTAAACGAAACACACGAACTGGGAATAGCGGAAATATCCAACTATTCCCAATAACTACAAATCTAGTTCCAATAAGTGTAGAAAAAAAAAGGGACTTAATTTCCCTTCTGCCCCTCATACCAGAATGCTTTCACCATTTTTATGAAAATTTGGTAACAGCTGCAGATGTCGCGGATGCAGATCCAGACTTGGAAGAGTCTGATGATAGTGCATAGTACTGACTTGTTATGGCAACGATGTAACGAAAAGCTGAATATCGGGTTAAATTGCCATGCAATTAGAGAGGTCTATGTCCAGCAGTGGGCTAAAATAAACTGACGATGATGATGATGGTGAACAATAAGTAATAGTAGTTATAACAACGTAATAATAAGTAGTAATAATTAGTTAAAGTAGCTTTTGTAATAGACTATAAGTGTTTTTTAATTAGTGAGTTAGTGAAATGTATATTCAACTTAGGCGACCAAAACTACTTAAGTCCGGTATTTTTTATATTAAAAAAAGTAGCTTATAAAATCTTCTGAATCTTTAAATAGTTGTTAGTTATACAATAATAAATAATAAAAATAAACTACCCGGTACATATTTTTTTCACCAGTCAATAAAAACGTCGTCCTGTAAAATTTTGCTTTTGTCAATTTTGTGACTAAAGTGCTTATGGCTTCCGCGTCTAGTATTGGTCTCATACATAAGCTCAAAGTCACGCAGCGTGCAATGGAGAGAGCTATGCTTGGAGTTTCACTACGTGATAAGATCCGTAATGAGGAAATCCGTAGAAGAACCAAGGTTATCGAAATAGCTCTCAAAATTTGCAAGTGAAGTGGCAATGGGCAGGCCATATAGTCCGTAGAGATGATAACTGCTGGGGAATAAAGGTTCTGGAATGGCGACCATGAACAAGCAAGCGAAGTGTAGGGAGACCCCCCACACGATGGACGGACGATATTGTAGCTATCGCAAGGAATAGGTGGATGGAGGCGTCATACAATCAGCAATAGAAGTCTTCGGTCTCAGAAAAGATCTCCGGCTTAGAGACGATGGTTGTGCCATTATTGGTTTTGGGCTTTGTCAGATGAAATCTACTCAATTGATGGGCTTTTGACCCTCGATTTTGCTCAATTGCCTTTTCTATTCGGAGCGTATCGTCGATCAAGGTCACGTCGCACCAGCTTACTGATTTATTGATTGAGCTCCCTTTTTCTGATGGTATGGCTTGCTGTTGCTCCCGTCGCTCGTTCATAAGCCGAAGAGCCTCATCCGAGATTTTAGACTTTGTGCCCGTACGCTGCAGCTGACAAAATCTAGTGCCTTCCTTCCTAAGGATTCCCACAACTTTTTGGTGTTCCTCGCCCACGTGGTTTCCAAGGCAGCGTGTCGATTTTCCAACTTAAGTTGGAACTGTTCTGATCCAACAGAGGCCTGGAGCTGGTTGTGTCGGAGCGTACACTTCACCAGGCGGCATCTTTCACGCTTGCAGTAGTATTCAAGGAGCCTCGGACAATTCGGTGATCACTACCGGTATTAAACCTGCTGATCACTGAATATTTGCTTATTGTTCGTCATGATGAATTCATCCTCATTTTTAGTCCCAATGTCGGAACTGTGCCAAGTCCACTTTCTTTATGGTTGCTTTTTGAAGAAAGAATTCATCAAAAAGAACCCCTCTTTCTCCAAAAAGTTAACTAGCATTTGTCCTCTGTGAATCCTGTCTCCGTAACCCTGTGGACTATTTTTGATTCACTGCAAGTCTGTATTCCCACTTAGCCTTAAAGTCTCCCATGATATCGTTGTCATGGCCCCTTGTGGTGTTATGAAGATATGTCATCAAACATATCTTCTACCTCATCATCCGAGAATGCCGAAGTCGGAACGTAAACCTGTACGACCTTAAGGCTGTACCTTTCGGTCAGCTTATGACTCTATCCTGTATGCTATCCTGGTCGACACATTCGATATTTCTACAACATTATCAATGAAGACTTTATTTACGAGGAACTCCACGCCACTCTAAGACTGGTGATTGCCTTCTCAGAAAGTGGCCTGATTCCAGGGTCACAGTGTACTCCCCCTCTCTTCGGACTTTACTTAAGCCTAGAATATGCCACCTGATCTTTGTGAACTCTGTCTCACAAAGATCAAGCCATTTCCGTGACGACCACCTTGGTCAGGACTAGCATGGCGACCGGGAACAGGGGGCCAATTTTTATTTGTTTATGAGTAGGTTTTGCCTATAATCGCCACGCTGGGCATGCGGGTTGGCGATCGCAGGGCGTAGCTTCTCGCACTGGTGACGTTGCTGCTCGTCATTTGGCTACGCTTATTTTTGAGTTGGATATACCGCCATCCGTCGGTCGCCAGAACTTCGTTTCATTATCCAGCAAGATGACCTCGTGCAGGTAAGGTTGGCTTGCAGCAGTGTCAAAATCGAACTAATAGTGGCAACGCTATGGTGGAACATCCACATACGCACACAAATAGATTCATACATACATAGACTGTTAAACTCTTTACTCTTCCCATGCTCTACTGTAGTCGGGTAAAAATAAAAGAATAACATAAAAAATGGAACAATATGTATCTTCAATGTTTGGAGGACTCATGATTGAGGTTAACCAAAGACTGCTTGGAAGATATCACTTAGCTTTTAGCTCTTAGCTCCATAAGACTGCCAGTTGTAACATTTCTACTATTGTTGCTAAGTTTGTTTCTTTCTGTAGTAACAATAAAGTGATTACCTATATATCTCACCTAATCTAATCTAATTACTTATAATATAGCAATAAGTATCAAAAAGTCTGTACAATCACGATAATAAAAAAAAGCGGTGATATTTGAGCATAGAAGCCGAACAATCGATAAAAACTATCTGACGTCTGAACGAAATTTATTATAATTATTAGTACTTTATACATATACTTTATAGTAGTAATACAATCTGCGGTCTCATGGCAAGAAGATTGGAATTTCGAAGTTTGCAACAATTAAAAAAAAATGTGCTAATTTGCCATTTTGAATGCATATTCATTACATAGATCTACATGAGATCTATGTAATGAATATGCCCGTTTTCACTAACCATGACGAAGACGACGCCTAACTAAGGAACTCCTAGTATAGGCAAAGACTTAAGCGTAATCTTCTGTTTCACCTATCCATTTTATAGGTGACCCCTAAGCTAAGCGCGCTCGGTTACTCCCTAATTTACATGAATGAGTGAGCAAGCGCGGTGCGCCGTCAATTTAAGAGTTGCCTATCATTAAACCCCCATTAGGCACCCCCGAGTCGGTTTCGTAATTTAAAGGAGTTGCCTAGGGCTTAAAAACGTTTCACCAAACTTTAGGTCATACGCCATTTTCTATGCTTCACTAGTTAGTTTGGAGTTTTTTTAATTTTTGTATCATCATCATCATCAGCCTGAGTCCGTCCACTACTGGACATAGGCCTCTCCCAATGAACGCCACAGAGCCCGGTCTTCGGCTCTTCTCATCCAGTTTTTGTCGGCCGCTTTTCGCAGGTCATCACTCCACCTGGCCGGTGGACATCCTACCCTACGTTTGCCAAGCCGTGGTCTCCACTCAAGAACCCAGCCGTTGTCCGTTCTTCGACAAATATGACCAGCCCAATGCCACTTCAGCCTGCTAATCCTCTGAGCTATGTCGGTTACTTTGGTTTTCCATCGGATTTCCTCGTTCCGGATCCTATCCTTCAGAGAAACTCCAAGCATAGCTCTCTGCGTAGCTCGCTGCTACGAGTCGACCTTAAACTTGTGGACTAGCCCCATCGTGAGTGTCTACGTCTCGGCTCCGTATGTTAGCACTGGTAGGACGCACGCATTGAAGACTTTCGTCTTCAGGCACTGTGGAATGGATGACGAGAAGACCTGACGAAGTTTCCCGAACGCTGCCCAACCCAACTGAATCTTTCTGTTGGCTTCCCTCTCGAAGTTGTGTCTACCCAACTGCAAAGTTTGCCCGAGATAGCCATATTTATTAACAACTTCGAGGGGCTCATCATTGACAGCTACAGGTCTTGGGGTAATAAGATCATTATACATGATCTTGGTCTTATCTAAGTTCATCCCGAGACCGATCTGTTTGGAAGCATCAGCCAGGCCGTTTAGCATTTGTTCAAGTTCCTGCACCGATTCCGCCATAAGGATAGTTTGTGCATGTTGTGTTCACTTCCAGTAGGTTATGCACTTAGCTAGAAATTTTACTTACTTACTTCAAATGCTGAAATGTGTATTAGCCAGTTTTGTGAAACAAATAATAAAAAAAAAAAAAAAAAAAAAAAAAGTACTATGGAAAATCGTAAGTGTGAGATGTACTCGCCGTTTATATTTATGCCCTTCCCTTTCCAGTCCACAGTCTTAAACATATCTTCCAAGGCGTTGGTGAACAGTTTCGGGGATATAACGTCCCCCTGTCTCACTCCCCTGCGCAACTGGATATGTTTAGACTGCTGGTTCTGTACTGTAACACTCATAGTCGCAGCGTCATTAAGACATCTCAGCACTTCGATATATCGCCAGTCCACTTGGCATCGCTCCAGTGACTCCAGAACAGCCTCTCAGGTCTCAACGGAATCAAAGGCCTTTTCATAGTCCACAAAAGCAAGACACAGGGGTTGATTATACTCTTCGGACTTCTGTATAATCTGTCTCACTGTGTATGTGGTCTGTACCAAATCCTCCGCGAAACCCGGCCTGCTCCGGAGGCTGAAACTCGTCAAGTCTTCTTGCGAGACGATTTGTGATGACCCTCAAAAACAACTTATAGACGTGTTTCAGGAGTGAGATGGGGCGGTAGTTTTTCAGAAGGGCTTTATCAGCCTTTTTCAAAAAAATATGTATATTGAAAACGAATTCTGATTTTAGATTTTATACTCTGTTAGATGATTCATCACTGGATATACATACACACCTTTCAGTATTGCTACACCTTGCTGTTACTCCCTATATGCTGCTCAAATCTTTAAGTAGTCACACTCAAGTTTTAACCCTGAATACCTCGATTATACCAGCAATTCTATTCCACCCCTGGTCTAAGAAACAGTACAGTACAGTACAGTACAGACTAGATCAGTCTGTGCAGTATCCGCCTTTTGTACTTACGCCACCCGGTACTTTTTTGTACCCGAGTACCAAATATAGCGTCAAATGGTGACATATTTTACGCTACGCACGATAATTTAAACCGGATAATGATTGAACCTGGATAATCCCGAATAAATCCAGAGGATGTGAAATAAATCCCGGCACAGTCATATAATCGCGGACAAGATATTCTAATTATTCATGTTAATAAGAATTTGGATATCGAATTGGATTCCGTGATCGGATTTGTTATTATACGTTACAATATCTACATTATATATTAGTTGTTAGTGTTAGTTTATTCACCGGCACCAGATGGAACGAGAGGGTTGATAGTGAAGTTAACCTTACGCATTCTGATTTTAATGCCCATTTTCACTAACCCTAGGAGTCATCTAAATCAGATGCGGAGTAACTAAGTAGATACAGTTTGAATGATACTTTCTGCTTTAAAGTTATACATCCCTCCGGGAAACACAACCTTATACACACACTCCTGTTTGCACTAATACATTTGATTTAAAACGTGCTAGGGCAGACAAGAGTATTCTTGGAGTTTGAATGATACTTTCTGTTTTAAAGTTATACATCCCTCCGGAAAACACAACCTTATACACACACTCCTGTTTGCACAAATACATTTGATTTAAAACGTGCTAGGGCAGACAAGAGTATTCTTGGAGTTTGAATGATACTTTCTGTTTTAAAGTTATACATCCCTCCGGGAAACACAATTTTATACACACACTCCTGTTTGCACAAATACATTTGATTTAAAACGTGCTAGGGCAGACAAGAGTATTCTTGGAGTTTGAATGATACTTTCTGTTTTAAAGTTATACATCCCTCCGGGAAACACAACCTTATATACACACTCCTGTTTGCACAAATACATTTGATTTAAAACGTGCTAGGGCAGACAAGAGTATTCTTGGAGTTTGAATGATACTTTCTGTTTTAAAGTTATACATCCCTCCGGGAAACACAACCTTATACACACACTCCTGTTTGCACAAATACATTTGATTTAAAACGTGCTAGGGCAGACAAGAGTATTCTTGGAGTTTGAATGATACTTTCTGTTTTAAAGTTATACATCCCTCCGGGAAACACAACCTTATACACACACTCCTGTTTGCGCAAATACATTTGATTTAAAACGTGCTAGGGCAGACAAGAGTATTCCGTTGCGTTGTGACCAATATATGATGAACTGCTGACCACTGTTCTCACTAAGTTTTTACTAGCCTAGGATACTGCAGTTCTAATGTAGACTCATATCTTACAGGCCGAATTTATGTACTATTTATATAAGAAAATTTTGTAATCATATTTGAGTATTTAAATCTTATTATAAGAATTAGCTGTATAGAAATATTTTTGATGCAGAAGAAACTTAGTTAAGTGAAAAATACTTCTTATTGAATTCCTCAGTAAAGGGGAGAGAACCAAGCTTTAATAACTCATGTGTGTTTTTTTCTATTTTCTAATAAAGCCCTTTGTTATTGAATGAACCATCTTGTTTTAATTACCTCGCCTTTACCTGAGAAGGAGGTCCGTTTCTTTAGCCGGGCAACGGTCTTTCAATGGCGCTCAACGTGGGGCTCGAACCCATGACCCTGAGATTAAGAATCTCATGCTCTACCGACTGAGCTAGCCGGGCCTGTAATAATTCCTGAAACGTTTATTATAATGGTAACCTCAAAAAGTTGCACTACTTCCCGACAGAGGTTTCCGCATCGTTTACACCTTCCTTCCAGTTCATGTCTCTCGACACTAGCTGTCGCTGCGTGGATTTACCATTTCAAGCATTTTGAGTTATGATGAAAACTTTGCCTTTCCACTTGCAAAGGCAAATTCAACCATTATCCATTGATTTTTAGAAAGTAGAAATCATCATTCAATTTTCAATAAAGAAATGCTTTCATTGATCCTTCATCGAAGAAAGTGGCGCAGCGAACGGTCGTTTGGCGTTTCTTACCAAACTTGGAGTCTGGTTTCCACTTGAGGAGAAAACGCACCTTGATCTAATAGATGGCGCTTCTACCAATAGGTCTTGCTAACGCCGGCATTATTTGCGATCTCGGAGAGAAGACGCTCCTCCTCGCTAGATGGCGTTGTACCCAATATATTCTATTTAATCGGGATTTATACAAATCTCCCTCGGGGTCATGATTTAACATGCTACAATATTATAAGCATAGATAGAGTATATAGATAGATTATATATATTATATACTAGCTGTACCCGCAGCTACGCACGCGTGGTCGTTTCTTTAGGTTCAAAGTATCATAATGTGCTATTCCAGGACCAATATACCAACATTTGATCAAAATTTATTTTGCCGTCAAAAATATTTTTATCAATTGCTCGGCTTCCTACTCACCAGATTGAGATACCAATTACACCAGTTTTTAAATTAAACCCTAAGCTATCTAACAATGAAAACCGCATTGCAATCGGTCCAATAGTTTTTACGTGATGTGTGAACAAACAAACATACAGACAACCAGACAGAGCGACACGATTAAAAAAAAGAAGTATATTTGTGTTCAATACCCTTTTTAAGCACCCAACAGCATTTTTTTTATTTATCTTCTTTTTACAGCATTTTTTGAACCTATTGCTTTATTATAAGTATAGATATATGTCTGTGCCAAATTGCATCAACATCCATCCAATAGTTTCAGCGTGATATAATTTTCCACCTCTATCCTGCAGGAATCCTTTAATTTTTCGGGACGAAACGTATCCTCAATTTTAATCCATCATATAACTTAAGACGGTGCCAAGTTGCATCAAAACCCGTCCATTAGTTTCAGCGTGGTTCGTGTTCTTTTAAATAATTTTCAACCTATATCCTGCGAGAACCCCTTATTTTTTCGGGATGTAAAATATCCTATGTCCTACCTCGTATTATGAACTCAAATCATACCAAGTTTAATTTAAAATCATCCAGTAGCCCCGGCGGCGTGATGCGCAGCCAAGATACAGACAGACATACATACAGAAATGAAAAGGCTTCATTGTCGAATATAGAGTAACCTACAAAAAACAACACAATATCTTTAATATACAGAATTTGGACGCATATCGCGCAGGAACCTTTTATTTTTTCGAGACAAAAAGTATCCATAATTTTCCATCTTTTCATCATCCATCTTATAAACTATGTCTGTGCTTAGTTGATCAACCAGTAACAAACCATTCAATAGTTTCAGCGTGCTACGTGTCCATTTAAATAATTTTCCGCCCCTATCCTGCAGGTACTCTTTAATTTTTTGGGATGACAAGTATCCAATGTCTTACTTCGAACAGACATACAAACAGACCAAAATTACAAAAATACAGTCTTGGCTATGGTATTGAATATAAAACGACCTCCAAAAAAAATTACACAATATCTTCAATTTACAGGATTTGGGAGATTATCCCGCAGGAACTCTTCATTTTTTCGGGATAAAAGGTAACCTCAATTTTTACCCTTTATATAAACTATAACTGTGCCCAGTTGCAACAAAATCCGTCTATTAGTTTCAGCGTGACATGTGTTCTTTAAAATAACTTTCAACGCCTATCCTGCAGGAACTCTTTAATTTTTCGGGATGAAAAGTATCCAATGTCCTACCTCGAAGTATGAACTCAAATCATACCAAACTTCATTTGAATTCAGTGAGAATTTTCGGCGTGATGCGCTGCCAAGGTACAGACAGAAAGAAAGACAGACATACAAAAATTACAAAAATACAGTTTTAGCTTTAGTATTGAATATAGAACGGCCTCCAAAAAAAATACAAAATATCTTCAATTTACAGAATTTGGAACATTATCCCGCAGGAACTCTTTATTTTTTCGGGATAAAAATTATCTTCTTTTTTTACCTATATAAACTATGACTGTGCTAAGTTGCAACATAATCCAACCAGGGCCTGGATTCTGTATGACCACTCACGCCAATTCCACGCGAATTCCACGACGATTCCACGCTGCCTGCGTGGAATCACGAACAAATTCCACGCAGGCGGCGTGGAATTGGCGTGGAATTGTCGTCTTAAAATTAGAGAATTAGGTAGTTTCAGCGTAATACGTGTTCTTTAAAATAACTTTCAACGCCTATCCAGCGGGAACCCTTTAATTTTTTGGGATTAAAAGTATCCTATGTCATACACCTCTTAGTATGAAATCAAATCATACCAAATTTCATTTAAATTCATTCAGTAGTTTCTGCTTGATGCCTAGCCAAGATACAGACAGACAGACAGACAGACAAAAATGAAAAAAAAAAGCAGTTTTGGCTTCAGTATCGAATATAGAGTACCCTCCAAAAGAAAATTTCAAAATATCTTCAATGTACAGAATTGGACCCGTTACAGTTTTATTATAAGTATATAGATAGATTATATATATTGTATATAGAGTATATTGATAGATTATATATATTATATATAGAGTATATTGATAGAGTACATAGATAGATATAATATAGAAGAGAATATATAGATAGAAGATTGCAATGTTCAAAACGCCAATTCAAAGTTTATTGATGCCATGGGTCCCCTTGATTCAGGTTTTCATTTCATCATCAGACCTTCATTATGTGCTACGTACATTTGTACACATTTTTTTTTATAGCAATCAAGACACCTGCTTAGCGTAAACATACATCATAATATTCTAATGGAAAAATTTCGATCTCGTCCATGATCCAAATTTGTACATAAGAAAATTATCACAAATTTAATGTTTTAGCTGCAATAGTGCCCGAGAAACCTTCACAGAGGATAATCAAAGCTGACTATACGAACGGCTGCATATATAAAGCCTAACTATGACAACCTCCTTGAAATGAATTGGCTTAGACTGAAGAGTTTGAACGTTTATTATAGGTACCTACCGGCATGCTTGTGATTTTGCTTCTAATTTCAAATATATTGTATGTACCTACATATGTGTGTGTTTATTAACACTCAACGCTGAAACGGCTGAACTGATTTTGTTGAAATTTTTGTTTTATGTATCAGATGTATTTCTGAATATTAACAAACAAACCTTAAATTAAATTTTAATATCAGTAAGTATTTGATGCCTCATACCAATCACTGATCACTTAATAAGCACTCTGTTGTAGCAAAAGGTATTCTGTGGTTATATGGTGACAAATGTATAGATGTATAGAACTATGACACATTCGTGGGATAAAGTAACATAGTAAAATTGTGTAAATACAGGGCTGTAAAAATTTGTACTAAAATTCACCTAAATAAATTCTTCTGCAAATTGCTTTATAACAATAGCTCAGCTTTTATTCGTCACATTAATTTTCAAAGAACAAGTCAAATCTTAAGTTATCCAACAGATACCAACAGTCAAATTTACGTTACAATCAGTGCAGCAGCTTTTAGGTGATACAAAAAGACACAGACAGTCTCTCCTAATTTTTTGGAGTCCTATAGACCTAAACCATTTTTTTTTTAATCATCTTCGGTTTATACACTTTTGCACCATCACGCAGAAATTATGATTTTTTCTATGTGATGTATAAAGGGACACGGTCTATTATATGGAAACGTATCTTGGAGACTGACTGTCTAAGTATACGGTTTTATTTATTCAATACATATTGGAGTACCTATTTCATATGTTGCTGACAGATAGACATATTGGCTATACGGCTATACGGCAAAATTTTATGCGGGGTTTTCGCTTGAAGTTTTCGAGTGTTTTCTAGGCTCAAAGACTGACACAATATGAAATCGCATAAAATATGCTGGCTATACTCTTTCTCTAAATTTAATATAAACCGCACATTATTTATGTCCGGATGAAATCGGATATATTCGGAAATAGCTGTAGCTCGTCAGCCGACGATAAAGCGAGCTCAGCTTGAAAACTGACATATTGAAATATTGAGCAGTTTTCAAATAATGGAACTCTTGGTTTTGAAACAATCCATTAGTAAGTGATCGAGTGCGCTTGCCTAAAATCTGTTTCGTCTATCCACTTTGCTCGATCTTTAATATATAATTACCTGACTACTAAAAAGGAGGGTTATGATCGGAAATCTGGCACTCCCTTATGCACCACATGTGATACAAAAGTAAGTGCCAGATATCGTTTTTTGACGTATTTGCATCTTATTTTGTCGCTGGATCTTCAACTTAAAGCTGTATGTAGTGCTTATTTCGCTGCGTAATCAGGTTACCTAACTGGTAACATCAAGAGTTAAAACAAGTTCTACTACTATCTTAGAACTACCACGTAGGCAACGCCGAGGTTATCAGCTAGTGGTTCATAACAATCTTGCAATGTTCAAAATTATATTTGTCTTGATGACATAATCACCTAATTAGGTCTTGATATACTACTCATCAA
This sequence comes from Alsophila aescularia, assembly GCA_946251855.1. Taxonomy (NCBI): domain Eukaryota; kingdom Metazoa; phylum Arthropoda; class Insecta; order Lepidoptera; family Geometridae; genus Alsophila; species Alsophila aescularia. The sequence continues at coordinate 71,580,801 of OX276373.1, read as the reverse complement.
CAAGCCCTCGTAATGCAGGTGCAAAGAATTCCATCAAAACTCAACGTTTGAGCAAGCCTCAAAGTTTCTATCTGCTGTTTTCTATCCGGAGACCCCTTTAAAATGAGTGAACAGAGCTGAAAATATTGGTAGCGGCAGCACCAATTCTTCCAATCAAAGCTAAAAACCACCTAACTCCAGGTGTCAAATAAAAAAACGCACTCCGTAAAGTAAATCCGTTTGGAGCTAGGATGCTGTCAGATAAAGGGCGAAAATTTATAACTCCTGTTTAAATAAGGTTGTAATAAAATATATCACCGTAAAGCCATAGCATAAACTTATCAGTATAAGCGATAATACACAGCAGACAGCGTTATTGACAGCCCCGGGGTACGATATTTTATTAACCCGGGGCGCCTTCCACCGTCACCTGTGAGTTACATGCGTGATGCTGCCGGCCACCACGTAAGTTATTGGTGGAGTTCCAATCATCGCGTCAACGTGAGTCGCCCGTGGTCTTTGACTTTGATGCCAGCGTCTTTGCCGCTACTAAGATTCGAGCACAAACTAACTCGAGCTAGTTAAGCTACTTAGAGCGAACCACACGTGTGTTTTTCTACCGGTTGCTAGTGCATTCAACGTCACTTAACATCAATAGCAATTATTGTACGAACAGATCAGATCCGTCTTTCAGGTACAAATACGGTTATAGTCCTTGTTATTTATGGCCTCGCGCGGTGATATTTTATTCATGTTTGGCACACCGCCCGATACTACGAGTGAAGCGTGTGACACCGCCGACACCACAGACTAGGTAGTAATACTACGTATGCCGACACTACGATTGATGTGTGTGACACTACGCTAGTAAGCGTAATTCAAAGTGTTTGTGTGACACCGTCGCTGGATAAATGACACTGATATTAGTTTTCACTCTATGCTATTATATATTACTCGCGTCTACGCATAGTATGTAAGCAATAATTCTTCGAACCAAAAAAATGATTTAAAATAGATTAACTAAAAACTTCTAAATAAATTTAGATTAAATTTATATGGGACCACATAATATAATGTCTAGTAATGTCTACCCTTTGAAAAAAATTAAGGATCATCCAAATCGAGTTATAAATCTGGGAGATGTGAATTAAACATACACACAAAAACATACAGTCGAATTGAGAACTTCCTCCTGTTAAGAATAAAATGAGGCAGAGATGGTGATGAGACATCTATATACTCGTATCTATCTATCTATCTAATCAGCCCGTATCCACCCACTGCTGAGTATAGGCCTCCTCTCGTTCACTCTAGTCTTTCCGGTCCTGTGCTAGCCCCATCCATTGGCCTCCAGCGTACCTTACAATATCGTCTGACCATCGGGCTAGTGATATGCCTCGAGATCTCAGCCCATCTCTTCTATACTTATAATAAAACTGTAAAAGGTTCAATTCTGTACAATGAAGATATTTTGTAAAAAAAAAATAGAGGCTGTTCTGTATTCAATACTGAATCCAAACCTGTATTTTTTTAAATTTTGTCTGTCTGTCTGTCTGTATGTATCTTGGCTAGGCATCACGCCGAAACTACTGATTGAATTTAATGTTTCATTTAATAATGGTATGATTTGAGTTTATACTAAGAGGTAGGACATAGGATACTTTTCATCCCGATAAATGAAACGGTTGCCGTAGGATAGGGGTTTAAAGCTATTTAAAAAACACTTACTGAAACTAATGGACGGATTTTAATGCACCTTGGCACAGTCATAGATTATATGATGGGTGAAAATTAAGAATACTTTTAATCCCGAAAAAATAATGGGTTTCTGCGGGATAGGGGTCCAAGTCTGTACATTGAAGATATTTAGTATTGAAGCGATGGTGGCCTAACGGTTCTATAGTGCAAATTAGAATCCAACGATACCGGGTTCAAAACCTAGGCCTCGCACCAATGACTTTTCTAAGTTATGTACGGTTTTCTATCGCTCCGTGCTTCAGAGGGCACGTTAAGCTGTCGGTCCCGGCTGTTATTGATTAATAGCAGTCGTTAAGGCATGTCAGAGGCCCTCGGGCGGCTTGACAAACTCTGACATCAGAGGCCAGCACTACCTCACACGATAAACAAACAATTTAGTATTTTTTTTGGAGGTTGTTTTGTAATCCATACTGAAGCTAAACAGTTTTTTTATGAATTTTTGTCTGTCTGTCTGTCTGTACCTTGGCTAGGCATCACTCCGAAACAAGTGAATGAATTCAATTGAAACTTGGCATGATTTGAGTTAATACTACGAGGTATGACATTGGATATTTTTCATCCCGAAAAATTAAAGGGTTCCCGCAGGATAGGGGTTCAAAATTATTTCAACGAATATTTATCACGGTGAAATCCAAAATCGAATAGTAATAGAGTTCTTTTAACCTAAAGAAATGGTCACGCATATGAAGCCGCGGGTACAGCTAGTCCAAAATAAAAATAATAGTACTAAACATGTGCACATTATTATTTTAATGATTCAAAGAGCATAAAACATATTTTATTTTCACTATCGATTGATTTCAATGATGGCCGAGAAATCGAGTTTATTTTTTCAAAATGGAGCATGTTTATGCTAGGATCCACACAAAAAGGTTAGATGTTTTTGGCACTTGCATCGATATGTATATAACCACTACAAAGGTGCATTAAAAGGAGGCAGAGACGTAGTGCGGCTATTTACACGCAATGCTATAACCGAACCAAGATTAAATTGTGAATTGAATACAAATTGGCAACCTGAATCAATTTATAGTGTCTCTGGACTATCTTACAACCCATCAACTCCAAATATTCGGCCAAACATCGAATCGATAGGTGCCGCGCTTATCTAAGCATCGTCAAAAATTATTATAATTAAACCTAAATTATTAACATTAGTGCTAACAATACATCGTAAATATGGCAAACATCTAGAAAGAGACGAGACAAAAATGCAAACATGTCCCACGACCGTCCGACTGATCGTCCAACCTTCCATGTGTGCTCAACTCTCGGTGACATGCCTTTACAATAAAATTCGCATTTTGAGCAACGATTTATCTGGTTTTCCATTAGATGTAGAGAAGATCGGAATTGGAATGTGAATATTATACGCTTTATATTAGCTTCACTTGTATGTTTGTATGTTTTTATGTTTGTATGTTTGTAACCGACTCCTTTGGACGCTATTTTGACCCACTTTAAACGGTCAGATTTCATTCAAATTTTGCACACCTGCCAAAGACCGATGACAATGCAATAATTCGAAAAAAAAAATAGATAAAAAAACTAAAAAACACGCTTTATATAGAAAACCAAACTAAAAAATAGAAAATAAATTTTAATAATGTAAATAAGAAAAAAAAGTATTATTTAAAAAAAAAGCGTGGGTTGCTTCTCGTATCTGTCAATGAAATATTTATAACTATTGACCCATGCACCCTACATGTGTTTTTTAATTTTTTCAAACTATTATTTATTTTAGAGTTTTTTTGGCTTCAGAGTTAGGAGAAATGAGAGAACATATTGTGGGTAAGAAGTATGGTCACCTCTGGTATGGTATAGGTACAAGCGTTTCATTCGCAGATGTCTAAAATATCTGTAATTTAAAACTCGTTTAAAATCTCATCAAAAAAGTTTCCCAACCCCAGACATAACAGCTATTCGTCTGAAACTTCTGTTCCTTCGGGGCAGAAACTTCAGGACTCATAAAAAACAAATAAAATATATATACTCGGGAGTCGTTGGGTTGTATTGTTGAATTTTGCATTTTTATTGCTGTTAGTAAAGTTTGTAAAGTGTTTAATTCCGGGACCAAGTGTTTAGAATTTGTACGAAGGAAACACCGTTCTTAATCGACTTTAAAAAGAGGTTTCAAAGACTTACATGTATTTTTTGTGTTTCTCTACTTCCTAAAGAAGAAGAACGTCCTCAAATTGACTGTATGTTTTCAAACGAGTGAAGCGTTTGTCTGTAAAAAGCATCGTAGCACACAAACGGATGGAACGATTTCTATGAAGTTTTGTAATTTGAAAGCTGGAGTTGGCCAAAAGGTTCTTAGCTTTGCTTGGAAGAAATCTGTAGAGCCGTTACCAAGATATTATTAAAATCTTATCACTCGTTAAGAAAGCATCTCGGGCACTATTCTAGATTCAAAGTTTCTATCTGGAATACTTAAATAGGAGACATAATTTACATATGAAGGTCAGATATTGATTAGCATATGAAGACCTGAATGGAGAGGAACTGTGGCACCAAACATTTTGTACCGAAGTTTTGGACATTTCGAGTACAATACGGATGTAAACCATGCTTTTAATGGTTCTAAATTTGTACCTAAAATTAACTTGTTTTGAAATGCCCAATGTTTTAGAAGGTTTCTCTAAACTAAGGTCACTTTTTCCTTTCCCATTAGGAAAGGGAACTCACTTTCTATTAAGTGAGTTAAGAGTTTGAATCAAACGCCATGTAATATTTATGCTTTAGTGTCAACGAACTCATTAATTGGAAGGGAAACAAATTGTTCGCATGATTGTTTCATTTCATGAACCGCAAAATATAGTTTCCGTGAAAACTAAAGTACGGTTAGTTTCCATCCTCACCAACAGTGCACAAACTTTCTCTCTGAAATTTCAGCAAAAGTCCAAAGTTCAAGCTAAAGTTATGCCAGCGAGCCATGGAGTGCATTATTCTGGGAGTGAGTCTATCGGACCGTATTAGAAACATAATACTGCGCTCCAACCACGGAGGTTAGAAGAAAACCACCACCAGCCTGAAATGGAACTGGGCCCAACACATCTGTCGCATTTCGGACAATCTCTGGGCAAAAACCACAACAATAGAAAATGTCACGGCAGGACCAAAAGAAGATTGCGGGACGACTCCTGCTGTCACAATTGGACCAGAAAAGCTCGGAACCATGAGGAATGGAAGGAGGGAAGGGAGGCATTTGCCCTGCAGAGCCCAGACGAATCTGAGCAGAAAAATAAAAGAGTATCGAAAACAAGTTTCAAGTTTCAAGCTCTACGAGCCGGTGACAGACGGACTCAGATAGCCCAAATTGCCAGAACAATAGGGATCCATTTGAACCCCTTTGGGACGGGACCCTACAAAAACATCACGATGCTTCGATGTTTGCTTCAGCATTTGAGTCACTGCGAATCCGCACATAATAATTTATGTACATGTTTAATTTATGTATAGTTCCAAAGAGTTCAATAGGATATTTTGCGCGCCACCATTTACCACCCTCAATGAGCACTGACAAAGAGCACCGACAATGCGCCACGACAATGAGCCTTCATACAATGAGCCACGTTGCGTCGAATATAATAAACGCGCGACGATCGACTCAATGCAGGATCACAATAAACTTAAAACCCTTTTTTTTAGTAGTCGGGTAAAAATCGCGATAGCTAAACTCCTGGCAACTGCTGTTCAACATCTATTCAAGCGTGGATAAACGAAGTTTTATCACAACTAAAAGTTTTGTGTTTTATTTTATTAGTATACATCTATCACTGTAAGAATAATCGTGTATCTGTCTATCAAGTGTCAGGCGGCAAGACAATACGCTGACACTTTTACACTAATAGTAATTCTTTCAACAGATAAACTGACATAATAATATGAAGTTTTGAATGGATTTACTAAAAAAAAAAACTGAACCAATTTTCATGAAAATATGGGATCTTATAGGATTCCATAGTCAAATAAGCTATCCCTTATAGTTTCGCCGTGTTCGTCTATCCGTACGTTACAGACATTTTATACAGACACTATAAAATGGTGAAAATAGAAAATGGAAACATGAAGTGAAGTGAAGGTAAGAGAAATATTGTTTGTATCCTTTCAAATTCCATAGTGAGACATAATCCAACCGCGCAAATGACTTTGTTGGCATATCACGTAAAAACTACGTGACCGATTGCAGTGCGGTTTTCATAGTTGGGTAGGTAGATCGATATGGATAGATAACACTTTATTGCACCAAAAGAAACACTCTTTAATAAAAATCAACATTAAAAATAAGTTATTTTTTAAGTTAAATGTTTATATGTACTAAAAAATAAAATAAAAACGTGGGGCGAGTCGAATTTCTATTACTACCCACATGGTTACGCCACTCCCTACGATTTTATTTTACTTTTTAGCTTTAATTACATATAAAAAAGATTAACTTAAAAAATACTTATTTTATTTTCAAGTTTTTAGTTGTATAAGTAGTTATTTCTAAAGGTTACTATGTTCTACTTGCCCTTTCATTTGATACCCATATTGAGAGGATTGAAAAAAATAAGAAATCCGCCATTTTCTGGCGGCAGCCCTCTTAGATTTCCAATGATACTGAATATACATAATAGTATTGTCATCAGAACTATAGGTGTGTACCAAATTTCAGATCAATCGGTCAACAGGAAGGGAGTAAAATTTCAATTACTAGATTTGACTCAAACAAATAAACAAAAACTAACAAACAGGTCAAGCTAACATAACAATCGGCGGTCTTCTAGCTAAGCAGCGATCTTTTCAAGGCAACTGTAGCTCAGGATCTTATCTACGGAATCTTAATTTTATGTGGGACCGACACGAATTTGGCAGGCTTTTGTGTAATAAAAGGTATTTTGTAAAAAAATGAAATATTCAAGTCTATCGCCACCATTAACTGTCCAATGAGCAATAATTTCGCTCGCCCCGTTGGGGGGTAGGTACTTAGGTAGGGCTGCCGTCAAACGCAGCCGATAAAAAACATAATAACGACACTCGGCCACACTCGTGAGGGATCGACGAGTGTTTTCGAACGAAATGGACGAGGTTAGAACAAATGATCGTTTTGGGACGAAATGCGCAGTTAATGTGTCTTTTCCTTATTGTGGAAAAATGTAAAAGAGAGATTTTTTGAAATGAAAACATTATTTTGCTTCATACTGTGAATATTTTTGAAATAGTCTTCTAAAGCTCTTGTATTTCGTTGCCATTATGATGGAATCCGATGATTTTTATTTTGTGCCACGGTCGCAATTTATTAAACTCACTCACTATTTAACCAGACAGTCTAAACGAATTCATTTTTACCTATTACTTCGTAGTCGAGTGAAATTGGGAACGAACCATGTCGCAGGAGACGAACGCAGCAGTGCCGTGCAAGATTTTTCCACCCGTAAGGTTTTTGTTGCACTGCAATAATAATTATTATTTCTTAACATCAGGTGAGCGACCTGCTCGTCTCGACAGTCGCATTTGCTTAAAAAACCGGATAAGAGCGAGTCGGATCACGCACCAAGGATTCCATACAATCACACTCTGACACTTGGTGTTTCTTTAATTAAAAGCTTTTATTTAACTTCACTTGTATGTATGTATGTATGTATGTATGTATGTATCTATGTATTTTTTTCTTTCCTGGAATGTTGCAATTCAAATTTCGAGCACTTCTCGATTAGCTATCCGGCTGAAACTTTCAGGGTAGCTCACAAATAGAAAAATAAGAAAAAAAGTGAATAAAACAAAAAAATATGGTGTTTAAATGCAACAAAAAACAAACAAGTAAAAACATTACAAAATATTACATTCAATAAAAAAATGTTCTTTTTATTAATTGGAATTTTTAAATTATACTTTTTATTATATTATCATCCCGTTAGTGGGCAGAATCATAATCCTGATGTAGACATATACTGCGATTACCAAGCCGTCTGCGAAGTGTGGTGGATAAGGCAAAACCACATCCCTAAAAAGGTAGGTATTCAGTAGAAGTCTTCTGGATGACAACGGTGATGATGTGACGAGTGGACCACGAGCAAATGCTACTCAGTAATGAAATTACCCATGTAATCATCATCAGCCTATATCTGTCCACTGCTGGACGTAGGCCTCTACTAATGCACGCCATTGAGCTCGGTCTTCAGCTCTCCTGATCCATTTCTTCCAGCCGCTTTTCGCAGGTCGTCACTCCACCTGGCGTCCTACACTTCGTTTGCCTAAACGTGGTCTCAGCTCGAGAACTCGTCTACCGCAATGGTTATCGGTTCTTCGGGAAATGTCCCCAGCCCACTGCCACTTCAGCTTGCTTATCTTTAGCGCTATGTCAGTTACCTTGGTCCTTCAGAGAAACTCCAAGCATAACTCTCTCCTCTCTCCAATCATAGCTCGCTGAGCGAATTTAAATAAGTGGACTAGTTTGACCGCGAGTGTCCACGTTTCGGCTCCGTAGGTCTAACTGGTAGGACGTACTGATTGAACACTTTTGTCTTCAGGCACTAAGGTAAGGATTCATTCAGTAATAAGTGTTGACAATTTAGAGGACGATTAAAATTTAATTAGTAGAACCTACCAGTAGGTACCTGAACTATGGTGACCTTTCGAAATAGATTTAATGAGCTGTACGCTCTCAAATGTTTGTCATGCTCGTCAAGGTGCATATCGAGCCGGATAGGTGATGTAGCTCGGGAGCAGTAATAAGATAAAATTGAAAGCGGAACATACGGGGTGTATCGATAAATCGCTAGGCAAGAATCTAGATTAACCTAAAAACTATCTAACTAAGAAAGTTCCGAATATTTTTATTTTAAAATTTTCAAGTTTTTTCGCTTAAAGGCCGAAAATGCGCAGATTCAATAAATCTTTTGTTCGTGAAAATATAGTGTAATCGTGCATGACGTATGACATAATTTCATTCCTACTTGTAACTTAACAGTAGTGATAATCGAAAGCAAAAATAATGTGGTTCTTAATTCGAGTAACTATTACTCTTATATTTTAAACTTCATCGAAATTGGCTCCTTAGCATTTTCAAGCAATTGCGTTAGAAGTCGATTTTTCGTTCAACAATTATTATCCTGGAGAACATCAGGAATACGAAAAAATTGTGAGCGCATGCCCAAGACAAAACTAACAAAATTAAATGATAATTAGTTTGATTGTATCGAGGTATCGAGGTCAACCCACGAGGAGTTCTAAATAGCTTGTATATTGATTTGTGTTCTGATAACAATAGGACTTCTAATTACACGACTAGGAAAAACGAGGGCTATGATTTTAGCAGCATATGACTGTTTGTATGTTTGTCTGTTTCCTCACACCGCCTTTACTAGAAAATAACCGATTTAAACTTATAAAGTATCGCTGTATCTTTGAATTCATCTTGATTGCCCGCGTGACATTGGCTATTTAAAAAACCGGACGGTTTTTTGTATCTTACCCTAACCAGAACAAATGTAGAGTAGAAAATAGTAATTGTATAACAACACCTTCTAGTACTTGAAACGCAAGACAATCGCTATACGCATATAACTTATCACATTTAATAACGGAGCCTCCAAACATCGAAAATCGATCAAATTAGCCCATGATTCTTTACAAAAAAAATACATCAAATAGCTACCAGATTTTTCCAGTAAATTCAAAAAGGCTTACATTTGTTGTATATTTTAACATTTAACTGACCTCTTGAGACCTCCTTCTTTCTAGTTTTAACTCAAGAACCCGCGTCGCTCTTCGGTTGTGTTGCCTAACAGGTGGTTGTCGGGTACGAAGAGACATGCATCCCGCGCGGAATCTCGCGGTGAACTGACGTACTTAGACGTACTGAGTTAACTGAGTGTACTCGCGTATTGGTGGCGGTTGAAGGCGGGAAAACGCGCGTGCGTGTGACCGTAGTAACAAAATAAAAGTAGTGATGGGCTAGCGACGGTTTGTTTTGGGCGCTAGAATTATGGGAACGTGATGGAAGCTTAGTCTAAATTTCCTACTCATGTTACCTTGCATAGCAATTTTTTTTTATTGAGTATTTAAATTTTTGTTTTTGTATATTCCCACATAATATCTCAAGGATGACTGATCAGATTTGGAATTTGAAAGGGTGGACTTCTGGGAGGACTTCTGGGAGGTCCATGATAAATTCTCAAGTTGGTTCAAATAAACCATTTCATTTGGCTTTTAAGTTTAAATAAAATGATGTTTATATCACTTCCTAGTAAACCTTACATAGAGTCACCTTTTGAGGGCAAAAATAACCTTATACTTCATTCAAAGACAAGAAACAAATTGTAAATCGTTATCAAGACAATTTAGTCTCAGACTTTTGCCATAATTTGTGTACTATTGTGTTAACATTAATTTGTCATCTATTTAACCTAATATAATTTTATTAGAATAAAAAGTGCAAATTTTGCAAATACAATGTATAGTTTACATATTATATTATCTAACAACGTTCTTTATAACATTTCTAACTTTAAAGACAAGACTTCCTTGTCACATCCCTACCTGCCGTCACTAAATTGAGGAACTTCTCCATTAAAATTCTACTCTACGCGCTCACAATATGGTCGTAATTCCTTTACACTAATTCATTAAGACAAACGTCTTTGCACAGGTTAGAAAAACCTTAGCTACCAAGATGTACTGAATGAAATTGTACCTTAAATTATGATGATAAGGAATAAATTTTGTTAAATATTGTTATATTTAATTATTAATTTGATTGGTTTCGCACTACTAGTGCATTTAGCCAGCTTCAAGTAAAGAGATATTATAAGTTAGGTATGTTAGGTATTTTTTCACTAATTAGACAAAATGTCGAGTCCCAGATAGTCAGTTTGTCAAAAATCTAGTCAAGTCGCAGTCAGTTCCGATTTAGTAAGGTGGAGTTTTACTGAAACTTCCTAGGGAGGTTCGGAGAAAAAACGAAAGACACTTTTTTTTGCATTTGTATCATTTGCCTACACTGGTGCACGTTAACGAATATGATGTTGATGATTAACCTAATGGTAATCATCATCATCATTATCATTTCAGCCTTTAGAAGTCCACTGCTGAACATAGCTCTTTGGGGGAGCCCAAAGAGCATAGCTCTCTCCATTGGACGCTGCGAGACTGAGCTTCTGTTTGAGACCAATAGTTAACGACCACGTCTCAGTGCCGTATGTCATCACCGGCAACACACACTGGTTATAAAATTTCGTCTTGAGGCACTGCGGTATCTGTGACGAGAAGATATGGCGTAATTTCCCGAATGCTGCCCATCCGAGTTGTATACCACCATGTATACCACAATGGTTAATATACCACCAATATTACATTAACACTCGAAGAAACACACGTTTGAGAAAATAATTCTAAGCAAATCTACATCTCGACTACCGCCAAAATCCTTGAATATCACACTAATATCATAGAGGCAAAAGTTTGTATGTATGTGTGTGTCTGTTCGTTCACGCTTAAACGACTGCACGGATTTGGATGAAATTCGGAATGGATATAGCTGATACCCTATAATAACAAACACACAAGAAAAAAAAAAGGAAAATATAAGAAAAAATTTGTTAAAAGGGAAAAAAAGGAAAAATAAAAAAAAAACTAAATGTTACAAAGCAATAAAAAAGGACCCGTGAACCTTTGTTCATATTTTATTTTTTAAATTATACTTATTTTTGTGCTTATGTCACACAGAAAAGCAACATTTTTGTTTATCAAAAATTTAAGTTAACATAGGAATCCCTTACAAAAAAACTATCAAAACAATGTTTTTTTTTTTCTTTCAAGCCTTTATTTCACTTGCTATTTTTGTATATATGTATGTATGTATGTTGGCTTAGGTTAAATCATGCAAGGTGAAATAGAACCAGTTCCTCTTATTTTACGGAGTTGAATTTTTGCATGTTTGGTTGCAACTCATTTTTATGGTAAGCATAACCTGAATTAACATCCAGGAACAGCTCCAGATACAGAAACTCTTTAACGGTCATTTGCACTGTCACGAAATTTTTTGTACATATTCTATTATGATAGCCGGTTTGAAGTTTTATCATGACATGACTGCTGCTCTCCGGGTTGGCTTCTGATTAGGGAACTCCTCAACGGTTAATGGCACAGACACGAAACTTTGTGTTCCCGTTATATTATGCTAGCCGGTTTGAAGTTTTACCATCACATAGTTGCTGCTCTCCGGGTTGGCTCCTGATTAGCGAACTCCTCAACGATTTACAGCATAGTCACGAATTGTTGTACGTGCATTTAATTGTGATAGCCCTTACTAAGTTTCATTATGACATGGCTACTTTTTTTTTTATTCTTTTTTTATTAATTTATTTCGTTTACTGTCAACTATTCAATTATTGTAGCATTCTCGTTGAAGGTCTACGTATTCGTAGCACGTCGTAGTGGTACTACGCTGCCGCAGCGATACGGATCACTGCGCGTAGCTCGTAGCAGGGATGTTACTGATGAACTGTATCCGTAACCGAAACTTGTGGATATCCGAAATCCAAATAACAGTTTCGAACAATTACCCGACTATAAAATAATTGTTTTTAATTAATTGTTAATAGCCAACAGTCGTTGTTATGAGATCCAACAGGAAAAAAAACACGTCGTCCGATCGAGCGGACTAAGCTGTCGGGCCACGTATACATAGGGCGCGATTATATGCGTTTTAGTCTTATAAATATGAAATTGCGAAAGATTAAAAAGCTCAAATATTACATCTCTAATCTGTTTATTTATTCATATGTTTTTAAAAAGAGGAAGTTCTCAATTCTACTGTTTTCTTTGTGTATTATGTTTATATACTCATAGTTCCGGAACCTCTATACCATCAACAGCCTGCATTAGTCGACTGCTGGAAATAAGCCTCTCCTAATGCGTGCCACCGAGCCCGATCCTCGGCTCTTTTCTTGTTTTTACTGCCAGCTACCTAACGAGTACGTAGGCCGTCATTCCATCTAGCCGGAGGGCATCCTACAGACGTTTGCCTATACGTAGTCTCTACTCAAGAACTCGCCTACCCCTTAGGCTACCGGTTTTTTGACATATGTGGCCAGCCTATTGTGACGTTATACGTACATGTTTACATTAATTACATATTATTTATAAAAAATGGTATCTTAAAATCAATTACAACTAATTTTAATATCTACAAAACACTATTTACACATATATTACCTTACCTACTAATTACACATTAAATATTAAATAAATAGCTGTTGAAATTCATCAAAACGTTCCGTATATTCTCGCAGCGTCATTTTATTTGCCGCGCCCCAACCTGTCCGCTGTAGCACAGTTTAATTAGCAGTTACTAAGAGGTCTGAGACGCTACCGGCAGACCGCCGTCATCGCACACGCCGATAGGTTTATGTAATCGAATGTATGACAATTTAATTGGTCTCTGCTGTGATCGCGAGTGCTAAATACTTGTGGATCACAACCAAAATGAAACTGTTCGTCCCTCACGTTCTCCGAGACCTTGGTGTTGTGATTTCACCCCGAAATTTGGGTAAGCGGTGCACATAATACTGTAGTAAGGTAGATTGTGTGACTTTTAGTATACTTATTATTACTTTGCTTGGGAATCTTTTGAAAAATCATCATTTTAACCGATTCATAATGAATTGTACTTAGAATTCATTACAAAATTGTATTAATGTAAATTGCTATCTCTGAAATCAGCTTATTTTATAATTTCATTTCCACCCCTCGCAATTTCATAAAGTCAATAAATTTAATTTAAATCGTTGTAATCTCCGTACCTGATTGTGAACATCTCCGGCAACACAACTACTGCCTAGTGCTTCCCTTCTGTCGTTGCCGCGGGTGCTCACAGGAGTTTACCATCAGACCATAACGCTGTTCCTTGATGGGCGTTCCTGGGTCCTAAGTCCGGCTTGCTGGCTTGGCGGTCTCCACTCCTAGCCGGCTTTACAATCATCCCGAGAATCTGGTCTACCTCGAGCGCCCAGTTCCACCTGCGGCCTCAGACAGGAGAGTACTGGGCTAGGACCAGAGAAATAGAATCAGACATACTGTGTCAGGCTGAATACCACCAATTTCATGTACCCCTACTGCAGAGCGGCCCTTGGCAAATTAAATTTTACATGCCCGTATAATTCTGCTTTGTTACTTACGGGGAGTAACCTGAGGGATAAAGCAGGTAAGAAGGTTGCACAAAATAATTTATGTTATAAAATACCTAATTAAGTTCATTACAACTAGAGATTTTAAATATATATAATAATACCTTCGTAAGCCGCTGTTTATGATCATCTCCTCCTGTTCCTGTGCTCCTTATTGTTCCTGAATCCTGACCTTTTGTGTTGTACACTGAGGATCTCATTATATCGGTACACCATTGCCATTTCATTTTGCTGACTATTTGAGCTATGTCGGTAACTTTCGTTCTCTTCTTTACCACCTCGTTACGGATGCGATCCCTCATAGAAATCCCGAGCAAATCCCGTTCCAAAGTTCGCAGAGCAATTTAACATTTGTGGAGCAGTCTCACAATCAGTGTCCACGTTTCTGCTTCATATGTCATAACGAGGACGCACTGCTCAAAGACTTGTGCATTGGGTGACGACAAGACATGTCGAAGTTTCCCAAATGCTGCCCAGTCCAGCTGAATCCATCTATCGGCTTCCCTCTCAAGTTATCTCTGACCCGATTTGGGTGATTGTTTTTTAATTGAAAGTGTAAACCCCCGCTGTGTTGTCCCAAATAAACGTCAAATTGGTTCAGTCTTTTTTTTATTAGACGAGCTATTTTCAAAATCCGTACGCGTAACAGAATTTTCATGTATAACAACTCTAATTGGTAGCCTTGTCATTTTGTTAGATAATTTCGAAACATGGAAGTTAAATGGAATGGAACGAATTCAGCGGAATTATCAAACTTTTGTCTTTGTTCTTAAAGTTGTTTTGTTCTTTGTTCAAATCCGTATAATTGTGGGACATTTCTCTGCAAGCAAGTGCTGTTATCGACCGCAATATCAGCACTAATTAGCGTAAGATGATATCATCATCAGCCGGAAGGAACATAGGACTGAATTATGAACAAAAATAATAGTTCATCACGGATCCTACATTATACGTAGCCCAACATGATCATTCATGGTAATTTCTCTTGGTTAAAAGTACCCTATGAGTTATTCCAGGACCTAAATCCGTCGAAAAGATTTTTAACGATTGCTCGGCTTCTACTCATCGGATTGAGATACAATGTACACCAGCTTTTAGTCAAAAACTAATCTATCCAATTGTGAAAACCGCATTACAGTAGGTCCTGTAGTTTTTACGTGATATGGAAACAAATATCCAGACAGACAGAAAAAGAAACACGATTTTAAAAATCGTTATATTCTTATTTGTTACTAGCTGTACACGCGGCTTCGCACATTTGATCAAAATTCTTACAGCCGTTAAAAACTTTTTATCGCTTGCTCGGCTTCTACTCATCGGATTCAGATACCAAGTACAACAGTTGTTAAGTCAAACCCTAAACTATCTTACAGTGAAAACTACATCGTAATCGGTCAATTAGTTTTTACGTGATGCGCAAACAAACATACAGACAAACAGAGAGACACGAATTTTAAAAATGTTATATTCTTGTTCAATAGCTTATTTTAAGTACCATAGACCTTTTTTCAAATTATCTTCTTTGTACAGACTATTTCGTTCCTATTGCTTTATTATAGTTATATAGATAGATATAGATATTTTTGTCTGTAGCTTATTTTAAGTCCTCGAGGCAATGTTTTTAGCTATCTCCATTGTACAGAGTTTTTGTACTGCTTTATTATGAATATAGATTTAGAGAGATAGATATTAGATATATTTTGGAGGTTATTGAGGTTTTTGTTACCAACCCGCTTTTTTTTGCAGCCCAGTATATCATAATTATTTATTTACCTACTCCTAAAACTATTATATTTTTATTCAAATTAAAGTCCTCCCGTTTTGAAGTCTGTTCTACATCATAGTTACGAGAAGAGCAATCCTTTCGCCTGTACGAAAGCGCCTGTATTAGAAAACAATTTCAGTTGCACAAAATACTTTAGAATACAAGCACAAATAAAACATGTATATAACCCCCGACCCCACCATTATAACCACAGATTTGAGACAAATCTGTGATTATAGCTCTATCACACAAACGGAAAAATTGCATCAAAATTGGTCCATATCTTTGGGGGCTTCCATCCAGACTCTCCCCTCCCTCCATTGTAGCTAAAAACCATCTCGATCACATCAGCTTTCAAATAGTAAAATACGCATAAGAATTGGTCCATTCGTTTGGGAACTACGATGCCATGACAGATAGATACACGGACATATACACACCCTAAACTTATAACACCCCTCTCTTTCGTCGGGGGTTAAAAATCACATCGATATTGCTCAAAATTACAATAACAAAACCTTGTCACCATAATGCTTCAAGGGTGACCACAATAACCGGTTATTGTCGGAATTAACCACTTTGCCCGGTCTTTGTTCGAATTCCTCACTTAGCCATTGTCGGATTAACTATCATCATCCCGGGTTAATGCTTTGTTTAGTATTATTAATGACTCGATATCGTAATACCATGTAATACTATGTAAAGGCTGAGTCAGTAAGGGAACTTTGCCTTAGGTTAAATGTCTAAGAGTTCGGGCAAAGTTTTGGTTTAGTCTTGATCTAGTAACCTAATTCTTATAGTACGTGTTATTTAAACGCATTGATGACGATAGTTATATTTTTTAGATTCCTTAGATAAATATGGAAATTTTACTGTTTCATCATGTCTGTCTATACGTCTGTCCATCTGTATATCATACCCATTTTATTCAGACACTTGCCTACACTATTTAATGTGTGCTATAAGGTAGAAATGTTGCACCTGTTTGGCTCTTATGGATGATAAAACCTGAGAAATATTAACCGGGTACTCGGCCCGCACCAACCTACTTTAATTAGCAGATTGCCATTGCTCCGTGCTTCGAAGGGCTCGTTAAGCTTTAGAAACGGGATATTTTCCATGGATAATATTTGGATAGTGTTTGTAACAATAGAATTTTAAACCAACTAATCTATACGACTAATAAAGCAGTAAGTTACAAAAAGTCTGTACAAAGATAATAAAAAATGGTCTAGGGGACTTCAAATAATACTGAACATGAATATAACATTTGAAAAAATGTGTGTCTGTATGTTCGCGCATAATGAGTAGAAGCCGAGGAAACGATATAAAACTATTTGACAGCTGATCGAAATTTGGTATATTGTACTTTATAGTTTACCAGCTGTGCCCACGGCTTTGCCCGCGTGGTAATTTTTCTGGGATATAAGGATCCTATGATATTCCAGAACCAAAAGTACCAAAACCATCAAACGTCGTTCAGACGTCAAATGGTTTTCTATCAACTGCTCGAATTCTACTTAGACACCAAGTACACTAGTTTGTAAGTCAAACCCTAAGCTATCCTACAGTGAAAACCGCATCTCAATCGGTCTGGTAGTTTTTATGTGATGCGCGAACAACAGACAAACAAACACATACCAAAGGACTATGCCAGGTCTCCACAGTGACTTAGGCTCGATATAAAATTTTCGCGGACACAGCTGAACAGTATTTTTATTTGTAAAGCATTATGATTAAAGCTTTTGTGTATTATTAATTTTTGTTAGGAACTTTTCAAAAACTAGTTATGAGGAAATAAAGTTAACTTTTGAGGTTATGTGACTTTCGTTAGATTATGACACAGTTGATGGTCAAGGAAATAAAATAATCTAGATAATTATTGAAATCTAATATAACACTGATAAATAATATTAAACATAATCGTAACATGTACATCACATGTTATGTATGTTATGTTTAATATTATTTATAAAGTATTATTACCTACCTATACCTTACCTGCTATATTAGTAGGCACCTAGGAACTCAATCTGAGAATCGAACCAAGCCTTCTCAGCTCTTGTCGTGAGCTTGGTACGAGTACATAAACCACTGAAACATTTGTACAACAAAGAATGAATTAATGTGTAAGCATGATAAAAATATACGTATGCGTTTACTGTTGTTAATTACTAATATCTTAAAATAATAAACTGAAATGAATTTTATTAGAATAAACTATGATAAATAGACCCAGAAGAAAGAGGTGGCGAGATGACCTAGACGCCTACCAAGAGGGCCGGCTCAGAAAAGAGAATCTTGGAAGGATATGGGGGAGACCTTTGCCCAGCAGTGGGACAGTCTAGGTTAGAAAAATAATAATAAAAAAAATATTACTATATATATATTCTGATTCTGATACTAAAATACTTTAGTATATTTTTTAAATCGATGTTATTTATCGATTTATTAATAGTTTATTTGCACTAAATTCGAGTTATAGTGGCAACACTATAGTTCGTAATTAGTAACAATTCACAGCAATTTGCGGTCATTTCTATTCATTTTAATTGTTTTTTTTAATAACAGTTCCCGAACGTTATTGTTTTAATAAGAATGAATTATATTATTTTATATAGTTAATAATGTATTAGATTTTGTATCCGCGGCATTTAACATTTAAAAGTCTTGCACGTCAATTTCCGGTCATTTCTATTCATTTTAATTGATTACTTTTGTTGAGGACTGGCTGGAAGACATACTCTATGTTCAGATTGTCGATGCATTTTTTAAATATTTGGCATTTTCTAATTTTTGACTTGTCTGTCAGTTACTGTTAGTTACTCGATTGTACGTTGATTTGACTACAAAATAATACGTGTATTTTTAAAATAAATTACCCTTTTAAACCGCCAACATTTAGCTTCATTCCATCCACAACCATACAGTCCTCTCGCCCGTCAATATTTTTGGTCCTTTCGTCGCCTAAATTGAACCATTTTTTATTATTTCACATTTTTTCACTAAACGTCATTTCATATATTTTTTTCACTAAAATATTGATCATGGTGGTTACACGTAGTCAAACGCGGTCGATCATTCATTCAACCGTCCCAGATCAAAGTGCATCCCAACGCGAAGAAGATATACCGCCCTCGCTTCGCGATCCCAACCAGGCAGGGCCGTCTGGAGGCGGGATGAGTCAAGTGACCCTCGTGACTGAGGACTCGCAACCCACGGGAAATAAAAACACCGCACTACACCAAAATGTAAGTGTTCTCCCAACGAGTTCTAATCGTCAGAACATGTCAATCGACAAAAAACAGTCCAACCATAGCTCAAAGCATTTGCGCACGTCACATTCTACTGTGATGGCACAGAAACTAGCCATTGAAACCGAATTACGGCGACTTCGCGTAGATCGAGAACGCGAGCAAATGGACCGAGAGCGCGAACGCGAGCGTGAACGAATCGAGCGTGAGCGCAATTTTGCGCTCCTTCAACAGGAAGCGGAGGAGATGGAGTTGCGAGCGAAACTCGCTGCACTGGAGGCGCATTCTGATAAGTCTTCCACACGTAGCTCATCTCATAAATCTCGTAATGAACGTGTTGTATCGTGGGTAAGTCATCAAAATGTACCTAATGTCGTTGCTGTTAACGTCCCTTTGCCGTCTGTCGCACCCACCGTAACCTTGGCTAAACCCCAAGGCACCCCTGAACGTTGTGTGCACCAGGCGCCACCCTACAGCACCGAACCATTCCACCCACGTTTAGACAAATCTGTTACCATTCCCGCTTCAAACTGTAAAACACAAGACAAGCCCATGTCACAACTTGCGAAAGCCATTTCGTCATTATCCGATCGCCAGAAAAGACCAGAGCTAGTTTCTTTTTCAGGCAATATTAATGAATGGCTAGCATTTAAATGTACTTACGAGCGAACTAAAAGTTTCTTCACCCCGGCAGATAATTTAGCACGCTTAATCGCCGCCGTTCGCGGAGTGGCCCAAGTAGCTGTTTCGTCAATCTTGTGGGAAGCGCAAGACCCAGAAGAAGTTATGAGCGCCCTAGAGCAGAACTTCGCGAGACCAGAGCTGTTAGTAGCACATGAAATTGCCAGCATTCGCAATTTAAAGATAAGTAACGCAGAACATTTAAACACGTTAGCAAATAAATTGAGAAACTGTGTAGCTACCATAAAACTACTCAAACAAAACGAGTTTTTGTCCTCAATAGAACTCCTTCGAACAGTGCTTTTAAAGCGCAGCGAACACACTAGAGATCGATTCACTGACTACGCCGCTACGCACAAACCTTTCGAACCAACGGTGACTAAGCTTGAACTACTTTCTCGTTTCTTGGTACTGGAGGCCGAGCGACAACTGAACTACAATTTCCTTGTTGACATGTCACCAAGCTCCTCTTTTAGTAAGGTCTCCTTTTATAAACCAACTAATATGACAAAAGATCTTGTCCATGCTACTGTATCTCATGATAAAACTGATGATAAGGTTGCCGAGTGTTCATATTGCAAACAAGGTCCGCACTCAATCAAAACATGTAAGGTGTTTGCTTCAATTTCCGTAGATGACAGATGGCGTTGGATCAAAGAGTCAAAAACTTGCTATAGGTGTCTAAAATCAAACTCGCACAAGTGGAACGACTGCCGAGCTAAGCGTTGCGGTCTTTATGGCTGCGTCAGACGTCACCACTCTCTTCTACATGGTGATGGGACATCCCAATATAAGGGTACACCAGCTAATATTTTTTTTTCGTCACAGGATACTAGCCATCACGCCATCGTACCGCATAAAGACTGTAACGCTGTGGCCCCTACGTCTACCACTAAGGCGAATATTTCCGATGCCCAAAACGTTACCAATTTATCGGACGGTTTTATTGAAACGACCATAGGGTTACCTGCGGCTCGTACGCGAGGCTTGTTAAAGGTGGTACCAGTAGTGTTGGAGGGGCCACGTGGCTCACTTAATACGTTCGCTTTACTAGACGAAGGTAGTACTTCTACTCTTATTGATGGTGAGATAGCCGCACGTATCGGAGCTGAAACTACTGAACGACAAAGACTACGAATCAACGGAGTAGGTGGTATGTTCCTTGATACAGAGGTGAACTTAGTAAACTTTTATATACGGGTACTTTGCTTATCTGAGCGCCACCTTGTTCAAGGCGCTCGCAGCATCGCTCCGCTGCGCCTTGCACCACAAGGAACAGACATATTTGACCTCTCAGGTTTCGAGCACCTGAAAGATCTGGCAGAAGTATTGTCATACAAAACCGCGACGCCGACTGTTCTTATTGGGGCTTCAGACTAGTTTCTCTCACTTAGCCGTGAGATGCGAGTGGGTAGAAAGGGTGAACCTGTGGCCTCACGAACAACATTAGGTTGGGTACTGCATGGCGCCATATCATCAGCATCTAAGCCAGTAGATTTTGTACATCATGCGTCTTCTGAATCTCAAACGATCGAAGAACTGATTAAGCAGCAATACGAGTTAGACTCTTTGGGCATTCGCAAGTGTACCCCGCATTATAGCAGTGACGATCGGCAAGCGGTAGATCTAGTGGAGTCGTCGGCCCAGAGATTAGATACTGGACGTTTTGAGGTTGGGTTACCATGGAAACAAAAGGTGACAGATAACGTTCTAGACAGTTATCATCAAGCGCTGTCACGCCTGAAGTCCCTCGAGAAACAGATGACAAAAAACAAATCATTCGCTTCAGATTATAAAAACTTTATTGACAGTATTATTCAAAAAGGTTACGCAGAAAAGTGTGAATCAGCCTCATACCACAAAACGTTTTCGAAATCAGAGATTTCAACTAACGCTCCTAAAAGGTGGTACTTACCACATTTTGGCGTGTTCCATCCACAGAAGCGGAAACTGAGGGTTGTCCACGATGCTGCAGCTGCCACTAGGGGGTGTCAGTTTGAACAGTTTACTACTGCAGGGTCTTGACCTATTACAATCCTTACTAGACATTTTATTCCGTTTTAGGGAGGGACCGATCGCATTTAATGCAGACATAAGAGAAATGTTTCCTCAGATAAAAATAAGAGAAAGTGATTGAGACGCTCTTAGGTTTTTATGGCGCGACGGAAACACACAAGATACGGTAAAAGAATATAGGATGTCATCATTAATTTTTGGTGTAGTTTCCAGTCCTTTCACAGCTTTGTATATAAAAAATAAAAATGCCAAAGAGCATGAGCACATGTACCCTACGGCTGCGCACTCGATTATCCACGACCACTACATGGACGACTTTATCGGAAGCGAGTTTAACCTTTCTGTTGCGGCACGCTTAGCTTCCGACAGAGTCACGGTTCACAAGTCATGTGGTTTTGAGATGCGTTCGTGGGTATCGAACGTAAAAGAGGCGCTCGCCCTAGTTCCAAAGGAATTACATAGTGACTCCAGTTCTGATGTCCATTTTCCGCCTAATAATGACGTAGGCGCATTAAGAGTGAAATGGAATCCTTTTGATGATACTCTAGGTTTCCGTGTTGACGGCAAAGGCGTAGGTAAAAAACTAACCAAACGAGGTTTACTCTCTAACGTCATGTCTATCTATGATCCTTTAGGTTTGCTCATGCCAATAGTGATCCAGGGAAGAATTATAATTCAAAAACTATGGAGAGAAGGAACGGACTGGGATTCACCTATTCCCTCCAAATATGAGGCCGAGTGTAACAGCTGGTTTGGTCAGCTGGCGTCAGTAGCTAGTTTTAGAATCCCGCGCTGGTACGTAGGCAGACCAGAGCAGTGCGACACTCAGCTTCATGTTCTAGCCGATGGGGGGAACAAGCCTATGCTTGCGTTGCCTATTGGCTTTATACTTTTAAAGATGGCTCAGTCAGGCTTGCTTTAATAGGCAGCAAAGCGCGTGTTTCCCCCCTGAAGTCACTTTTTATTCCGCGTTTAGAATTACAAGCAGCCCTAATCGCGACACGTTTTGCACAAAGTATTTTGCGTGCTCATCGTTCACAACCATCCGTTATTTACTACTGGACTGATTCCATTACAGTTCTAAAGTGGATCCGCAGTGACGCGCGTAATTTCAAAGCGTTTGTAGCCCACAGATTAGGAGAAATTTTAGAATTTACAAATCCATCCAACTGGAATTGGCTTCCTAGCGAACTCAATATTGCCGACGACGCTACGAAGCCAAAACGTTCCAAACTGTGTACATCACACAGATGGTTTACTGGGCCATCGTTTCTTACTGAACCCTTATCAAAATGGCCCCGTGAACCAGAGTGCAACATCGATGAAGCTTCACGAACATCTGAGCTAAAACCCGAGTTCGTGGGACTTCTAGTCGATACTCCATTACTTGATCCGCCGGTTCCTGATATAGCTCGTTTCAGCAGCTGGCTGAGGTTATTAAGAGCAACCGCACGCGTTTTTCATGGCGTAAGAAGTTTTTGGTCTCGGTCTCGATCACTGCGTTTAATATCTAAATGTGCTAACGATACTACGTCCCCCTCTCAACTTTCGGCAGCGGACATGCTTCAAGCAGAGAAGATGCTCTTCCAACGTATTCAAGTAGACAGTTTTGCCGAAGAACTGAAGACTCTAAAAACTTCACAGCCGATGCCTAGAAGTAGCCGCATAGCAGCACTTGCCTCAATCCTCGACAAAGATGGTCTTATAAGATTATATTCACGTAGAAAGTCTGCCCCCGGGGTGAATGAGAGTGTTAAGTCACCGATTATCCTAGACGGCCGTCATCGAATCGTGCGCTTGTATATTTTACATAAACATGCCGAAGCAGGTCATGGTAACCACGAACTTGTCCTTAATGAACTCAGACAAAGATTTTGGATACTTCGAGCAAGAGATACCATTCGCAGTGTAGCCAAAGCTTGTTTACAATGCAGAAGACAAAAAGGCCGATTAGTAACGCCACCAACGGGTGATCTCCCTTTGGAACGCCTAGACCACTATACAAGGCCGTTCACTCATGTAGGCCTAGATTATTTTGGCCCAATAGAAGTGTCAGTAGGAAGACGACGGGAAAAACGATATGTGGCGTTATACACATGCCTAGTAACAAGAGCCGTACATTTGGAAGTTGCTTCGTCGCTGTCATCTGCTTCCGCTATAATGAGCTTTAGACGTCTGATAGCCCGAAGAGGATCTCCTTCAACAATATTCTCAGATAACGCTACAAATTTCGTAGGAGCAAGTCGAGAACTCACATCGTCTTACGATGGAGCAGTGGAGAACTATGCAACCTGTCACAAGATTTCATGCCGTTTTATTCCGCCCGCTTCAGCTTTTATGGGCGGGGTATGGGAAAGATTAGTGCGCTCAGTTAAAACAGCCCTGCGAGCCACCCTCAAGAACAGAGCGCCACGAGATGAAGTATTTACAACATTGCTTCCTGAAGCAGAGTCCATAATAAACTCCAGACCACTCACCTACGTTCCGAATTCTCCAGACGCCCCTGAGGCTATAACACCCTTCCATTTTATAATTGGCTCCTCGTCGATGGATCCATGGCTTATCAACCTCTCTGACGCAGATCTGTTACGCAGGTGTGATTGGCGGCGCGTCCTTAGGCTTGCTGATCATTTTTGGGCGAGATGGCTGACGGAATATCTACCCACACTTATTCCACGAGGACAAAACAGGAGCACATCGATTTTTTGTGAGGGTGAAATAGTACTCATAGCCGACAACACACTACCACGTGGACTGTGGCTCATTGGTAGGGTGACTAAAACTTTTGCGGGACCTGACGGACTGGTTCGTGTTGCAGACGTGGCCACCAAGGGTGGTACCTTACGCCGACCAGTCCGTAAGCTCCTATTGCTTGTAGCTGAACCCCAGCCAGTCGTCACCAGGGTTACCAGGGTTTAGTGTTTCACTAGGGGCCCGGAATGTTGAGGACTGGCTGGAAGACAGACTCTATGTTCAGATTGTCGATGCATTTTTTAAATATTTAGCATTTTCTAATTTTTGACTTGTCTGTCAGTTACTGTTAGTTACTTGATTGTACGTTGATTTGACTACAAAATAATACGTGTATTTTTAAAATAAATTACCCTTTTAAACCGCCAACATTTAGCTTCATTCCATCCACAACCATACAGTCCTCTCGCTCGTCAATAATTTTTTTAATAACAGTTTCTGAATGTTATTGTTTTAATAAGAATGAATTATATCATTTTATATAGTCAATAATGTAGATAGATTTCGTGTCCACGGCATTTAACAATTAAAAGTCTTGGAAGCCGAAAGCTGGCATCCACCTTTAAATATGTTATATTATATTTCAGTAGCTTATTTTAAGTACCCTAGAACATTGTTTTTTTAAATATCTTCATTGTACAGATTTGTTGGTACTTACTGCTTTATTATAAGTATAGATAGAAGAATAGATGACCGTGCCAAGTTGCATTAAAATCCTTCCAGTAGTTTCAGAGTGATACGTGTACTTTTAAATAGTTTTCAACCCCTATCCTGCGGGAACCCTTTAATGTTTCGGGTAGAAAAGTATCCAATGTCAAGTAACTTATTTGTTTTAATATCTTCCTTTTACAGATTTTTTGGTACTTACTGCTTTTGTAAGTAGCCCTTCACTTTTGGGCAGAATAATAAAAATATGTGTATATATTATTATATTATTTTAATCATGCCCATAGAACAGTACCGTGACATACCTACTGACTGACTGACAGACAACGCCTAGCATAAACTGGTGGACCTAGGTATTTGAAATTTGGATGAATATTCCTTGAGTATCCTAGAGGTGAGCTACGGAAGTAACTTTAAACCGTAAAACATGAATACCAACTCCAAATAAAATACCGCTATCCTGCGGGGACCCTTTAATTTACCGGTATGAAAAGTATCCAATGTCTGACCTCGTAGTATGAACTCAAATCATGCCAAGTTTCATTTGAATTCATACAGTAGTTTTAGCGAGATGCGCGTCCAAGATACAGATAGACTGAAAGACACACAAAAATGAAGAATAAAAACAGTTTTGGCTTAAGTACAAATAATAGAACAGCCTAAAAAAATAATAAAAGAAATATCTTCAATGTACAGAAATTGGACCCAAATCCCGCAGGGACCCTTAATTTTTTCGGTATAAAAAGTATTCTCAATTTTTACTCAACATATAATAACTTTTAACCCCTATCCTGAAGGAACAGTATCGCTAAGATCAGCGAAATCCGTATTGCCAGTCACTGAGGAGATCATTGTCCTCAAGGTATGCCAATAGCCTAACGTTTATGACACGCTCCATACACTTACAGAGTAAGGAGGTTATCGAGATGGGGCGATAATTGGCCGGATCAACACGACTAGGGTAGTCGTGTTGATTTTAGGTACTGGTTGTACATTGGCAAGCTTCCAGCTCTTATTGAAGAGAGAGAGGCGGTGCCGACGCGTTAAGATGGGAGACAATTCGGGCGCACAGTTTTTCAAAACAATCGCTGGGATGCCATCAGGACCACTGGCCTTGTTGATATCTAGGGCTCGAAGAACAGAACAGAATTTGCACCCCTATCCCGCAGGAATCCTATATTTTTTCGGGATAAAAAGTATTTTCAATTTTTACCCATTATATAAACTATGACTGTGCCAAAGTGAAAAATCTGTGTCAAAATTTGACTGACCAGAAGTGATAGAAAAAATAAATATGAGAGTCCCCAGGCCCAGCAGTAGGCTTCTATTTAGGAATACATTCATGTTGTACCAAGTGTAAAACCAAAATGTTGAAGCACTCCCCAATATGTATGTGTAGCAATTATAATAATAATGATATTCAAAACAATTTAGATATTTTCAAAATTGGTTCATTGCCTCTAATGAAATTTAAATTGAATAAATTGTTTAGTACCAAAATCTAATATACCTATACATAATGTATATATACCTACTTAAATATTAGTTAGGTTTTATAATTTTATTAAATTTACTTTTTTCTTATGATTACGTTTTATGTTAAGTTTTAGTAAGTAACGCGTCTCGTCTAGTAGTTTAGCAGTCTTGGAATTTTATCAAGTATGTTAGGTTCACATTCATATGGATTATGTGTAAAGCATCTACTTAATAATAATGACACATCTGTGAATGTATATTACCATAAGCCGTTTTGTGAACATCCAATAAATAAAAAAAACAGTTTTGGCTTCAGTTTCGAATATAGTACTGTACAAAAAAAATATTAAAATATCATCACTGTACAGAATTGGACCCGTTACAGTTTTATTATAAGTATAGAAAATATTATTTTGAAATAGTATTTTAAAGACTTTCATTTTGATACCAAACTCGATAGGTTTTGGTTATTTTATTCAGTATGGAACACAGAACAGCAACCAAAAAAATTTTTCAACATATCTTCAATGTACAGAATTGGACCGGTTACAGTTATAGTATAAGTATAGATGTATGTATATTGTGGATGTTCCAGCGTCGCCCCTATTGGTCAGATTTTGACAAGCGAGGTGTCAATCGATTCGTCTTCAGGTATAGAGTGTCATTAAGCTTTTTACCTGACTACGTCAAGATAAAGGAAGGTTTATGTGTTCAAACTAAAAACTTGGTTCGAATTTGGTAAACGAGATATCAATCGATTCGTATTCATTGCAAGTATGTCATAGGCAAATTTTTACCCGACTGTGGTCGGGTTTTAGTTTTTGAACTTATGTCTTGTTTATTTGTGGTACGGTGAACATCCTTCCTGTCGCATTATAACTAACTGCTCTTTCCCCGAATTTAGTTTGAGAACTAATAATCCAAACAGAACCAACCCTACGATAGTGATATTTACGACCACGAGGTCGCAAGTCATCAGGACCGGAGTATCTCCATTTATCTATGGACCCGCATAGACAAAGGATCGGATCCGATAAGGGATTAACTACTTCTCCAAGTTTGTAGTTAGAGCGATGGCAGCTGAGCTGTAATATCGCGGTTTTCAATCCAACAACACCGGGTTCGATACTAGGCCCGCCACCAACCGATTTTAATGTGCGGATTGCCAGCGCTCCTTGCTTCGATGGGCTCGTTAAGCTATCGGTTCTGGTTACTAACAATTTCTATAACTTTGGTAGCGCTTGGGAAGCTTGACAAACTCTCACACTCATAATAGGTCGGCGCTACCTCGACATACAGAATGCTTTTTTTCTATTCATTATGGGGAAATACGTCCTTACAACAGAACTATTTGTGCGTTTTAGGTGGCTCAATCGAAATACAAGTAAGTAAAAAGTTTTTTATGTGCATCTTTCCTCTCGCTTTTCTAAAATATATGGGACTGATTTCGTGAAAAGCGTAACAATGTGTAACAGTGTAACAGGAGGATGGGGTAAGTCAGGGGAGGTTTGGGGAAGTAAGAGTTTTGTTTGTGATTACTAAGACCACTGACATACCAAGACTAAGTCCACTAAGACCGTAGTCAGGTTTTAGTTTCTAAACTTATTTTTTAATTAAATTATTTTGGGGTTATAATATACACGTGTCACTGAATAGCCTTAAAGGTGCGTAGCAAGTTTGTTTCGATCAAGCATATAAATTCGTTTACGTATGCAATGGTTGAATACATAGTATTTAAAACACCCATAAAAATGTAAAAAAAAAAAAACCTAGCATAAAAATGTAGGTATACATACAAACTGCTCCATCTGCGGGTTCAGGTTGCTAGGCCTCTCCTCGCTTGCGCGCTGGTAGAAATACCCCGTTGAGTGAAGATTGTTATCAGTACGAGCAGATGAGGGTCGAGCCAGCCCATTGTCTGTCAGCACGCTGTTACATTATAGCTGAAGAAAACACCTAAGGCTTAAGAAACTACAAATTTATGTAACACTTTAAACTAATCACAAATCTAAATATCTATTATGGCATTTCAATATGATCGGACTGTCCCGAGTCTGCCGCGAGGGACGTGCTCGGGGGACGTGACTAAGTCGCGGTACTCCCGGTACTTGCTCTCACAGTCGTACAATCTCTTCTGTCACCTTCAGGGAACTCCAAAAGACTCGAGCGACTGAACGCCCGCTGCCTATAGCTCAAACGCCTCCCCCTCTCTTCAATCACAGGCTCTATGATCTCAACCTCGTCGATGCGACGATCCAAATCTCGTTGGTCGTCCAATATTCAGTACAGAGAGTGTACCAAACGTGAACTCGAAACGTTAACTTCGTCTCTGTCAGGCTTCGAATAGGAAAGAGATCCAGTTCAAGTAATCTTCCGCACCGTATTCGAACCGTTTCACTTCATCCCGTTTTCATATAACAACAACAAAAGCTTATTTAAAAAAAACTTTAATACTTGTTTCCCGTAATGGACGAACCATATTTACATACCCACAATTTCGAAGTAGCGTAGTGAACCCTTTTCTCCCGACTTGTGGAAGAAAATAATCACTTTTTACAAATTATATAGAAATTTCTATTTGACGTATTTTGCTGTAACTGACTAATGCCCCTATATTACTATACTCTTTGCTACTGCACACAAACTAAGAAGATGATACGGGTATCTACTGCGCTTTCTTACGGTCGCTGTGCGCAATGCGCAAGTTCTGTCAATCAGAGTTGTCAAATAGACTACAGTCCGACCAATTACCAAGGTGAGATGTATACAACTTTAGATGTTATACATCATATGCGACAACTTAAAAGGCTTGCTCTTTTTTCAAATTTGGATATTACTAAAATCAGTAAATCGATTTTCGTGATGTTGTTCATAGTAAATTGAGAAAATGTCTTAATACAACTTTTTGTTTAACATAACATAAGCACACACATAATAAAAAATATAAAATTAAATTATTTTTATATTAATTAAAATCCGATTTTTGTACAAAACAAAACTTTTTTTTTATGAAATTTGTAAACAAATAATCAATGTCACGTTTATGTTCTTTAAAATTGTGCCCAGGGTTCCTGTCAGAATTTCCCCTTAAGTGCTATATTAGGATTTTCCCATACTGACAAAAAAAACTCTCTTGTATATCATCACTAGTAGTTGCTCATCGCTGTCATGACACAGTGTTGGTAATTCATTTAATTTATGTAAAGCAAGGTAACAAAATACAAACGAATGTGACTGATGGTCATCGCATCCTAAAATATACATATATGCTATGAATAAGTAGTCAAACGGTAGCACACAAGAAATAAGAATTATTGGAAGAAAAAAAACTCCCAACGCGAAAAGAGCGGTGTTATATTACTTTAAGCCTATCTCCGTCTATCTGTGTGTCTTTCTGTGCGGTATCGTAGTTTCAATGTATTTTGTAGGGTTCCGTAGTCAAACAAGGAACCCTTAAAGTTTCGTCATGTCTGTATGTCAGTCTTTCCGTCTGTATGTCACAGCCAATTTATTCAGAAACTATGAATACTACAAAGTTTATAAATTTTCCGTCGTTTCCTCCTGGTCATACTAGTTTGTCATACCAGTATTTCTTTGTACCTTATCAAATGTACAAAGTTGGATAAGTCTTTTAAAATTATATAATGTAATGTAGGTAATGAGGTTTTATTGGAAGCTTTTTCTCTATTTGGTTTCGTTTACCAAATATTTGGCTCTTTAATTACCATTTTGTTAGAGTTACATGGCCCTCTCCCCCTTTTCCTCAAACTCAATAAAAAAAGGAACTAAAAATTTGTAAAAAAAACAGGGCTCTAGCGCTTTATATCTCCTATCTAGAATTAATTACATAGTTAACGAGATATAACTAACCAAGATAGACCAACTTTATATCTCCTATCTAGAATTAATTACATAGTTAACGAGATATAACTAACCAAGTTAGACCAACTTTATTTGCATAATACGTAGAATCTACTGGACTGATTGCAATGCGGTTTTCATAGACGGGTCGCTTAAGATCCTGGCTGTGGAACCCTAAGTCTATTCGTGTATAATACGGCTTTCACAAGGTATTCAGTTCTTATCCCATGCTCGAGTAAGTGATTTGTAGTACATTTGCAGAAGCTTGGATTGGAGCTACCTGGCCCTATTTCACAAACTATAGTAGACGGACAAATGTCAATCGACAAAATGTAAGTGAAAAATGCGTTTAATAAAAACCCGACAATTCATTCAATGAATTATTGTCAAAACATCACTATGTGTTTCATAAAACAATAGCAGTGACTCGCAGTCAACCGACAATTGTATAAAAAATGTCATGATAAAAACGTTTCAGGAAACGGCGATAGCTTTGCTCGCAATGGTCGGCCAATCAAAATAGTGAATGTTTTTTTTTATTGCTTTTAAAAGACACTGATCGTCTTTATTTGAGATTACTAATTATTATTGATCATGGACGAAGATGGCCTTATAACAACAAGTAGTAGCAGCAGTAGTGAAGATGAGGCACCAAAAAGATCAAGAAGAGTATTTAGAGACAGAGTGAACGTTGGCGATATCCAACTCTTAAATGATACAACTTTCATAGAAAAAATCCGCGTGTACCACAGTTTAGTGGAGTACCTAAAAACCTGACTTGCATATACTCGTAGACCTTCAACTTAAAACAAACCGAAACCATGCCTTAACCATTAAACAACAAATATTAACAATGCAAAATTTTGCGTTAGTATCATCGAAGGAAAACGAAACAATTGCCTGGTTAAAATATCTTCAATTTAATCAAGTGGCAACACTTTTTAGTATGACGCACGATTGTGAAATGCAATATTATTGACAATCATCAGTCACGTCGTGATTGTTTATTAGATGAAACTTAGGTATTCTGTGATGAAACCTGTGGATGTTGTGAAACGCAGGTTTGGCGTATTCAACTGACATTTGTAGTTTTAGTATGATTTGTCGCTATAAGAAATAGAGGACATCGGGTGCGCTTCGCTCGTCATCAAATTAAGACCGAGCTACGGTACGGATCTCACTTTCGCGTAATATAACAAACATTTGTGTCCATTGTTCATCATCAGCCTATATTTGTCCACTGCTGGACGTAGGCCTCTCCTAATGCACGCCACTGAGCTCAGCCTTCAGCTCTCTTCATCCATTTTCTTTCAGCCGCTATTTGCAGGTCGTCACTCCACCATAGTCATAATTTTCATCACTGTTAATGTGGTTGAATACTAATTAATCGCACAAATTACCTCTGTGGAGCACCACACAGCGAGAGAGCTGGACCAATAACTTCTAAACTCACCGACATCGGTGTTCAAACGTATGGAACAAATGATATCAGTTAGAACCGCTACATTGCACAAGTCGCATTCTACTGGGTCCGTGATTTACATCATATAAGAATGCTTATAGTGGCTTATAGTGTAGGAGTGCCTAGCCTGTACAGTTACGTTTGTACCACATCCTTAAAGTAAACAAACGTGTATCAGTTAGCGATTCGGTCGTGATGTTGATGTGTTTTTACCAGACTACGCAACGCAAAGGCCCGGTAATGTGTTTATCAGCCTATGTATATATGTATGTCTGCTCATTTGTGGCATTAAATAGACCAAACGCATGGGCCAATTTTTATGATTCATACGTCAATCGTTTTGTCTTAATCTTGCGAGTGCTATAAAAAATGACATTAATCAAAATTCAATATAGCGACAACTAGACGCCATATTGTGAAAAAGAAAAACATTAAAGTCGACGAACTATATCAAGTGGGGTATCATTGAATAGGTATTTGAAAATCATCTCTAAGTTTCTGTTATCATTTTTCATTTCGAATGACCATTTAGTATCTATAACGATTTAAAGTTGGTTAGCAACCATTCTCACTAATTCTTATAAATATAGTAATAATATTAATTATTATAAAAAAACAAAAACCCGACTGCGAATAAAACTAAAAAGAGGCAAACAAGATTTAGATTTTTGATTTTAAAATATAAGATGTAGTCGGAGGCATGAAGAGCAGTCTGTTTTCATTGACTTTCATTTACAGGTTCTGATCCCGTCAAAGGAGAAATGAAATGCATGATGCCTCCGACTGCATCTTATATATCAAAATCAAAAGCTTGTTTGCCTCTTTTTAATTTTGTTCGCAGTCGTTTTTTTTTTGTTTTTTTCGTTTATATGATTTTGACAAAGCATACTTTGTATCTCAGCAAAAATGACATAATGACCAATGATGTGAAATTGTTAGCATTTAATATATATGATCCAGTTGTACATGGTATAATGGATCACTCTGACGATGCCATGGTTAATTGCAGTAATAGACGTGGTACAGCGGAGGCAACTTTATCCGTTAATTTAAACTGACTGCTAAGACAATGAAAAGGCCTGGTAACTTACATATTTTTCATAACAATATACAGGGTCTTTCCAGCAAGGCATTAGAGTTAGAACTTTTTTTAGACTTTTTGAAACTCGATATTATGTGTGTAACTGAGCATTGGTTCACGATAGGTACTTTGATAACATCCATTAGAAATTATGTAATTTGTAAATCGTTCAATAGAAAAAAAGCTAAATCTCATGGTGGGTCTTTAATTTATGTAGTGAATAATTGTAAATTTAAGGAGAGGAAAGACATTGTGGCTTTGTCTGTTGAACGTACTATTGAGTTATCATGTATTGAGCTGGAGCATCGTATAATTGTATGTGTATACAGACCCCCACTGGCTGATTTCACTGTGTTTGAGTCTGTTATGGAGGATGTTCTGAGGAAATGTTCCAACAGTTCAAAATTCCTTGATATATGCGGAGATTTTAATGTATTTTGTGCTTTAACTTAAAAAATCTTCCAACCAGAATCACTAGCACATCTGCGACCTGTTTGGACAATGTTTTTTGCAACTGTGAACCCCGTAGTATGGCTGTAAGTGATAAGCTTAGCTCTGATCATAGTGGGCAAAGCGTTGTGTTTAAATGTAAATCTGGTAAATACTCTCAGGAGTTCACTTACAGGCCTGTTACTGGCGAACGTTTGGAACGGTTTGCAGATAGCATTGATAATCAACTTACTCGCTTGCCGTTTGATAGGAATCCTGATGACTTTTACGATCCTTGTTTGATATAATGGATTAACAAGTATTTACAAAAGTAGAATCAAATTATACGATTTATATTCTTAAAAAAATATGAATGCTAATGACACGAAATTTGTTGAATACTTGAAACAATATTCTAAGTTATTTAAATCCGTGCGTAGTACCGCAAAATCTCTTCATTTGAGTAGGAAAATAAAACGATCTGAAGATAAAATCAAAACAATATGGAAAATTATAAATACAGAAACCGGCAATATTGCACCTCGAGACCGAAATTTTATTATTAACATCCCAACGGACGGTTTTGTGATGCAAATTGACACAGTCATATATCTATACTTGTAATAAAGCAAAAGGTACGAAAAAGGCTGTACAAAGAAGATAAATAAAAAAAAATGCTCTTGGGTGCTTAAAACAGCTACTGAACAAGAATATAACATATTTTTGAATCGTGTCTTTGTGGCTGTTTGTCTGTATGTTTGTTCACGCATCACGTAAAAACTACAGGATCGATTGCAATGCGGTTTCAATTGTTAGATAGCTTAGGGTTGGATTTAAAAACTGGTGTAATTGGTATCTCAATCCGGTGAGTTAGAAGCCAAGCAATTGATATAAGTATTTTTGATTGCTGAAGAACTTTTGATCAAATGTTGGTATATGGGTCCTGGAATAGCACATTATGGTACTTTGAACTTAAAGATAAGACCACGCCTGCGAAGCCGCGGGTACAGCTAGTTTAAAATTATTTTTTTTACTTTGACTATAATACTAAATTTTATTGAAACGGTTTTATTAAGTAAATAGTAATAAAATGTTTGTTTGTTATGTTCAAATCTAATTAATTCTTCGACCTGCTTGCAGGTGACGTTTTGAATCCACTGCTTACTGACAGCTGCCATCACATCATTGATTGAACCATCTTGCCTTTAGTTTAGACAGCCGGCGAGTCGGCAACCTAGTTCTTGGTTTCCTCTTCTGTCACCTTGTGGCTCCATCAGTTATCACTATCAACATTAGGCTAATTCAAAAGACGACAAATCCATTGTCAATTCGTTATTAAACTAAACATCTACCTCCAATCTACATTATTTGATGTTCCAGCTAAACTCGATTTGCCATCTGCGCCATAACAGTCCATTCTGGACTTGTCTGGCATTAGTGCCATTTCTGGCAATCGCGCCACATCTGGCCGAGGTGCCTTTTGTGGCACAAACATCCATTTCAATGTTGTCGTAGTGGAAATGTGAATTGTCTTTAAATTCGTTTTGCAGATGATTGCATTGAAGACGACTCAAACTTGATTTTATTTTGGACCAACTTTTTATAAAGTAGTTGGTTTTTAACCTACTATAATATAAAATGACGTCGATTACTTTAATTATCCGCTTCATTTAACTATAGTCGACATACTTATGTACGGCATTACCTACGTTACGTACTATGGTTATTGAAATTAATGACTTGCTGAAGATGACTATAATATTAGTCAACCAGTCTACGCGAGTTGTACTTTCAGTTCAGTAGATTCATTGATTTGTTTTCTTAAATTGAATACGCATGAGAGAAGTGTGGTGCCCGACATAATGATAAATCCACCCCTCCAATACCGCGGGTGCTGTGAAACTAGTTCAGGGAATTCAGGAAAATGTGCAACAGCTTTGTGCCCGACTGTGGGGGGTTATGTTTTTGAACTGTATGTTTGTGTGTTTCTTTGGGGCGTCCTTCAGCCTAAACGGCATGATGGATTTTGATAAATGAGGTATCATTGATTGTATTTTGGATTCATTTTAATCACTAGAGTGAAATAGGATATAATATGAAGTATCATGAAAACTAATATGGCGGCTTACAGCTGCTATGTTGTATTTCCGACGGGAAAAAAGACCAAAACCTATCGAGTGAGGTATCTATCAGGTAAATAGACCGAATTAAGACCCACAATAATATATAATTATTGAAGCTGCCTTGAACTTAAACAAATTTAGACCGAAATCACGATGAAAAACTTTGGCTGAATTAATTCGGTTGCGGGAAACTAACTAGTTTACAATAAAAATATATTATCATAAAATAATTAGTTAGAAATAAAAATAAGTTATTATAGTAGTTTATGAAACGGTTGCTTAATGCGGGGTATTAAAACACTAGAGCTAATTTTTTAATAGAATCACTCGAGTGTTTTAATAAGTAGTTATGTGCCGTATCACACACTACTTTATCTACACTCATGCAATAAGAACCTACACTTCAGTAATTAAAAATAAGTCGTAATATTTTCTTCATTTTGTTGGTAAAAGCTCGTTCGTCATGTTTTTTGCTGTTTCTGTGATTTCAAGTGAAGTCAAATTCTCCTCACTAACACTGCTGTTGGATATTTTTAATCAGGATAAAACTTTAGATCAATAAAAACACATAACACATTAAATGGGTTCGGTACTAATTAAATGTAAAGAAAAATAATGGCGTCAAAATCCAGTCCACCGTGAATTCGCGTGCATACGGTCTAACACGCACCGCCATAGATAATAAATGGCGTAAACCCTCATGGGTAGCAGCCAAACTGGTGCACTTATGGGAAAAAAAATATAACATTATTTAGTTAAAAAAAACAGTGTGATGATGTAATTATTTTCTAATTAGTGACGTGCTGTGCGTAATGTATGTCATTATGCCACCTGAAAACTACTGAAATACTTATTAAGCTATTTAAATATTATTACAAAGAAAAATTGCTGGTTTCAATGGTATTAGAAATTATAATGACATAAATCAAGAAACACAAAAGAATACCAAAAAAATAATGTAATATGAAAAAAAGGAGGTGCGTTCTGCACACCGCCATTTTTGGGATTATAATTCGGGTTGTACGATATGAGTGTAGATTATGAAACGGTTGTATAATGAGGGGAATTAAAACATAAAAGTGAGTTTAAATAAAATGAGTAATAAGTTAATTTAAAAACATTTAAAGAAAAGCTTTTCTGCGGGTAGCCATGTCATGATGAAACTTAAAACGGGCTATCACAATTAAATGCGTACCTACACAAAATTTTTTGACTGTGCTGTTTACCGTTGAGGAGTTCCCTAGTCATGTCCCGGAGTGCAGCAGCCATGTAATGGTAAAACTTCAAATCGGCATAAAATAATGCGTACACAAAATTTCGTATCTGTAATGTTAAACGTTGAGGAGTTCCCTAATCAGGAACCAAGCTGGAGTGCTGCAGCCATGTCATGGTAAAATTTCAAACCAGCTATCATAATAGAATGTGTACACAACGTTTCGTGACAGTGGTGTGGACCGTTGAAGAGTTCCTTTATCTGGAGCTGTTCCTGGATGTCAATTCAGGTCATGCTTACAATAAAAAAACTTTGTCATCGGAACTGAACCAATTGCAAAAATTCAGCTTCGTAGGATAAGAGGAAGTTGTTCTAATTCAGCTTGCAAGATTTGACCTAAACAAACATACATACATACATACAAACATTGGAAGTTAAATAAAAGCTTATAAAAACGAGCCGTAGGCGAGCAAAAAATACGTAATATTTTCTTGATTTTGCTGGGAAAGGCTCGTTCGTCATGTTCGTTGCTGTTCCGTGATGTCAGGTGGAGTGAAATTCTCCTCACGAACACTGTTTTCACATGTATAACCCATTTTTGTCACATTTATAATCAGTATAAAACCTTTGGATTGCAAATAAGAACACATTAAATTGGATAGGTACTAATGTAAGGTAAATTATGGCGCCATAATCCAGTCCACAGCGAATTCACGCGCATACGGTCTAACACGCGCCGCCATTTGTTATATAACAGTGCGGAGCCAAACCGGGAAATAATATATATTATACCATTGTTTAATTCAAAAATCAGTGTTATAATGTAATTTTTTTCTTATTAGAGATGTGCCGTGCGTAATGCAATTTTTGCGTTCATAATCCGGATTTTACGATATGAGTGTAGATAAAATTATTAAAAGGTCAGGTTCCAGCCGACCCCTTCAAAAGAGAAATAAAATTCATGATGCTTCCAAATGCATCTTATATTTCAAAATCATGAATCCAAAGCTTGTTGCCTCTTTTTACTTTTGAGTCAGTTTTTTTAAATAATGTATTTTATTCCTCTGTATGATAATCATCACACTAATTATAAACTAGCTTTGCTCAAACCTATCACGCGCCCGCAGCTTTGCCCGCATGATCAATTTATCTGTGATATAAGGATCCTAAATGTTAGTCCAAAACCAAAATAAAACTTAGTTCAGACGTCAAATAGTTTTTCATTGATGCTCGGCTTGTACTCATCGAATTGAAATACCAAGTAAACCAGTTTATAATTCAAAACCTAAGTTATACAAAAAAAAATAACAGCACCTCGATCGTTCTAGTAGTATTTATGAGTATTTACGTTATTCTAGCAGATTGACACGACTTTTCAAAATCGTGTAAATTGATGGTGTAAATGTAAATTCACCTTGATTTAATAATATCCTAGGTAAAACTCACCAAATAGTAGCTGCTATTATACCTGTCTGCCTCATTTCAACAACGTGTATCCTCTTCTAAGTATGAAGGAAGCCTGTCACTAATCTGTCATCACCTTTTAGAAATTCAAAAAACTGTGCAGTGAGGGACGCTCAAATATCTTCTATTAAATTATTATTATTTCATATAGCTTCACTTTCTATAAAAACCCTCACTTTCTAGCCTAGTTTTATAAAATTGTACTTTGGCACAGGTAATTAATGTAGGAATTTTGCCGTTTGGCCGTGCCGCACGTATGTAGTCTTTTCTTTCTTGATATGCCTACCCTCTAAGCAAAATACAAGGATTTCGTGTGATCTTGTAGCATCCAATAATCGTTACATATTATAAATTCAACTATAATTACAAATACATTAAATCTTACATACTTTAATATTATTTATACTGTGCGTGAATTATTGTGATATTTACTTGTATAGTTATATTTATTTTCTATATATTTGTGTACTTACTTTATATTTATTAATTTAAAAAAAGTCCGTGCGTCACCAATGGCCTGAGCTGAAAATCAGCGCTGTGGATTTTCATTCACAGCTTTTTTGCTGAGCTCAGACCTTTTCTGGCAGCACTGTACATGGCAGCGATCTTTGTACACAGCAGCCCGATTTCATAACTTGGCTTCAATCGAATTCTCAGTATCGCAGCCACTAATGCCTTGCGATAGAGTCGAATTTGCTATGAAAAAAGTGATAATCCGATTGTAGCCAAGTTATGGAATTGGGCCACAGGTGCTTAGTTGCTTGTTTTTAGTTAAGTTTCTCTGTTAATTTATGTGTTGCTGTGTACAGTTTGTGAGAATAAATTATTTCTTATCTTATCTTATCTTATCTTCAACTCACCAGCAAGAATATTTCTGCAACGCTATGTGTTTTTAACCCCCGAACCCCGGGTATTATATGTTTAGGGTGTGTATCACTGTGTGTGTGTGTGTGTGTGTGTGTGTGTGTTTGTGTGTGTGGGTGTGTGCGTGTGCGCGTGGGTGCGTGCGTGTGTGTGTGTGTGTGTGTGTGTGTATGTGTGTTTATGCGTGTGGTGGCATCGTAGCTCCCAAACGAATGGACCGATTATGATGCGGTTTTTTCTGTTCGAAAGCTGATGTGACTGAGATGGATCTTAGACATATGAGGAGGGGGAGGGGAGAGGTGGGAGGTGAGAAAAAGGGGGTGAACATTGTAGCTTCCAAACGAATGGACCTATTTTGATGCGTTTTTTTCTGTCCAAAAGCTAATGTGATCGAAATAGTTATTAGATATATGGGGAAGGGGAGGGGGAGGTGAGAAAAGGGGGTGAAAATCATAGCTTCCAAACAAATGGACTGATTTATGTTTCAAAGCTGAGATAAACAACATTGTTCCGAAGATGTGGGTGAGGATCATAGCTCCCAAAGGAATGAAACAATTTTGATGCGGTAATAATAATAAACACTTTATTGCACCAGAATTAAGGGAAAGAAAATATACAAGAATTCATTTTAAAAACAGGCACATTGGGCGGTCTTATCGCTAAAAGCGATCTCTTCCAGACAACATTTGGATGGACAGAAATTACAAATTAAAAAAGGACGGTGGTGCAAAACAATACAATAAATGATGCAAAATTATAAATATATGACTATACCTACATCCTACTAATATTATAAACGCGAAAGTTTGTAAGTATGGATGTATGGATGTTTGTTACTCTTTCACGCAAAAACTACTGAACGGATTTGAATGAAATTTGGTATGGAGGTAGCTTATAACCCTGAATTAACACACATAGGCTACTTCTTACTCCGAAATAGGAGAAAAAATAATTATCGTTTACTTTAAGACTTGAAAAAAAAAAGAAAAAAAAATCTGAGTACCAGGAGAGCATAATCACTTAAGAAGTTGGAGATACAAAATCACACTATCACACTAATCACACTAATCACACTTCACACTAGTATTATAAATGCGAAAGTTTGTATGTTTGTGTGTGTGTGTGTGTGTGTGTGTGTGTGTGTGTGTGTGTGTGTGTGTGTGTGTGTGTGTGTGTGTTTGTTTCTCCTTCACGCTCGAATGGCTGGACGGATTTAGATAAAATTTGGTACTAGGATAGCTTATATCCTGGATTAACACATAGGCTACTTTTTATCTCGAAATAGGAGTTTTTTTTATCGTTTTCTATAAAACTTGAAAAAAAACGAAAAAAATAATGAAAAAAAAATATTTCTAAGTACCAGGAGAGCATAAGCACTTAAGAAGTTGGAGATATAAAATTGACAAATAAAGTTATTAAAAGTGAGTATACTTAGCTGCTCCCAATGAAAATTGGTGTGATTATATTAAAATAAGTATTTCTGAGTACCAGGAGAACAATAACACTTAAGATGTTGGAGACATAATATTGAAATATAAAGTTATTTAAAGTGAGTATTCCTCCCCATGAAGATTAAAATATGGTGTGATTAAATTAAAAAAAGTTTTTCTAAGTACCAGGAGAAAAGAAACACCTGAAGTTGGATATATGACATTGACAAATAAAGCTATTAAAAGTGATTATACCTCCCCATGTACATTAAATGGTGTGATTATATTTAAAAAAAAGTATTTCTAAGTACCAGGAGAGCAGAAACACTTTATAAGTTGGAGATACAAAATTGACTAATCACACTAATTCTACTAATATTATAAACGCGAAAGTTTGTAAGTATGGATGGATGGATGGATAGATGTTTGTTACTCTTTCACGCAAAAACTACTGAACGGATTTGGATGAAATTTAGTATGAAGATAGCTTATACCCTGGATTAACACATAGGCTACTTTTTACCCCGAAAAAATGTAAGGGTCCTGAGGGACGCGGATGAAACCCCGGGGCGCAGCTAGTATTCAATAAACTACGGTTGCGGTTTTTATGATTAAAAAACTGATGTGATCAAGATGGTACTTAGCGATTTTGGGGGGGGCGAATTTAGAAAAGGGGGTGTTTTCAAACCAATAGACCAATTTAGCTGCAGTTTTTCATGTTTCAAAGCTGAGGTAAACGAGATGGTTATAATGCGGGTTAGCTATAATGCGGGGGAGGGGGGAAACGGGGTGACCACCGAAGCTCTCAAACGGATGGAACGATTTTTATGTTTGAAAACTGATGTGATCGAGGTGCTTCTTAGCTATAGGGAGGGGGGGGGGGGGGGAATCTGGGGTTATATATTTTTTTAATTTCTGCTTGTATTCAGCACACAATACCTGTTTGGTTGTAGTGCGAAAGAGTTATATTATATGTTTTCCTAAAACACACAGCGTTAATATGAAGATCTGTTTGTTACCTGCTGGTGATAGGTATACACAAACGCTATGATGAATGAAATAAATGAAACACTGTTCTGGAATATAAATATGTTTAATTAAATTATTTTGACTTTCTATATCAAAATGAAACTATTAACTATAATTTATTATCTTCTTAGTATTCTACATTTCTTAAAAATTACAAGTTTATTTAATGTTGGAGTGACAATAAAAAAAAAACAAAAACTTAATTAAATTTTATAACAAGGGATCTTTGTCACCTTAGTTACGTAATAAGGTATCCCAAAAAAAACAAAAACTTAATTAAATTTTATAACAAGGGATCCTTGTCACCTCAGTTACTTAATAAGGCATCCACAAAAAAAAACAAAAACTTAATTAAATTTTATAACAAGGGATCCTTGTCACCTTAGTTACTTAATAAGGTATCCCCAAAAAAAAGATAAACTTAATTAAATTTTATAACAGGGATCCTTGTCACCTTAGTTACTTAATAAGGTATCCACAAAAAAAACTTAATTTAATTTTATAACAAGGGATTCTAGTCACCTTAGTTACTTAATAAGGTATCCACAAAAAAAAACAAAAACTTAATTCAATTTTATAACAAGGGATCCTTGTCACTTTCGTTACTTAATAAGGTATCCACAAAAAAAAACAAAAACTTAATTAAATTTTATAACAAGGGATCCTTGTCACCTTAGTTACTTAATAAGGTATCCACAAAAAAAAACTTAATTAAATTTTATAACAAGGGATCCTTGTCACCTTAGTTACTTAATAGGGTATCCACAAAAAAATACAAAAACTTAATTAAATTCTATAACAAGGGATCCTTGTCACCTTAGTTACTTCATAAGGTTGTCACGAGGCGGTCCTAGTGTTTGGGTTTGTTCCACTAGCCCAGGGACCAAACCTCAGTGAACACAAAAGCACAGGAACAATAGGAGCACACGGAGATGTTGATAAACAGAGATCTAGCACTCGACTATTCTATTCAGTCTTCTCTCAATTTAATATATTTGGTAAGAGTGTACCCTTGGGGCTCTAGTATTGTTATTATCACAGACTTTCGTACTTCAACGATACGGATGACAAAAACACGAACGAAAGCACTATCATATATATTTAAAGGACTCCAGATGTAATAAACTTATTTAGGTATTTTATAACATATTATTTCGTAAAAATTGCAGTTTTTTGCTAATCCTATCAATATGGGAATGACAGGTTATTTGAACTTAGAATTAACATTGACAAACTATCAAATGCAATTAAATGGATTATGAAAGAATTAAAAACTTATGAAAGAGGTTTCACATCGTCACAATGTCTCCACAAAAAAAAACTTAATTAAATTTTATAACAAGGGATCCTTATCACCTTAGTTACTTAATAAGGTATGGACAAGAAAATAAACAAAAACTTAATTAAATTTTATAACAAGGGATCCTTGTCACCTTAGTTACTTAATAAGGTATCCACAAAAAAAAAGTATGTACATACGATACGATACGATACGAAATACTTTATTGTATACCAAAACAAAGAACAAACAATATCAAAACTTAAATAAGGTAATACAATTGGCGGTCTTATTGCTTAAAGCGATCTCTTCCAGACAACCTATAATAACCCTAACCTACATAATGTTTCTGGGTGGCTAATTAATATTAGAAAAATTGGCGTGCAATAAATCAGCATTATTTACATTATGACTGGTCGACAGTAAAATTTTCTAAATGTATCTACGCTTTTCCAGAAAAACTTAAGAAAGTTTAAAAAAAAAGTTAACAGGTCTATTCTCCAACTAACTTCTAGACGCTACGGCTGACCTAATACTTCCCGGTGGAGTATCAATATTGGCATTTTTTTTAATGCTACGTATCCAATCGGTCATCATTGTTCTGGCCTTAATTTTCCTGACTGAGAAATGAATAAGCTTGTCATATTCTTGTCCTCAAATAAGTTAGGCCAGCTAGATAGACCACGAGAAAACGCCCATCTTCTACAATCTGTTTTTTATAAGGTCTTTAATGTGTCTGACCGGGCAGACATGATGGTCTGGATCTTTCCGAAACAACAATTCTTGTTCAGTTGCATATTTAAAGTGCCTAGCCTAGACCATCTATTTTCATTGTACAGACTTTTTGTTGCATACTGCTTTATCATAAGTATAGATGCGAAAGTTTGTGTGTGTATGAGGGGCAAAAATATATATAAAAAGGAAAATTCAGCAAAGCCATAACGAAATGTATGTAAGTAAATAATAAAAGTCGAAAAAAGAGTGAAAGTCGGCAAACGTACAAAGACCATGTGTGTGTTTGTTACTTCTTCACGCTGAAACAGCGGAACGGATTTTGGTGAAATTTGGTATGTAGATACTTTAGGTCCTGGAATAACACATACGATACATATTATCATTATCATCATTGTCATCAACGCGGGTGAAAACGCCGGACGCAGCTTGTACACTTACATGTATGTTCACTGTATGATAATCCATACCAATATATAAAAGTGGAACGTTGTCGGTTTATTTGTTTGGGGAGCTTTCACGGATAACGGCTGGACGGATTTTGATGAAATTTAAAATGGAGATAGCTAAACAAAACATAGGATATATTTATCCCGGAAAATTGATAGTTTCCACAGGAAAAACCAGAAAATGTTGATT
The DNA here is from genome assembly GCA_946251855.1 of Alsophila aescularia. Classification (NCBI taxonomy): domain Eukaryota; kingdom Metazoa; phylum Arthropoda; class Insecta; order Lepidoptera; family Geometridae; genus Alsophila; species Alsophila aescularia. Next base: position 71,536,676 of record OX276373.1, on the reverse strand, counting down.
AGTCACTATAAGGAACGGTTGCCATGGAAACGAAATAACAAGTCTGTGAAAAAATATCTAGAGCGTTGGAGCCATACCTACTTTTGCATTGGTTTTTAATATCCTAGAAGAACAGAGGATGCTTTTTTCGCAATAAACTGTAGTCCGCGCGGACGAAGTCGCGGGCGGGAAAGCTTGTTCTCCTATTAATTTCCTTGCTCCTATTAAATCCCGAAGGAAAGAAGTACACAAAAGCAAAAAATAATATTTTACCGTCGACTTGAGAACCTTCACCTTATATAAAGACCTTATATGAAGTCGATTCAAAAACTACATACTATATGACTGCCACCAGTCACCCAAGGTTACCGCTGCGGCTGTGGAGTAAACTCATTCCATTGACAGCTGTGATGGATGACCACACATTACAGTGGAGTGAGGTGCGGTGCGGGTGACAGCGGCCAGCGATGTAATAGTGTTTAAAAATTATAATTGTGATTATAGCTTTTTTGGAGCTGTATAAATGTAGAAGAATAAATTAATCACTCAAGAAGGTTTTTTAGGGACCAGTTTTTTTAATTCGCACGTATCTTATAGGATCACTCGTGTGTCGGTCTGTCAGTCTGTCAGAGTCACAGCCATTTTATCCAAATCAACTAGATGATTGAAATTTGGTACACATATGAATTTCTGTGACCCAAATGCAGTAATTAAATGATTTTGAATAAGTATCACACTAGGGGGCAAATAAAAAAAATAAAAAGCTATACTTTGTGTCATATCAAATGAAAGTGCTTGTTGTGAGGGTCTGTTTTTTATATAATTATATATTATAAGTTTTATAGTTATTTAAGAAAATAGATGATAATTGACCATTCCCTTTCTAAACCGATTTGGATGGTTGTCGTTTTATTTAAATAGTAGATTTTCAGTGTAGTCCCATATCAACTTCATCATAAGTACATGATTATCGGGTGGCGCTATTGCTAACATTGCGCAGTACTGAGCGCGTACATGCGCGTGCGCGCGTGGCAAGTAACTGGATTGACTCATTCGTTTTTTTTTGTGATTATTCCATTTGATGTCGAATTTTTGTACCATGGTATTTTTTAAAACACTTGTCCTGTTTATTATCCAACTACTGCAAGCATCAAGCCTAGCAGAAGAGGAAATAGGGGTTGATTTTGGCAAAAACCCCCTATTAAGGGGATGCCCATGTTCAGCAGTGGATGTCTTCAGGCTGATGATATGATACGACAAGCAAGCAAGTGTTACTTATCTTTGGCAAACTACTAGTATACCAAGCGTTCAAGCTTACTTTAAGAAACTAATAGCTTTTTAAGAATAGCTTTTCTTCCAACTACGCAGTATTATCACAATTTTTAACTTAAAACGTAAGCAAACAGCACCTTATTACTGCTCATCATAAAAACAGTGTAGAAAGTAAGTATGGAAATCCATTACTGCACTGTTTTTTTTTTTCGATTGTATCCCAGTTCTGTTTTTATTTTTTAAACTTTATTAAGAAAAATATTTATTAGTTTCATATCGAATGAATGCATACGTTCAATAAAGATTTAAAAATAAGATGTACTATTTTTTAATTATAAGCGCGACGGAATTTTCGTGAATGTATAAGTTTATGTTACTGATAATCGCTGATAATCTCGTCCACTCTGGACACACCTTTCCCAAGCTATTAGTGTCTGTATCAAGTTACGTTCAATACTGTTATGATGACGTCAACAGTCAACTGTTATTAATTAACGGCGATTGTTATTAATAACTTATACTGTGGCTGATAGACACAGGGCGTTACTTTGCGAAAATCCATATTTAACATGAACGATGAAAACATATGTAGCTTACTGCCGCCAAACTGTAAGTCGAACTAATTTTTAATGGAATATCTATCTATCTTTATCTATATACTTATAATAAAACTGTAACGGGTCCAATTCTGTACATTGAAGATATTTTGATATTTTTTTTGGAACGTACTCTTGATTCGATACTGAAGACAAAACTGTTTCTTTTTCATTTTTGTCTGTCTGTCTGTCTGTCTATCTGTACCTTGGCTAGGCATCACGCCAAAACTACTGAAAAAAAATATATGAAACTTGGTATGATTTGAGTTCATACTACGAGGTGGGACATAGGCTACTTTTCATCCCGAAAAATGAAAGGATTCCCGCAGGGTTGAGGTTTCAAGTTATTTCAAAATACACTTACCACTCTGAAACTACTGGACGGATTTTGATGCAATTTGGCACAGTTATAGTTTATATAATGGGTTAAAATTCAGGATACTTTTTATCTCGAAAAAATAAAGAGTTCCTGTGGGATAATGTCCCAAATTCTGTAAAATTAAGTTTTTTTTTCGGTGCCGTTCTATTTTCAATATTAAAGCCAAAACTGTTTTTTTTTAAGTTTTGGTCTCTTGTGTGTCTGTTCGTCTGTCTGTCTGTACCTTGGAAGTGCATCACGCTAAAAATACTTAAAAATTCAAATGAAATTTGGTATAATTTGAGTTCATATTTCGAGGGAGGACATTGGATACTTTCATCCCGAAAAATTAAAAGGGTTCCTGCAGGATAGGCGTTGAAAGTTATTTAAAAGAACACGTATCACGCTGAAACTACTAGATGGATTTTTTGAAACTTAGCACATTCATAGTTTATATGATGTGTAAAAATTGAGGATACTTTTTATCCCGAAAAATAAAGTGTTCCTGCGGGATAATGTCCAAAATTCTGTAAATTGAAGATATTATGTAATTTTTTTTGGAGGCCGTCCTATATTCAATACTAAAGCCAACACTGTATTTTTTTTTATTTTTGTCTGTCTGTCTGTCTGTCCGTCTGTCTGTCTGTATCTTGGCAGTGCACCACACCGAAAATATTCAATGAATTCAAATGAAATTTGGTATGATTTGAGTTCATACTTCGAGGTAGGACATTGGATACTTTTCATCCCGAAAAAATTAAGTGTTCCTGCAGGGTAGGGGTGGAAAATTATTTAAAAGAACACTTAGTACCCTGAAACTATTGGACGGATGTTGATGCAACTTGGCACAGACAAAGTTTATAAGATGGGTGAAAATTATGGATACATTTTGTCCCGAAAAAATAAAGGATATGGGTCCAAATTCTGTACATTAAAGATATTGTGTTTTTTTTGGAAGTTACTCTATTTTCGATAATGGATGGTATGTTTTACCATTTCTATCTGTATGTCTGTCAGTCTGTAACTTAGCCGCTCATCACGCCGCCGGAACTACTGGATGAATTCAAATGAAACTTGGTATGATTTGAGTTCATAGTACGAGGTAGGACATAGGATACTTTACATCTCGAAAAATTTATGGGTTCTCGCAGGATAGAGATTGAAACTTATTTAAAAGAACACATACCCCGCTGAAACTCATGGACGGGTTTTGATGCAAATTGGCACTGTCTTAAGTTATATGATGGGTTAAAATTTAGGACACGTTTTATCCCGAAAAAGTAGAGGGTTTCTGCGGGATATGGCTCCAAAGTTATGTTAATATTTAAGTAATAACAAATATTTTTTTAATGGTTCTGTATATTCGATACTGAAGCCAAACTATTTTACTATTTAATTTTGTCTGTCTGTTTGTCCGTATTTTGACCGCGCATTGCACCCAAACTACTAAATGAATTCAAATGAAAAAAATGCTCTTGGGTGCTTAAAAAAGGTATTGAACAATTATTTTTTTGTTAATCGTGTCTTTCTTTCTGTTTGTCTGTATGTTTGTTTGTTCACGGATCACGTAAAAACTACTGGACCAATTGCAATGCGGTTTTCATTATTAGATAGCTTAGGGTTTGTTTTAAATCTGGTGTAATTGGTATCTAAATCCGGTGAGTTAGAAGCTGAGCAATTGATAAAAGTATTTTTGACGACTGAAGAAATTTTGATCAAATGTTGGTATAATGGTCCTGGAATAGCACATTATGGTACTTTGAACCTAAAAAAAAGACCACGCGTTCGAAGCTGCGGGTACAGCTAGTGTTAAATAAAAATCATTTAAAAAATAGCTTTTATGCAGTAAACATGTCATGGTGAAACTAAGAACGGGCTATCACAATCAAATGCGTATACAACATTTCGTGTCTGTGCTGTTAATCGTTGAGGAGTTAACTAGTCAGGATCCAACCTTATGAGTGCAGCAAACAAGTTAAAACTTAAAACCGGCTATCATAATAGAATGCGTACACAAAATTTCGTGTCTGTGCTGTTGACCATTGAAAAGTTCCTTTATCCGAGGTCTGGAGATTATCCTGGATGTTGATTCAGGTCATCTTTAGGATAAAAATGCATTATCATAGGAACTGAACCAACATGTAAAAATTTAACTCCGTAGGATAAGAGGAAGTGGTTCTAATTCGGCTGGCAAGATTTGACCTAAACAATCATTGCAAGTTAAAAAAGCTTTTAAAATATAAACTTGTTTTTATTTGTCCATTTATCATTAATTTGACTTACAGTTTGAATAAGTAAGCCAAGTATATTTTTTCGTTTTTTTTTTACCACACTTTACTACTTTTTGGAGTTTAACTGCGAGATATAGGATCCTGAATAAGGACATGACTCTCAGAATTATAAAAATTAAGAGGCAATGGGCAGGCCAAATAGCACGTATAACCGATAATAGAAAAAGAAAAGTCCACGGACTGGAAGATGGAGCATAGGAAGGTGGGCCGATGTCGTGGTGATAGCTATTGTGACAATTAAGAACTAATCTTCAAAATATACCTACTTTTGTTTCTGCAGTATAAAGTACCAGGAGAAAAGAAATACTGAGAAGGTAAGTGTAATAATCTGTGAAAATATTTTTTTAGAGAATTGCCCTGCAGAGTTTCAAAGTTTCAAACTATCTCCTTACCAAATTTTATCCAGATCTGTTTGTTTAGTCGTAAAAAGTTAACAGATAGATAAAGTTACATTCGCTTTTATCATATTACTAGCTGCGCCCCGCGGTTTCACCCGCGTGGATGATGATTATGATGATGAAAATTATCCTATGTGTTATTCCAAAACCTAGTTTCAGCGTGAAGAATTAACAAACATTCGCAATTATAATATTAGTAGAAAGTATACTAAAAACATAGTTCTCAAACATGATAAAACTTGAAGGTTGTCCATTTAGACATCAGACTCTGAAAACACTTTATATAAGAAGCTTTCATTGTAATCACAGGAATGGACCCGAGAGAGCTAAATAATTATAAACCAGCGCACATCCGGCAGCGTTTGCTCACAAAGGGACGGTATTTATAATTCATTGCGAATCAGAGATGCCCTTTCAGAACGATGAATGGATTCTGTAGAGTTACGAAAGAGAAGAGCCGATCGGGCACAGCGGCGTTCACTAGGAGAGGTCTACATCCAGCAGTAGACGCACATAGGCTGTTGATGTTGATGATGATGAATACTGAATAGTAAGAGGGAGGGCTTTTGAGAAAAGATCACATTTAGGTCGGTATAATACGATACCTTCTTTTAATCGACTTCTAAAAGGAGGAGGTTCTCAAGACGTCTGTATTTGTTATTTTCCCGCCCGCGACTTCGTACGCGCGGACTACTGTTTATCGCGAAAAAAGCATCCTATATTCTTCTAGGAAATTAAAAACCAATGCAATAGTAGGTATAGCACCAAACTTAATGTTTTTTGACATACTTGTTATAATGTTTCCATGGCAATCAGAACATTTCATTTAAGAACATTCAATATTTTACCAGTTTTCCAGTTTTCCCGTAGATGCTTAATTTTTTCCGGGATAAAAAGTATATCAACCATTATCGCGTGAAAGCTCCCCAAACAAAACGAACAAACAAATAAACAAGCAAACAGACAATGTTTCACTTTTATATATTGGTATGGATGTTTGTTACCCCATATCTCTAGAACTTCTGAACTGACTTGGACAATATTTTTTTATTTGAAAGGAAACTGATTACTTCGCATTTTTAGGGTTCCGTAGTCAAAAAAGGAACCCTTATAGTTTCGTCGTGTCAGTCTATCCAACTATCCGTTTGTCCGTCCGTCTTTATGTCACAGACATTTTATTCAGATACTATTAACACTACAAGATGGTTTGACACATGTATAGATTTTTATAACCGCTGTTAAATGTATACCCTGATACCCTATCGAGTCAGGTGTTTTTTTCAATTTGGTTTCGCGTACTATATATTTGGCACTGAACTGACCAAGTTGCTTGAGCGAGTTGCATGTCATAAAGTACAAAACAAAAAAAAACACTAGCACATACATAATTTCCTAACAAAATTTTCACGCCTTTACTACTACTTACGACTACTAATACTACTAACTACTACAACTTTATACTAATTTACGAGATTCCATAGTGTGAGACGTAATCCAACCGTAAAAACAGCTTTGTTGACGTATAACGTAAAACTATAAGACCGATTGCAATGTGGTTTTCACAGGTGGGTAGCTTATGGTCCTGTCTACGGAACCCTAAGTCTATGCGTGTCCGACAAGAACGAAAATATTCCATTTAAAATAAATACAATACTAGATCAGTTTTTTTAGTGAACATAATGGGTACATACCTAAATGTGTGGATGTACACAAATGTAATGTATAATGTATTTGTAACATTACATTTATATAATTATTTTATGTGTAACTAGATGTAGCCGCGGCTTCGCACGCGTGTTGTTTTCTTTAGGTTCAAAGTACCATAATGTTATTCCAGGACCAATATACCAACATTTGAACAAAATTTCTTCAGCCGTCAAAAATACTTTATCAGTTGCTATGCTTCTAACTCACCAGATTGAGATACCAATTACAACAGATTTAAATCAAACCCTAAGATATCTAACAATGAAAACCGCATCGCAATCGGTTCAGTAGTTTTTACGTGATGCGTGAACAAACAAACATACAGACAAACAGAAAGAAAGAAAAGCTTAACAAAAAAATTGTTAATAACCTTTTTTAAACACCCAAGAGCATTATTTTCATTTGAATTCATTGAGTAGTTCGGGTGCGATTCGCGGTCAAGATACGGATAAACAGGCAGACAAAATTAAAAAGTAAAACAGTTTGGCTTCAGTATCGAATATAGAGAAACATCCAAAAAATATTTTTATTACCTAATTATTAACATAACTTTGGACCCATATCCCGCAGAAACCCTTTATTTTTTCGGGATATTACGTGTTCTCAATTTTAACCCATCATATAACTTAAGACAGTGCCAAGTTGCATCTAAACCCGTCCATTACTTTCAGCGTGGTACGTGTTCTTTTAAATAAGTTTCAACCCATAAATAATAACCCATAATTTTTTTTTATGAAAAGTATCCTATGTCCTACCTCGTAGTACGAACTCAAATCATACCAAGTTTCTTTTGAATTCATCCAGTAGTTCTAGCGGCGTGATGCGTGGCGAAGATACAGACTGACAGACATACAGACAAAAATAGAAACAGAAACTCTTTATTTTTAGACAAAAATGAAAAAATATTCAGTTTTGACTTCAGTATTGAATATAGAACAGCCTCCATATTATAAATTTTACAAAATATCTTCAATGTACAGAATTTGGGACATTATCCCGCAGAAACTCTTAATTTTTTTCGGGATATAAAGTATTCTCAATTTTCACATATTATATAAACTATGTCTGTGCCAAGTTGTATCAACATCCATCTAATAGTTTCAGTGTGATAAGTGTTCTTTTAAATAATTTTCCACCCCTAACCTGCAGGAACACTTAATTTTTTCGGGATGAAAAGTATCCAATGTCCTACCTCAAAGTGTGAACTCAAATCATACCAAATTTCATTTGAATTCCTTAAATATTTTCGGCGTGGTGTGCTGCCAAGGTACAGACAGACAGACACACCAAAATTAAAAAATACAGTGTTAGCTTTAGTATTGAATATAGAACAGCTTCCAAAAAAAATTACATAATATCTTCAATTTAAAGAATATTGGACATTATCCCGAAGGAACCCTTTCATTTTTCGGGATGAAAAGTAGCCTATGTCCTACCTCGTAGTATGAACTCAAATCGTACCAAGTTTCATTTAAATTCATTCAGTAGTTTCGGCGTGATGCCTAGCCAAGATACAGACAGACAGACAGACGGACAGACAGACAAAAATGAAAAAAATACAGTTTTGGATTCAGTATCGAATCTAGAGTAAGGTCCAAAAAAAAATTCTAAATATCTTCAATGTATAGAATTGGACCCGTTACAGTTTTATTATACGTACAGATTACTTTTGCGGGCGGTCAGCTCGCATTGCATTACGTCCATCCGCTATCGCGGCTGAAATGCAAACACCCGAAATAGCACATGAGTTGTTTTTTTTTTATCTACACTCATATCATAAAATCCGGATTATGAACTCAAAAATGGTGCCATAATGATATAGGTACATTACGCACGGCACGTCTCCAATAAGAAAAATAAATAAATTATAACACTGTTTTTTGAACTAAACGATGTTATAATATATATTTTTACTATTAAAGCACCGGTAGGCTCCGCACCTAGGAGGTTCTTCGTTATTTATTATTACTAGCTGTACCCGCGGCTTCGCACGCGTGGTCTTTTCTTTAGGTTCAAAGTACAATAATGTGCTATTCCAGGACCAATATGCCAACATTTGATCAAAATTTCTTTAGCCGTCAAAAATACTTTTATCAATTGCTCGGCTTCTAACTCACCAGATTGAGATACCAATTACACCAGTTTTTAAATCAAACCAGCTATCTAACAATGAAAACCACATTGCAATCGGTCCAATAGTTTTTCATGATGCGTCAACCAACAAACATACAGACAGACAGAGGGACACAATTAAAAAAAACATGTTCAATACCCTTTTTAAGCACCCAATCGCATGTTTTATCTTCTTTTTATAGCCTTTTTCGTACCTATTGCTTTATTATAAGTATAGATATATGACTGTATCAATTTGCATCCAAAAATCCGTCCAGTAGTTTCAGCGTGATACGTTTTCTTTTTAGTAACTTTCATCAACACTTATATTGTGGAAACAACCTATATTACAAAAATTGAAGTAATTCATTAGTTTCGCACAGAAACTACTGAATTCATTAAAAAACTTACTAACTTACTTATTGTTTTACTTTTTATTTCAAAATAAAAAATGAAACAGTTTTGGCTTCAGTAGGTATCGAAATAGAGAACCATCCAAAAATATTATTTACTACTTAAATATTAATATAACTTCGGACCCATATCCCGCAGAAGCACTTTTTACGGGATAAAAAGTATCCATAATTTTCACCCATCTTATAGACTATGTCTGTGCCAAGTTGCATCAACATCCGTCCAATAGTTTCAGCGTGCTACGTGTTCTTTGAAATAATTTAATTAATTAATTTAATAATTTTTCACCCCTATCCTGCAGGAACTCTTTAATTTTTCGGGATTAAAAGTATCCAATGCCCTACCTCGAAGTATGAACGCAAATCAATTATGTGAGTGTTTTTAGCGTGATGCGCTGCCAAGGTACAGATACACAGACGGACAGACAGACAGACAGACAGACAAAAATTCAAAAATACAGTTTTGGCTTTAGTATTGAATGTAGAACAGCCTCCAAAAAAGTTACAAAATATCTTCAATTTACAGAATTTGATTCGTTTGATTTATGCGCTGGAGTTGTTGATGCTGGCAAAGATTTTATGCTGGCTTTTTAGTAATCTTTGATGCTGGTAAACTATGTAGTTTTTTTTTTGTTCTTGTTGCTTTATTATAAGTACAGATACTACGCTCTGTTGTGTAGAGGTTGTACAATAAAAATACTTACGCCGTGTTAAGGAAGTAGGATACTCCATTGTGCTATACCTACTCGTTTCTAAGAAACATCTAAGAAAAATCTCGATAACCTCAGCTTTCAATCATAAAAAACCGCACCTAAATCAAACCATTCGTTTGGAAGCTACGATTCTCACCACTTTTTCTCACCTCCCCATATAGCTAAGAACCATCACAATCACATTAGCTTTCAACAATAAAAAAAAAACGAAAAAACACACACACACTCACACACATACAGTGATACACACCCTAAACTTATAACACCCGTCTCTTTGTTCGGGGGTTAAAAAATGTAAAAATAACGCATAAAATATGTAAACGCCATTAATTATTAATTATGGAACAAAAAAAACTAAAAGCTGTTGTTTTCGATCCACGGACGTCTGGATTAGACTTCCGCCCATGTTAACCGCTCGGCCACTCGTTACGTGACGCGGACAACGAAATTTGGTACCGTTCTTTAAACGGATGTTTTATTACTTTAATTTAACATAAACTTTGGACCCTTATCCCTTAAAAATCCTTTATTTTTCGGGAGTAAAAGTATTCTAAATTTTAACAGATAATATAAACTTTGACTATGCCCAGTTACATCAAAATCCATCCAGTAGTTTGAGCGTGATACGTGTTCTTTTAAATAACTTACAACCCTTATCCTGCAGGAACCCTTTTTTTCGGGATAAAAAGTATTCTAAATGTTAATCCATAACATAAGCTATGATTGTGCCAAGTTGCATCAAAATCCGTTCGGTAGTTTCAGCGTGATGCGTGTTCAAAGAGACAGACAGACAGGCAGACAGACAAAAATAAAAAAAAAACCTTTTCGCACTCCATATCGGTTTTGAAGTTTATCTCAACTATTATTTTCTAAAAATATTTAATGTACAGATTTAGCCCACTTACAGTTTTATTATAGTAATAATAGATGTATTTTGCAGCTATGCTCGCGTGGTCATTTTTCTGTGATAAAAGTTCTAAATACCAAATATCATCAAAATTCCTTTGGCCGCCAAAAGACTTTTTAACGATTGCTCTTTTTCTACTCATAGACATAGGAAGTACACCAGAGTCAAAACTTGAGCTATCTAACAGTGAAAACCGCATTTCAATTGGTCCAGTAGTTTTTAAGTGATGCGCGAACATTTATCCAGAAAAACAGACTTTCTTTTTAGAAAAAAGCTATTCTTGTTCTGTTGCTCATTTCAAGTCCTCAAACCATATTTTTTTAATTATCTTCTAAGTATAGACTTTTTGTTACTTAATGCTTTGTATAAGTACTAGCTGTGCCCGCGGTTTTCCACGCTAGTCCAGGGCCTGCAGTCTAACGTGTCGATAGTGATTGCATTTACAACCGAAATCGGTATATATACCGATGACAACTGTTAGGTTTGACAGTTCTTGTCAAAAGGTATCGATTTTCATCGGTATTTGTACTGACAATGATCATGATTGACATCGATATTTGGCAGAGACTACCAAATATAGTTATAAAAGGACTTTGCGAACGAGTTCGGTTGTAAAGCAATCGCTGTCGATGTCGAGACTGCAGGTCAACCTAAAATACCAATATACACCACATTTGATCAAAATTCCTTCAGCCGTCAATATATTTTTTGTGGTTTGCATGTCTTCTAATCATCGGATTAAAATACCAAATATCCCAGTTTTAAGTCATAATCTAAGCTTTCCATTAGTGGAAACTGCAACGCAATCAGTCCATTCGTTTTTACGTGATGCGTGTACAAACAGATAAATAGACAGACACTATTTTAAAAAAAACTCGGTCAGAAAATTAATAAAAAAATGTAATGGTCTAGGACTTAAGTCCATTTTTTTTAATTATCTTCATTACACAGTTTTTTTTTTTACTTACTGCTTTATTATAAGTATAGATAGATATAGAGTGACAGACACAAAGTATAGACAGATAGATGCGTAAGATGTCTGTTTGTTGGTTTGTTTGTCTCTTTCAGGCAGTATCTAAGCTGGAAACAAGATTACTCTCGACATTCGTAGCTCTACCGTTCGCCTGAGTTTGAGGACAAACCTAATGTCCTCTCGACATTGTACTCGCGTTGATGGACATTAAGTGATGATGCAGCAGAATGGAGTGCAGACGAGGAGACAGGTGACGGGGCGACGCGGCGACAGCGTTGTTGGGCCGGAAATGGTGGACAATATAAAGGGCTCTACGTACCCTCCAACTGTGCTAAAACGTCTTCAAAGAGCATGTAACATTTTTGTATGGTCCTGGCGTATCTAACATTTGCCATTTTGAAATAAGCTTGGCTTTTTAGCTACTAGCTGTACCCGCAGCTTCGTACGCGTGATCATTTCTCTAGGTTAAAAGTATGTGTGTATGCATGTGCTATTGCAGGACAAGAAAAACAAAAACACGATTTGATCAAAAAAATTCAGGCTTTATAAAGATTTTTATCTATTGCTCAGCTTCTACTCATCGGATTGAAATACCAATTACACCAGTTTTTAAGTCAAACCAGTTTTTCAGTAAAAGTTTTTAATCCAACTGTGAAAACCGCATCGCAATCATTTCATTTTTACCTGATGCGCGAACAAACAACCATACAGAAAAACAGAGAGAGAAAAAATGTATTATATTAATGTTCAGTAGCTTATTTTAAGTACTGTAGACCTCTTTTTCTAATTATCTTCTTTGTACGGACTTTTTCGTACTTATTGATTTATTATAAGTAGGTATATTATAAGTATATAAATGAAACTAAGTTCAATCGATCGGGAAAATTATAAGAAAAGTTGTAACTTTTAAACTTTCGCGATTCGAACACATCGTTATTATATATTTAAATGGAACTTAATCGCGCTAAAAACATATTTTTTATTTTCTTTCTATCATGTTGCATTGATCATCACGAGAAACGTCGAAGTAAATAAAAATTAAGGTTTTCACTTAAATATATAACTATAAGAAAAGGTTCAAAAATATTTATTTTGTCATCAAACTTCATGATATAGTCATTTGTAGTGCAACTATTGGATTGGCGGGTTAGAATAGTCGTCTGCGACATGAATTTCATTGGACAGTTTACTATCTTGGTTCCCTAACCAAGTCAGAAAAAACAATATAGCAGCATTTGTTTCTAAAAATACTTTTCAAACCCAATTCTTAGGCAATTTTTATATACTCGTAAGACTTTTTGTTTCTTAAATTATTTCCTATCGATTGACCTTCGTTTGAAGACGCGCGGACGTGAAATTGTTTTTTTTAAAATGGCGGATATTTGGATATGTCAATAAGGTTACAAAGTGTTAAAATGTAAAGTGCAAGTGTGAAACAGGTCAGGAACAGGAATCGATCTTATTGGCAGTCGTGATACACACACACTCACGCCCATCCCAGCTGAATCCTCCTAACGGGTTCCCTTTCGAAATTGTTTTTACCCAAAATTCCTGAACATCAAGAGGTACACCGTTAATGACAACAGATCTCGGAGTAATGAGGTTGTTAAACATTACCTTAGTTTTTGTCTATATTCATGCTGAGTCCGACACATCGACAGGTATCATCTAGATTGATAACCATTCGTTCTAGTTTTGGCAACGATTCCACCATAAGGACGAAATCATAGATGTGAGATGTTCTCGCCATTTAAGATAATGCCCGTACTTTTCAAGTCCAGCGTCTTAAACTTATCTTCTAGGGCGTTAGTGAACAGTTTCGGGGATATAACATCCCCCTGTCTCACTCCCCTGCGAAGTTGGATATGCTTAGTCGGCTGGTGCTATGTACTTGTATGTACACAAAAGTACATAGCACCAGCCGTCTAAGCATCATACGCGGCGTCATACAAGCATTTCATCTCCTCGATGTATCACCAGTCTTTCAGGCATCGCTGCAAGGTCTTAATAACGGACCAGTTCTCGATAGAGTAGAAGGCTTTTTCATAGTCCACAAAAGCTAGACACGGGCTGGTTATACTCTTCGGTCTTCTGTTTAATCTGCCGCCCTGACTTGATTCTATACTACTCATATATCAGACAATACATATTTAATAACTTTGTTTCGTCTCTTCCATTCGTCAGCCATGATAGAGCACAGGTTAACATGTGTTGTAATACAACTAAGTGACGAGGTGAGTAGGTCGCACTCTGATCTACTGTTGCCAAAGTTTGCTCTTCAAAACTTTCTAGACTAGAACCCGTGCCTACGGAACGCCTTTCACTCGCTCTCCCAAACTATCCGTACGCCCTACTAACTCGCGTTATACCTAAAAAAACAAATAACGTTTACACACATAACCCCGCACTAGGGTTCCCTGTGTCGCGGGTGGCATGGACAATGGACATTGGACACACATCACACACATAAATCTCCAACATCTGACACGCGAATGTTTGTTCCGGCCAGGATTCGAATCTGGGACACAAAGCCCTAAGCTAACTAAGCTGAGCAGACAGGGCAAGGGCACCAACTGCGCCACAGTATCGTCATGTACTATCGTCGTCTATAGAAGTGCTATAAAGAAATTAGCAAAGATTTTGAATTACGTTGGCGTCCCTCTACGGAAAGTAGTTCCACTGAATACACTCAACTGTGGCTTCACTTGAGAGATTGATGTTCTAAAACAATATCGGTGGGTGGCACACTGACACGTCACGTTCACGACATGTGACAGTCACGTAACTGGCGCGTGCCGCAGCTTCTTCGTAAATATCTGAACACGCAATAACTCAACTCGATAGTGTTATCTTTTCAGGGTCAGATGTAATATTATTGACTAATTTCTCGTAAATTAATCGATAAGGTCGAAGAATAAATAATAGTAAGTACGAGCTGTACAAGCACAAGTGAAAGGATAGGGTAGCACTGTATTTTTGCAAATATTCTTGCAATTAATATTCAATTCGTTCCTTGAGCAAACCATGATATATTTTCTTTCTTTTGAGAGTTCTTAAATTGAATCGTTAAAACTACCATAGCTTCCATCGCAACCGTATGACGTCACTGTTGTGCAAAGGTGTTAAAACGCATAGTCAAATGACGAGAAGTAACAGTAAAGTATTGTACTTTTTTATTCACATAAAATATTTTGTTGTCTAAATACGAGCGGTAACTCTAGTTACCGCCAAATAAATTAATTAAAAAAAAACAATATATTCAGGACAATTCCACACCAATTACTTTAATATGGGTACTAGATAACGGATAAACATACATAGATACGAAACAGGTTACACAAACAGCAAACAGGTTCTGCACAAGCACGAGCGCTTTGAGCCTTTAATTATCGATGAATTAAGTTAAACTTTTTTTTTTTATTTATTCATTCATTTAAGCCAAAACATTCACAATGTTATAATATATTCGGAATCCTTTTTTTATATTTCGTTAATTATTTGAACAAAATATGAACTTCAAATGTTTTGCAACAAGTTGGACAAATTTTATGAGGGACTGCCTGGTAACCTTTTGAATAAAAAAACAACTGTTGTAATCAAAATTAATTAATGTTAGCTTACAAATGTTTTGCAATATCCACTCCATTTCAATGTTTTTGACTAAAAAACATTGAAATGTATGAAAAATGCCATCGCAATCAAACACATGAGCACCATCTCAAAGTTTCTAGCTGCAATCCGAGATCCATCTACAAAGATTGATCAGCGGCCCGATTACAGAACTTGGTTACAATCGGATTATCACTTTTTTCTTAGCAATTTCGACTCTATTGCAAGGCATTAGTGATATCGATACTGACAATCCGATTGAAGCTAAGTTATGTGGTCGGGCCCCTGAGCTAAATGTATTGGGAACGGCTGCCACGATTTCAAATAAAAAGCCGCTTTGAAATCATTATATACGCTTAGGACCTACGATGCCACAGATAGACACAAAGATACACGGCACGACAAAGCCTTCAAACTTACAACACCGCTCTTATAGCGTCGAGAGTTAAAAGGTGTCAATTCTAGGTTAACCTTTCACCGCCTACATATCTCTCCAGGGTATCATAGACCGCCATCGTGCCAATTCGGACCTCAGGGGGCTGTTAACTTACGCGCCAACTTGTTGGTAACTATGTACTTTGGGAGTTTTGTTGGACTCTACTTGTGTTTCTACTTATATGTGTCCGATTGGGTCATATCCGACTACCAGAAGAGGGTATTGTTGAGTTATTGCGACTAAGTGTTGAAAAAACGGAGAGAATATTGTATAGTTCTATATAATTTCCACAATTGTATACCTACCCAAAAACCTTTGTTGCCAATTGGTAGTACGTAGTAACACGGGCAATTTAATATTTCCCTTCTATACAACTTCAATACCTATATATTACTACTGGTAGTAGGATTGGTAGTAAGACTGGCAACAAACCGCCAAAAAACTATTGCAACATAGAGAAACAAGGTTCAGGTACCTTCTCAAAAAGCAGTCAGTAACAAATAGTCTGAAAAATAAAGAATGGTCTAGTGCACCTAAAATAAGCTACTGTACAAGGATATAACGTTTTTATAAATCCGATCTAACTGTCTGGATATGTTTTCACATCACGTAAAAACCGCAGAACCTATTAAAATGCTGTTTGCAATGTTAGATAGCTTATCTCTTGTCATAAAATATGATGTACCTCGTATCTCATCCGACAAGTAGACGCCGAGTCATTGTTAAAAATTCTAATGATTTCTGATGGAATTTTGACATTTGGTATATTGTACCTTATAGGACTATTAGGTCACTTATTTACCAGAAATATACCAATGCAGGCGCAGCCAGATTTCATTAATTTTTTCATTAGTTTTTTTAAGCCAAATAAACTACATACTTATTTGTGTGAAAATGGTAATCTTAACTAATTTAGAAGCCAACGAGTCCGTGACAGCCGAATAGACAGACATCGTTGCCGCAATGAGTTCCGTTTCGAGTCATTGTGTTCGGAATCCTCAAAATCGGTCTAAGGCCCACACAATTAGGGTTCATAAAACCATTGTATAGCAGCAGTTTCGTTAGCTATCTAACACTTGTATGAAGTCACAACCAAGTGATCAAGGACCATACTACGAGTAGCTAACTTGCATGTCTTTGCGCACGTTTTTCGTTCCAATTACTAATAAAGAGTTTACCTACCGATTTTTTCAGAGCGCTCACCTAATATTTAGTACCCATATAAGAACTTCCCGAAGACGGTTCGTCTATTTTCAGATGATCTGCGTTTTCTGAGGTAATCTTCCCCGCGAGACCCGACTCGCCGATCACTCGGTGAGACCCTCGGCAGGAGGGAGAGGTTAACGGATAAGCGTTTTAACGAAAGAAGCGTAATGTAATGTTCACGTATTATTTCTATGTAATTTCCATTTTTCCATTGAAAACGTTAAGGTTTTTAATCTTAACAAACGAGCGGCTTATCTGATAATCCTGCGAAAGTGGCAAAAGCCCGCGACACGCAGCCGTTACAAAAATCCCGGAGATGAAGCGGTTGAAATAATCCCCGTAAACATTCGTTAATTAGATTTAAGCGCGTTTAGGGTGGGTGGCTTCATAATTTAACTCAGTTGGTAAATAAACAGAAGTTCTACTAATATGCGTTTTTTATTTTTTGTAATTCTTCTATCTTTTGTTTCTATATTGTCTTCTAACTATACTCGTGGCTTCGCACTCATGGTCATTTCTTGAGGTTAAATAATTATACTCTATGTGCTATTCCAATACCTAAAATACCAATATACCAACATTTGATCAAAAATTCCTTCAGCCGTCAAAAAGTTTTTAACAACCGCTCGGCTTCTACACATCGGATTGAGATATCTAGTACACCAGTTTTTAAATCAAATCCTAAGCTATCCGACAGTAAAAACTGCATCGCAATCGGTCCAGTAGTTTTTACATGATGCGCGAACAAATAAACATACAGACAAACACAGAGACGCGATTTTTTAAAATGTTATGTTCTTGTTCAGTAGCTTATTTGAAGCACCTTAGATTTTGTTTAATTATCTTCTTTGTACAGACTTTTTCGTATTTTTTGCTTTATTATAAGTATAGATAAACCAGTACCGTTACATATACTGACTGACAGACAAGGCACAACCTAAACCGGTTGAGAGATTTGAAATTAGGGGTAAATATTCCTTGAGTGCCCCTAGGGTGCACTAGGGAGTTTTTTAGTTCCATCCTTATTGAGGTGACCGAGGGACGCAAAGTTTGCACGTTTTTTTTTACTACATAAAATAATAAAAATGTTAAGTTTTGTAGTGGTAAGCCTCTTACGCAAGAGGCCGCCTGGGGAAGTACCACAACTTTGTCTGATATTCTACCGCCAAGCAGTAGTATGACAAACATATCTGAATTTCGGTTTGAGGGCAATGTTTCCAGCAAAATTACTGTGCAATGAGACTTAACAACCAATGTCTCAGGGTGACGAGCGCAGTGACACGCAAGATTTTGCAACCAAAGTTCTGGGTGGCCGCAACTGCTATGGGCAGGCGAGACGCTTACCATTAGGCGGGGGATCTGCCCGTCACGTCACACAAAGTAAAAAAAACTTGTCACTTTTAAAAGTCCACGCATACAGGCAAGAAAGTTTAAATAAAGACGGAGAACACACCGCCAAACATGCGAGTGGAATGAAGCATAGCAAATGGTGGCTGCGTATGTGTGAGTGAATGGACAATTTGTGGTGTTCCGTGATTGATACATAATTTCACACAATTTCGCCTAAGATAAACTTATGAATTAGAATTTTCAAATAAAATGAATGTGATCCTCAATGGTAATGGTCAAATCTGACGTAGTATTAGTAGCAGTACGAACATCGAAAAGTTTCAAAATTAGATAACGCGATCTTACCTAGTCTCCTCACTCTTCTACTCTGTGTGCTCTCTGCAATCTCCGGCCGCGTTAATACTTACGCTATGCCGCGGCATATCCATTCGCGAAACAATGCTAATCGACCAGACCGAGCTCAGTGGAGAGGCCTACGTCCAGCAGTGGACAGATTTAGGCTGATGAAGATGATGATCAGTTTTCGTTTTTTGTTGAAATTTGGTAAGTACATATATATAAAAAAAAACGATTGGGGCTGTGTCAGGGTGCAAGGCCGTTTGTTCGTCGTGAAACATCTACGCCACGTACAAATCGAAAATTGTACCGAATTAAAGAACACAAAAACATCAGATTCTAAGCGGTACACCCGCGGCTTTGCTCGCGTGGTCAATTCTATGGGATAAAAATAACTAGGTATGTGATATTTCAGGTCCTTTAAAATACAAAATACCAAATTTTACTCAGCGATCAAATAGTTTTTTTTTCGATAGCGTCTATTCACCGGATAGAGGTACCAAGTACACCAGTATTTAAGTCAAATCTAGTTTTTACGTGATGCGCGAACAGACAAACAGAACTACACGATATTAAAAAAAAAGTTCTTGTTCAGTAGCTTATTTTAATAGACTAGACTTTTTTTTTAATTACCTTGTTTGTACAGACTTTTAGTTACTACTTTATTTTAAAAAGAGAAGGGTGTAATAAATTTAGCGTGTGTGTGTATATTTCTGTCCGTGTGTCTGTCTATGGCATCGTAAATCCCAAACGAATGGACCGATTTTGATGTGTTATGTTTCTGTTTGAAAGCTGATGTGATTAATATAGTTCTTAGCTACTCGTATAATTGGGACGGGGATCGTAGCTCCCAAACGAATGAACCGATTTTGATGCGTTTTTTTGGTTGTAAGCTGACGTTATCGAGATACTTGTTACCTATAGTGGGGTGTGGGGGGAGGGGTCGGGTTTTTTTTTTAATTTGTTTTTTTTATATGAAATAAATAGATGAAACTTATGAATAACTTTTAACATCTTCTAACTCTAAATAACAGGGCTATGATAGCTGAAATACGTTATGAGCATGAGAGAAGGCTCCAAGTGCCTGACGTATGTGTGATCTATTGTGCTGTTGCCTAGCGTTGTCGAGAAAACCATGAGACCGTATTCTTCTCTCAGATATGGCCAAAGCCAAGAGTTTTCTTTGTTTCGTGGATCCATTTTGAAATCTCCCATGAGCAGTATCGGGGTTTGAGTGCCGGCATGCATCTTGGCGATGATTTTAGTGATAAAGCTTCGAAACACGCATGTGCTACGATGTAGGAGCAGTTTAGTTTTTCAGCCCTTAGGTGTATGTATATCACCGAATAAATAATAGTACTGTTACGAGCTGGGGTTCGGATAAAATTAATGTATTCCAATTAAACCAAAAATTAACACCTTTATTCGAAAAACCACAAAAAGAATTTCACCGACAAATAACACTCAAACACTCTTTAACTCAACTGTACACACTTATCAATTATCACACAATATTTGTTTCGAATCACTTTGATCGATTCTTTCCGAATGCCAAGTCAAGACTGTTTCAGGCAGCCGATGCTCGCCTTATTTATACCGCGACGGAAATTTCCAGAAGGTACTCGTATGTACTATCAGTAGTCGGTAGGTACTTGAAGTTTCAAGGTCGGCGGCGCATTTGATGTTGCCGCCTTGCGCCGCGCCCGTAGGTATCTAAGGCTGGCGGTGCCTTTGAAGTTGCCGTGTCGCGCCGCGCCCATAGGTATGTACCTACCTACCGCGTGCTCTAGAAACTTCTGTAGGTACCTACGCTCTACTGGTGTGTCCCAGAAGGTTCCTTTAAATGTAGCTATTGCATCATCCAGATACGCTTCTCGAACATTTTAGTACCTACTGTTTTTTAAGAATAGACCGGCGTAACAGTACTATGTATATGTAAGTTGCTATGAAACGGAAAGATCCAAACATAACTTCTGCCAGAGCGATATCTCCCGTGTCAGGTTGTACGGTTACTATTTATATAATAATGTATTTTATACTTTTCTTCCTTCGCTGTCAGGAGGCATGTGCTTGAAATTGTCGGTAAATATCACATCTAACACCATTGCTTCGCCGCATTCGGGTAAAAAAATAGCCTGACACTATAAATGGAGACGAGTCAATTGACACCTCCATTGTCAAAATCGGACTAAGTTTTTAGTTTAAACACATAACCTAGCCTTTGCTTGGCCATGGGTGGGTAAAAAATAGCCTGTGACACATGAAGACCTGAGACCTGAAGACAAATCAATTGACAACTCGCTTGTCAAAATTGGAATCACTTGCCCATTTAATCTGAGGCACAAGGAAAGATTAGCGCTTCCAAACTCCAAACCAAAAATGCACAGCTCAAGCACATATGTTATGTCGATTAAAATTTATAACCAAATCCCTAAATGCATACAAGAAATTGAAAAAGAAAATGTATTTGCCGCTAAATTAAAACTTTTTTAATTAAAATATTATTCTTTTTTATTATTCTTTGCACGATTTCTTCAAAGATAACAAACAATATTAAACATATACTTAACTAAAGTAGGAATCTAAATTTATATTAGCTTTAATTGAATTGTTATAGGTATAACTAATGTAGATTTGTAACTCCTGCTCTCTTCTAGTTGCTGTGCCCAACAGGGTCCATAATGATTTGTTACTTTATTAGTTACTAGCTGTACCCGCTGCTTTGCACGCGTGGTCATTTCTCTAGATTAAAAATACCATAATGTGCTATTCCAGGACCTAAAATTCCATTATACCAACATTTGATCAAAATTTCTTCAGCCGTCATAAATGTTTTTATCAATTGCTCGGCTTCTAATCGCCAAATTGAGATACCAATTACACCAGTTTTTAAGTCAAACCCTAAGCTATCCCACATTGAAAACTGAATAGCAATCAGTCTAGTAGTGTTAACGTGATGCACAAAAATACAGACAAACAGACAGAAAGACACGAATTAAAACAAAAAAAATGTTCTGTAGCTTATTTTAGGGTACCCTAGACCATATTTTTAATTTGACTTCTTTGTACAGCCTTTTTCGTACCTATTGTTTTATTATAAGTATAGATAGATGACTGTGCCAAGTTGCATCAAAATCCATCCAGTAGTTACAGCGTGATACGTGTTCTTTCAAATAACTTTCAACCCCTATCCTGCGGGAACACTTTAATTTTTCGGGATGAAAAGTATCTAATGTCATACCTCGTAGTATGAACTCATATGATACCAAGTGTTATTTGAATTCATTCAGTAGTTTCGGCGTAATGCTATGCCAAGATACAGACAGACAGACGGACAGATAGACCGACAGTTTTTTTTTAAAAACAAAACTTTATATTTTCAGTACCGAAAATAAAACAGTCTCAAAAAATAATTACTAAATTTCTTTAATTTACAGAATTTGGACCCCTATCCCACAGGAACTCTTTATACATCTATTCAGGATCAAAAGTATCTTTAATTTTCAATCATCATGTAAACTATAACTGTGCCAAGTTACATCAAAATCAGTCCAGTAGTTTCTGCGTGATGCTATGCCAAGATACAGACAGATGGACAGCCAGACCAAGAGTTTTTTTGTAAATAAATCGGTTTGGCTTCAGTACTGAAAATAAAAGATACTTCGTAAAAAAAAACTAAATTTGTTTGATTTACAGAATTTGGGCCCCTATCCCACAGGAACTCGTTATATTTTCGGGATAAAAAGAATTCTTAATTTTCAATCATCATATAAACTATGACTATGCCAAGTTACATCAAAATCTGTCCAGTAGTTTCAGCGTGATACGTGTTCTTATAAAAATCTTTCAAGCCCTTTCCTGCGGGAACCCTTAAATTTTGGATGAAAAGTATCCAATGTCCTTCGTACCTCGACGTATGAACTCAAATCATACCGAGTTTCATTTGAATTCATTGAGTAGTTTCGGCGTGATGCTATGCCAAGATACAGACAGACGGACAGACAGACCGATAGAAAAAAAAGAAAAAAGAAACAGTTTTGGCTTCAGTACCGAAAATAAAAGAGACTCCGAAAAAAATTACTTAATATCTTCGATTTACAGAATTTAGACCCCTATCCCAAAGAAAATCTTTATATATTCGGGATAAAAAGTATCCTTAATTTTCAATCATCGTATAAACTATAATAGTGCCAAGTTGCGTCAAAATCCGTCCAGTAGTTTCAGCGTGATACATAATCTTAAAAAAAAAACTGATAGTCTCAGGCGTTACTTTGCGGAAATCATTGTTAAAAATAAACGGAAAAACCAGACATAATCAGCAAACCGCAAGCAAAAGGTATTCTTAAAATCTTTCAACCCCATTCCTGCGGGAACCCTTTAACTTTTCGGGATGAAAAGTATTCTATGTCCTACCTCGTAGTATGAACTCAAATTATGCCAAGTTTCATTTGAATTCATTCAGTAGTTTCGGCGTGATGCCTAGCCAAGATACAGACAGACAGACAGACATACAGACAGACAGACAGACAGACAGACAAAAATGAAAAAAATACAGTTTTGGCTTCAGTATCAAATAAAGAACAGCCTCCAAAAAAAATTTACTAAATATCTTCAATGTACAGAATTGGACCTGTTACAGTTTTATTATAAGTATAGATGTTTACCACTTTATCTGTACATTATGGAATACAATAAAAAATTGAATTTGAATTTTGAATATTAGGGGCGCCCCTATTGGTCCAATTTTGACAAGCGAGGTGTCATTCGACTCGACTTCAGGTACAGGGTGTCATAGGCTATATTTTTTTCCCGACTACGGCGAAGTAAAGGAAGGGAAAATAAGTAACGGCGAAGTAAATTTTCAAACAAAAAATTTGGTGCGATTTTGACAAGCGAGGTATCAATCTATTCATATTCATCGCAAGAGTGTCATAGGCTATTCTTTACCCGATCGTAGCCGGGTTTTAGATTTTGAAATTATGTCTGGTTTTTTCGTTCATTTTAAACAATGATTTCCGCAAAGTAACGCCTGAGACTATCAACTACCTACCTATACTAATTTACTTTTCAGGTACCTATACTTTTGGTCCTAGAAATTCAATAGATGTGTGTTCTTTTATCAGAAATTCCGGAAATAAGAGGTAACCACATCAAAGAATGCAGTAAAATTACATTATATTACATTAGTTATTACTGTAGCACGCCACACTGTGTCTCGACCACAGGTTCAATATTAGTTGTCTCGATGTAGCTCAGCGAACATTAGACCATCATTTATCTCGGTCCAAACTTTCTCCAAAAGGTTAAGCATACGGAGTACCTACTACTATAGTACACATAATATGTACTAATGCCGCTCGCCTGTGGCCCCGCTTACTCTAGCCTTGTTCGGACTACGTTAGTAATTTAGTCGACTGGTAAGATTTTAGTGACTAACATACTCGCTACTGACCAAAGATCGTTCGCATTACGGTCGAGTATAGAACACATGTGAGTAGTGTTTTGCAAGATGAACGTGCTGCAACGAAATAAAGTGAATAAGCTGATACAGCTACTGGTAATCGCTATTTTAGAAGAGGTGGATGAAGAAATTTGAGTAATAAAAAAATGGGTACAAAATATAAAAAATAGCGAAACGACACAAATTTTTGCGGCAGCTATTTACGGCAGATAATGAATCCTACTAAAACGACGGGTTCGGATTTGTTTAGCCGATGAACGAGTGAGCAGTGACGCGTGCTGAGAGGCGCTACTCGCCGAAAAAAATAGAACAAAATGGTTCGACTCGACTAAATGACTTGCTAATCTACTCGACTACATTTTTGTTGTTCAGACACGTTTTGTTACTAAATTACTCAGTACTCGACTAAATTACTAGCCTAGTGCGAACTAGGCTTTAGCGTTACCTAATGTGTTCGGGCTACTAAACAAGTACCTAGGGATTAGCATTGCAATTCAGCGGGCCAATGCCGCCAGCATGTTGGGTAGGTAAGCTGCCACTGGTAGTGGGTACCTGTACTTGTACTATTATTTATTCTGTGCCTGTACAGGCCATAAATAATGTAGGGTTGTCAGAATGTCTTATGCAGTACCTAGTTATAAGTAGATTATATATTGTAGTATTTAGTTAATGAAAAGGCTTGCTCGCTTGCTTGCGGTTTTTTTTTATTAAATTTCTCCTCCTTCCAGTAAGTAGTAATATGTTGTCAAAGTATTTATTGTGAATAAGCAATATAATAGAACTTCTACAAGGCACTTCTAGCAAAATTTTACATCTCAATGACAAAGAGAAATATATAAATTATAGTAAATAAATCAAAACAAAAAAATTAGTTAAACTAATTATGCTTTGAGTTTGCAACTGAAATTTCCCTTTCATGTGCCAACAGAGTTAAATCTCGCACAGGAAAAGGAAATACCCTTCTGACTCTACCGCGGTGCTTAGGAAAAACGCCTGTTTGAGAAGAGAGCACCAAGAAACTCTACGGGGATTTCATTTTCTCCATTGTTATCAATTCTTTATATATATTTTTAAATGTCAGGAATTATAATAATACAGATGTAAATGTCACATACAAAAGATGAAAGTGCCAATGAGACGTCCCACGTTCATCAAACTGATACCAGTCCCACTAAGCAGCACGCGTTCACGGGTAGGTACAACATGTGTATAATTTCAATACAAAGTAATGTACCAAACTAGCTGCTCTTCCCAACGATATTTGCCCATTGTTTTCTTAACCCAGCTTAGGCTTTTCCTGTGAAAAAAATAGCTTATGCCCATATTAAATACTAGCTGATGCCCGCAGCTTCGCACACGTGGTCATGTTTTGTAGGTTAAAAGTACTCTTTCTGCTATTCCAGGACCTAAAATACCAATTTACCAACATTTGATCAAAAGTCCTTCAGCCGTCAAAAATATTTTTATTTATTCCTCCGGCTTCTACTCATCGGATTGAGATATAAAGTACCCCAGTTTTTAAGTCAAAACATAAGCTATCCAACAATGAAAACTGCATCGCAATCGGTCCAGTAGTTTTTACGTGATGCGCGCACAAACATACAGACAGACAAACAGACAAACAGACACGAATAAATTTTTAATAATCTTCTTTGTACAGACTTTTTCGTTCCTATTGCTTTATTATAAGTATAGATAGAAGAAGATAGATAATAAACATGCAGTTAAATAATACTAGAACTAGTCTATCAAGCCGCTGCCAGTGGGCAACGTGCCCAAAATGCTGGCAGCATTGCCACGTTGTATGGCAATGCTTAGTCTTTGAGCAAAGTAAAGGCCAGCATTTTGGTCACGTGTTGCTTCGACCAGACGCCCTGATAGATCTTTATATATTTTGTGTGCTCCTGTCCCCGCGGCCCCAGTGTCTTTACCCCAAAAGGCTAAAATATATTGAATTCTCTAATTTTATATCAGCGAACAATTTTTCACAATCATATCAGTAGTTCCAGTTCAGGGATTGCCTCCTACAAACATACAAACAAACAACTTTACCGAATTATAATATTACAGTGTAGATTTAATCAAAAATAGTTTTTCGCAAAATCACGTTATATATATATATATTGATTTATCACGTTGCCAGTGTGGGAATCGAACCCCAACCTCGGCAGTGGGTACGACTCGGGAATGTACAAATTTTTAATTAAATTGTCTCTCGCCGCGAGTGACGTCACAATCCGTTAATTAAAACACGATCTTTGGGGAGCGGACGATGGGTATGCTTTTAATTAATTCCAAATTTATATGCTTTACTAGCTATGCCCGCGGCTTTGCCCGCGTGGTCAATTTTTCTGGGCTATAAAAATTTATGAGTTATTCTAGAACCAAAGGTACCTTTTATCAAACTTGTTTCAGACCATATTATTTATTCTATGTTCAGAAATCAAACAGTTTTTTTATCGTTTGCTCGGCTTCTACTCATTGGATTGAGATTGTACACCAGTATTTTAAGTGAAATTCTAAGCTATCCAACAGTGACAACCGCAGGTCCAGTAGTTTTTACAACAAACAACAAATTAAAAAAATTGTTCTTTAACTATTTTTAATTGCTCGAGACCATTGTTTTTAAACATCGTCATGATCAGTCTGTATCTGTCCACTGCTGGACGTAGGCCTCTCCCAATGCACGCCACTGAGCTCGGTCTTCAGCTCTCCTCATCCATTTTCATCCAGCCTCTTTTCGGAGGTCGTCACTCCACCTGGCCACAGGGCGTCCTACACTACGTTTGCCTAAACGTACTCTCCACTCGAGAAC
This sequence comes from Alsophila aescularia, assembly GCA_946251855.1. Taxonomy (NCBI): domain Eukaryota; kingdom Metazoa; phylum Arthropoda; class Insecta; order Lepidoptera; family Geometridae; genus Alsophila; species Alsophila aescularia. Next base: position 71,509,744 of record OX276373.1, on the reverse strand, counting down.
TCGTCTACCCCAACGGCTATCGGTTCTTTGGGAAAGTGACCAGCCCACTGCCACTTTAGCTTGCTTATCCTAAGAGCTATGTCGGTTACCTTGGTTCTCCGTCGGATATCTTCATTACGAATCTTGTCCTTCAGAGAAACACCAAGCATAGCTCTCTCCATAGCTCGCTGAGTGACCTTAAATTTGTGTACTAGCTTGACCGTGAGTGTCCTCGTTTCGGCTCCGTAGGTCATGACTGGTAGGACGCACTGATTGAAAACTTTTTTCTTCAGGCACTGCGTTATGGATGACGAGAAGACTTGACGAAGCTTGCCAAATGCTGCCCAACCCAGCTGAATTCTTCTGTTGGCTCCCTTCTCAAAGTTGTTCTTCCTTAATTGCAATATTTGCCCAAGGTAAACATATTTTTGGAAACCATTGAGTGCAATCGGTTCCGGGTCAATAAGATCGTTAAACTTGATCTTGGTCTTATCTATATACATTCCGAGACCAATGCGTCGAGAAGCATAAACTATGTTGGTCAGCATACTTTGCAAGTCTTGCAGCGACTCCGCCATTAGGACTATGGCATCGGCAAATCGTAACTGTGAGATGTTCTCGCTATTGATATTAATGCTCATTCCTTTCCAATCCAGCGTCTTAAACATATCTTCCAAGGCATTAGTGAACAGTTTCAAGGATATAACATCACCTGTCTTACTCCTCTACGCAGTTGGATATGTTTAGGGTGCTGGTTTTACTGCGGCGTCATACAGAATCCTCAGCACTTCGATCTATCGCCAGTCCACTTGACAACGCTGCAAAGAATCCAGTCCACAAAAACAAGACACAGGGACTGGTTATACTCTTCTCTGTTTAACCTGCCTCACTGTGTGTATGTGGTCTATAGTGCTAAATCCTCTGCGAAACTCGGCCTGTTCAGGGGGCTGGAATTCGTCAAGTCTTCTTGCGAGATGATTTGAGATGACCCTCGAAAACAACCTACTCGTTTAGACGCGGCTCAAGAGTGAAATAGCTCTGTAATCCTCACCGGGGGCCTTCCCATTCTTAAGTTGTTTGAGCTCCATCTCAATCTCGTCTAGGCTGACGTCGGGCAGTTTGTCAGTGAAGTGGCGGGTCAGTATTGTGTGGGAATCTTCTGTGCTAGGTTCGGGTCTAGAAGCATGCAGTTGTACAATCGGATACTCAATTGCTGGGCGAAGAGTTTTGACCACCGATTTTGCTCAATTGCCTTTTCTATTCGGTGTGTATTTGAGCATCTGAAGTCACGTCGTACCGCTTACTTTTTTTATACGCTTTATTTTTTATTGAGCTCCCTTTTCTTGACGGTGTGGCTTGATCTTGCTCCCTTCGCTCGTCCATAAGCCGAAGAGTCTCATCCGAGATTTTAGACTTCGTGCCCGTACGCTGCAGCTGACAAAATTTAGTTCCTTCCTCCCTAAGGATTCCCACAACTTTTTGGTGTTCCTCGTCCACGTCATTTGTGGTTTCCAAGGCAGCGTATTGATTTTCCAACTTAAGTTGGAACTGTTCTGATCCACCAGCGGCCTGGAGCAGGTTGGGTCGGAGCGTAGACTTCACCAGACGGTATCTTTCACGCCTGTGGTCGATATTCAAGGAGCCTCGGACAAGTCGGTGATCACTACTGGATTAAACCTGCTGATCACTGAAAAATCCCTGAATATGTGCTTATTGTCCGTCATGATGAAGTCAATCTCATTTTTATTCACACCATTGGGACTTTGCCAAGTCCACTTCTTCTGGGGTTGCTTTTTGAAGAAAGAATTCATCAAAAAGAACCCTAAATATCTAAAAAGTTTACTATCACTTGCCTGGCTTCGCTTGTTTTGGGATAGGTAGTTATATAGCCATCTGTCGGTTGCCAGGTCGTTCGTTATCCAACAGGATAACCGCGTGCAGGTGAAGTTGGCTTGGAGTAGTGAGATAGTTATTCGCTCCCACACTTCCCCACTTTTTTTAAAAAAAAACTATAATTTATTATTGATGACCGTTTGATAAACAGAAATATGTTAACCTCGGGCAGACTATGCAATTGGGTAGGAACAACTGTGACGAGGTCCAAACCTCTTTCATAATAATACTCATTTGATCTCTTAATTCTTTCATAATCCATTTCTTTTCATTTTGATAGTTGGTCATGATTCATTCTAAATACAAATAACCTGTCATTCGAATATTCATTTTTGGAAAAACCGAAATAATATTATAAAATTCATAAATAAGTTTATTTCAAACTAGCTGTGACCGCGGCTTTGCCGCGTGGTCATTTCATTCAAAAGTAGCCCACACGTTTTATTCCAGGACCAAAAGCCAAACCACCACCAGACAGTTGTAGGTTTGGTCCAGAGGACCAGGAGGACCAGGAACAAACCTACAAAGTACAATATTATACTACATTTCTTCAAAATTCGTTCAGCCGTCAAATAGTTTTTTATCGATTGCTCGGCATCTAATCATCGGAATAAGGCACTGCCTTGCCTTTTTATAACGCATATTCTGTGAAGTACGGAGTGCTGGAGTGAATATGCGTTATAACACACTTGCAATTCTATGACACTTCATAGAAGTGCACGTATTGCAATGAAATGAACGCATATAATACAATGTGAAATAAACGCTAGAATAAACGCACCGCGTTCCACTGCAAGGCAGTGCGTGCAAGGCCTAAGATACCAAGTACCCCAGTTTTTAAATCAGTCGCAAGGGCTTGAGAGCAGGGCCTGGATTTTGTATGACCACTCACGCGAATTCCACGCCAACTGCGGAATTATGTGTGCTGTGGAATTAAAGAAGGTGGGTATTTACGCAATCAGGTTTTTAAACCAGGTTTTGGCTTATAAGTACGCCGCCCTGGTGCGGACCCGCAATACCTACTTGCAAGACTTTCAAAATATTTTACGCTCTTTCGCCCCGTCCGCTCCTACATGTACATACTTGGTGGCGGGTTTGGCATCACAAGAAGGGTTCAGGTCACAAGAAGCTAGGTGGCCGATACATCGCTCAAAAAACTTGCAAGGCTTCGAAGTTTTTTTAAGCAAACGCAATTGTGCTCTTTATTTACATAAGCGCACGGCTCAATTTCCTATGCAAGTATTTTTTACTTTCAATTCCACGCTTCCAAGTACTTTTTTCGCAAACACGATTGTGCTCCTTATTTATATGGACACGAAGATCAATTTCCTATGCAAGTATTTTCTACTTTCAAGGCTTCGGTTTACAAAGCACTTGAAAGTATTTTGAACCCTGGTTTTTATAATGAAAGATTCATGACATGAATGAGTTAAATTTATTTTTTTAATTTATAAATTACTATTTTTCTATAAATAATTCGCTTAATTTCGCTGCGCGTTTTACAACTGAAGTCGACTTATTCTATCAAAAAACACAAAAAACATCTAAATACGTTTTAAGGACCTTTAGGGACCATAAAGTAAAAAAGAAGGAAGCGTGTTGTTTGAGTTCATTCAACGTTCAAACCACTTCGTAACAAACCGCTTGCGTGTTTTAAGGGTAGACAACGCCATCTAGTTTAAACGAAGTAACTTGTTATCATGAACGTCTTGTTATTGAGTAGAGAAAATTATCTCCGAAGGTAAGGTGGCACAGATTAGAGAGTAATTAAGGTGGTGAGGTAAATTGGATGGGGCATCAAGGCTAGGTCATTATTATGAGGTACATACGAACAAATTTTAATGCAACGAAACATTGTGTTCTTAGTACAAATTATTTTTTATGATGTTTCACAGAACGACGTACTTACTGGCACTTTAACTGGCTCTTAATAATTACCTACCCTACCTACCTACTTTTAGAGCTTTTTCAACACGATATGAGGATTGATTTGAAAAAATAAAAGTCTTCTATACTTTCTCTGTGAAGAGCAATACATGTACCTACCTCTGTATGTACACATTTCAATACCGACAACTAACCATTTTAAGACCAGTAAGACATTATGAAGAAACCTCCGATATAACTATATAATTATGTAGGTACGTAGGTAGTACATTATAATATCTCAATGGAAGAAACAATCGATTTTGAAGTTTATCTCAATCAAAATTTTCAAAAAATATTTAATGTACAGATTTAGCCCAGTTACAGTTTTATTATAGTATAGATATATATGAAACTTGTAAATATATATATATACTAGCTGTACCCGCGGCTTCGCACGCGTGGTCTTTTCTTTAGGTTCAAAGTACCATAATGTGCTATTCCAGGACCAATATGCCAACATTTGATCAAAATTTCTTTAGCCGTCAAAAATACTTTTATCAATTGCTCGGCTTCTAACTCACCAGATTGAGATACCAATTACACCAGTTTTTAAATCAAACCAGCTATCTAACAATGAAAACCACATTGCAATCGGTCCAATAGTTTTTACATGATGCGTGAACAAACAAACATACAGACAGACAGAGGGACACAATAAAAAAAACATGTTCAATACCCTTTTTAAGCACCCAATCGCATTTTTTATCTTCTTTTTATAGCCTTTTTCGTACCTATTGCTTTATTATAAGTATAGATATATGACTGTATCAATTTGCATCCAAAAATCCGTCCAGTAGTTTCAGCGTGATACGTTTTCTTTTTAATAACTTTCAACACTTATATTGTGAAAACAACCTATATTACAAAAATTGAAGGAATTCATTAGTTTCGCACAGAAACTACTGAATTCATTAAAAAAACTTACTAACTTACTTATTGTTTTACTTTTTATTTCAAAATAAAAAATGAAACAGTTTTGGCTTCAGTAGGTATTGAAATAGAGAACCATCCAAAAATATTATTTATTACTTAAATATTAATATAACTTTGGACCCATATCCCGCAGAAGCCCTTTTTACGGGATAAAAAGTATCCATAATTTTCACCCATCTTATAGACTTTCATCTTATAGATGTCTGTGCCAAGTTGCATCAACATCCGTCCAATAGTTTCAGCGTGCTACGTGTTCTTTGAAATAATTTAATTAATTAATTTAATTTAATAATTTTTCACCCCTATCCTGCAGGAACTCTTTAATTTTTCGGGAAGAAAAGTATCCAATGCCCTACCTCGATGTATGAACTCAAATCATACCAAATTTTATTTGAATTATGTGAGTGTTTTCAGCGTGATGCGTTACCAAGGTACAGATACACAGACGGACAGACAGACAGACAAACAAAAATTCAAAAATGCAGTTTTGGCTTTAGTATTAAATGTAGAACAGCCTCCAAAAAAGTTACAAAATATCTTCAATTTACAGAATTTGGGACATTATCCAGCAGGAACTCTTATTTTTTCGGGATAAAAGTGTCCTCAATTTTATAAACTATGACTGTGCCAAGTTTAAACAAAATCCTTCCAGTAGTTTCAGCGTGATACGTGTTCTTTTAAATAAATTTCAACGCCAATCCTGCGGAAACCCTTTAATTTTTCGGGATTAAATATGTCCTACCTCGTAGTATGAACTCAAATCATACCAAGTTTCATTTAAATTCATTCAGTAGTTTCGGCGTGATGCCTAGCCAAGATACAGACAGACAGACAGATAGACAAAAATGAAAAAAAAAACAGTTTTGGCTTCAGAATCGAATATAGTACCCTCCAAAAGAAAATTTCAAAATATCTTCAATGTACAGAATTGGACCCGTTATAATTTTATTATAAGTATAGGTATGCGCAGAGTAATTTGATATCAACCAGAGAGTAGGCAATTCAGCAGACAGACAACTTCCAGTCGCAAGGATTTGAAAGGTCGTGCTGAGGCAAACTGCAAAGCTCTAAAGCTAGTGTGAGCCAAACTCGAAATGTTTACAGATTTCAATGTAGCGGAACACAGTGAATGAAATGTTCTCGTGTTTTAAGGACAATCAGCGCCATCTAGTTAAATCGAAGGCAGAACTTTGATTCGTTTGATTTATGCGCTGGAGTTGTTGATGCTGGCAAAGATTTGATGCTGGCTTTTTAGTAATCTTTGATGCTGGTAAACTATGTAGTTTTTTTTTTGTTCATATTGCTTTATTATAAGTACAGATACTACGCTCTCTTGTGTAGAGGTTGTACAATAAAAATACTTACTCCCGCCGTGTTAAGGAAGTAGGATACTCCATTGTGCTATACCTACTCGTTTCTAAGAAACATCTAAGAAAAATCTCGATAACCTCAGCTTTCAATCATAAAAAACCGCACCTAAATCAAACCATTCGTTTGGAAGCTACGATTCTCACCACTTTTTCTCACCTCCCCATATAGCTAAGAACCATCACAATCACATTAGCTTTCAACAATAAAAAAAAAACGAAAAAACACACACACACTCACACACATACAGTGATACACACCCTAAACTTATAACACCCGTCTCTTTGTTCGGGGGTTAAAAAATGTAAAAATAACGCATAAAATATGTAAACGCCATTAATTATTAATTATGGAACAAAAAAAACTAAAAGCTGTTGTTTTCGATCCACGGACGTCTGGATTAGACTTCCGCCCATGTTAACCGCTCGGCCACTCGTTACGTGACGCGGACAACGAAATTTGGTACCGTTCTTTAAACGGATGTTTTATTACTTTAATTTAACATAAACTTTGGACCCTTATCCCTTAAAAATCCTTTATTTTTCGGGAGTAAAAGTATTCTAAATTTTAACAGATAATATAAACTTTGACTATGCCCAGTTACATCAAAATCCGTCCAGTAGTTTGAGCGTGATACGTGTTCTTTGAAATAACTTACAACCCTTATCCTTCAGGAACCCTTTATTTTTTCGGGATATAAGTATTCTAAATGTTAATCCATAACATAAGCTATGATTGTGCCAAGTTGCATCAAAATCCGTTCGGTAGTTTCAGCGTGATGCGTGTTCAAAGAGACAGACAGACAGACAGACAGACAGACAGACAGACAGACAGACAAAAATTAAAAAAATATCCTTTTTGCACTCCATATCGGTTTTGAAGTTTATCTCAATTACAATTTTCAAAAAATATTTAATGTACAGATTTAACCCAGTTACAGTTTTATTATAGTAACCAGCTGTGCCCGCGGCTTTGCCCGCGTGGTCATTTCATTTAAAAGTAGCCCACACGTTTTATTCCAGGACCAAAAGCCAAACCACCACCAGACCAGTTGTAGGTTTGGTCCAGGTCCAGAGGACCAGGAGGACCAGTACCAAACCTACAAAGTACAATATTATACTACATTTCTTCAAAATTCGTTCAGCCGTCAAATAGTTTTTTATCGATTGCTCGGCAGCTAATCATCGGAATAAGGCACTGCCTTGCCTTTTTATAACGCATATTCTGTAAAGTACGGCACTCCGTACACAGAATATGCGTTATAACAAACTTCAACAGATCACGGATCAATTTCCTATGCAAGTATTTTTAACTTTCATTTCAAAAGAGCGATGGTGGCCTAATGGTTCTATAGTACAATTTAGAATCCAACGATACCGGGTTCAAAACCTAGGCTCCCGCACCAATGACTTTTCGAAGTTATGTGCGGTTATCCATCGCTCCGTGCTTCGGAGGGCACGTTAAGCTATCGGTCCCTGCTGTTATTGGTTACTAGCAGTCGTTAAGCCATGTCAGAGGCCCTCGGGCGGCCTGACAAACTCTGACATCAGAGGCCAGCACTACCTCATACGACAAACAAACAATTTCAAGGCTTCAGAGTACTTTTTCACACACGCGATAGTGCTCCTTTTATATATAGAGACAAAGATCAATTTGCTATGCAAGTATTTTCTACTTTTAAGGCTTCCAAGTACTTTTATTTTGCAAACACGATTGTTCTCCTTATTTATATGACGGCAAAAATCAATTTCCTATGCAAGTATTTTCTACTTTTTCTACTAAGGCTTTAATCTGTTTCTACAGAAAGCACTTGAAAGTATTTTGAACCCTGGTTTTTCGCCCTGGTGTTTGAAGATAGACGTACTTGAAAGCCCTGGTGCTGGATATTGCGAAAATGACCCATGCCTACGTGGAATTTGTTCGTGATTGATTCCAATTTCCACGCAGGCAGAGAGGAATTGGCGTCTTAAAATTAGAGAATTAGGCCCCTGGAGGTCGTGCTAGTGCTAGTGTGAGCCGAATCCCAAAAACCTGATAAATTTGAATTTACCGGCACCCTTGGTTGCAGGAATGAAATGATTGCGTGTTTTAAGGTCAATCAGCGCCATCTAGTTAAATTGGAGGGATAACTTTGATGCCTTTGGTTTATTCGCTTGAGTTGTTGATGCCATTGTGCTATCTTTACTCGTACCAAACTCGTACTATACCATCTCGCTTACCTCAGCTTGCAAACATAAAAAACCGCACCTAAGTCGGACCATTCGTTTGGATAGATCCTATTATATATATTGTTTTGAAACAAAACTTGACAGTTTACTTCAGGAAATTACATAAGCCTTAAAAAATCAAAGAAAATGTAAAAAAAGGCTCAAAATATGTAAATGCTTATAAATATTGAGGCAAAACATTCATAGCAGCGCGTGGATTCGATCCAAGTGCCTATGGGTTGCAAGCCAGACACCGCTTCTACTGTGCCACTCTGACTTGTGGCATAGGAGCCGAATTCACGGTACCGTTTTATAAACGGAAGTGCAATTATTATTCCTTTCAAATTAACATAACTTTAGACTCATATCCCGCAGGAATCTCGTATTTATTCGTGATTAAAAGTATCATTCATTTTAACACATACTATAAACTTTGACTGTGCCAAGTTACTTGAAAATCCGTACGGTAGTTTCAGCGTGATATGTGTTTTTTTAAATAACTTTCAACCCCTATCCTGCGGGAACCATTGTTTTTTTCGGGATATAATGTATTCTAAATGTTAATCCATAACATAAGCTATGATTGTGCCAAGTTGCATCAAAATCCGTCGGGTAGTTTTTGCGTGATGCGTGTTCAAAGAGACAGACAGACAGACAGACAGACAAAAAATAAAAATAAAACCTTTTTGCACTCCATATCGACTTTGAAGTTCATCTCAATTAAAAATTTCAAAAAAATATTTTATGTACAGATTTAGCCCAGTTACAGTTTTATTATAGTACTAGCTGTACCCGCGGCTTTGCCCGCGTGGTCATTTCATTTAAAAGTTACTCATACGTGTTATTCCAGGACGAAAAGTACCTATAATATTCAATAATATACTACATTTGTTCAGCCATAGAATAGTTTTTTATCGATTGCTCGGCATCTAATCATCAGATTAAGATACTAAGTAGCCCAGTTTTTAACTCAAACCCTAAGCTATCCAATAGTGAAAATTGCATTGCAATCGATCAAGTAGTTTTTACTTGATACGCGAACAAACTTACATACAGACCTTCAGTAGTGACCCGACATGGCCGTGATAGGTTAGAAGACGAAGGTGGGAGTTCGCTAAGCTTCGCTCTCGCCTTCGGTTTCTAACTATTCACAGCCAAGTCGGGTTGCCACTGAAGGCTGTTGGCAGAAATCTATCTGTGTTGCAATAGCAAATAAATAATTAATAGGTTGGTCTAGTGGCTAGTGACCCTGGGAACGAAATCAAACGGTCGCGGGTTCGAATCCTGCAAGGTGCAATCATTTGTGTGATGAGCAAAAATGTTTGTTTCCGAGTCATGGATGTGATATTCGTATTTATGTACGTTATCTAGTGCCCATATTAGAGGGTATCCTAGTTTGGGGCTAGGTAATTGGTATGGAATTGTCCCCAATATATTTATTATTATTTATTAATGGTTGTACAGCCACCAAGCCACTTGTGGAATAGAATAGAATAGAATAGCGTTATGTGGAGCGTTATTCGAAACTACCTATACCCGATCTCAGCTCGGCCAGTGACGTCATAAATGTTCGAAACCTTTAAGGTGTACTTTCGAAGAATACATTTTTGCTTTCTGGATTTTAAAACATACTCGATGCCAACCACGAACCTCTACAGATTCATGATGCCAACACGGTCTCTGACGTCAAGAGCGTTGTGTACGTAATGTATATTTTCGAAATATTATGCAACAACGTCGGCTTTCCTTTAGTTAGTGCATCAGACAGTTCTGTTAGTACAACATGTAAAACATTAAGGATTCTGGCACAGAGTACTATGTATATACGGAAATAGAGGCCTATCTTCGCTCCCAATAGGGGTAAAGCTCAGTGGCGCCTCTGTATTTAGCTAATGGAACTATTGCTTCATGAAAAGTTTTTGTTGAGTGCAAAAGTTTTCGAGGCTACTCGGATACGACCTGGGAATGACGGCACGTCAGTTGGGTACTGACACCACTGTGCCACAAAGGATCTTAAACACTGGCCGAAAATTTAGTGTCCGCTTCTGTCTTTTCACTTTGTAAACAATAAAAAGTGCGAAAAAAACTTTAAGGCTACTCGGATTTGAACCTGGGTTTGACGGCACGTAAGTCGGGTTCTGACACCATTGCGCCACGAAGGATCTTAAACATAGGTCGAAAATTGGGTGTCCGCTTCTGTCTTTACACTTTGTTTGTAAACCATAATAATTAAAAAACTACCATCTGCATTACGTAACAAAACTTGACGGTTTACTTCAGGAAATTACATAAGCCTTAAAAAATTCAAAGAAAATGTAAAAAAACGCACAAAATATGTAAATGCTAATAAATATTGAGGCAAAACATTCATAGCAGCGCGTGGATTTGATCCTTGTGCCTCTGGATTGCTAGCCAGGCAGCGCTTCCACTGTGCCACTCTGACTTGTGGCATTGGTGCCGAATTTACGGTACCGTTTTATAAACGGATGTGCAATTATTATTCCTTTCAAATTAACATAACTTTAGACTCATATCCCGCAGGAATCCCGTATTTTTTCGTGATTAAAAGTATCGTTCATTTTAACACATGCTATATTGACTGCATAGCATAGTATTGTTATGCATGCTATATATTGACTGTGCCAAGTTACTTCAAAATCCATCCGGTACTTTCAGCGTGATATGTGTTTTTTTTAAATAACTTTCAACCCCTATCCTGCGGGAACCATTGTATTTTACGGGATAAAAATTATTCTAAATGTTAATCCATAACATAAGCTATGATTGTGCCAAGTTGCATCAAAATCGGTCGGGTAGTTTCAGCGTGATGCGTGTTCAAAGAGACAGACAGACAGACAGACAGACAGACAGACAAACAGACAGACAGACAGACAAAAAATAAAAAAAAAACATTTTTTGCACTCCATATCGATTTTGAAGTTCATCTCAATTAAAATTTTCAAAAAATATTTAATGTACATATTTAGCCCAGTTACAGTTTTATTATAGTAATAGATAGATAGATAGATAGAAGATAGATAATAGATAGATGAATACCTTCGTAAGACGATGTTTTATAATCATCTCCTCCTGTTCCTGGGCTCCTAATTGAATCCTGACCTTTTGTGTTGTCCACTGAGGCTTGGTCCCTGGGCTGGTGGAGCAAGCCCAAAGCCTAGGACCGCCTCGTGACACAACTTCGAAGGGGAAGCCGATAAGCTCTAAAGGACAGAATCCGAAATGAAGAGATCCGCAAGAGAACTAAGGTAACCGACATAGCTCAAAGAATTAGCAAGCTGAAGTGACATTGGGCCGGTTACATAACTCGAAGAACCGACAACCATTGGGGTAAACGAGTTCTAGAGTGTAGACTGCGTTAAGGCAAACGTAGGGCGGCCGCCGGCCAGGTGGAGTAACGACTTGCGGAAGGCGGTCGGTAGCGACTAGATGAGGAGAGCCCAAGATCAGGCTCAGTGGCGTTCACAAGGAGAGGCCTACGTCCAGCAGTGGACGAATACGAGCTGATGATGATGATTGGTTGATTGCGAAGTCAACTAACGGTCGCGGGTGCTAATCCCGCAAGGTGCAATCATTTGTGTGATGAGCAGAAATGATCGTTTCCGAGTCATGGATGTAATATTCGTATCTATCTATGTTTATACGTTGTCCGTTGTATGTTTACCCATAATAGGTTCAGGGTATCATAATTTGGAGCTAGGTAATTGGTGTGGATTGTCCCGAATATATTAATATTTTATTTATTTTTATCTTCTACGTACATACTTTTTGTTACTTACTGCTTTATTATAAGTATTGATGTAGCGTTAAATAACATTATTTTATGATTCTGAGTAACTTTTCACCCGTGACTTCGCACAGTACCTATATACTCCGACTTTTCGAAATAAAAATATTATTTTACATCAGGTTTGTTGCCAGTTTTTTGTAGTTTGAAATATTATTTTAAAGCTCTTGGATTTGATAACCGTCATGATGGAAGCTAAACGCTTCCATCATTCGGTTCTGATGATTCTTCAATTCTAATGCTTATTTCCTGAATCCCCTGAAGTGGTTCTCACGGCACCCGTCAAGACAAGTTATATAACTTAACTAGCTGAGTCCACGGATTTGCCCGCGTGTTTATTTAATTCAAAAGTAGCCAATACGTGTTATTCTATATACTACTTTTATTCAAAATTCGTTCAGCTTTCAAATGTTATTTTTTTATTGATCGGCATCTATCATCGGATTAAGATACCAAGTACTCCAGTTTTTAGGTCAAACTCTAAGCTATCCAATAGTGAAAACCGCATTGCATCGATCTTGTATTTTTTACGTGAAGCGTGAACAAACATACAGACTAACAGACAGACACGTTTCTTTTTAATGTTACGTTCTTGTTCAGTAATCTTATTTTAAGTATCTTAGACCATATATATTTTCTTTTTTGTACAGACTTTTTCGTTCTTATTGCTTTATTATAAGTAAGTATGATACATAGAGAAGATAAATATTAGCACAATACCTTTCCCTTTTTTAGTAATTAACTTTCGTTCCATCCTAAGGTTGTCTAGAAGAGATCGCTATGAGCGATAAGACCGCCCGTTATACCTATTGTTTTTGTTATTTCTATTTTTGTAATGTTTTGTAAATGTTTGACAATAAAGTGTTATTGTATTGTATTGTATATATTATGGTCTTTTAAACTGGTCCCACACAGCAAATACATACACAGAAAAGAAAACGATAGAAAGGAAATCATATTGCGTATAACAAATAGGTCACTAAAATAAGTTACTTACTTTCATTAAGTCGAAGTAATGACCCGCGGCTGACGTACGGCCACTTGCGAGCGAAGCCGGGGCGTAACTTATGGTTTTTAGGGTTCCGACGAGGAACCCTTATTGTATAAATGGACTCACTGGCCGTCACGGGCAGGCTGGCGTTGGTAATACTTGTTCGACCTTGTGGCTGTTGATTTATGTTGGTTTATTTTGTTGTATTTACGCTAGACTTGCTGTATTTACTTGGTGTTTGCTAAATCAGTAGTTTTTTTTTTAATTACAGACTAGGCAATCGTTTGACCACGAACTCGCCTGATGGAAAGCGAAGATGTGGTCGAAGGTGTAGCACGCTTGCCTAGTAGATACCTATGCACTGTTGACTTGAAAAAATCTATAGAAATAGCCAAGAATTATCGCGCTCGCTTCTGTTGTGGTCATAAACTTACCAGGGGCTTCATCCTTTAATTATGTTAAATTTATGTTGAAGAAAAACTTCAAAATTTTCGCGCTCGTTTCGCTCGCGCCTTTCGATTATTTCAATGTTTGTTTTTATGACTTCAAAATATTATTTCGCTTCTACGCCGATCGAAATAGCTTCTGCGTATTTTAGTTTTCTCATTTATATATTTTCGATTTGTTTTTTTTTCATTTACTATATTGTTAGATATAGTTCAGTATTCTATTAATATCTACTCTCGTAAGTTTAAATCACGTCAGTGCATATTTCTACACGTTCTGAATGACATTTTAATTGAATAGTGTATTAACACTGATAATGAAAAAATTTCGCGCTCGCTGCGCTCGCGCTTTTGATATTACTTTGTACAAATCAGAGTTTCGTTTTAATACTCACACTGATAGAAATAACTCAAAATTTTCTCGCTCACTACTCTCGCGCTTATCATAAAATTTCAAAATAATCTCTATAAATAAATGGATCCACCTTTGGGTATAGGCTACGCGAGTGAAAGCGCGGGGAACATCTAGAATAGTATAATTTTGGAACTTAGGCTGAATATAAGTGTGTGACCCCCCTGAATCTAAGGCTGGATCCGCCCTTGCTGGACTCTGAGCATAAAGAAGGACTCAGAATTAACTCCCGAGCGAAGCGAGGGGGTTTATTTTGAGTCCCGAGTGAAGCGATGGGTCCAATATGCCGGTTGTGACAAAAGACAGGCTTTATCCCCGAGGTGAATACTCTACTTTTCATACCTTCTGCGAGACAATAAAAACAATAAATGCACCATAGGCTGCTTGGCTTTTGAGTTGATGTGTTGGAAATAAAACAAAAGGACAGATTCGGACACAGCCTTGAATCCTTTTGTTGTTCTCCATTGATTAAAACCGTTGTAGGCTTTTTCGTATTTATGTTTTGATTTTTCTATTAGTAGATTATTAATAGTCCAAAGCGTCTGATTTAATAAACTTTGGAGTTAAATAATTATCGCTTGACGACATTTTTGTGTCGACTTGAAAATTATAAAAAACGGAACTATTAAAATAACTACAAACATCGTCTATTGTTTCAAATTCTTTGTAATCTCGCCTTTTTTTTGTATGTTGCCTATGGTGGTCAGTTCGATTTTCAAATAAAGTCTCTTTACAATGCCTTTATTTATGCTTACAGTCATACGGATTTAGCGTTCCAAATTCAAATCACATTATATCCCTTGGGAGTTTCAGATAACTATATATCCCTTGGGACATAATGACTTGCTTTACGTTGAGATTACGTAATATGTAATTGGATATTGTCGAGCAGGTGGTATGAAAACTATCTTTAAATGAGTATTGAATTATTGATACAACCAGGTGGCGGGTGCATAGCCGAAACTGCAATGTTTGCTCTGACTCCGGTACTGTTGACTTAGGAGAGCACACGAAATCATATATAACTGCGACAAAAACCAAAGAACGTAGCGGCATTAAAAAAGTGGCCTCGGTGTTTTAACATCCATATAGTTTTTTAAGGTTTAAAAGCTAACTAACCAGATACTAGAAAAAAACTAAAAAAATATTTGATAGAAATCACCAAATCAAACAAATCTGTTCAATTATGAACCTTATTTCATGAGATTTCGTTCGATCGAATTTGCACCGACTTACGACGACCCGCTTTCGACTCTTCATTTCAGTTTTTAATACCATACCTTCCATGATTTAGCCAAGCACAGAATAAATATTTAGGTACTAAATTTTAATTTTCTGCCCTGAGAAAACAAGTAGTGACATCTAATTTGTCGTGCTCGAACTAGTAACATACTTGAAGGAGTAACATTTAATTTTATCGTTAACATTCTTTAGTATTTGTGGTAGAACCGTCGTAACGTAGAGCGCTAGCAAGCTATTTACTTTGAAAGAAAATCAAGAGATGGCGCTTATCAAAATAAGGGAACGAGATTAAACGGCTTGAATGTAGTGTCATCAGTTATCTTAATTTAGTACTAAAAATAACTGCAGCAGCTAAAGATAACTGTTAAATCGAAGCTAAGACAATAGATAGCGCTTAAATAAGTATTTTAATAGAGCTTCAAACAAAATCGACCAACAGGAAATAAGTTCACGTCGTCCGATCGAGCGAACTAAGCTGTCGGACCACGTCATAGATTCTAGAATTTTGATAGTACCTACCACGTATACATAGGGGGCGTAACTACGTTATTTGAAGAAAGGTACTTACCAAGCTGAGGATTGAACCGTATCTTCAAGTAGTCCATGACTTTCTCCGTGAAGCCGCGTTTCTTTTTTTTCGTGTCTTTTTCGTCAACATTCTGTGGACAATTAATTAAAAGTTAATTTTCTGAATGATTACCATGAGTGGGTATCAGTATTTCCATTATCCATTGTAGTGGTAATAATGAGACTACACGTTTTTCTCATTGCAGTCTCACTTTACCCATGGTATTTTGAAGCGCGCAGTTAAACCATTTGCGGCGTTTAATAAAACGTCGGGTCGTCGGGTTCTCGTCGTCCATACCGCAGTGCCTGAAGACAAAAGTCTCCAATCGTGCGTCCTACCAGTCATGACCTACGGAGCCGAAACGTGGATACTCACGGTCAAACTAGTCCACAAATTTAAGGTCGCTCAGCGAGCTATGGAGAGAGCTTTGCTTGGAGTTTCTCTGAAGGACAAGATTCGTAATCACTGTGTGTGTGCGCGTGTGTGTCTGTCTGTGGCATCGTAGCTCCCAAACGCATGGACCGATTTTGATGCGGTTTTTTCTGTTTTAAAGCTGATGTGATCGAGATAGTTCTTAGCTATATGGGGAGTGGGGAGAGGGTAGGTGAGAAAAGGGGAATGAGAATGAGAATGTTTGAAAGCTGATGTGAACGAGATGGTTCTTAGCTTATGGTGCTGATATAAGGGAGTTGCGAATCGTAACTTCCAAACGAATGGACCGATTTAGCTGCGGTTTTTTATGCTTGTAAATAAATAAATGTTTGGAAGCTGAGGTAAACGAGATGGTTATTACCTATAATGGGGGTGAGGATAACTCCCCAAAGAATGGACCTATTTTGATGCCGGTTTTATGTTTGAAAACTGATGTGATCGAGATGCTTCTTAGCTATAATGGGGGGTGGGGGTCAGGGGTTGTACAAATTTGTAATTTGTGGTTAGAACATTGCGCTGTACATGTGATCGCGCGCGTTTCAATACGCCTCATGCATACAGGGGGTAAATCGTCGGTCTAATAGACGCTGGCTACAAAGAAGAAACTTAGAGTTTCTATTGATAAGAATTCACAATTCCACTCGTTTGTAACTACAAACGAGTGGAATTGCGCGCATTCAAGTACAGCGTGTTCACCCGCTACACCCAATTATATATAACACTAGCTATGCCCGCTGCTTTGCCCGTGTGGTCATTTCATTTAAAAGTAGCCCACACGTTTTATTCCAGGACCAAAAGCCAAACCACCACCAGATCAGTTCTAGGTTTGGTCCAGAGGACCAGGAGGACCATGACCAAACCTACAAAGCACAATATTATACTACATTTCTACAAAATTCGTTCAGCCGTCAAATAGTTTTTTATCGATTGCTCGGCATCTAATCATCGGAATAAGGCACTGCCTTGTCTTTTTATAACGCATATTCTGTGAAGTACGGCACTCCGTACTTCACAGAATATGCGTTATAACACACTTGCACTTCTATGACACTTCATAGAAGTGCACGTATTGCAATGAAATGAACGCATATAATAAAATATGAAATAAACGCATGTAAAACAATGTGAAATAAACGCTTGAATAAACGCACCGCGTTCCACTGCAAGGCAGTGCGTGCAAGGCCTAAGATACCAAGTACCCCAGTTTTCAAATCAGTCACAAGGGCTTGAGAGCTGGGCCTGGATTCTGTATGACCATTCACGCCAATGCCACGCTACCTGCGTGGAATTAGGGAAGGTGGGTATTTACGCAACCAGGTTTTTAAACCAGGTTTTGGCTTGTAAGTACGCCGCCCTGGGCCTGGATTCTGTATGACCACTCACGCCAATTCCACGCGAATTCCACGCCGATTCCACGCTGCCTGCGTGGAATCACGAACAAATTCCACGCAGGCGGCGTGGAATTGGCGTCTTGAAATTAGAGAATTAGGCTCCTGGTGCGGACCCGCAATACTTGCAAGACTTTCAAAGTATTTTACTCACCAACTCGCTCTTTCGCCACGTCCGCACCTACATACTCGGTGGCGGGTTCGGCTGAGTTCGGCCGCACTCGGCCAGCCGGGTCACAACAACCTAGGTGGCTGATGGTCGCTCAAAAAACTTGCAAAGCTTCGATTTTTTTTAAGCAAACGCAATTGTGCTCTTTATTTACATAAGCGCACGGGTCAATTTCCTATGCAAGTATTTTTTACCTTCAATTCCACGCTTCCAAGTACTTTTTTCGCAATTACGATTGTGCTCCTTATTTATATGGACACGAAGATCAATTTCCTATACAAGTATTTGCTACTTTTAAGGCTTCAGTTTACAAAGCACTTGAAAATATTTTGAACCCTGGTTTTTATAATGAAAGATTCATGACATGAATGAGTTAAATTTATTTTTTTAATTTATAAATTACTATTTTACTATAAATAATTCGCTTAATTTCGCTGCGCGTTTTACAACTGAGGTCGACTTATTCTATCAAAAAACACAAAAGACATCTAAATACGTTTTAAGAGCTTTTAGGGACCATAAAGTAAAAAGAGAAGGAAGCGTGTTGTTTGAGTTCATTCAACGTTCAAACCACTTCGTAACAAACCGCTTGCGTGTTTTAAGGGTAGATAACGCCATCTAGTTTAAATGAAGTAACTTCTTCTCATGAACGTCTTGTTATTGAGTAGAGAAAATTATCTCCGAAGGTAAGGTGGCACAGATTAGAGAGTAATTAAGGTGGTGAGGTAGATTGGATGGGGCATCAAGGGATTCAAGGGTCGATCATTATTATGAGGTCCATACGAACAAATTTTAATGCAACGAAACATTGTGTTCTTAGTACAAATTATTTTTTATGATGTTTCACAGAACGACGTACTTACTGGCACTTTAACTGGCTCTTAATAATTACCTACCCTACCTACCTACTTTTTGAGCTTTCTCAACACGATATGAGGATTGATTTGAAAAAATAAAAGTTTTCTATACTTTATCTGTGAAGAGCAACACATGTACCTACCTCTGTATGTACACATTTCAATACCGACAACTAACCATTTTGCCAGTAAGACATTATGAAGAAACCTCCGATATAACTATATAATTATGTAGGTACGCAGGTAGTACATTATAATATCTCAATGGAAGAAACAATCGATTTTGAAGTTCATATAAATTAAAATTTTCAAAAAATATTTAATTTACAGATTTAGCCCAGTTACAGTTTTATTATAGTATGGATAGATATCAAGGAAAATGTAAAAAATAACGCATAAATAATGTAAAAATCTTTTAATTATGGAGCAAAACATCTCTACAGCGCGTGATTTCGATCCACGTACGTCTGGATTACGCACCCATGCATCTGTACAACTGGGCCAGTGAGCCTCGTAACAGAATGACGAAATTCGGTACCAGTCTAGTCGTAAACGGATGTATGATCACTTTAAATTTAACACAACTTAGGACCATAGGCTGCAAAAGTATTCAAAATTTTAACACATTATATAAACTTTGACTGTGCCAAGTTACATCAAAATCCGTCCAGTAGTTTTAGCTTGATACGTGTTATTTTAAATAACTTTCTACCCCTATCCTGCGGGAACCGTTGATTTTTCCGAGATAAAAAGTATCCTAAATGTTAATCCAGTACATCAGCTATGATTCTGCCAAGTTGCATCAAAATCAGTCTGGTAGATTCAGCGTGATGCGTGTTCAAAGAGACTGACAGACAGACAGACAGACAGACAGACAGACAGACAGACAGACAAAAAATAAAAAAATAACCTTTTTGCACTCCATATCGATTTTGAAGTTTATCTAAATCAAAATTTTCAAAAAATATTTAATGTACAGATTTAGCCCAGTTACAGTTTTATTATAGTATACAAGATAGATAGATAGAAGAAGAAGATATAGATTATTGGCTACACCGCTAGCGGTTCTCATAGGTAGTGAAGGTACCAGCAGCCCGATTACATAACTTGGCTTCAATCGAATTCTCAGTATCGCAACCACTAATGCCTTGCGATAGAGTCGAAATTGCTATGAAAAAAGTGATAATCCGATTGTAGCCAAGTTATGTAATTGGGCCACTGTAGGTTGTTACCGATCCTGGTTGCAATCAGATTGTCACTATCATGCAGCGCGTTGGAGTCCAAATTGCTATGAAAATATGAAAATCTGTTTGCAACAAAGATCGGTAATAAGCACTACTGAAGTGCTATTACCGATCATGGTTGCAATGAGATTGTCCCTTTCACTTGCACAAATGCAGCGCTTTAGAGTCCAAATTGCTATGAAAATATGAAAATCTGATTGCAATCAAGATCAGTAATAGCACTACTGTTAGATACCTGTTTTACCTAGTAGCGCTCCCGCGTGGTGCCCCCGCGCAGCACCCGCGCGCTACCTACAGAAAATGCCCCTATTGGGCTCAAAGTGAGCTCAAAGCGTGCGCGCGCTCATAAAATGTACATTTAAAATATTTCGTAAACAGTATTAATTAGAAAAAGACAGTCAAACAAACCTCAATATAATTTTCAAATATCTGTTCAACGAGGCTCCACTCGATGGGATACAAAAAATGATTTTTATTCTTCAGCTTCAGTTTTTGAATAAAATGACTGGGACATACAGACGGATAGATGGACAGATGGACGAAACGATACGGAACCCTAAAAAACGGCGTGAACCTGGGACGCAGATTACTTATTCGTAGGACGCAGGGAAATAAGTTAACTCGTCTATCACGGGGAGATGCGTACTCGAACGGGCGAATGATTAGTTATCTAGGGTTAATAAGCCCCGACTACGACTCCCACCCATTTTCCCTGAACCTAAGTAATGAAGTCACCTCTTTTATATTCCCTAACGTTAAGTAGAATCTGTCCGTTCTCGCCATTTATGTATTATGTTACTATTATGGTTCCCGCCCTCACTACCGGCACACTGCCGCCGGCGCCACACTCGATCTTAATACTATTATTTATTCTGTGACTCGGTTAATAATGCAGCTCTAATCTTGAGAGCAGGACCCCGTGAATGTTTATAGGTACCCAAGTTTGCAACACTGAAAACCCGTGGTGCTCGAAATTGTGGCACTTGTTTCAGTTTTTCGAAAAATTACCATAATAAAGCGATTTCCAAGATATATTTAATGAAAACTTTTGTAAAGCAAACTAAATTTTTTACAATTTTGAGCTCAACCTAAACTCTCTAGGTCTACTGGTTGTGGAGATAGCCAGGCAAAGAAAAGTAGGCAACTTTAAAAAAAAAATGTAAATAATCTGTTTGGTCATTTCCAAATGAAGTACTGGCTAAACAATTTTTTATAGAAAAGTCATGAGAGGAATTTGTAGAGAATTTAATGAGCTTCAATTTAATTTATTAAGCTTAATTGTTTGTCTACGTCTCATAAGTTCTCAGAAACAGAAAATAGTAAAACATGATTTTAAGTTAAGATACCCGAAAAACGCTTCCCTATTAGATAATTTTTCGAAAAAATCTGAAATAAGTGTCAGAATTTGAAGCACCACGGTTACACAGGGTTTTTAGTGTTGCAAACTTAGATATAAACTACTATTGCTCATCGGTCCTAATAATTTAAAAAATGTAGGTATATTGCAATGTTTGTTATAATTGCTTTAATTGTAAACATTATTTGGTAAATACTTTATTTTACTTTCTCTCTTAATAAAAAATCACCAAAAACAATAGAATTTCCATGTTGTTTCCACTTTACATTAAAAATTACACTGCAATTTTACATAGGTCTAGTAAAAAACGAGCTCCACTTTTTCGGTGTATAAAATGATGGGTGGTTTTCTAAGGCATTTCAGGGGGGGGGGGGGGGGGGTTTGAACCCCAAGTTTGAAGTTGATCTTTTTTTTTAAGTACCCTTAAAATAATGTTATGTAGGTATTTCAGAACCCTATTTATTGGCGTCATATTCAATTGAATATGGCGCCCTCTAAGTCATAAAGAAGTGTTTTTTCCGTGTTTGTTTTCAAATGAAATTAGCACATATTATAAAAATATGTTTATTGTTAGCTGTTGTTCGCGGCAAGTTAAAAAACTAAACCCGACTACTGAAAAATCACGCTGAAAAAAGTATGAAACAAGAAAATATTATCATCTAGAATTGTTATGTACAGTACGCTCGATAAGTCGTGGCCACCCTGAACTTCATGCAAATGGCTGTACAATGAACATTTTTAAGAACTGAATAAAAATGTTCATAGTGCAGCCATTCGCACGAACTTCAGAGTGGCCACGTCTTATCGGCCGTACTCGTATGCCACCTACAAAACAATACCAGAAGTGAGCGATCATAAGCTTAAGGCTAATTTCTTTTTATTATAATGTTTTGCATATAAATGTAATCACAATTGATTTAGTTTTTTTTTTAGTTGCTTGTTTGTTTGTTGTATGAGGTAGTGCTGACCTCTGGTTTCTGAATTTGTCAGGCCGCCCGAGGATTCTACTTGATTTATTTTTATTGTATTGTATTTATTTGTCTTTTTATGTAAAACAAAATAGAATATTTTTTTGGATCAACAAAATATAGGTAATTAGTTACTCATACCCCTCTATATATTTGATACATTATCTTTAGTGGCTCCCTACATTTCAGAACACTCAATAGTATCCAAAGCTGGCAGTTTGCAACGCAGCCTAATGGCGGAATCGTAAAATCGTAATAAAATAACTTTGAGCAAAATGGAGCTCCGACTGTGAGCTTCTACAAATGTATTTAAATTCAGAATTAGAAGCTGAGTGAAATTGTTACCAAAAGTGAAACTGTAGAGCTATATTCTAGCTCTTCTTGCTGTAGAGTAGAAAGGCTGATTCGTATTACCGTTGACCGTGCCGGGCCGGTGTAACACGCCAAACATCTATAGCATGCTTTTGTATGAACTAACTTGATAGACCGGACAGATACCGTCCACGGCATGGGATGGGCACGGTCGTCAGCAATCAGTTATGAACGGTCAAACAGACGTGGTAAACACATTAGGGTAAAATTCTACGCTTGGTGTTTTACATTCCATCACTAAACTCGTGGGTAATTTTGTAGAGAAATCAAGACATATAATGGGAACAATAATAAAGATGTCAACCTTGTATTAGTTGTATTCACGCCGGCGCCTGCTGCAAACGTGCCGCCTCGTGGTTGACTCTGCAATGCGGCGATTTCACTAGAGCGTTTTCAAGCCTTTGTTATAAAGTGTGCGACAGCAAACATGTTTAATATTTGATTCCTCGTATTGTTGTGGTAATTTCTCCGTCATTAGGCTACTATATTCCCACTGCTGGTACACCAGCTCTTCCGTTATGGCCGGTTCCTATTATGTCTTAAAACGAAGCGTTTTCGCTTACTGTCCGTAGGCTTTTGACATAAACCACAGAATAAATAATAGCATAAACACCATACAACAAACGACAAAAAGTAACGAAACGTTGGAAAAACGACTCGTTTCATTTTTATGGGTTAGAGTGTAGGGGTCATAACGGCCACGCCAGCCCAGTGTGTTTGGTGGACGCATTTTCTTTTTTGTGATGGTATTGAATTGACCCTGTTCTTAAGTTACCTTTGAACCTTCTCTCTATAACTACATCCGTTTCCCTATATTCTACTTCCAAATCAACTTTGACCAGACGGTGTATTTTTTTTATTTATAGACTAATTTTTACATTTGTTTCTTGACTAGCTTTTGCACTCGACTCCGTCTTCGCAGGCTACAATTATTTATCGCGATAACCAGCATCTTTGTCCTTCCCTATGGCGCAAATTATTATGGAATTATTATTAGTATGGAATGGATGTCAATTGTGATTCAAGTATCCATCTACCTTTGTATAGTAGCTAATCTATACTTCTATACTATATTATAAAGAGGTATAGTTTGTGAGTTTGGATATACCGAACCGATTTTGAAAATTCTATTACCAATAGAAAGCCACGTTATTTGTGAGTGGCATAAGCTATATATTAAAATTACCACGCGTCCGATGCCGCGGGCATCAGCTAGTATTATACATAATATTTGTTCGACGATAGGTACCTTTCGTACTGTTGATCCGATCTTTACGTTTTCTTGTTAGATAGGTATTAACAATATTTATGAGCTAAATCTGAAATCGGTCGGGGTTGTTGCTTGCTTGTCGTGTGAGGTTCGTGCGGGCTGTGCGGGCTGGTGGCAGAGTTTGTCGCGGGCCTACCGGATCCAAAAGCTTAACGTGCCCTCCGAAGCACGGAGCGGTGGAAAACACATATAACTTAGAAAAGTCATTGGTGCGAAGCCTTTAGGACTGAACTCGGTATCGTAGACCAATACGGGTGCTTATGAAAGATATTTGTTACAATTGCACACTTCAAAATTATATATTTTTTTAAATTAGGTTTCTTAGTTTTTTACTTATACGTCAAAACGTGATAAAGGTCAAGAGGTCTTATTTCATTGTTAGGTTTTTTATACATAGTATAAATCAATTTAAGTATTAAGTTATTATTTTCCTATACAATTTCGTAAAATATATATTGTTGGCCAACATTGGCCACACCATAGATCACGCCAAACAGACGATACAATCGCAGAGCATAAATCTCGCTGTATTTATTAAACTTTGCCCCATTCAGCGCGAGTTTCGGCTACCTCATGCGATTTTATCCCAACATCGCTTTTTTATTATGCTTTAAATCTAAGGTTAAGGTTATAGTACATAAAAGTAGGAACAAGGGCGTCGCCAGCCCATGGCCTAAGGGGGGGCAAGTTGATATTATATGGAGGACGGAAAAGTATGAATTGTAGGTACACAGTCAAAAACACATGATACTTGATGGTACTCATACTTTACAGGTGAGTAGCGTGAGTTTATGCCACCCGGAGCCGAACCGAAAAAATCTATAATAGGTACTGTACTAAATAAACTATATAAAAAAACTACAAAAATATTTGTTATTGCTGGCGATATTAACATTGACCTACTAAAAAACAACAAAACTACAAGAGAATTTAAATAAATTGCAGAACATTATGGATTTAACATACATATTAATGAACCAACTAGAATGAAGGCATGTCTTGACAATATAGTCAGCAATATTTCAGAAGCTATTGGTAAAGTGTACAATACTGGTCTATCAGACCATTCGGGACAAACATTAAGTTTTTTGACAAATGAAGTCAAAGTTCGTCCTAAATTATTTTTTAGAGAGATACGATTCTATGCACAGGACAATACTGAAAAATTTCGAAATTACCTCAAAAGTCTATCATTTAATGAAGTCTATGAAAGTACAGACTTAAATACAGCATTCGCACTGTTTCATGACTCTTTTACCCTGTTATATAAAATGTGCTTTCCGATTGTTAGGGTACGATCCACAAATAATGCTAAAACACTCAAATGGATCACAAAAGGTATAAAAATATCATGTGCTACAAAAAAAAGAATGAGATATGATTACTATAAAAATAAAAATGTTACTACAAAAAGTGCTTACAGAAAATATGCAAACTGTCTCAAAAAAACTATGCGCCTATCACAGAAAAATCATAATAAGTATATTACATATAAATCAAACAATAAATGTAAAGCTACATGGGACATAATAAAAAGTAAAGAAAGTTTTAATGTGCATAGAAACATTGATAACATTAAAATCAATGACATATATATTGAAGACCCAACAGAAATAGCAAATATATTTAATAACAACTTTATAAACACAACTAATACTAATAACATAAATAGACATACTGCTCCTTCGGAATATAATAGAACAATTGATAAAAATACTTCAAGCATTTTCTTGACACCTACAGATTCTCACGAGGTAAAAAATATATATAAACTCCCTCAATAATACCAAATCCGTGGGATACGATGAAATAACAACAAATATACTAAAAATTTGTAGCGATAAATGTTCTGGAATTATTAGTCACCTCATAAATTTATCCTTTGAGCAAGGAAGTTTTCCTGATACTTTAAAGCTTTCAATTGTAATACCTTTGTACAAAAAAGATGACAAATTAAACATAAATAACTACAGACTTATTACATTAATACCAATTCTATCTAAAATATTTGAAAAAGCCATGCATCACAGGCTATATAGTTTTATATTGAAACACAACATCATTAAAACAGAACAAAACGGTTTCCAAAAACATAAATCAACTACTCTGGCTAGTTTCCTCTTGGTTAAAAGTATTACAGAAAACATAAATGAAAAAACTCCACTGTCAGTTATTTACTTCGATATGAGTAAGGCCTTTGATTTTGTTTGCCACAAAATTTTACTCAAAAAATTGGAGTTATATGGAATTCGCGGGATTGCTTACGATTGGATAGAGAGCTATCTTCACGATAGAAAACAGTGTGTTGAAATGAATAAAGTTAATAACAATAAAGTGATGACTAGTTTTAAATCTAATTATAAGCATAACAAATTTGGCGTACCACAAGGTAGCGTACTGGGACCACTTTTATTCCTTTTATACATAAACGATCTACCCAATATAACGTCTCATAAATGTGTCCTTTTTGCTGATGACATATCTATAATAATTCCAAAACAAAAGACAAAAGAGTTTCAACTTGATATTAATGAAACAATTGTAAATGTAATAGACTGGCTTAACATAAATAATCTAAAAGTAAATATAAGTAAAACGAATTTCATGCAATTTTATAATATCAGGTCTAAGCCATGAAATCTTAACATAAAATATCGTAATTATATAATCCATGAAACTAGTTTTGCAACATTTCTTGGAATAACTATTGACCAGCACTGTGATTGGAAGGCGCATGTCGACAAAGTGTGTTCAATACTTAGCAGTTTTGTTTTTGCACTTCGTAGGTTATCGTTAGTAGCTTCAAAAGAAACATCGCTTATGGCCTATCACGGATATGTGGCTGCCGTTTTAAGATATGGTCTTCTAATCTGGGGAAACTCAGTGGAGCTTAATCGAGTATTTATAGCACAAAAACGATGCATTCGCGCTATTTGTTGTGCCGAGCCTCTAGATGCTTGTCAACCACTCTTTTAAGATTTAAAGGTCCTTACGCTTCCATCAATGTATATTTTCGAAATATGTACATTTGTAAAGAAGCACCATGAACACTTTAAAAAAATAAAAGATAAAGATATCTGCTACTACTCTAGGTACCCGAATAGGTTAGTATTACCGCAATGTAATAACGAGCTTTTTCATAGAAACTGCTATGTGATGGCAATAAAAAAAATTAATCACATCCCAGAATCATTAAAAGAGTTGATCTACTTTAGGTTTCGGAGTCAGCTTTTTAAATTGCTACTTGAACATAATTTTTATACTATTAAAGATTTTTTTGATATAAAATTTTAATGTTCATAGATTTTACATTATGCCAGTGAAAGTATTTTACAGCCGTACATTCACAAACAATACGTGCCTAAGTAAAGCAGCGACACTATGCAAAGTAAGCCATTTCACTATGCGTTCGTCATTGCGAGCCTTCTAATTCACAAACGATACTTAGTCGACGCTTTACTATGAGAACGCAGTGCATATATTTTGTTAATTTGTGGTCGTTATTACTCGAAATTGTTTGCCAACAATTTCAAACAGAATGTTTTTGGTAAAGTTCATGTTTGTTGTACTATAAAATTTCTGCATAATATTTTTGTGCGAGGTGAATGTGGCAAGTATCTATGGACATGTCTACATCAGTTAAATCTAAGGATTTATCTATTAATATATCAACCGCCAAGTGGTAAGTAGGATTTATAGATAAATACTGATCACAAACCAACACTATTGAATTCTATTTTCATGCCCTTTCATTACTATTGCAAATAAAACCTAACTTTTTTGGCAGCTCGACTTTACGCGCTGCTTCAAGTGAACGCACATTTTTTTTTTTTTTTTTTTTTTTTTTTTTTTAGAAAGGATATGTGCTGTTGGTCTATAACTGACCTCTACAGCGTCACCGGACGGTGGGGCGGGCGCAAAAGCGCTCCGCCGCAATGCGTGACGCAGAAGGCGCACGCCAAAGTTAAGTTTTTGGCCACTTGCTCAAGGGCACCCAGGGGGTACGAACCTCGGCTTGGACAGTTGCCATTGATTACTTGGGGAGTATCGAACTAAACACCCCTCGATCTCTACTGTTAGGTAGTGATCGAGAGGGCCCTCATGAAATGGCTGGAGCCCTTTAAATGAATTGCATAACTGACCACCGATTCGGAATACACCTTCGAGAAGAATCGGCAAGAAACTCGAAGGCGAATAAAGTCGAAATTAATTACGGGACCTTCGACCTCGCATCCGGCGAGGTCGGTGTCTGTGTCTAATTGTGTTGAAAGATGGTGAAGATGACGGAGTGGGCGAATCAATCGCTGCCTGCACTGCGGCAGCGATTTCATCGTCCGGATCGCTCAAGATGTCTCTAGGGCGTCTACGAAGGGGCCGTGCGTCTGTTGTCGCGTCTGTCGTGTAGTCAGAGGCCTGAACTACTAGAGGGTTGGGGTGATGAAGTGCCGCGTCAAAGTAGCGGCGAGAGGCATTTTTCATATATTGAACAATCGAGGGAAGCTCGAGATCACTGTGCAGGTCGATGTTCCTCTGATACCAGGGGGCATCTAATGCACCGCGAACGAATTTATTTTGTAAAATCTGAAGTTTCTCTAGGGAGATGCGGGAGGCGTGAGCAAATGCTACGGACGAGTATGTCATTGTCGGTCGGACGCAGGTTTTGTAGAGTGTCAACTTATTTCTAAGAGACATTTTACTGCGCCTGCCTAGGAGTAACGCGAGGCGGTATAGGTAGAATGCCGCCCTTTTGTGGACGGCGTGGATGTGATCATTGAAGTTGAGTCGATAGTCAAGGGTGACTCCTAAGTATTTAACTGACTTTTCCCACGGTATGGGTCGGTCATTGATCCTGACTTGTTTAATTGGGAAATAGCGTTTAACCCCGTGAGTGAAACGCATCGCTACGCTCTTCTCGGGATTAATCGTTATTCGCCACTTACGAAACCATTCATCGAGCGCTCGGAGCGTTCGTTGGATGGCTCTTTGTAGAATAGCTGGGTTCCATCCGGTGGTATAAATCGCGGTGTCGTCCGCAAAGAGAGCGATCTCTACTTTGGGGATGCGGGGGAAATCGCTTGTGTAAAGCGTGAACAAAAGTGGAGACAGCACGGAGCCCTGAGGGACTCCGGCTCTGATGGGGTGGGGGGATGATCGGTTGCCCTCGACACGATAGCGGAAGCTCCGGCTGGTGAGGTAGTCTTGTACTATGAGCACAAGACGATCTGGCAACCCGAGCTGATACAGCTTGTATATCAGCCCGGCGTGCCAGACCTTGTCAAAAGCCTTCGCCACGTCTAGGAAGACGGCCATCGTGGTTTGGGGTTTTGGTTTCCTATTGAAACCCTTTAGGATGTGTTCCGTGATGCGGTGCACTTGCTGAGGGCAAGAGTGTCTCGCTCTAAAGCCGAACTGCTCATCCGGTATGAGCTTTTTGATTTTCGCGATGGATCGGAGTCGATTCAGAAGGATTCGCTCGTAGATCTTCCCCAGAGAGCTGAGGAGACTGATAGGACGGTAGCTGGAAGGCTCGGATGCCTTTTTGCCTGGTTTGTGAATGCCGATGACGTCGGCACTCTTCCAAGCGTCGGGGAAGGAACAATTGCTCAAGGCTGCATTGAAGATGCTGACTAAGAGATAAACTAACGGGACAGAAAAGTGCTTGAGGACCCTGTTACTGACGCCGTCAGCACCGGGGGCCTTTCGCACTTTGAGGCCCTTGATGATCGACTCAACCTCTGCGGCTTTAACGGGCTCGAGGGGGGGGTCGGTCGGAGGTAGAGAATTCCTACGTTCTATTTCGCGGTCCACCGCGGCGATGTGGACGGGATCAACGTGATCGTAAGCGGGGGTGCACTGGGCTGCGAGGCTCTCCGCCAAGCATTCGGCCTTCTCCTCGTCTTCGAATGCTGGCGGGAGATCGATTCTATTGAGAGGGGGCATTACGGTGATGGTGTCGGATTTAAGCTTTCGCGCCAACCCCCAGTAGGCCTGGTGGGTCGGTGTGATTTCGGATAATAGGTCTTCCCAACGCTGTGCGCGCAGCTCGCTAATGCGCGTCCTGACCAAACGGTGGTAGTAGCTCAAGGTGGCTTTGGTGAACGCACAGTGTTGTTCGGCACTCAAGTGTCGTTTATGAATAGGATTGTAGGACCCTGTGCGTTCGTGAGCACTGTGAGATCTCATAGTAACGTTTGTGAATACGGGTGTGAGTTAGTATCTTTTGTGTTGTAAGTATAGTAACGGTAATTTTTTATATTTTGCTTCAGATATATTGTATTAAAGTAGCTTAAATAATTTAGAGTATGTATGTAGCATGTAGGTATTAATTTAAAAATGATTATAATTATTGTACGTCCATTCCGGATAAAATGTTATTCTATTCTATTCTATTCTGATAGAGATCGCGAAAATGCTGAGCTACTAATACCTGCATAGATATTAAAAAAGTGCTAAAAAGACGAGCTATTTTTTAAATTCCCAAATAAAGCTCATGACAACAAAAACTTGAATACAAAATGCGGAGCCGTTTTGGCGGGAAAATGTTTAAGTTCGTGAGTATATTTTTAGATAGTTTTATTTTAGTATTTTTTCGAGGTTCATAATTGTTTTATCCATAATGGTATAATACATTATGTAATTTAGTATAATAAGCTATTCACCAACAATACATGCTGCAGATTTCCCGCCACTATCTTTGAGTTCTGATATTAGAATTATTATAATGAATAGGTACATATATTTTTTTCACTTATTTTAGAGAGGAAATGTAAAGAAACCGAAGATATAAAAACAAAATTGAAAAAAAAGTGTTTATTTAAATTAAAGGCCAATTATCTAAAAATATAACATTGAAAATTTCAATGGTTTTCTAGAACAGAAACTCAAAACATTATAATCGTTAGCATTCAGCAGGAAGAGACGTAAATAGAGCATGGGAACCCGGTTCAACCCGGTCTATGCTGCAGGTTACCGCTAACCCTAGGACCTCGAATGTTTTAGGCGCGCGTATAGGCTTGGACTTGCAAGGGTTTAACAATAGATTGTAGCAGTGCAGATGGCACTTGGAATGGAATGAAAGTCAAATGGAAAATAATCGGTCAAACGGCTAGTTTATAGGAGATACACTGACTTCTCTGCATATGGCTACCTTTTTTGGATCTGCCCCCCCCCCCCCCTTGGCGACGCCCTTGAGTAGGATGCTATCACATTAATATTATAAATCATAGAAGTATAGCCACCACAGATTTGAGATTTGTTCACACATCTGTGATAGCCACTATCGTAAACAGTCCAATGAAAGCTTGGAGTTGTAAAACTGAATAGGTATTCTCTTATCGAGCAGAAAACTTCGTATGCGCGATGCAGAACTCCATACATTATAACTGAAAGTCCATAGAAAACGTCATAAAATGCATAAAAACGAAATTCGAATAGCGCCAACTATCTTTGAACTTTTGAAGTATGTGTGTGTGTATGTTTGTAACTCTGACACACTCAAACGGCTGAACTGATTTAGATGAAATTTGGTACCAAGATAGCTTATACCCTGGATTAACAAATAAGCTACTTTTCATCATCATCGGTTGATGATCCACGCGGGTGAAACCGCGGGATGCCGCTAGTAATAATTTAATTTATTGCTGATACCATTTCAAGATTTTCAAGGATATTCAAATATGTGGTGCTTACTTACCTAAAACCTTGGCATACCACTATCGTATTGGTATTTTAAACTTTGTTCAAAATTTGAACAAAGTTTCTAACAATAGTGCACCTACGTATAGATTTTCGTTCTTCGTGTTCGTGCCCGCCTTTATACAGGGTCTGAATTTGAAATGGACTTTTGAACATTAACAAGACGGTTATACCTAAACTGTGTAAGGTTGGGAGTTCTTATATAAAATTAACCTACATCGTGAGTAAGTCTGAGTTCTAAGCGCTTAGTAATGTATGTTTCTGTGGATCGGGGCAATCAACAGCGCAAACAGTACTAATAATTTTTAAAAGATAAATTTTGATCACCGGACTTAAACCAGCACCATCCGTGCCTCTGCGCGGCTCATGCCTTTCCCTTCAGTCTATAAATCCGTCTTCCGGGAACGGTAACGCCATCTAATCTATTGGTAATTTGCTTAACTCACCAAACGAAAACGGCTAACAACCGAAGCAAGCCCGAGATACAAATTTTAGCTTAAGAAAATTATTAGATATATTCTCGAAGCAGGCGCTAATACTTAAATCATTCAAAAAGTCGTTCGCACTTAACACACAATGTGTGAATCCAGCTTTACTAGACACGCTTTGTACGCACGTAGCACCTACACTACGAATAATTCGTAGCACCTGCATCCTTCTCATTTACTCAGATCCTTCCGTCCGAGAAACATGCACAATGCCTCTATTGCCTACAATATTTCGAAAAAAATAATACAGCAATCAGCCGGGCGAGAAAAGCATACAGAACTTTAGCACAGACTTTAGTATTTTAAATCGATGGTAGATATTTCAGCCATTGTTTTCTTGGTAACAAAGCAGCAGCCAAGCAGATATTATAGTAATGGGTCAATTTACTTTTACTCTGGTAATACTGGTTATGTGTTCAGAGCTGGCAACATTCCAGCAAATTAAGTGTGAATTTATTGCTTATTTGTACACCGTAGTTGAACAATACATTATTATGTAGAGATTTTGCGCAATTTTAATTGCCTATTAAGTGTGATAGTAAAATGTATAGGTACCTAAGTAGAATACAATTTTGGTCTAAAAACCCTGTATAATCTATTATATATCCGTTCAAAACTTTTTTAATGTTTCTTGATGTCACAGATCCCCTCGATTCAGGTCTTCATATGTTACTCATAATAAGACCCTCATAAATGGTTACAAAGAATGCAACCGAACCTGAAAATTTAAACACAAACACAAAGTTTCTAGAGACCAAATCCCTTCACAAATAGCACTCATAGCTAAATAGGTATCTTGGGAATGCCTCCAACTATTTCTTCCAAAAAAAGCAAACCGTCTCGCTAAATCCAGCTTTCAAATAAACAACCATATTGTAAACAGGCAATCCGTTTGGCAGCTAGTATACCACAGACAGACAATGGCGCAAAGTTATGCAGGTGAGGCGCTTCCCGTCTCTTTAGAAATTTCAAAGCCTTTTGCCACGATGGCCTTTTAAACAAGTTTCTCTCATACCGACTACTTGTTGGGTTATGCAATTGGATAACTATTTTTTTGAGGGAACGATTTATTCGAGTAGTCCTAGAGGGCTGGTCTTCTGATCAATATGTCTATCAATGCCGGCGTACCTCAGGCATCGGTTTTCTCGGAAACACATTCTTACTGCAAATTAATTACCTTTGCAAAACCCGGTACCTTTACGGTAAAGACAACACTATTTTAGTTGAGTTGATACATTTCCAATGCTCAAGCCAGCTGCGACGCTGTCCAGTTAGTGAGAGGCTATGGTAGATCGTTTGAACTTAGGCTTAGGCATAGCTGACCTGGTTACGTTTAATGCTACTAAAATGCAGGCGTGTTTGCACCTACTAAATAGAGCCCCTTTATAATCTATCTCCGTATTTCCATAGTGAAGGTATACCAAATACACCAAAAGGCTCACATCTGGACCTTTTGGGTGTCGAACTCACATAAAATCTGGATATCGGTCTAAGGAAAGGCGGTACTTCACACCGGGACAGCTTTTTAATATATATCAAGCACATGTCTGATTTTGTATGGAGTACCTACTGCAGCCACGCCTTTGGGATAGTTCTGCCAAGTATCAGCTCGAGGCTCTAGATTCATTTGAGAGACGTGCTATGAGCCTCATTGTTATTTGATACCTGTTTTTAAATGGTAAGTATCTGCCTATTCGCGCATCACGTTAAAACTACTAAACCGATAGCGATTACTTTTTTTTATAGCTATTAAGTTTCTAAGTATTTTAATCCGATGCGTAGAAGCCGAGCAATCGATAAAAAACGATTTCAAAACTGAACGAAACTCGTAAAATATCTGTCATTTAATATGGACATGGAGAAACCGTCGAATTAAGAAACTCCTCCTTTTTCAAGATGGTCAACAACATTTAAATCGGTCTTGCATTTTGTAAAAAAATATAAAACAACTCAAAACGTAAAACGTCACTTCCGTCGAGGATAAAAACAGTTCAACAATAAGCGGAATTAATTTATAAAGCCCATGTTTCATTTAATTACTTATTCGTCTCGTCTGTACGACGACGTTTTATTTTAACAGCAGGACCCTTAGGCGCTATGAACATTTAGACACGATATGTTCGTGGAATTGTTCGTGAGTCGTGTCGTAATGAACATGTTTTCTGCAAGGAATTTCGTATAGCGAATCAGGCCGGGGTCGCCCGCATCTCCCTCCCGTCCCGTTGAACGGACATGCCCACTCCGCATGGGATGTTACGAAAGTAAAAGGTCAAATTAAATCATAATTAAAGAATAGAATATTTTCGCATACATAACACAATATTTAGGCCGCGAGCATGCTCCACGCCAAACGTAAGTAGTTTGATCCTTTTCCTGCCCCAACCCATAATACGAGTAGTAAAAATATTACTTGAATGTCCGTACGTACCTATCCGAAACCAATATAATTTTATCGTTTCTAACAACTTGCAGCCCTAGCACGGAAACAGTTGTTAAAATTAATACTAACAGCCGCTGCCACCGCCGCCCGGCCCAAGGGAGCTGAAGTTTAACTCGGTTGCACCGAGAATTATTTCGTGTTAGCACTGAATATTTTGCAGCTCTTTTTTCTGGTCTTTTGTTACGGATATAATTATTCGGTTTTATAAGCCAGGCGTTTTGTGACAGCTAACGGTAACCACGGTTAACAACGCGTGTCAGCAATTATTCCTCCACCGCTGGACGACTTCCTATCCTACACTTCGTTTGCCAGAAGTCGTTTGTTTGTCGTATGAGGTATTGCTTGCCTCTGGTGACAGAGTTTGTCAGGCCACCAGAGGGCCTTTGATATGGCTTAACGACTCCTATTAATCAATAACAACAGGGACCGACAGCTTAGCGTGCCCTCCGAAGCACGGAAAGTAGCCGATAACCGTTGACTTGACTAGTCAACGGTTATCGGCTACTCGAGAGATGTGAACAGCCCATTGGCACTTCAGTTTGCTAATTCTTTAGCTATGTCGGTAACGTTGGTTCTCTTGATCCTGTTCAACAACAAAACACCGAGCGTAGCTATTTATAAACGTTAAAAGGCTTGGAGAAAGCTGCATTTATTGTTTGCGCCCGAAGAGACGTGCAAAAAGTTCTAATGCTATAACCGGCTTCAAGAGGAAGATCATCAATCTATCCATCTTCTATCTATCTATACTATAATAAAACTGTAACTGGGCTAAATTTGTACATTAAATATTTTTTGAAAATTATAAATGAGATAAACTTCAAAATCGATATGGAGTGCAAAAAGGATATTTTTTAAATTTTTGTCTGTCTGTCTGTCTGTCTGTCTGTCTGTCTCTTTGAACACGCATCACGCTGAAACTACTGAACGGATTTTGATGCAACTTGGCACAATCATAGCTTATGTTATGGATTGACATTAAGAATACTTTTTATCCCGAAAAAATAAAGGGTTCCTGCAGGATAAGGGTTGTAAGTTATTTAAAAGAATACGTATCACGCTCAAATCACTGGATGGATTTTGATGTAACTGGGCATAGTCAAAGTTTATATTATCTGTTAAAATTTAGAATACTTTTACTCCCGGAAAAATAAAGGATTTTTAAGGGATAAGGGTCCAAAGTTTATGTTAAATTAAAGTAAAAAAACATCCGTTTAAAGAACGGTACCAAATTTCGTTGTCCGCGTCACGTAACGAGTGGCCGAGCGGTTAACATGGGCGGAAGTCTAATCCAGACGTCCGTGGATCGAAACCACGCGCTTTTAGTTTTTTTTGTTCCATAATTAATAGCGTTTACATATTTTATGCGTTATTTTTACATTTTTTAACCCCCGAACAAAGAGACGGGTGTTATAAGTTTAGGGTGTGTATCACTGTATGTGTGTAAGTGTGTGGGTGTGTGTGTTTTTCGTTTTTTTTTTTTTTTGTTGAAAGCTAATGTGATTGTGATGGTTCTTAGCTATATGGGGAAGTGAGAAAAAGTGGTGAGAATCGTAGCTTCCAAACAAATGGTTTGATTTAGGTGCGGTTTTTTATGATTGAAAGCTGAGGTAATCGAGATGGTTCTTAGATATTAAGGAACGAGTAGGTATAGCATAATGGAGTATCCTAATTCCTTAACACGGCGTAAGTATTTTTATTGTACAACCTGTACACAAGAGAGCGTAGTATCTGTACTTATAATAAAGCAATAAAAACAATAAAGACTACATAATTTACCAGCATCAAACATTATTAGAAAGCCAGCATCAAATCTTTGCCAGCATCAACAACTCCAGCGCATAAATCAAACGAATCAAAGTTCTGCCTCCGATTTAACTAGGTGGCGCTGATTGTCCTTAAAACACGCAAGCATTTCATTCACTGCGTTCCGCTAAATTCAAATCTGTAAACTTTTCGACATTGGCTCACACTAGCTTTAGCGCTTTGCAGTTTGCCTCAGCACGACCTCTCGAATCCTTGCGACTGGAAGTTGTCTGTCTGCTGAATTGCCTACTGTCCGGTTGATATCAAATTACTCTGCGCATATCTATACTTATAATAAAACGGTAACGGGTCCAATTCTGTACATTGAAGATATTTAGAAATTTTCTTTTGGAAGGTACTATATTCGATTCTGAAGCCAAAACTGTTTTTTTTTTCATTTTTGTCTATGTCTATCTGTCTGTCAGTCTGTATCTTGGCTAGGCATCACGCCGAAACTACTGAATGAATTTAAATAAAACTTGGTATGATTTGAGTTCATACTACGACGTAGGACATATTTAATCCCGAAAAATTAAAGGGTTTCCGCAGAATAGGCGTTGAAATTTATTTAAAAGAATACGTATCACGCTGAAACTACTGGAAGGATTTTGTTGCAACTTGGCACAGTCATAGTTTACAAAATTGAGGACAATTTTTATCCCGAAAAAATTAAGAGTTCTTGCTTGATAATGTCCCAAATTCTGTAAATTGAAGATATTTTGTAACTTTGGATATTTGATACAGGCATTGGATACTTTTAATCCCGAAAAATTAAAGAGTTCCTGCAGGATAGGGGTGAAAAATTATTTAATTAATTAATTAAATTATTTCAAAGAACACGTAGCACGCTGAAACTATTGGACGGATGTTGATGCAACTTGGCACAGACATAGTCTATAAGATGGATTTGTTTGTTGTTTGTTTGTCGTATGAGGTAGTGCTGGCCTCTGATGTCAGAGTTTGTCAGGCCGCCCGAGGGCCTCTGACATGGCTTAACGACTGCTATTAACCAATAACAGCCGGGACAGCTTAACGTGCCCTCCGAAGCACGGAGCGATGGAAAACCGCACATAACTGAGAAAAGTCATTGGTGCGGGAGCCTAGGTTTTGAACCCTGTATCGTTGGATTCTAAATTGCACTATAGAACCATTAGGCCACCATCGCTCTTAAGATGGGTGAAAATTATGGATACTTTTTATCCCGTAAAAAAGGGCTTCTGCGGGATATGGGTCCAAAGTTATATTAATATTTAAGTAATAAATAATAATTTTTGGATGGTTCTCTATTTCGATACCTACTGAAGCCAAAACTGTTTCATTTTTTATTTTGAAATAAAAAGTAAAACAATAAGTAAGTAAGTTAGTAAGTTTTTTAATGAATTCACTAGTTTCTGTGCGAAACTAATGAATTACTTCAATTTTTGTAATATAGGTTGTTTCCACAATATAAGTGTTGAAAGTTATTAAAAAGAAAATGTATCACGCTGAAACTACTGGACGGATTTTTGGATTAAATTGACATGTTCATATATCTATACTTATAATAAAGCAATAAGTACGAAAAAGGCTATAAAAAGAAGATAAAAAATGCGATTGGGTGCTTAAAAAGGGTATTGAACATGTTTTTTTTAATTGTATCCCTCTGTCTGTTTGTCTGTATGTTTGTTTGTTCACGCATCATGTAAAAACTATTGGACCGATTGCAATGTGGTTTTCATTGTTAGATAGCTGAGGGTTTGATTTAAAAACTGGTGTAATTGGTATCTCAATCTGGTGAGTTAGAAGCCGAGCAATTGATAAAAGTATGTTTGACGGCTAAAGAAATTTTGATCAAATGTTGGCATATTGGTCCTGGAATAGCACATTATGGTACTTTGAACCTAAAGAAAAGACCACGCGTGCGAAGCCACGGGTACAGCTAGTCAGTCATAAAACCTTATTAACAAAGTTAAAAATTTAAACCTAAGGGAGGTCTTATCACTTAATAGCGATCTCTTCCATACAACCATAGGATGACATGGCGAACGGATGATCTTGATATTTCAAAGTTGAAGATTTAAAAGTGATACAAATGAAACATAAACTGCCACACTCAGAGAGATCAACTACGCTAATCAGGTATTTAATTGTTTGTTATTGCAAGTGCACACGCACCCTGCAAACGAAGTTTCATTCTATTCCAGATATTAATTCATCATCAGCCTATATCTGTCCACTGCTGGACATAGGCCTCTCCTTATGCACGCCTCTGAGCTCGGTCTTCAGCTCTCCTGAACCAATGTCTACCATGCAGTCTGTATAATTTAGTCATCATCATCATCATCATCAGCCCGTATTCGTCCACTGCTGGACGTAGGCCACTCCTTATTAACACCACTGAGGCCGATCTTCGGCTCTCTTCATGCAGTCACTTCCAAGTCCTACTCCTAACTCCACCTACCAGCGGACGCCCTACTCTATGTTTGCCTAAGGTCTCCACTCTAGAACTCATTTTCCCCAACGGTTGTCGATTCTTAGAATGATGTGACCAGCTCATTGCCACTTCAGCTTGATAAGTCTTTGAGTTATGTCAGCTATCTTGGTTCTCTGGCGGATCACTTCTTTTCGGATGCGATCTCTTAGAGAAACTCCGAGCATAGCTCTCTCCATTGCTCGCTGAGGACTCCTGAACAAGTCGCACTGTGATTGTCCACATTTCGTCTCCGTAGGTCATAACGGGTAGGATAGGACGCACGCGTTGAACATTTTCATCTTTAGGCAATGTGGTATGGACGATGAAAAGACCTCACGTAGTTTACCAAATGCTGCCATCCCAGCTGAATGCTCATATCGGCTTCCCTTTCGCAGTTGTTCATATTTAATCGCATCTCTGCCCGAGGTAAACATACTCCAGAGCAACATCAAGGGTGACACCGCTAACGTAATTCAAGATACACAGAACAATATCTCTACGAAGACAAGATCTCTCTTTGTTGCCACATGTGTTATATTTTAAAGATCTTGAAGTAGTTGTTAATCCTGCTGCGGCACGCTGCGCCGCGGCGTAGAAGTTGTGCTCTGGCCCATATATAACTTGAGATTTCTCAGAATTGGTAAAAGCGGGCTACAAATTGATAGCTGCGCCATACCGGTTGAAGTGGTTACTGATAATGCATGCACGAATTTTAGGGGAAGGATTTGAACAATTATTTCCTACAGCTAATTTAATGGTACCACACGCTCCGTCCGTGTAAAAAAAGTGAACTAAAAGTTTTTTTTTAAACTTATTTTATGATTTTATATATTCTATCAACATAAAAATTTAAGTACATTAACTATGTGTACCTTTAGTTAGAACTGATGACAGGCTAATAACCGAAGTTTTTTATCGGTGAGAGCAACGATCGGTTTTATAGGAATTATAACACGAAACCACGAGATGCCTTCAAAAAAATGGTTCAACGGCACTGGTTGCGCAGAACCAATGCGGCGCGGGCGGTCTAAAAAATCGCCACTCGGGGCCGCTGAACCGCTCAGAGGCAGCGGTGTCCAGCCTTGTCCCCCTTGATGTTGTTCAGGAGTATGTGTACCTCTTCGGGCAGATTTTTCAACAAATTGGTTTTTGATTTATTTATGACATTTTAGCTAGTTTATTTGTAAATAGGTGTGGTATACTTTTTATTTATATTTACATTGTTAACCAAACTGTGTCGACCAAATGTATTCAGTTTATGATTGTTTGAATTTTGCCTCGAGCTACCAAAAAGTAAACAGTGGTAGCGATTTGGACATCCCCTAAACTAAACTTAATTTCTTCAAATGTAATTTAAACCTTGTTAGCTTCGTAACAAGGTATTTTTTCCCATGATATCTATGCTTCACTCACTTAACTATCACTAAAGCCTATCAGCGTAAAATCAACTTTGTTTCCACGCGGCGAGAATCCCGATTTGTCCAAACACTGTCTCAGAACGTGTCCGAATTTATACAAACCGTTAATTAATCCGTGTTAAAAACCTGTTTTTAATACGTTACTTTAAGCGGTGCAGCATAAATTGACGTAAGTTACGTTGACGTTGACGTAGTTTAGAAAAGATGCCAGGAGCAAAAAGACCTTGTTACAAAGTTGACAAGGTTTAAATTACAATTGAAGAAATTTAGTCTAGTTTAATTTAAGGAGTAAAATGACTAAATTGCTGCCACTGTCTGCAAAGCACGTTAAATGTTTTTGCGCGTCCAACTCGTCGTCGTAAAGTTGTCTGTAAAGGGCCTCTGTCTCTGCAAAGCTCTAAAGAAACTGGCTTCGCAGTGAATTATACGACGCGGCGACGACGTTTAATTCACGTTTAGGTGTGAGATAGTTTGATACTTTTACATACTTCTTGGGGGAGTTGGACGATACATTAAATTCAAGGATACAGAAGCTCTCTTGAGCTATTTGAAACATTGCGTTG
Source organism: Alsophila aescularia (assembly GCA_946251855.1). Classification (NCBI taxonomy): domain Eukaryota; kingdom Metazoa; phylum Arthropoda; class Insecta; order Lepidoptera; family Geometridae; genus Alsophila; species Alsophila aescularia. The sequence continues at coordinate 71,469,055 of OX276373.1, read as the reverse complement.
ATTCACCTACTAATGCGAGGTCTCCACATCAATTTGGATGGACCGGTGTTTTATGTTGTTTATTCAACAATCCATACCTCCATACTAGGTAATAAAAGCGATAGTAACTCTGTCTCTCGTCTGTATGTTCGTTACATTTTCACGACCAACTGCCGCAGTCATAATCGTCAATTAACGCTAATGAAATACATCACAGCAATTAAACTCCTCTACAATGCGCTGATCAGGTCAAATATGGAAGCGAGTTCAATGGTGTGGAACCCACATGAAAAAACGTATGCTCTCATCTTAAAAAAGGTCCAGAAACGTATATCCTACGAGGTTTCTGCAGGGCACATGAGGGTTCCACTCCCTTGAAACTCGCAGGTTGCATGATCAGCTGCTAACAATGTACCGAGTCCTGCACGGTATTTTAGACTGTACCGATATTGAGCGAAATCAGTCGTTTTTACGTGCCGACAGTGCGTTATATTCCGCAGTGAGACCTTTATTTGCACCGATGCCGGCACGCACGGTCGCTCGACAACAGAACAGTCCCCTGGCTGCCGCGCGAGACGTCACCTCAACGCACTTTTCACCTCACAGGCACAATGCGATATATTCAATGACAATAATGCCTATCTTCTATATCTATTCTATCCATACCAATATATAAAAGTGAAACGTCTGTTTGTTTGTTTGTTTGTTTGTTTGTTTGGGGAGCTTTCATGTGATAACGGCTAGACGGATTTTGATGAAATTTAGAATGAAGATAGCTTATACCCTTGAATAAAACATAGGATACTTTTTATGCCGGAAAGTTATAAGTTTCCACGGGAAAACTGGAAAATGTTGAATACTCACTGTAAGGAACGGTTGTCATCACAGAAGGTATATGGTTGCCATGGAAACGAAATAACAAGTCTGTCAAAAAACATCAAGAGCATTGGACCACGTACTTTTGCATTAGTTTTAAATATCCTAGAATAAAATGGGATGCTTTTATTCGCGATAAACAGTAGTCCGCGCGTTCGCGGGCGGGAAATCTAGTAGTTATAAATTCTGTACATTGAAGATATTTAATAAATACATATTGGAGGCTGTTCTAAATTCGATACTGAAGCAAAAACTGTTTTATTTTTTCATTTTTGTCTGTCTCTCTGTCTGTATCTTGACCGCGCATCACGCTGAAACTACTGAATGAATTCAACAGAAACTTGGCTTGATTTGAGTTCATACTACGAGTTCATACTTTTTATCCCGAAACATTAAAGGGTTCCCGCAGGATATTGGTTGAAAGTTATTTAAAACTAGCTGTACCCGCGGCTTCGCACGCGTGGTCTTTTCTTTAGGTTCAAAGTACCATAATGTGCTATTGCAGGACCATTATACCAACGTTTGATCAAAATTTCTTCAGCCGTCAAAAATTCTTTTTTTCAATTGCTCGGTTCTTATCCACCGGATTGAGATACCAATTACACCAGTTTTTAGAATTGGTGTAATTGGTAACTTAAGCTATCTAACAATGAAAACCTCATTGCAATCGGTCCAGTAGTTTTAAAGTGATGCGCGAACAAACAAACATACAGAAAAACACGATTCAAAAATGTGTTATACCATTTTTGTTCAATAACTTTTTTAAGCACCTACGAGCATTTTTTTTATTTATCTTCTTTGTACAGCCTTTTTTGTACCTATTGCTTTACTATAAGTATAGATAAATGACCGTGTCAATTTGCAACCAAAAATCCGTCCAGTAGTTTCAGCGTGATACGTGTTATTTTTAATAACTTTCAATCCCTTTCTTTCGGAAACCCTCTAATTTTTCGGGATGAAAAGTATCCAATGTCCTACCTCGTAGTATGAACTCAAATCATCATCATCATCATCATCATGTCAGCCTTTAGAAGTCCACTGCTGAGGCCTCCCCCAAAGAGCGCCATGACGAGCGATCCTGTGCCACCTCCATCCACCGACTTCCTGCGATGGCTACAATGTCGTCGGTCCATCGTGTGGGGAAGTGTGGGGGGTCTCCCCACACTTCGCTTGTTTGTTCGTGGTCGCCATTCGAGAACCTTTATTCCCCAGCGGTTTTCGGTTCTGCGAACTATATGGCCTGCCCATTGCCACTTCAACTTGCAAACTCTGAGAGCTATGTCGGTAACCTTCGTTCTTCTACGGATTTCCTCATTTCTGATTCTATCACGTAGTGAAATGCCGAGCATAGCTCTCTCCATTGCACGCTGCGCAACTCTGAGCTTTTGTATGAAACCAATAGTTAGCGACCACGTCTCAGTGCCGTATGTCATCACTGGCAACACGCATTGATTATAAACTTTCGTCTTGAGGCTCTGCGGTATCAGTGACGAGAAGATATGGCGTAATTTCCCGAACGCTGCCCATCCCAGTTGGATTCATCGGTTGACCTCTTTGTCGAAGTTGGATCCACCCAGTTGGATCGTCTGACCCAAGTAGACATAGTGATCAACAGCTTCGATAATATCGTTCCCAACATAAACCGGCATGGGTACGACATGGGCATTTGACATGATGTTCGTCTTGCCCATATTCATTTTAAGACCCACCTGTTGGGAAACAATATTGAGGTCACTGAGCATTGTACTTAGGTCTTGCAGGGTTTCAGCCATGATGACTATATCATCAGCAAATCGAAGGTGAGTGTATTAGCCATTGATGTTAACACCAAATCCGTTCCAGTTCAGAAGCTTGAATATATCTTCCAGTGCAGAGGTGAACAGTTTCGGAGAAATAACGTCTCCCTGTCTCACTCCTTTTTGCAGCTGGATAGAATTCGTGCTCTGATCCTGAAGACGAACTGTCATGGTGGCGTTGCTGTACAAACACTTCAACACTTCGATGTACCGGTAATCAATCTGGCACAGCTGTAATGACTGTAGCACTACCCAGGTCTCGACTGAATCAAAGGCTTTTTCGTAGTCCAAAACGCTAGACATAGTGTGGCCGATTATACTCTTCGGTCTTCTGTATAATCTGCCGGAGCGTATGGATGTGGTCCTTTCCGGAATCCAGCTTGTTTGGGAGGCTGAAAGTCGTCAAACCTACGAGCGAGACGGTTTGTAACTTTTCTCGTAAAATAAATAATTCTTCAAAGGGGTTTTATCTCCTTTCTTAAAGAACAAAACCACTACGCTCCTGTGCCACGCCTCTGGCATAGTACCCTCGAGGATGACGGAGTTAAACAGCTTCTGAAGGACTTTAAATACCGGTGTTCCACCCGCTTTCAGTAGCTCTGTCGTTATTCCGTCCTCCCCTGGTGCCTTGTTGCTCTTAAGCTGTTTGAGAGCCATTCTGATCTCGTATAGTCAGCCTATACGAGATCAGAATGGCTCTCAAGGTCCGGGATATCTTCGGTATAATGTCGGGTCAAATGGGCTCTTGCATCGCTAGTCCTGCTAGGAGGACTACGCGATGAGGTGTATAATTATTGTCCATAGAACTTCTCGACTCAAATCATACCAAGTTTCATTTGAATTCATTCAGTAGTTTCGGTACGATGCGCGGTCAAGATACGGACAAACAGACAGACAGACAGAAAAAATAAATTAAAACCGTTTTGGCTTCAGTTTCAAATATAGAGAACCATCCAAAAAATATGATTTATTACTTCAATATTAAAATAACTTTGGACCCATATTCCGCAGAAACCCTTTACTTTTTCGGGATAAGACGTGTCCTCAATTTTAACCCATCATATAATTTAAGACGGTGCCAAGTTGCATCCAAACCCTTTCATTAGTCTCAGCGTGGTACGTATTCTTTTAAATAAGTTTCCTACCCTTCGAGAACCCATACTTTTGTTTGGGATTTAATGTATCCTATGTCCTACCTCGTAGTATGAACTCAAATCATACCAAGTTTCATTTGAATTCATTCATTAGTTTCAGTACGATGCGTGGTTAAGATACGGACAAACAGACAGACAGACAGATAAAAAAAAAGTAAAACAGTTTCGGCTTCAGTATGGAATATAGAGAACCATCCAAAGCATATTATTTATTACTTCAATATTAATATAACTTTGGACCCATATTCCGCAGAAACCCTTTACTTTTTCGGGATAAGACGTGTCCTCAATTTTAACCCATCATATAATTTAAGACGGTGCCAAGTTGCATCAAAACCCTTCCAGTAGTCTCAGCGTGATACGTGTTCTTTTAAATAAGTTTCAACCCCTGTCCTGCGAGAACCCATTTTTTCGGTATCCAAAGTCCTACCTCGAAGTATGAGCTCAAATCATACCAAATTGCATTTGAATTCATTTAGTATTTTCAGCGTTATGCGCTGCCAAGATACAGACAGACAGACAGACGGACAAAAAAAACAGTTTTGGCTTTAGTATTGAATAAAGAAAAGCCTCCAAAAAACGTAACAAAATATTTACAATTTACAGAATTCGGGTCATCATCCCACAGCAACTCTTTATTTTTCGGGATAAAAATTATCCTCAATTTTTACCCAATATATAAACTATAACTGTGCCAAGTTGCAACAAAATCCGTCCCGTAGTTTCAGCGTGATACGTGTTCTCTTAAATAACTTTCAACGCCTACCCTGCGGGAACCCTTTAATTTTTCGGGATTATAAGCATCCTATGTCCTACCTCGTAGTATGAACTCATATCATACCAAGTTTAATTTAAATTCATTCAGTAGTTTCGGCGTGCTGCCTAGCCAAGATACAGACAGACCGACAGACAGACAGACAGACAAAAATGAAAAAAAGTACAGTTTTGGCTTCAGTACCAGATATCAGAACCCTCCAAAATAAAATTACAAAATAATATCTTCAACGTACAGAATTGGACCCGTTACAGTTTTATTATAAGTATATAGATAACATGTATCACGCTGAAAGTACTGGTCGTATTTTGATGCAAATTAAACAGTCATAGGCTAAAATTGAATAAGTATATTATTATCCCGAAAAAATAAAGGGGCTTCTGCGGGATAGCGGTCCAAAGTTATGTTAATTTTGAAGTAATGAATATCTATACTTATAATAAAGCAATATGTATGAAAGAGTCTATGCAATCCCTTTAGATATTATTTACTTAATGTTATTCCTTGTTTTGTTTTATTTTACCGTTGTTATTTGTTTAATTTTTAAGCCTTTAATGTTTGTTTCGTCAGACTTACTTATTTGTTTTTAATGTTTATTTGTACATATTTTTTCATATAGGTATAGCAATGTAAAGCATTGTATGAATCTGGAATGTAATATTTGTGTAAATAAATAAATTAAATCGCATGTTTTGTATGGATTTTGGGAACTTAATGCTTGAAGAGCGATTGATTTGTTAGTGGGCGATGATGAGTCCGGCAGTTTTCCACGGGAAAACTGGAAAATGTTGCTCGCTGTAAGGTTGTCATGGAAACGAAATAATAACGTCTATCAGAAAAAATCAAGAGCGTTGGTTCTATACTTTTGCATTGATTTTTAATATCCTAGAAGAACATAGGATGCTTTTGTTGCTCGATAAACTGTAGTCCGCGCGGACGAAGTCGCGGGCGAAAGCTTGTAATAACTTATGAAACATGGCTTGCTTGCTTGTCGTATGAGGCAGTGCTGGCAGGTCTCTGGTGACCGCGCAAGGGCCTCTGACATGACTATTAACTACTGCCACAGAATAAATAATAGTACAAGTACAGAAGGCTAACTGAGTAAAGTCATTTAAATAAATAGCGACTCTCGCTACAACGCTATAAAGTGCAATTTAACTCGCAAGGCGCTGCGAGCTTTCAATTATATTTACCTAGAAGGCGCTCGCCCACCGCGTGCAGGCTAGAATGCACCGTATCACAACGCGCGAGAACTTCCATTGCTCTAACCGTTTCAGAATCGCTCTGTCCCTTTTTCGCTCGGTAGGGTTGTATTAAGATATGACTAGGTATTTGTACTACTAATTATTCTGTGATATGTTATGACTTAGATATTGTAACAGAATAAATAAGTAATAATGTATTATGTTATTACTTATTATTATAAATTAAAATAGTTCTATTACATACAATGACATTCTTATCAGAATAGACCGACTACCTCCTTTTTACTACCTACCTATCCCGTTTTCAGAACGCCGATAAGTTTATTGAGATACCTACCTACGTGTCGTTGGTTGATTATAATTTTTTCCTATAGGTATTGCACTTTGATGAATAAAGGTGCCTGTCTGAATTCCATGCTTTTTAATGAGTGAAAAATAAATTGCTACCTACGTAATAAAATATATTAAAAGTATGTAGGCTACTTACTAAGTCAGCACAGTAATTCATTTTCCGATCAACAATACCTACTACGAGTATAATCAATTATAAAATTACGTTGATCGATTTAATAAACGACTTTATTTCTGCGAGTAAAGCCCTTAAATATGCGTAGCTTCGGTATGGAACACAAATGAAATAACATAAAACTATAGGAACCTACGTAATAAAAAAATATCAATATCTAACGACATAACTAGGACAGCACATATTATAGGTATTACAATTTATTACCTTTCAATATCCTTTGGAAGCGTAAAGAATGACAATTCGTCATTTCTATCACTATTCAAACAGCCGAATGCTATGCAGTACTTTCTAGCTTTCTTCTTAGTACTCATAATTAAAACACGAATAAAGTTTGTCAATAACTTTACGTAAGTAGGTGCTCTATCGCTAAGTACAAGGCGCGCGACTCATCGAGCGCACGCTTGACACTCGACTGAACGGACCCGAATATTGGGTCCTTGAATTTATTTGTACTTGTTGCGGAGTGCGACCGCCCTGCTACTGCTTATAACCAACTAGCTTTCGCCCGCGACTTCGTCAGCGTGGTCTAAAGTTTATCGCGAAAAAGCATCCTATGTTCTTCCGGGATATTTAAAACCAATGCAATAGTTTAGCACCCACGTATTGTATTCTCTTTGGCACAGCACACGGTCTCTTTGACTTGTTATTATTTAGTTTCCATGTGGCAACCGTTCCTTACAGCGAGTCGTCGACGTTTTCTACTTTTTCTGTGGATTTTTACAATTTTCCTGCATAAAAAGTATCCTTTGTTTTATTCTCCAGGTATATGCTATTTCCATTCCAAAGTTCATCAAAATCCGTCCAGCCATTATCGTGTTAAATTCCCCAAACAAACAAACAGACAACGTTTCACTTTTATATATTAGTGTGGATAACATCCGAGACTGACAGCTTAACGTGCCCTCCGAAGCACAGAGCGATGGAAAACCGAAAGTCATTAGTGCGGTGCGGAGCCTAGGATCAAACCCGGTATTGTTAGATTTTAACTCGCACTTTGAACCGCTAGGCTACCATCTCTCCAATGATCTGGTATTAATGAAATCTGAGATACAGGTAGATAACCGGATCAGTTTCAAAAACCGGACAACTGCGAGTTGAACTCGTGTGAAGATGGTTCTGTACGATGAATATATTATCTCACAAAATTGAGAGAATTACCATATTAGACTCGTAATAACACCATTGACTTCTTCTATAAGAACTTTGAATATATAATTATGTAATTACTAGTAACTATGTAATTACTATATATTTCAAAAATTTAGGCTCATTAGTTTCGGTGATATGAACGGGACAATTTTTATCTATTTTATACAGTTATTAAAAAAAAAGATCCGCACAACAAGCCCTTTCGTTTAATATGGGACACGGTATAGTTTGCAAAACATTATTTTTATTGTTCTAATTTGCCCTCAAAAAGTGACTCAACATTATTTTATTTTATTAACATCCGTTTTTGGGTCACAGAAATTCATATGTGTACCAAATTTCAACTTAATCGGTCTAGAAGAATCGGAGCAAATTGACTGTGACAGACACACGAGTGATGCTATAAGGGTTCCGCTTATTTTATTTGGACGTATGGGACCCTATTTGCCCTATATGCCTGTGGGGAATAAAATACGCCGGAGACTGGGAGAATAAGAAAAATTGTGTGACAAGAGAGCAAAATAATATTTTGACGGCGAGGGCGATATTTTGAATCCAGAGCGGAGTGAAGGACTCTAGAGTAGAATCCTGAGCTAACGAGGCAGGGGTATTTAAAATACGTAATGTATGAAAAAATATGTTATGTCTTAGTTATACACTCTACTTTTCAATCTCTATACGAGAAAAAATAAATAAAAGGCGCTTCTAGACACTGTACTACTCATTAGCTGTTTCATTAGTAGCTGTCTATATCTATTCTACGAGTATATTCTATATATATCTATCTTCTTTAGGGTGACAACCAAGGTGAAATCTGTACATGGAAGAGAATTTAGAAAAATAATAGTTTATGTAACTGTCTTATAATTAGGGCTATTAAAACACGTGTGGTGGTAGTTATTACTCGTGATGCTCGTGGTCACACCACTGTGACAAATCAGTGTGACCAGGAGTCCATCCCCGTGGTTTCGGCGATAAACCCACAATTAATATAAACACATAAATTACACTTAAACACATATGGATGGATTTTGAACTGTTTTCCTTGGAGTCTTGCGGAGGTTTTTATCTTTGTTTCATCAAAATCGGTTCATTCAAACAGGAGCTAGAAATTTTTAAATTTAGTTGCGCCACAGACTACTGAATGTCCTATCTACGTAGTAAAACACTAACTAAATAAAAATAAAGCTTTTAAATTGTAATTCATTTACATAGATTATTCATTTATTTCTTAGGTTTTTGCAGTATCCCAAAATGAAACTAGATGGCGTTGGAGATCATTAAGAGGTCCCGGTCCGTCTATCGTCAACGAGTGCATGGTCGAAAAGCTTGTTGTTACATCCAGCGCAATGTTAGAAAAAAAGGCAAAGTGAAAAGACTCTCTCTTTTCACTTTGCCTTTTTAGCTAACCAAGCTTTCATAGCGCATGAAAGCTTGGTTAGCATTCGGTAACGTCCGCATTATAACAATAATTTATTGTTGATAATAACAAAATTGAACGAAAAATAGTGTCCAGTTACTTGTTCTATCCGTACTTATTTGTCTCAAATAATTTTTATAACTCTTACTGTCTTTTTTTTCTCTGAGATTTGGCTTTACATGATTATTTTTAAACCCCGAACGCGAAAAGATAGGGGTGTTATGAGTTCAGGTTTAAAGTGTGTGGGTATGTGTGTGAATGTCTGTCTGTGCCATCGTAGCTCTGAAACCAATGGAATGGATATTGATGAGGTTTTTTCTGTTTGAAAGCTGATGTGATCGAGATGGGTCCTAGCTATAATGGGGAGAGGGGGGCGGGGATCGTAGCTCCCAAACGAATGGACTGATGTGATTGAGATGGTACTTAGCTTCAATGGAGGGGGGTTCGTGGTCTTGTTTTAAATACAGCCAGCTGAAGAAGCGCGTCACGCCCGCCCAAAGAAGAACATTTATGTTCCAAATTCAAAACACATTACTACCCTCTCTGAAAGTCTTGAATATAAAATATCTACTTTGGGCGCACTTAACGATCATCATTTTTCGAATATTCAGAAAAATTATGATCGTTAAGGGATGAGAACTCAGTTTACTCCTTACCTGCTCCTTTGCGGGTGAAATTTTGACTTTCACTCCCTGCTTCTGTCCTGCCAGCACTCCGTACATTGTTGACTATTTTTTTTAATTATAGTTTTAGCAACATTCGTAGAATCACTGTGACAATCACAAATAAATACATGTTGCAATAATTAACTATGTTGCAACTTATTATTGATCAATAATTAAGTTATTGCTGTTTTACCTTGTCACGACTAAAAGGCTGAGCCTCGCTTCACTTTACTCTTAATATGTAAGTGGAAAAAAAACAAAAAGAAAAAACGAGCGTGCCCAGTAGTCGCATAATATTAGGATGTGTAAAGGCAACATTAATTTAGTCTAGCATCGCGCGCGCTCATTGGTCAATTACTGTGAATCAGCAAATACTTCATCAGTAGTGCTATTATCTATCTTGGTTTCAATCTGATTTTCAATATCACTATCACTAATGCGTTGCGATAGAGTCGAAATTGCTATGAAGAAAGTGATAATCTGATTGAAACCAAGTACTCATCTATGTGTGCCCCGACCACAGAACTTGGTTTCAATCGGATTGTCAATATCGCTATCACTAATGCCTTGCGATAGAATCCAAATTGCTATGAAAAAAGTGTCAATCTGATTGATACCACGTTCTGTAATACGGCCACTGATCTTACTTTTCGTCAGTAAATCGTATGTCTTGAGAGCTCAGCCGGGGACTGTTCGGCTGATAGTCTGAAGTACCTGAGTTTCTATTCCCGAGTGAAGTGTTTATTTTGCACCATAAAAAAATGTGATGGCTTCTAGTCTAGCTTGATAGCACCGCGCGCTCTCGTTGGTCAAATCAAATAGCGCGCGCTATCCACTCCCGTATATGCGTATTCCTATTACATTTCCGGTTACACATTGTCTTACACTGTTTACACGATTGCCCAAAAAAAAGTGTTATGTATGTATGTTTGTTTCTTAATTCCACCATAACTTTTAAATGCCTGAACAAATTTAGACGTGTGGGCTATCGTTAGAATTCTTACATCACAAGGAGTTTTTTTTTTTTAATATGTTTCAGTACGGCACCATTTTCAAACACTAAGAAATATATTTTTTCTTCTTAATTAACAATGGGGTATGGAATTGAAGGTCATGATAAGCTCATTCCAACAGTGTATAATTTATTAAAAAAAGCTCCTTTTTGGCAGGGCAGGCGTGTTTTTTTTGCTTTTAAGCTAGTTATCACGAAATCACTCCCATAGATTTCAGAAAAGCGAGCGGAAAGATATTTAACATCAAAAAAGACTTCATATTAAAAAAAAATTTTAACAAACATAAAAGAATAAAATAATTACAATTGAACCAATGCAACATCACTTTTTCAAAATTAAAATTGTAAATATTACCATTACAAAAATACAACATAAGATAAAAAAAACAGCTTTTGGGAGTCATTTTATATAAAACTCCTTGCTAGTAATTTTTTTGAGTACCTGCCTACCTACCTATGTAATTTGCTTTACTGTAAAATATTCGCACTACTACTGCATTATGGCGGTAAAATGATCATTCAACTTCAAGGCCTGATTAGTTACTGGACCTCATATTAAACGTCAAATAGTTGTCTAAACTCGTCAGATTGAGATACCACGTAAATACAGGTTTTAAGTCAAACCCTAAGTAAGCTATTCAACAGTGAAAACCACATCGTAATCGTGTTTAATTAAAATAACATTAAAAACCCTAAAAGTCACAAAGTTTTCGAACGTAAAGTTCGTGCCTCGTTTTCGCGCGCTTTCTCAGAGACGCGGCGCGCGGCGTGTCGCGGCCCATCTATTACTGTGTACTTTGCTGTGTACAGTACGCAAAATAAATAATAGTACAACTGGTACTGGCCATGCGTACAACATTGCAGCATCCTGCAGTACCATCCTCCGTGCGGGTCTGGGAAACACTTTGAACTTTACTGCTTAAATTTAAGGTAACTTTTTAACTTTTTTCATGGAAAGTGTATCTTTGCTGGGCATCACAATGATGTTATATTAAAAGAAGAACATCATTGGGGCACCACATAATTTGGTGTGATTCGATAAATTAAAACATAGAACTTTGTTTCTTCGGGTTAATCTATACGTAGTTATATGTACCACAAACCCACCGTTGTTTACCGAAGTCCAATTGCGACATATTAATCATACAAGTAGGTACTTCATTTGATTGTGAAAGTACCAAGTAAGCACTTTTTGTACAATGGGTTCTATGAATAATGCGCTGTAGAGGTACTCTACATGTTGACTTGATTTAATTGCGCATAGCTGAATAAGCATTTATGTACTTAGATGCTTTTTCTCGATATTGTATGAGAAAAGTAACTACTTAGTTGTTATTTCAAATGAAGTATATTCTAGAATCGCCTACGCATTTAATAAAGTTATATAAGGAAGTTATTAAGTAGAAATTGTCATTATTTTATCTTCGCTTGAATTGTACGGTCAAAATTAATACCAATAAAATTAACTTCAAATTTAATTTGTTGTTTATTTTATTAAAATCTCGTCTACGTACAGTACACGTATGTTTTGGGTTTGTTCCTATTTCTTACCTACTCCTCAAAAGTTGATGGGATGCTCTGTAGCAGCGCCATCCTAATCGATAGAGATCAGTCATAGCGGAATGTTACCTAATGTTATTGTTTTAATATTTTTTTCAAAAAGTTACGCCCTTTTATGCCGCATATTTTGACACTCGCAACGCAAGGGAATGAAAACTTATGGGGTACTTCCCAGGTCCAAAACCATTCACTAACTCCGGATGCTATTCGCACGGGTGATTCGAGCGTAGTTAGTGAACGCACCCAAGGCGTTCGTCAGTGAGTTGAAATTTGACAGGACTTTTTAAAAAAATAATTAAATGTTGTAGAGTTTGATTATAATCTCAATCTTGTGTTTCTTCGAGTGTTAATATGTAATATTGGTGGAATATTAACCACTAGGTGTTCGTTAACGTGCACGGGGGTGCGTTCACTTGTGGTGACATCACTAGCGTGCGACCGGGTGCGATAATGTCCCATCACTAATTAGTAGAAAACGTCATGATGGCTCTATGGTTTCTGGTCGCGGATAAAACATTATTGTAAAATAATTAATGTGAAGTATTTAGTTTGAAATATATAGAATAAACGGTTTTTCTTCGTGAACACGAAAGTTTGATTTCAGCGAGCCCATGTTCAACTCGGGGAGCCGAAAGCTCCCTCAATGGTGACCCCGACGTGATCCCTGAAGAGCTACTAGTACCTTCTTCCGCTTCGGAAAGATTTCAAGACCCTGTTGATTTCGTCGTGCAACTGCGACACAAAATGTCGACCTTACGGCCTCTACCAGCTACTCGACACGAGGAAAAATCATCCTTTATATTTAAAAATCTGGCAACTGCGTCTCACGTTTTCCTAAGAGACGATTCCATAAGAAGGGCACTGCAACCACCTTGTACTGGTCCTTATAAAGTACTTGAGCGTTCGCGTGATGGTAAGACTTTTACTCTTGACGTCAAAGGCAACAGGATGGTTGTGAGTATCGATAGGCTCAAACCGGCTTTCATTGATCATTCGGATCACCAATCGAACCAAGCCGAGCAATTGCCTGTTCCACCTTTATGTCCAGCTAATCAAGGTGAGTTATTGCCAGAACCTTCGAAAAAGCAACATCCAGCCGAGCAGAACTCGCCAGTAAAACAGCCATATACCACACGCTCTGGCAGACGCGTTAGGTTTAAGAATTTTGACTAGTTTAGTTCTTAGTGTTATAAAACTCCGTATAACAAGTATATAGGTATAGTTATTATGACTTGTTTCTTTTCTATTTTAAAGTAACTAAAGATTAGTGTATTTTTTTATGATTTGTGAGTTTTGTATAGATAATAAGTTATTATATATTCAGTGTAAACTTAATGGGTTAGCCTGGGTTTTTGTTCTCCGTAGGGGGGTGGTGTGGCGACATCACTAGCGTGCGACCGGGTGCGATAATGTCCCATCACTAATTAGTAGAAAACGTCATGATGGCTCTATGGTTTCTGGTCGCGGATAAAACATTATTGTAAAATAATTAATGTGAAGTACCTAGTTTCAGCGAGCCCATTTCAACTCGGGGAGCCGAAAGCTCCCTCACACTTACTATGCTCGAGGACGCACGCATCACCCGTGCGAATAACGCTCAATCACCCAGAGTTAGTGAACGGCTTGGACATTCACATAGAACTGTCAATTGCTGTCAAATGTCAGTTTCATACTATTCCTCCCCTCACCTATGACCTACTATTTTTCGGGTAACCCAGGCGTACGCCCGACGACGCCGTGAACGATTTCGAGTGATCGCGCGGGTGATCTTAGAGAGAGAAAGATCTCAAAAACATATATGATAAGTGTCACATTTATCTGGTTTGTGGTTGACCCAGCATAATAATTATGGAAAAAACCCTTAAAAAGCAGAGCCTGGTCTTAAACCAATTTTTAGAATTGTTTAGCCGTCGGAGATTTTTGATTGTACTTCTCCCAAAAAGGGGCAAAAAGAGGGCTACTGAATATCTCCGCCTTATTAAATCAGATTCGATTGTTTTCTTTTTATTTGAAAGTTAAACTTTAAGTTATTTAATCGTTAAGTTTGAAACTATAAGTTGGTCTCATAAAAATTTGGTGTATATCTGATGAGGATCTTCGGCGTGATGAGCAGAATAGCTCCTCAAAATGCAGTAAATTGATTACTTTTAGTTTCGACCAGTGGAATCAGCCTTTTACCTCTTAGGTAGGGATTGATGGAGCACCTTGGTTATTAATGATAGTTTTAGAATAAGTAACTAGATGGCGCTACTGTGCACTGCTAGGGGGCCGTTTGTTTCGTAGCACATGGCGAAAATAACTGTTAAAAACGCTAAATATGATTACATTTGGTGTTAGTTTTGGACATTTGTGGGCGAAATTAGCGTTCTGAACGTTTTCGATCACCGTTCGTTTTGCATGTTTCGATGACATGGTGACATAGGAAAATCGAAATATTCCATCACTGATACGGTCGTTGGTTTGGATAGTAGTAGTGTCAAAAGTTGCAAAAATTACAAAAATGTTGAAAATGTTCAACGGCTTGTTAAAAATGTACATTTTGAAACTGTCCATAATGCCATCGCATCATCACGAACGCAGGGTAGATTTGTTGCAATAAAGTTTGTAGGGTAGACTGGGTACGTTTGAAACACGTCATAATTGAAACAACTCATTTATTTAAAACACTACGATACTTACGATACGTGACGTAGCACTAGTCACTCCGTCGGCCATGTTCGATTTTGCCACCAGTAGCGCTCGAGTCAGCGAGCGAAGCAAATGTGCCCAGGAGGATTCATCGAATTTCGCGCCCTCAAAGTAAGTTTTTTGTCGTTTTAATTCTTTTATAACATATCTTACCGCTATGTTTTTATAGAACTTTTGATTGAAATGTGCTATTTAGCTATTTAAAGGTATTTCTACTACATTGGATTGTTGCTAATGCCGATTTAAAACACATATTTTTGTCGTTGAAGTTGATAACTCCGAACGGGGACGTTAGAAACAACTTGCCTGGGGACGATTAAAACGTTTCAACCGTCCCGGTGTTTCAACCATCCCTATTTCATTTAGAGTTATTTGAGAGAATAAACTCCTTTTTTAACACCCGACTTTTTTTGTTTTGTCGTTTGAGGTAGTGCTGGCCTCTGGTGTCAGAGTTTGTCAGGCCGTCCGAGGGCCTCTGACATAGCTTAAGACTGCTATCAAACAATAACCCGACTAAAAAAGGGCCATGGCTATGAGTTTCAGGCCAGAGTGGCTGTTTGTTTATCTGTAGGTCCGGAACAGGTGCTCCTGATTGTAATGTTTTTTTTTGTACGGTAGATGGTGATTACGAGATGGTTTTTAAATAAGTATGAATAAAAAAAGGGATCTCGGGGGCTAGGAACTTCAGTTTACAACTGCAGTTCTTACACCCAGTGACTCCCAGGGTCAAATAATGACTAGTATAATATTATAATTATTGGTACTGCAGTTTTTGTTTGTCGGGGATTTTAAAATTTTAGTTGAAGTTACAGCAAAATGTTTGCAAATGTGTCCAAAAATATAAACGAATCATTTTTTTCAGATGCCAAGGAAAAGGAAACATCTCACAGATAGGAGTTCAAAGGACTTATTTGCTTATCAACAGGCATACATCAAAATTCTGGCCGGAAAGTCGGTAAGAAAAACAGCTGATATGTTTGACATAGACCACGTCTCATTAGGAAGATATAAAAAAGAGAGAATGTGCGCCTGTTGAAGATATAATTCGGATATAATTCGATATAATTCGGCAAAAAAGGTGTTTACCTCTGCTCAAGAAACTGAAATAGCAGATTACGCACTGAAATCGGCAGACATTTACTTCGGGCTTTCCACCAAAGACTTAAGACAACTGGCCTATGATTTGACTATACGGTACGACCTGGCAAGGCCAGCTTCATGGGATATTAATGAAATTGCCGGAGTAGAATGGTTCAGAGGTTTTTTAGACCGCCATCCAGAGTTATCAGTCAGATGTGCCCAAGCCACGAGTTTGGCACGAGCGACGAGTTTCAATAAACACAATGTTGACGAATTTTATGATAATTTAGCGATGGTACTTGATAGTCAGCGGTTTGAACCGCAGAACATCTACAACGTAGATGAAACGGGTATTACGACGGTACAGAAACCGAATCGGATTATTGCCAAAAGAGGTACTCGACAAGTGGGTGCAGTGACATCGGCAGAGCGTGGAACTCTTGTAACTGTCACTGTAGCAGCAAATGCAATTGGTAATGTAATTCCACCGATGTTCACATTCCCACGCGTCCACCATCAAAACCATTTCTTACGAGATGGTCCAATTGGAAGCATCGGTTCGGCCAATAAATCTGGCTGGATGCAAGAAAAAGATTTTCTTATATTTTTGCAACATTTTCAATGACACACAAATTGTTCTTCAGGACAAAAAGTGCTATTGCTTTTAGACAATCATTGTCGTGTCGATCCAATGCATCGACTACTGTTATGCGAATGGCATTGTCATGCTTTCTTTTCCGCCGCATTGCAGCCATAAGCTGCAGCCACTTGATCAGTCAATACAGCATGTGATGGATGGATGAGATATATGATATCCCAAGAATAGTGGCTATTGCTTTACCCCGGGCGACAACTCAAGCTAATGTTCAAGCTGGATTTCGTTGTTCAGGAATTTATCCATTTAATAGGGATATATTCAGTGATTTGGATTTTTCACCTTCGAACGTCACAGACAGACCAAATCCACGAAGTGGTGACAATGTGTTAGCAGCAATTCAAGATTCAGAGAGTTCACAGCCAAGTTCATCGGCAATATCTGACTCGGCAATTCGAACTACGTTCACTTCGCAACCAATTGAAAGAAGCTCCGAAACTTTGCAAGCAAGAAATTTAGCAGAACCTGATGTAGCAGTTGTAAGGGATCTAATACGAGCCCCTAGGAAACGAAAGCTATTTTTTTTTTGTTGAACAAATCATTGCAATCTAATCTTAAAAACGATATATACGAAAATAATGTGACGTGCTAAAATATTTACACAAACTTAAAATAGAGATGAAAAATGTCAAAAACTAATGGGAACCTATAAATATCAAATTGATTACCTGTCAAAGGAACATGTAAGGTAGACCATAATTTAAAATAATATCAAACAGGACAAAGAAACACTAACACTCAAACGATAATAAATAAATAATTTAATGGCAAAACTTCAAATGATATCTGATTTAGTATAGTTTTAAAAACACTTGAAACCATTCGAAAAGTTAAGTAAGTTTTTGCGTATCTTTCAAAGCCGTGGGAAAGGAACAACAAATTTAAGACAGGAACGCATTAAGGAGAACAAAGTATATAGCGAATAAATGTTATTTGTAAAAAAAACATAAAACCAATAATACATTAGATATCTTAAACTGATTATAAAATAATCCATAATAGTTACTTTTAAATGAATGATTATATTGTTCAGAATAATAACTTATATATGTATTAAGTACTTTCTAAAATAATATAATCAAAAGTACCATCATCGGACTTATCGCCAAAGACAGAATTACTACCAGAAAACCTTAGAGTGAAGAAGATAATAGACTAATTATCTTTTGTATAAATCTATTATAATAAACTATCAAATTAACTAACTACCAAAATACTTATAAAACCAAATTAAAATAACAATACATGATATAGTAAACTCTATTTAAAATATCTCTATTATTCATTAAAAATGATGACTTAATGCGACCCTGTATGCCCAACACAAGTCAATATAAAAGGGCAAACCTGGATGACAGAAGCCATAATAAATTAGAACGCGACGCGGTCTCCATATTAAATAGATACAAATACGAGTGATTTAAATAATTAATAATTCGCGTTTATTTACTATTAAAATAAAGTATTAAAGTATCGTTTTTTTCAACATACGTGTCCAATATGTAAAGCGAATTTAGATGCAGTGGTTCACAGTGCAGTGAGTGGAGTTGTGCCTACATGCAGAAATTACAAGCTAAGTAGAAAACTTGGTGTTGATCGTTTATTCTGAATAAATTCTTATATTCTGGAATACATAACTAAGTAGAAAACTTGGTGTTGATCGTTTATTCTGGATAAATTCTTATATTCTGGAATACATAACTAAGTATATACTTGGTGCTGTCGTGATTCTGAATAAAACTCTCATGTTTTAAATTACAATAACTAAGTATTAAGCTGATACTTATTTACTTAGTGCAAAGGTTTTAGATGATTTATCCTTTAAATTCAACATATAATTAACTAGAAGATAGATTCAGAGTTTGCGATTCTTAAACAGTTTACCTTATTTAAATTATAAATAACAACTGAGTACATAAACGATGACTGTTTATATACTCAGCATAATTAAATCAGTTCTAAACTTAACTGATTTAACCTAAGTATCTAAGCTTAAGGCTATGTTACTTTGTGTATGATGATTTTAAATGAATCGCTAACTAATATTCAATAACAACTTAGTCCATAATCGATGACTGTTCTATATTCAGGATATACAATTTTCAACTGAACTGATTTAACTAAGAGAATAAATCTTACTGCTGGTGGATCTGGACATCGTACCATATTTTAAACTTCAATTGCAATTAAGTATATAAGCCATAACATTGCTTATGTACTAATAGAACTAAAAACTTATGAACTGATTTTATTTATCTATATCCAAGTGAATAAGCCACAAATTGCTTATGTATAAGAAGAACAGATCTAAGTAGAGTAGTAGTAGAGTCTTTACTATTTATTGAACAAGTGAATTCCAAATGTTTTATAGAGTACGAATAACCTGAACTGATTTCATATATTATTGAAATAAACACAGTTGCGTACACTGGGAGGGGAAGACTGAGACAGCAGTGGAAATTGTTGATGATGTTTTATCTATTAATGTGGATCTTATTATAATGTAAATGACGAGTTATTTACATACAGTGAAATTCTTATGTATTATAAATTATTAAAACCTTATATACTGCAAGTTTTGACGAAGTGATTATTTGCGAATTTACGGACGATGACACATATTATATTATACAAAAGTATACAGATAAATTCTTATGTATTATAAATTGACAAAACCTACATATACATGACCTATATACACTGTTACATGATTTGACAAAGTGGTTATTGCTGATTACTGACAATGACATATATTATATTATGCTAAAGTATTACTTTTTCGTCTTTGTTTGTTCAGAGATATTAAAGAGGAAAGTTATATACCTACCTTTAATGATAAATAAATTGATTGAAATAGTATGTTCCTATGAGAGACATTACAAATGCATAACCCCTTTGTTTTGGTACAAAGATGTATAAATAAACATATTTTATTATCAATTACTGTGGAGGTAATAGTTATTATTTCATAATTTAATGAAATAGCTGAGAGAAGGGAGATTGTTTCATCCTGAGACACACTAAATAGCCCATGCAAGCATTACATCATATAGATATTATCGTGGAAAACACGCAACGTGGGATTTACATTAAAGCAACATTTAATATGCTTGAGAATTCTGAAAGATTTGGTTCTTATTTATGTTAGGAAGAAATTATCTTCCTTATGGACTCTTGGCAGCCTTGTAAATATAAAGAATGATTTAACTTCACTTCTAAAAGGAATATTATACAATATGTTTTCGTGGCAGGGTTTTAATTTCATACAATGATACTGCACACTTAGGGATTTCCCTAACGTAGCCCAATATATACCGTGAAATGGTATCACCGATGGATTCCGATTTTGGTACTTACCCAGGAGTTGAGATTGAACAATCACCCTAAAACCACCTAAATATATTATTCCAAGACAGACATTACCGACAAAATCTTGGGAATTTCCCGAAACAGACAAAATATATCATTACACCAAACAAATCATAAATAACGCTGTATTTAACCTTCAAGTTTGTCTTTCATATGAATGTTAAATACATAAAATAAAGTTACTCATTTACAAAAGATTAACATTGACCAAGGAAGTGAATTATAAACACTAATAAATATTATGACAATATGTTTTATACTCAAATACTACAAACCATATATTCATATTTCTTAAACCATCTGAAGAGGCTAAATACAAAACTATTACCTTTTATATAAACAATAATCTATTTTATTAGGATAGGGAATTTATTTAGAAACCGCTCAGCAATTTTTCATATTCCAACAGAAGTCGGAGGTCTAATCCTTCACCCTGCAAGAGAGAGTTCAACGCGTCTTCAAACATCGTGTGAAGACAACATCCAAGTTAGTCGCTTTTCACATTTTCTTACACAATTTCTATATTTTCCTAAATGTTTATTTTACATGTTTTCTCCTTTAAAACAGCTCAACCAAAAATATAACAGAACTACCTATAACCAAATAAGTTAATTTTCAGCAAACTGTTCATTTAACTTAGACGATCACATAAGCCATTTAAATATTAAACTTCTATAAGCAATTATGATTATAACATTTCAATAAACTTCAATTTTATGAGTAATCTAGACGATCACATAAAAACTTTACATATATTCTTTAAATCAGCAATTTTAATAGCAGCGTTTCACGGAACTTTACTTCCGTAGTAAAATAGGAATTATTCAATAGCATTTTTACTTAGGCTAGGCGACAGAACCTTACACAGTAGAGCCTATTCCGACAAGTTCGGTGAGTTTCAGCCTCCAATTGCGCCGTATCTTCAAAGAGATGAAATGACTTCACAGCCGAATTCAACATTAATTGCAGAACCTAAATTTGTCGCAACTTTGTGTAGGGACTCTTTGAATGCATCACATAATATATTACGTACAAATTCTGCGATGCCAATGATGAGAACTTGACCGTACCTTCGACAAGAAAATTCTCGCCAGCATACATAAGACCATTCCCCAAAGCACCACCCAGAAAAACCAGTGAAAGAAATGTAAAAAAAAGGAAATCAACTGTTTATACTGATACTCCGGAAAAGAACAACATAAGGAAAGAGAAAGAAAAAAATATGTTAGTAAGATAAAAGGTAAGTTAAATATCAAGGAAATGAAAACCAAGCTTAAAGCAACGACTGAAAAAAAAACTAAAATATCGAAAAGAAATCGAAAGAGTTCGTCAAGTTCTGATGAAGATACTACTAATTGTTTAAAAAAAAAATAAAAAAATGTAGTAGGCCAGGTGATTCTTGGGTCAAGTGCATGATATGTGGATTTTGGGCTCATGAAGAGTGCACTAAACAAGAATTACAATACATATGTCATAATTGTGAATCTGACTGATGTGCATATTAGAGTAGTCACAGACTCACAGTCAGTATCAAATCAAATTTACCAAAACAATGACAGTTTTAATATTTTTTTAAACATTTAAAGTTTACCAATAATATATGAATATCTGCTTAAAAGTGTACATATAGATCAACTGTGTGTTGATCAGTACAATAGAAACATGAAGTTGTCCTGATGTTATTAGTAATTTTACTACAAATAAAAAATTACAACCTTAAAACGTTTACAGATCTCAATGATGCTGACTGTGCCTTATTGTGCCTGTGTGTGTACTTATTATAATAATATTTTTTATAAAAAATATTCAATTTGCTGCTTATTGTGGTAACTATATTTTTACTAGTTAGGAGATTATTTAAACCTTTTATTATAAAAACACGACTGCTGTGCCGTAATGAAAGGGAATTATGTATGGCGATACTGTAGATTTTAGATTTTTAGATTTTTTAAGTTCTAGACAATGCTCACAAATTTAATTTTCTTATCATAGTATTTCCATTGTTTTTTTAAGTCGTCAGGTAGCTATTTATCCGGGACAGAATTTAGTGTGTGCTTGTTTGTGTGTGTGTGTGTGTGGATTCGGTTTTAGAAGTACCAAATCATGGATTAAAGAAACTCACCCACACCATACAAACATAACACTCTTTTTTGGGCAGTTGTGTAAAATAGTATGTTATAATGGAAACATTGTTATGATTGAAACAATCACTTTTGTATGAAAATATGAATACCTGTTTATTTATATTTATGTTTTGTTAAAGCTTAATGTGTCAATAAAACTATAATGATTGTGCCAAATGCTAAAGATTAGTATAAGTAAGAACATTTAAAGATACATAGTAACAAAAATATTCAAAGTTGTTTAGGTCTGAGATAGTTATGTTTATAAATCTTAAAATATTGATGTAACGCTTACCAACTTTTCATGATCGCATTAAAAATTGTTGTATTAACGAAAATTATTAAGACTGATTACATAAGTATAATTGTTCTTAAGATACTGAAGTGTTTCAATCAACCCCTTTTGGTGTTTCAATCGTCCATGTCATGGGGTCAGTTGAACCACTTTTTCTGTTATCTTAATTGATTATGCTAGAGCCACCAAGTAGACTTAATTTAGTAACTAGATATATGTTCCTTGAAATTGAATAAAATTGGTGTCTTCAAATAGTCAAAAAACTGCGTGACATACTTTTAAAGTAAAATTGTTTCAACCGTACCCGGTCTACCCTACTCGCGAGGTCTACAGTTCACAGAGCCACTAGTAATAAATTATGCATAACATTGGCGAAATAGCTAGTAGGTCAGTGCCTCCGAGAAGCCATCATAATAATAAAAAAATAAGAAGCTAAGAAAGACATTTGACATTGACAATATGACTTTGACATTTGAACTTCGATAAAAAAAAGGAAGAACAAAAAAGAACTTCAATAATATTGAGAACATGGAGCACTGAGCAACTTTCGTTTTCAAAGTAAAATACATTAATTCGGGATGCAAAATGGCTTTCCCAAAAATAGAAGGATATGTGGTGACTGAAAAACTTGGTTCCGGCAGTTATTCAACAGTTTACAAGGCTTACAACAAGGTGAAACTAGCTTTTTCTGGTTCAGTGTAAACAAAGATGATTTTCTAGATTTCCCGCTTCAGTTTTGAATTAAAAAATAGCCTCTAATCTTAGAACGTGTAATTTTAATATCAAATGCCTTACTATTGAAAAAAACATTGAAATAGATCTTTCGATTCATCCTACACAGAGAAAGCTGGACCCCTTAAATGAAAATCCTTAGGTACACAACTAGGCATAATTCTATCTTCATAAAAGTCTGTAGTACTAAATTAATAAATTATAAATAAAACTAAAAAGCAACTAATTTAACATATTATAAAATACGAAAATTAGCAATTCAAGTATCAATTTTAAAAAACCCATTATATTGTCAGGTGGGTGGACGCATGACGGTGGCTATAAAATGTGTGGACAAGTCGCGCGTGAAGCACTCGGGCTCAGCCGTGGACAACCTCATCTCGGAGATACGCCTGATGAAGACTCTCTGTCACCCGCACATTGTGAGGATGCATAACTTCACCTGGGATGAAAAGTAAGTTCTTTTAACACTAAACTTGCTGTCTTTTCTGGGATAACTTTTCTACCTACCTATGAGTATATGTATATTCCAAACTTCATCAACAACTGATCAGCTGTCAAATAGTTTTTTATCGATTTTGTTAAGATTCTAGTCATTACATTGAGGTGCAAAGGTGGACTGATAAAAATGTTAGGTTTCATAGTCTTCTTTTAATTTAAGTCACAATGTTTCTTACTTACATTTAATTACAGAATTAATAAATAAAAATAATGGAATCATTCCTTTGATTAATATTTGATATCATCACTATTTAAGGCTTTTTCTCTCCGCTGAATACATTTAAATTCCACACTTTTTCCCTAGTTGTGATAGTGGCCAATGGTGTCGATTCTGTTGTTCCCAACTAGACTAAAATATGCTTAATTTAAGTTTAGTCCTGTCAAACACAATATTTTGTTACAAACTCACTAAACTAGCCTAAATTTAGCTTTCCGATTAAATTTAAGTTCTGAGATGGAACTAAAGGACACAAAACAACACCCGCTCTGGGTGTTGTTTTGTGCACGGCCGGGGGTGGGAAGGAAGCACCGGCGGGGGAGGGGGGATTAAGAGAAAAGTGAGGGGAAGGGTTTTTTCTTTTTAGGTTGGGAAAATGTGAGGACAGGATGGGGTACTAAATTACCCTTACCTGCCTTCACTTTTTTTGTCTAACCCCACCCTCCCCTAATCCCCCACCCGTTCCCCGCTTTCAGCCGTGTACAATGCAACACACCCTCTCCTGCAAGATTTTTAGTTTACTTAAAATGATGAAATAGGTTTTGCAAATCTCTCACTAAATTAGTAGTGTATTAGTTTTAGTGTAGTTTAGTTTTAGTGAGTGAACAACAGAATTGACACCAATGTATGCCTTTCTAAGGCATACATTGGCCACTATCACAACTAAGGAATACAATCACGAACTCACAAGATCTCGTGTCATTTTTCTCTCAACGGGATTGGGCGGCAGTAGTTCAATACTCTTTGTTTTTTAAGAAGCTATTTCCAAAATCATCCCTAGAACTAGATTTTTACCATTTGACTGACAGTGTTCTTTTATTGTTTGTGTTTTTTTCCAAAAAATATGGGTAATTACAATATTTTTTCTTTCATTTAACATTTTATCTTAATTAACCTCATAATCACCAACAAGCAGTTTTCATCGCTTTTTAATCATCCAAATTTTCAATTTTTTATTGAAAAATATCCGGTATCTGTCGAGATTGTAATTTCTAATCTCGTGAGATCTCGAATTTCGGATCTTGAGTTGAGATTGCATTCCCTAATCACAACTGATCAATGATGTCAGCAATGATGCGGTCTCAGACATGACATAGTTGCCTAGAAGAAGGGTACTGGTTGTTCAGTCTTAATTTGTACACTCCCACTATAGTAATCTGGAAATACAGATTGCATATCCAACTCTACAGTATCATATTAATTGAACTAAAGACAAAGACTATTCAGAGGAAAAGAGAAATGGAGCAAATCCATGATGTAGGGGGAATACGCAATGAAACGGACGTGCTGTGAAACGGACAATACATCTTAAAAAAAAACGAAAATATTCATATCATTTGGCAGAAGCACTAGGCAGCACTGATGACAAACCCACAATAATGACAGCTTCTAGCAGACATATTTTTGTTAACATTTTCGCTCGTTCTTGAACCACTTGATTTTTTTTTAAATGTTGTATATTTTCAAACTAGATAAAATTCGATTATAACTTGGGCTACAATTGTGATGCTCGTATTTGTTGTGACATATTCTCAATTGTGACATATTTACAAGGAACGGTGAGTATAATAATATTATCAATACTTATTATTTGGATTTGTAGGTATTATTATAGGATTTAAGGAAACAGTTTGTGATGTTAGTCCTAATATTCATTAAGGAATATTTTTGATACCTACTTATATTATAACCAAATTGAAGCCAAGCTCTCATGTTTATTATAAGATTAATAAGTTAAGTGTCCACTTAATAAAAGTTTTTTTTTATCTCATTTTGTTTTGTTCCAAAGTGTTTGACTTGTTTAAATAAGCGTTATTGTGTGAAAACTTGCGTATTTATGTGGCACAAAGTATTGAATTGGTTCTAGTCCGTTTCAAGACACCCACTGTCCTATTCAATGCTTCATGTGTCGGACATTAGTGATTTGAAAAATAATACTTAATATATCATAAAATAAATTACATTTTATTAAAATATGGTGTATTACTAATAGTATATTACCTCTGTATTCCCAAAGGACAGTTAACGAGTTTCTAAGTTTTTAACTACAGTATGCAATAATACTCCAAAGTTAAACGTCCATTTCATAGCGTATCTCCCCTACTGGTACCCAAGCCCAAGAGATAAGCTAAGAAAATTAGGGATACTGTTCAAAAGGTTGATTATATAAAAGCAGTAGCTGGAGGGACCTGGAGCAGATCAGCAGGAACAGAGATGCATGGAGATAGTCAGAGGAGGTCTTTGTTAATAATGGACCAGCATGTGGAGCTGTTGAAGCAAATTACAAATTAATAAAGTGAATGTAACAATAATTGTTATCTAATTAATGTTACAATTTTATTGTCCGATTAAATTGATGATGATGAATGATGTGCATTCCAGGAACATTTACATAATAATGGAGTACTGCTGCGGGGGAGACCTGTCGCGCTACATACACCGCTACGGACGGCTGCCAGAGAAACAGGTAACTAGCACCCACTGCTTTTTAGACAATGTAGTGCTACTTGGGTGATGTGTATTCCAGGAACATTTACATAATAATAGAGTACTGCTGCGGGGGCGACCTGTCGCGCTACATACTCCGCTACGGACGGTGCCAGAGAAACAGGTAACTAGCACCCACTGCTTTTTAAACAATGTAGTGCTACTTGGGTGATATGCATCCAAGGAACATTTACATAATAATGGAGTACTGCTGCAGGGGCGACCTGTCGCGCTACATACACCGCTACGGACGGCTGCCAGAGAAACAGGTAACTAGCACCCACTGCTTTTTAAACAATGTAGTGCTACTTGGGTGATGTGCATTCAAGGAACATTTACATAATAATGGAGTACTGCTGCAGGGGCGACCTGTCGCGCTACATACACCGCTACGGACGGCTGCCAGAGAAACAGGTAACTAGCACCCACTGCTTTTTAAACAATGTAGTGCTACTTGGGTGATGTGCATTCAAGGAACATTTACATAATAATGGAGTACTGCTGCAGGGGCGACCTGTCGCGCTACATACACCGCTACGGACGGCTGCCAGAGAAACAGGTAACTAGCACCCACTGCTTTTTAAACAATGTAGTGCTACTTGGGTGATGTGCATTCAAGGAACATTTACATAATAATGGAGTACTGCTGCAGGGGCGACCTGTCGCGCTACATACACCGCTACGGACGGCTGCCAGAGAAACAGGTAACTAGCACCGACAGCTTTTTAGACAATGTAGTGCTACTTGGGTGATGTGTATTCCAGGAACATTTACATAATAATGGAGTACTGCTGCGGGGGCGACCTGTCGCGCTACATACTCCGCTACGGATGGCTGCCAGAGAAACAAGTAAGTAGCACCCACTGCTTATTAAACAATGTTGTGCTAATTGGGTGATGTGCATTCAAGGAACATTTACATAATAATGGAGTACTGCTGCAGGGGCGACCTGTCGCACTACATGTGTATGTAGTACTGCTATGGACGGCTGCCAGCTAAACAGATAACTAGCACCCAGTGCTTTCCCACGTCACGATATTTTTGTGGGTTAAAAGTATCCTAAGTATATTCGAGTACCGTCCTAGGAATTTGTTCACCCGTCAAATATGTTTATCGATTGCTCGGCTTCTACTCTTCGTCGTATTGAGATGCAAAATACGTTCAGATTGTAAGTAAGCCATACTCTACTAAGAGTTCAATAGTGAAAACGGCATTCCTATTATACTAATTTTACACATCCGAAAATAACTCTTTCTGTCTATCTGTTAATTTTTCACAATTAAACGGCTGAATCGGTCTCTATGTTTTTGATGGAGATAGTTTGAACATTACTTTTTATCGCTATAAATATAAACTGTAGTTCGTGCGGATGAAATCGCGGGCAATAGAAATCGCGGGACAATTAACAATAAAAACTCCAAAGTTTCTAGTTATCTAAACCATTGACGTAGGAAAAAAATAAAGATCAAGAACTTAATACACTATTGTTCAAAATGCGATCACGCGACTATTTGTGGTGTGCGTGTGGCGTGGTACATGTGTGTAGTCGATTAGTTATGTGTGCTGCCCCGGCTCAAAACTATGGATAGCGGCTTTTTACTTTTTATGATGATTAATTTTAGTTACCTATTTGCCAATTAAAGAAGCAGTCTCCACTATAAGCGGGCCATGTGCAGAATTTTTGAATTGCGCGGAGTTTTGGTGAAACACGAATCGGGCGAACTTAGTGAATCCTTGTTTCCTACATCGATGGTCCAAACCAAAGTCCAGTGTCTGCAAAGATTCTTAAAAGATCACAGCAGAGTTTTAGCGATCAGAGGTGAATATCTTTGTAACGGCTGCACCGATTTCTTACAAACGAAGCTATGAAACATTTAGCTAACCTTAGCTTTAAAATAAAAGTAAACGTTTCGTGCGTTTATTTTATCAGTCCATCCATTTCTACACATACCTATATATGTAATATACAACACACTGTCGACAGGTGCGGTACTTTCTGCAACAACTCGCATCGGCGCTCAAGTTCCTCTATGAAAAAGGTAATACCAAAAGAAAAAGTTTATTATGGCTGTGCTTTTCCGAACGAACTTTAAAAACGAATACAAAGAAATAAGTAATTCTAGTTTTTGAGCTCTGTGCCAGGTTAGTATGCTTACTTTTGATGCCGCAGCTTCGCACAGACTTAAAGAAATGTATTAATTTTATTTTTAATTTAAGTTATCTAGCTAGAGAGATTGTATCCTAACGGTTCAATAGTGCAACTTAGAATCCAACGATACCGGGTTCGATCCTAGGCTCCGCACCATTAACGTTTTAAAGTTATGTGCGGTTTTCCATCGCTCCGTGCTTCGGGGGGCACGTTAAGCTGTCTTCCCGACTGTTACTGTATAAAAGCAGTCGTTAAGCCATGTCAGAGGCCCTCAGGCGGTCTGCCAAACTCTGACACCAGAGGCCAACACTACCTCATACGACAAACATACAAACAGTTTAAGTTATATAATATACGACGTCTGTTTATTTATTAATTAAATTGTCTTTTTTGTACATGACGTCATACGGTCACCATGACAGCTGTGGTCATTTTGGCCGACTAAATAACATAGGCAGATTTTTTTGCGATAAATCTTGCAGTGTCTTGACATATCATTTCTACAGAACCTAAGTAATTATTTTTCTACGTTTTTTCAACATAGCATGTAAGCTAGAAAACCCCAGGTTAACAAATCAATTTAAAAAATCATGAAATTGTAACTTCATTACCTTCCTACAATGTTTAACCGGCCCTGTTGCCTGCCCAACGGGTGAAAAATATATATATAATACAATGACGTTTCCGGTCAATATTGTCAACACAGTATACTTCCCACCCAGTTCTTTAAACCAAAGGAGGTTGAATTACGCTTTCTTTCCACCCGGTTTTTAAACCAAAGGAGGTTGAATTAAGCTTACTGGCGTTAAATCTTTTAACAGTAAGCGTAATTCAACCTCCATGCGATAAACAGAATAATAATATAGACTGTGCTATAGACAAAATGGTACGTCAACATAAAACCTCTATACAAAACATTATACTCGTAGCAAAGGGAATACAATGCATTATAGTACAGGGTGTCCAGTGGCAGATTTCAAAGTTCAAAAAATTGTAAAAAAAAACTACACATCTAATACAAAGTATGTTTATAGTAATTTAAAAACAACAAATGCGGATTTCATTTTTAAAAACCACGTTCTCCAAATGGCGGCCATCGAGCCTGACACACTCTTCAAGTCTGTTACGCATGTTTTCAAAAACGCGTTTACAGAGCGACTGGGGAATCCTGCTGATTTCGGCTCGAATATTTTCTTTAAGTTATGTCACTGTGCTCGGATTTGTTTTGTAAACAACAGATTTTAAGTATCCCCATAAGAAAAAATCACATGGGCTTAAATCTGGTGACCTGGGTGGCCACGGTATGGTGCCGTTTCGGAATATGACTTTTACTGGAAATAACTGCCGCACTGCATTCATGTACACATTAGCAGTATGAGCTGTGGCCCCGTCCTGCTGGAACCACGTGTTTTGGTTGAAGTTTGGACTATTCTGTAGTTCCAGTCTAAAAAAGTCATTTATCATCTCCGTATATCTCTCCGAATTCACAGTTACAGTTTGGCCACGTTGGTTTTCAAAGAAATAAGGCCCTATGATTGCAGATGCAGACAATGCACACCAGACTGTAACTTTAGGTTTATGTAAAGGCTCTTGAAGCATTTGTCTTGGGTTGCAGACATCCCAGTAACGGAAATTTTGCTTATTCACATATCCTCCGAGGTGAAAGTGGGCTTCGTCACTAAAGAATATGTTACCCATCCGAGTAGCAGTACGAAATCTCAACAACATCACCTCCGCGTAAGTTTTTCTTAATGCAAAGTCAGAATCATGTAAATCTTGAACGATTTGAATTTTATACGGATGGAACTTGAGTTTTTTTCGCGTTATAACCTGTAAAGTTGATTTCGTAATTCCCAATATCGATGAACGTGCACGAAGTGATAAACGGGGATTTTCAGTGACAGAAACCATAACACGTTCAACATTTTCGTCCGTGGCTACTGTTGGTATAGGTCCTGGTCTGGGTATATTTAATGTTGATTTTGTAGCTCTGAACTTTGCTGCCCATGACTGAATGAGGTTGATCGATAGTCCATCACGTAATCGACGAATACAGTAACGATGATTAAATCGACGGTGTGCTTCAGACAGCGAAAAACCACTCGAAATGTACGCCTCGATGGCAAAAGCGCGGTGCTCTCCACTCCACTGCTCCATGGCTACTAAAAAATCCGCAGCACTTGCGCTTTCAACGATGCCCCCCGCGCCCCTGTCACGAATTGCGTTCAGAAACTATGTTTGTTCAAACTTTGAAATCTGCCACTGGACAGCCTGTATAAGGAGGAAGTGTACAGAATTGTTGTTATAATAGGGTATGTTAATTTATATAAATGTTTTGCACAAAAATAGTGTAGATACAAGGAAGGGCTTAATGCTAAACAGCATTATCCACCAGTCATCCAGGTCGTGAAAGAAATAATATTACATAGGGCGTGTTGGTTAAAGTATTGAACAATAAAATTAAATGAAACAAAGGTTTGTGTAAATACAATATTTAGTGTAAGGAATTGTTGCAAAATATTTGTGCTAATATGGGACAACTATTTCCCTGAACAGTGAAACAGCAGCAACATATCTAAATATATTGTTTTGTAATCTCGCCAGGCAGTAACAGATTGAAAATAATTCTTATTCAAAAGCCTAGTCTGTTACACTAGATAGGTAATTGAATAGGTAGGTACCTACAATATCTTGAAACATTATATTTATCACGCATAAGTACTTACTTGCCTACCTAATTAAACGGATAAAATAATTAATATCTCTAAGACTTGTTTCAAAGGTCACACAACAGTAACATAACCTACAAAACTTTGAAGCCTAATAACAATTATTCCTGGCCTCCCCAAAAAAATCTCAGGAAAATATGCTGAATTACTAGCGATATTTTTTGTCTAAAGACACCGTGAATTTGACTGACATAAAAGTATGTCTGGGAGTTCGCCATTGTTCTTTAACAACTGTCAAAAGTACAAAAACAACCTAATGATTTTCGTTTGATTTCTCCATAGATAATGTATTGTTTGCTAAAAAAGAGGCTTCTGATAGTATACGAAAATGAGTCAAGTACCGAATTGTAATTGAAGCGTGTAATGCACTGTTCGCAGACATAGTGCACATGGATCTGAAGCCTCACAACCTGCTGCTGCATAAGGGCTCCGACGGGAAGTACATACTTAAAGTCGCTGATTTTGGGTGAGAATACATACATATATAACTCGTCACATACACACACACACACAAAATATACACACCGCCTCATAGGAATGGAATACATATCACACAGTCATCTTCTATCTAGCTTACAATAAAGCAGTAAGTAACAAATCGAATATTATATTATTTGACGGCTTAACGAACTTTGATGAAATGTAGTATAATAGACTTTATAAGTACTTTTGGTTTCGGAGTAACATATAAGTTAACTTTAACCCAGAGAAATGAACACGGGCACAGCTAGTATCATATAATATAATCCATCCATACTCCAATACCGTTCTTTCCACTTGAACCCCCCCCCCCCCTTTTGAACCCCTGAGGGGTCCATAGATACTCACTATTACACTTGGTCCCCTACTAATATTACTGAAGCAAAAGTAATTCTGTCTCTCTGTTTGCCTGTTACCTTTTGACGACTAAACGGCTGAACCGATCTTGATGGAAATTTGATGAGGAGATAGTTTGTGGAGAAGAACATTATGGGACACATTTTTGAGATAAAAATTAAGCCGTTTACCAGAAAAATGAAAATATTACTGAAAATAACGTAATTTTTGATAAGAAAATGTGTCGAATGAAATTCTGTTAATCATGTTTTTGTCTTAATCATACAGAGATAAAGATCTCAAAAACATATACGCACACACACAAAATCGACATCAAATGGAAACAGAAGTTCAGTAGTTTTTGTTTTTAACTAAAAACAAAAACTACTGAACAAATTTTGATGAAGTTTATATGGGACTACACTGAAAGTCTACCATTTTGAATAAAACAACCTCCAACCAAAAATGTTTGGAGTTTTCACTGAAGAACAGGATTCGTAATGAAGATATCCGACAGAGAACCAAGGTAACCGACATAGCCATAAAGATAAGCAAGCTGAAGTGGCATTGGGCTGGTCACATTTCCCGAAGAACCGATAACCGTTGGGGTAGACGTGTCCTCAAGTGGAGACCACGTTTAGGCAAACGTAGTGTAGGACGCCCTGTGGCCAGGTGGAGTGACGACCTGCGAAAAGCGGCTGGAAGAAAATGGATGAGGAGAGCTAAAGACCGAGCTCAGTGGCGTGCATTAAGAGAGCCTCACGTTCAGCAGTGGACAGATATAGGCTGATGATGATGATGAACTAAAAAAAAAAACTACTGAACCAATTTTGATGAAGTTTATATGGGACTACACTGAAAGTCTCCCTTTTAAATAAAACAACCACCATTCAAATTGTTTTAGAAATCTTAGATGTTTGAGGCAGTATAAACCCAAAATCAAATGGATTTACTAAAAAAACGATTTGTTCTGGAAAAAATACTGAACCAATTTTGATACAATTTATATGGGACCACCTGGAGAGTATACAAATTTAACCAACTTTTTTTAAAGATCGTTTCGCAATTTACGGAGAAATCGGTCAACATACACAAAAAACAGTCGAACATTATAACGGTCTCCTTTTATGAAGTCGATTAAAAAATAACCGCCGAACATAGTACCGTCTCCTTTTGTGAAGTCGATTAAAACGTAGTGCAAAGCCGCGTCGGGTCACTAGTGTCGCTAGTAATTAAACATGTGTTGCAGATTCGCTGCACACATGTCGGCAGAATGGAGCGGGGTGCGCGGCTCCCCGCTGTACATGGCGCCGGAGATGATCGCCGGGGAGCGGGGGCCTGCCGTCGATCTGTGGAGCGTGGGTGTGTATGACACTTGTTTCTAATAACTTGTCTATGGTCCCCACTATTGGAGGGTGGGGACCATAGACAAGTTATTTGTTTAATGTAGAGAGGCTGTGTTTGCGTGACGGGAGCGCCGAGATTATGTACCAATGTACATATTGATGCAAAGCGACAAGCCACCGTTCGTATTCTTTTATATCCCATAATAAGGTTTTATTTCGAAAAAAGGGCAATGACCCGTCCAACCAAAATCTAAAATAACTCTTATTTTTAAATGCCTGGTCTTCGAGTCGTGAGCTACCCTGAAAGTTTCAGCCGGATAGCTAATCTGGAAGTACTCGCAATTTGAGTTGCAAGATTCCACCCGGAACCACAAACAAGAAAGTTACCTAAGAAAAACGTTTTAAAATAGTAATAAACATGATGAATAGGAGAATTATATATTTGTGCGTCAACTAAAACAATATATCGTTCGAACATCCAACAGGCGAAATCTAGGTTTCATACAAAATTTGGTTCGCGGCCTCCCGATCCTTTCCCACTTCGGTGGTGGGGACATTTCGTCCACAGCCCTTTAATCAAGATCGGTCCTGCAATTTATTCGTTACTTTCACTGATAAAGTATTATTATGGATTGTTGTTAGTGTCGCCACTAGTGCCCGTTTCCTGGTTGCAGGGGTTATCCTGTACGAGTGCCTGTTCGGCAGGGCCCCCTACTCCTCCAGCACATTCAAGGAGCTCGTCGACAAGATACAGAGGCAGGCGCCCATTCAGGTACATACATACACACACGCACAAACACCCGCACACACAAACACACACATACACGCACGCAACCTCGCACACACCCTCAAATAGAGACAACCAGGTGTCCACAAAGAGCAATCCATACCAATATATAAAAGTGAAACGTTGTCTGTTTGTTTGTTTTAACGCGATACAGGCTGGACGGATTTGGATGAAATTTGGAATGGAAATAGCTTATACCCTGGAATAAAACATAGGATACTTTTCATCATCATCACCATCATCATATTTCACTCTCAAACGGCTGAACGGAATTTGATGAAATTTGAAATGGAGACCGCTTTTATCCTGAAATAGCACATAGGATTTCATCGTTTGAGAGTGAAGTTCATACCTCACTCTCAAAACGCTGATCGGATTTTGATAAAATTTGGAATGGAGATAGCTTATACCCTGCATCCCTCACCGCGGGGTGCAGCTAGTAATGTATATACTCTTATTTCTATAACCTAATTTTTTGGTTCTGTACTGTTGTCATAATCCCCACCAGGTCTTCCCCACTCTTGGGGATTATGTCAATTTTCAATGAACCTAATTGAAAATCAATGTAGTTTCAATTTAAAATTAACCTATTTTATGAGTAAGAGGGCTATGGGTTCCAAATTTTTGTCCTGCTCGTTATGGTGCAGAGTAAGCAGTAAAAGTGATGCATCTCGGGAGCCGATTTAAGTTAATAATTTCAATTTAATTTAACATTTTTTTTATAAATCTTACAATTTTTCAAAAAACTAATTCCACAGAAGTACCTATTTGAATGTTTGTTGGGATTACACACATTTGGTTTTTGTAAAAATATCTTCGATAGAAACGGAATGAAGTTGACGACGGGACCGACAAAACGGGTGATATTTAGGAAACTAAGTTTTTTTCCATCGAGCCAAATTTATTTAATCGTGTTTCGGTGACCAAAGACGGATAAAGTATTTTGTGAACATTTATTACACATAAAAAAATAAAGTCATTTAACCGTTTTAAAAGGTCTAGTTTTATATTTCTATTTCTAGTTTTATATTTCTATTTCTAGTTTTATATTTTATATTCGTGAGGACGAATAGTCAAATTTGGATACCATTTCGCCTTAAGAGCCAAATATTTCGAAAACGGAACCAAATAGAAAGAAAAACTGGCCAACTGCGTGTCGGACACTCATTAACTTAGGGTTCCCCACTGTGTAAAGCCCATTGCAATCGGTCCAGTAGTTTTTACATTATACGCCAATTTTACGGTTGGGTTATGTCTCTCACTATGTAACGTGTTCAAAGTTCTCGCGAGATTAAAATGCGTATTATCTTGGTCGGCTATATCCTACGACAAAACATCCAACAAGGTTATATCTCGTAGATGAAATATAAATAATTATTTGTTATGCAAGGCTGCAAGTGATTTTTTGGCGAGAGTACTTGTATTGAAACCTGAGCAAGCGAAGGATTCTAAAATAATAGAATCCTGAGCGTAGCGAGGGTTTCAAAAGTTCGAGACGCCAAATAACTTTGCTGCCGTGCGCAACACAAAACTTTTCACTTCACTACAGCGAGGAAAATGCTAGGTGCAAGAAATACAGCTAAAATAATATATTAAATTACTGTTTATAATAATAATAAAAAATGGGCGCGGGATGCCTGGCAGATATGTAAACATAATAGAATAGAGTCGAACAGAATCGAAAAGAGTCGAATAGGGTTGAAAAGTGTCAAATAGAGACAAATTGAAACGAAAAGAGTCGATTAGAGTCGAGAAAAGTCAAGTAGAGTCAAGTAGAGTCGAATAGAGTCGAGTAGAGTAGAATAGAATTGAAAATGAAGAGACGAACAGAGTCGAGTAGAGTGGAGTAGAGTCGAGTAGAGTGGAGTAGAGTTGAGTAGAGTCAAGTAGAGCCGATTAGAGTCGAGTGGAGTCGATTGGAGTAGATTACAGTCGAGTAGAGTCAAAAGGGGGCGAATAGAGACGAATAGTCAAGTAGAGTAGAATCGAATCGGATAATCTATACTTATAATAAAACTGTAACGGGTCCAATTCTGTACATTGAATATATTTAGAAATTTTCTTTTGGAGGGTACTCTATATTCGATACTGAAGCCAAAACTGTTTTTTTTTTTCATTTTTGTCTGTCTGTCTGTCTGTATCTTGGCTAGGCATCACGCCGAAACTACTGAATGAATTTAAATGAAACTTGGTATGATTTGAGTTCATACTACGAGGTAGGATATAGGATACTTTTAATCCCGAAAAATGAAAGGGATAGGCCTTGAAAATTATTTAAAAGAACACGTATCACACTGAAACTACTGGACGAATTTTGTTGCAATTTGGCACAGTCATAGTTTATGTAATGGGTAAAAATTGAGAATAATTTTTATCCCGATATAATATTCCTGCGGGATAATGTCCCAAATTCTGTAAATTGAAGATATTTAGTAATTTTTTTGGAGGCCGATCTATTTTCAATACTAAAGCCAAAACTGTATTTTTGTAATTTTTGTCGGTCTGTCTGTCTGTACCTTGGCAGTGCATCACGCCGAAAATACTGAATTCAAATTAAATTTGATATGATTTGAGTTCATACTTCGAGGTAGGACACTGGATACTTTTCATCCCGAAAAATTAAAAGGTTCCTCCAGGATAGGCGTTGAAAGTTATTTAAAAGAAAACGTATCACGCTGAAACTACTGGACGGATGTTGATGCAACTTGGCACATACATAGTTTATAGGATGGGTGAAAATTATGGATACTTTTTGTCCCGAAAAAATAAAGGGTTCCTGCGGGATATGGATCCAAATTCTGTACATTAAAGATATTGTGTTTTTTTTTGGAGGTTACTCTAATTTCGATAATGAAGCCTAAACCGTATGTTTTTTCATTTCTGTCTGTGTGTCTGTCTGTCTGTATCTTAGCGGCGCATCACCCCACCGAAACTACGGGATGAATTCGAATAAAACTTGGTATGATTTGAGTTCACACTACGAGGTAGGACATAGGATACTTTACATCCCGAAAAAATAAGGGGATCTCGCAGGATAGGGGTTGAAACTTATTTAAAAGAACACGTACCACGCTGAAACTAATGGACAGGTTTTGATGCAACTTGACACCGCCTTAATTTATATGATGTGTTAAAATTGAGGACACGTTTTATCCCGAAAAATTAAAGGGCTTCTGCGGGATATGGGTCCAAAGTTATGTTAATATTTAAGTAATAAATAATATTTTTTGGATGGTTCTCTATATTCCATACTGAAGCCAAAACTGTTATACTTTTTATTTTCGTCTGTCTGTCTATCTGTTTGCCGTACATGATGTGCTTGACCGCGCATCACACAGAAACTTAAGAATGAATTCAAATGAAACTTGGTATGATTTGAGTTCATACTACTTTCATCCCGAAAAATTAAAGGGTTTCCGCAACATATAGGTTGTAAGTTATTAAAAAGAACACGTATCACGCTGAAACTACTAGACGTTTTTTTAATGCAAATTGATACAGTCATATATCTATACTTATAATAAAGCAATAGGTACGAAAAAGGCTGTTAAAAGAAGATATATAAAAAAATGCTCTTAGGTGCTTAAAAAGGGTATTGAACACGAATATACAAAAAAAAACGTGTCGCTCTGTCTGTTTGTCTGTATGTTTGTTTGTTCACGCATCACGTTAAAACTGTTGGACCGATTGCATTGCGGTTTTCATTGTTAGATATCTTAGGGTTTGATTTAAAAACTGGTATAATTGGTATCTCAATCCGGTGAGTTAGAAAGCCGAGCAATTGATAAAAGTATTTTTCACCTCACAAGCTCGGAAAGATTCTGTTTGTCATTCGAAATCTGAGTGCAAAAGTTCATTTTACCCGCTAGCGTGGAAAAAGTTTTTAAAATTCAAACCTTTCTATTCAATAATTTTCTATAGCGCCAATCCACTGAAAATACTTTATTACTAATTTATACTATATTATTATCCGATTCGATTCTACTCTACTTGACTCTATTCGTCTCTATTCGCCTCTTTTTGACTCTACTCGGCTCTACTCGACTCTACTCGATGCTAATCGACTCTATTCGACTCTATCCGTCTCTTTTCATTTTCAATTCTTTTCTACTCTATTCTAATCTGTTCTACTCTGTTCTACTCTGTTCTACTCGGTTCTACTCTGTTCTACTCTGTTCTACTCTGTTCTACGGTGTTCTACTATATTCTACTGTATTTTACTCAATTCTACTGTATTCTACTCTGTTCTACTGCCAGGCATCCCGCGATGGCCCATTTTTTATTATTAATATAAACACTAATTTAATACATTATCTGAGCTGTTTTTCTTGCATCTAGCATTTTCCTCGCTGTAGTGAGGTGAAAAGTTTTGTGTTGCGCACGGCAGCAAAGTTATTTGGCGTCTCGTACTTTTGAAACCCTCGCTGCGCTCAGGATTCTATATTTGAACCACGAGCGAAGCGAGTGGTTCAAATCCTAGAAAATATCCTAGAATCATTCGCTTGCTCTGGTTTCAATACAAGTACTCTCGCCAAAAGATCACTTTGCAGCCTTGCATAACAAATAACTATTTGACGGCTAAAGAAATTTTATAGTAAAAAAATGTTGGTATACTGGTCCTGGCACATTATGGTACTTTGAACCTAAAGAAAAGACCACGCGTGCGAAGCCGCGGGTACAGCTAGTAATATAATATAAATTAGTAATAAAGTATTTTCAGTGGATTGCGGTATAGAAATATATTGAATAGAAAGATTCGAATTTTAAAAACTCTTTCCACGCTAGCTGGTAAAATACACTTTTGCACTCAGATTTCGAATGACAAACAGAATCTTTCCGTGCTTGTGAGGTGAAAATATTTTTTTTTTTCACTTATCATGTATTATTTTTGTTTTGTGTCCCTTACATAGAAATAGCCAATACTTTGTCTCCCTCCCACATATGCAGCATGTCCCAAAAGGATGGTGCACCAGCTCAGTTCTTATCAGGTGATCACTACCTCCAACCTGTGTGAAAATTGATTGGTTATTGAGAATGGCAAAATATCAAAGAGTGACTTATTTTGGTACTTTCGGTGCCTTATGTCACTAATTTGAATGCTATTTCTACAAATGCAGGACGAGTGTGTGTGCACACACAAATACTCACCCCAATATGCTCACAAAAATATGTGCTTGTATGCTCTTTTTCACCTTCACAGATACCTCCGAACTCCTCAATCTCTGAGAACTGCCGCTCCCTTCTCCATTCTCTTCTCCAACACGACCCTCGGAAGAGGATCAGCTACGAACACTTCTTCGCACACCCCTACCTTGACCTCGAACACATGCCGAGTCCCGAGAACTATGAGAAGGTAACCTCTTCTTAGGTCATGAGAGCCTGGTACTTTACCTAGCAACCGTGATTTATTTAATTGTACTCGTAGCTGAGCTCTCGGTTATTTATGAGAGCCTGGTACTTCTGTTTTTAACCCCCGAACAAATAGACGGGTGTTATAAGTTTAGGGTGTGTATGTATGTGTCACTGTGTGTGTGTGGCATCGTAGCTCCCAAACGAATGGACCGATTTTGTTGCGGATTTTGTGTTTGAAAACTGATGTGATCGAAATGCTTCTTAGCTATAATGGGGGGGGGGGGGGTAATATAAAATTTTAATTTGTGCTTGTTAGGCACTTAAATTATCGAAATATTATTATAAGCCGCATCATCGTTAACCATCAAATTCTTGCCTATCTTTCTCTATAATTAATTGTCCAGGTACTACTTTTTTAATCGACTACTGCGAAGCAAGGGAAGCCAGTTTTTAGTTTTTCGAACTAACAACTTGATCCGATTTTGACAAACGAGGTATCAAACGATTCGTCTTCATCGCAAGAGTATCATAGTATATTTTTTACCCGACCGTAGCCGGCTTTTTATTTTTTGTCATTCATTATTGTCGTGTTTTGTCGTAGTACTACGAGGGCTGTTTGATAAGTCCTTTTAAAAACTATTTGTAAAACTTTTTTTCTGGTAAATGCCATTAACACTGGCAGGCACAACCTTTCAAGAAAAACATGTTTTTGACAGTTTAACCATTGTTTAACTGTGATCACTCGTACATTTTCAATAACTATGGAAAAATCTGAATTTCGTGCCGCTATTAAACATTTTTTTATGAAGGGTTGCCACAATAAAAACTGAACTTGATTCTGTTAATGGCACAAACGCACCAACGTTGCAGACTGTTTATAACTGGATAAATGATTTTAAACGTTGTCGGTCAAGCACATCTGATGCTCCACGCTCTGGTCGCCCAATCGAACTCACTACTGAGGATGTTGTTGAAGAAGTCCATAATATTGTACTCGACGACCGCCGAGTGAAGGTGCGTGAAATAGCTGAGAACACAGGCATATCCACTGAGCGAGTAGATAAAATCCTGCATGAAGATTTGGGTATGACAAAGCTGTCTGCACGATGGGTGCCACGTTTGTTGACAACCGAACAAAAACGCGAAGGAAAGCTAATTTCTAAACTGTGTTTGGATATGATGAAGCGTAATCCTCGGAATTTTTTGAATCGATTTGTCACTGTGGACGAAACTTGGGTCCATCATTATACACCTGAATCAAAACAGCAATCAAAACAATGAATGGCGACTGGTGAACGTGCCCCAAAGAAGGCCAAGACTGTTTTGTCAGCTGGGAAGGTGATGGCGACAGTCTTCTGGGATGGCGAAGGAATCATTATGATTGATTACTTGGAAAAGGGAAAGACTATCACTGGCCGTTATTACGCAGAGTTATTGGACCGTTTTAATGTATCAAACGGTCCAATAACTATTGCAATGGCCAAAACGTCAGCTATTGCAATGGCCAAAATCCACGAGTTGGGCTTCGAGCTGGTTCCGCATGCACCGTATTCGCCGGACCTAGCTCCGTGCCATTATTACCTATTCCCAAATCTGAAAAGATGGCTTGGAGGGCAAAAATTTTTGACAAATGAGGACTGCATCGCAGGTGTAAACGGCTATTTTGAAGACCTCGACAAAAAGTATTTTTGGAGGGGATAAAAAATTGGAAACACGCTGGCCCTCAAAGAAGACTATGTTGAGAAATTAATGGTAAATTGTTTAAAAAAATATATTATTTTACTTTTTAAATCGATCGACAAACAGCCCTCGTATTATTTACTCTGTGGTTTTGTTATCACCGGACGCGAAAAGAAAGGCGTCGTATCTCCAAACTAATGGACCGATTTTGATGTTATTTATCTGTTTGAAAGCTGATGTAATCGAGAGAGTTCGTAGCTTTTATTGTTGTTGTTGTTTTTTTGTTGTTGTTTTGATTGTTGTTTTTGTTGTTGTTGCATTGTTTGAGTAAAGCACTATACAAGCCTTGTTCCGCATTGACTGCCCTGCTGGCCACGCTATGATGGCCTCGAGCTTTGCTTAGCTACGCTCTCGACCTTCGCACGCGCTTGGCCATCAAGGGCTGTATTTCTGACCGCGCTGTGATGGCCTAGAACGCCGCTACGGTGCGCTCTCGGCCATCATCATCGCTGCCAGCAACGCAGTCATTACAGAGCGCGGCAGTAATGTACTATTAACGCACTCTCTCTACGATTAACGCAAAAGATTTTCGGTTTAAAAACAAATGTCGTCGACTCGGATTATAGATCACGAGCAGAGGTCTTACTGCGATGAAGCTGGTATAAGTATTGTGTATGGGCATGTAAATCAAAGTATTAGATAAAGAATTGACCAAAAGTAACATTACAACTACTGACTTATTGGTGTCGATTCTGAGTGCACCAATTAAAACTAAAACTAAATTTGACAGCTCTAAGTCTGGCACTGTAGAGATTTTCCGCCTGGTAAATGTGAACATGTTTGTTTTCCATTACAGGCGGTGTCTCTGATCAAGCGGGCCATCGAGCTGGATGCGCAGTGCAACCTCGTGCCCGCACTCGACGCGTACAAGGAGAGCTTGCTGTACTTAGTGCCGTGCGTTGCGTGTGAGCACGACGCTGTGCGGCGCGCCGCGCTCACGCACAAGCTCACTAGGTCAGCTCCTAGCCGCTCATTGTCTACTGGTACCTGGACGCGTACAAAGAGAGACTGTCTGTCTGTTTTTGTCTTTGGTATCGTAACTCCAAAATTAATAGACCGATTTCAATTCATTATCATCATCATCACCCCGTTGTTTGTTTGTTTGTCGTATGAGGTAGTGCTGAGGTAGTCTGATGTCAGTGCCGCCCGAGGGCCTCTGACATGGCTTAACGACTGCTATTAATCAATAACAGCCGGGACCGACAGCTTAACGTGCCCTCCGAAGCACGGAGCGATGGATGGATGGAGCCCAGGCTTTGAACCCGGTATCGTTGGATTCTAAATTGCACTGTAGAACCGTTAGGCCACCATCGCTCTATCAGCCCGTGTCAGTCCACTGCTAGACATAGGCGTCTCAAAAAGCACGCCTCTGAGCGCGATCTTCGGCTATGCTGCCAGCCACTTTGCGTTATCGTCGCTCCACCTAGGTGGAGGGCGTCCTACACTAACTTTACCGAGCCGCGGACTTTACTCAAGAACACGTCTACCTCAACGGCTATCAGTCCTTCGACAGATATGACCAACCCACTGCCACTTCAGCTTACTAAACCTAAGGGCTATGCCGACAACTTTGGTTCTCTGCCGGATCACCTCATTCCATATACGATCTTTCAGAAATAGCATAGCCCTTTCCATAGCCCGGTGAGCGAACTTAAATTGGTGGACTAGTCGTTCCGTCAGTGTACACGACGGCTCCGTATGTCATACATAACATGTAGGACACACTGGTTGAAGACTTTTGTCTTCAAACTTTGCGGTATTTTACGAGAAGACACTACGAAGTTTCGCAAATGCTGCCCAGCCAAGCTGTATTCTTCTGCAGGTCTCTCTCTCGAAGTTGTTTTTACCTAGTTGCATTGTTTGCCACAGATAAACAAACTTCTGAACAACTTTGAGACCAGTTCCGTTAACAGCAATTGGTTCCGGAATAACATGTTCGTTGAACATAACTTTGGTTTTGTCCGAGTTCATACGGAGACCAATGCATTGAAAAGAATCTGCTAGGCTGTTCAACAACGTTTCTGCCACAATGACGATGTCATCCGCGAATCTCAAGTGTGAGATATACTCACTGGTAATGTTAATGCCACATCCTTTCCAGTCCAAAGTCTTAAACTTATCCTCCAATGCATTTGAGAACAATATCGGAGAAATAATGTCCCCTTGTCTCACACCTCGATGCAGGGGGATATGCTTAGTCTGTGGTTCTGTAATTGGACGGGTCATTATTGCGCCGTCATACAGACATCTCAACATTTGGAGATACCGCCAGTGGACGTGCAATGTCAGGGACTCCAAAACAGACCAAGTCTCGATAGAGTCAAAGGCTTTCTCATAGTCCACAAACGCCAGTCAAAGAGGCCGATTATATTCTTCTGTCTTCTGTATAATCTGCCGCACTGTATGGATGTGGTCTATGGTGCCGTATCCTCCTCGAAACCCGGCCTGCTCAGTTGGCTGGAATTCGTCTAATTCCTTCAGAAACTTGTTCAGGGTGCTTAGGGAGTGAATATACTAATAGAAAGTCCTGACGTCTAGGAGGTGAGCTGGAGTCGAGAGGTGGAGGGGGAGGGGGACCCACTTTTCGGTTTTTCGCTTATATCTCAAAAATTGTGCGTTATAGGGAAAATATTTCTGAGACTAATTGAAAGCTCATAATTATTTCTACAACATTTATTCTATACATTTTTCCGAATTCTCAACCTTTTCCGAGCTACAGGCTCCGGAAAAGTGAAAATAAAAGTAATTCTGCGTGATGGACAGCATGATGTGAAAATGAGCCAAACTAAAAACTCAACAATCTTATCAATAACATAAGCTAGAAGTACCTCGATGCGGTGAAAGCGATAACAGATCCAATCCTACCAACAAAATTCATTTCATCTCCTTACGGCAGACAAAGCTTCAGGAGAATGTTATACAGACTCTTCAGGCCACCGATGATGATGACACACACCCCCACCGACAGCCACAGAATCGTGAGTAGATTGTTACACCGTAGTCTTCACGATAAGGACGTCAGCATCATCGGCGGTCCAGGCCGCCGATGATGCTGACCTGTAACCCATTCTCCTGGAGCTTTGTCTGTAGTAAGGAGATGAACTGACTTTTGTTGGATAGGATTGGATAAAAAATGTTCTTGTCTCTCTCAAACTGTTACCGTCTTCGCCGCGTTGAGGTACTCCCAACTTATGTTATTACACAGCGAGCGGAAAGCGCGAGAGAAGCGTCTCCGTTTCAGCTTGGGCAAAAATGCTTTCGTATGTCCAGATGTCCGTCTGTCCGGATGGATCTCTGTTTTCCTCTACAGAATTCATTTCTCAACTGATCTAGACAAAACTTGGTATACAAGTTAAAATATTTTTTAGAATTTTTCCTCCTCCTCCTCCGAGTCCTCGGGGATTTTTGATTGGGGGGGGGGGGGTATGATTTCCGTGGCTATTTCTTTATTTGAAGGGTAGTAACTTAAATTGGTCTCATAAAAATTTGGTGAAGATCTGATGAGGACCTTCGGCGTGATGA
Organism: Alsophila aescularia; assembly: GCA_946251855.1. NCBI lineage: Eukaryota > Metazoa > Arthropoda > Insecta > Lepidoptera > Geometridae > Alsophila > Alsophila aescularia. The sequence continues at coordinate 71,424,347 of OX276373.1, read as the reverse complement.
GCAGAATGGTACAAGTAGTCGCAGCGGAAGTTGTCTGCAAGTTGCTGCGCAAACTGCTAATTTTTCAGGCGCTATTTCTATGTTGAAGGTGAAAACAGCATTATAACTGCCGCGCTCACTCGCCTACGTTTTTCGAATATTCTATCTCGCTCTTACTCTATGCCGTTTTATACCCACTGCAGTACCTGTGCAATCGTTCACAGAGCCTAACTTCACAAACATATAGATTGGCTGCGACTACTTTAATGCCTTCACGCTGAATAACTTTTATTTTCACTTTTCCGGAGCCTGTAACTCGAAAACGTTGAGAATTTGGAAAAATGCATAGACATAGACATAGCTTTATTTATGGCAAAAAACAAGTCCACAAAATAAAAACATTGAAGAAATAAGTTAGTACCTAAGTAGTTAAGTTAGAATAAAATGTGGTCGAATAATTTATGAGCTTTGAATTAGTCTTAGAAACCTTTTCCCTACAACGCTCCGTTTTTGAGATGTAAGTGTAAAACCCAAAACTTTGTGCCCCCTCCTGACTCCGGCCCTCCTCCTAGACGTCAGGACTTTTAGTATGTTCACTCCTTAAGCACCCTGAACAAGTTTCTGGAGGAATCGCTTAGGTACCTGCTCACACACTCTAGAACTCCTTTATTTACTGGTCTATATAATTTACTTGTAATGGTGTATAATACTACAACTTTCAGATACATGGAGCGAGCTGAGGAGATCAAGATGTACTTGAAGGGCGGCTCGCAGATTCAGCTTAATAACCAGAACAGTGTTCAACACGACATCAGCGCCAACGGTGAGCTTGCTTTGTATTGCAATATAAAAACTACTGGACACAGTCAAATGCGGTTTTCACTTTTGGATAGTTTAGGTTTCGACCCGTTATGTAGAATCCGAGCCATCATTTGATAGTAAACGAACTTTTGATCCTGGATTAACACATAGGTATTATTAACCCAGAGAGACGACCACGCGTGCAAAGACGTGGGAACAGCTAGTTATCCTACTAATTTTATAAATGTCAAAAATTGTATGTATTTATGTCCGGTCTTCACGACACAGCTCAACGGATTTTGGATGGTGATGCAGGTCACGGTAGCTGAATTGGTAGAGGCATGTGCCGCGCTGAGGCACAATATGCGAGATCGAATCTCGCCCGTGATCCAAATTTTTCCATTAGAAAATGATTACATATTTTACGCTAAGCAGGCGTTAACTGCTATAAAAAACATAATCTAAGGTGTACTCGTACTTGAATTCGTCTCAATTGTCCGCGTAACAAGGCTGTCTTAAAACTTTTTTTTAATTGAATCAATATGGTGATCTTAGTGGGTACTCCATATAGTTACGAACTACAATATAAAAATAATAGTTTAAAAAAACTAAAAAACACGCTTTACATAGAAAACCAAAGTAAAAAATAGAAAATAAATTTTAATAGTGTAAATAAGAAAAAAATGTGTTATTTCAAAAGAAACGTGGGGTGCATGGGTCGATAGTTATAAATATTTCATTGACAGATTTGAGAAGAAGGATTATATCATTTCGATAATATCTTAAAAAGAACCCCACGCTTTTTTTTAAATAAATCATTTTTTTCTTATTTACACTATTAAAATTTACTTTCTATTTTTTAGTTTGGTTTTCTATATAAAGCGTGTTTTTTATTTTGTTAAACTATTATTTATTTTCTACTTTTTAGTTTGATTTATTTATAAGAGCGTTTTTTTTTTCGAATTATTGCATTGTTTTTGACAGGTGTGCAAAATTTGAATGAAATCTGACCGTTTAAAGTGGGTCAAAATAGCGTCCAAAGGAGTCGGTTACAAACATACAAACAAACATACAAGTGAAGCGTATAAAATCATCGTATTCCATCATAATTGGTATCAAATTCTTGAACTAGGACTATTTGAGTAATATATTACAAATGTGATTTCGCTCAGATGCACGTGCTCACGAAACTTGCAATGTTTTAGTCATATCGAGTTTTAGTTAATCTACGCATACTATAATAATACGACTTGCAATATTTAACTTTGTCTCGTAGTTTCGTACTAAGCCATCATCTATCCCGGGCTAAGTATAGTGCAAGTAGGCCTTATTTTAACAGCTGTATTGTACTTCCAGCGGAGAGCGCGCGCGGCCCGGGCGATACATCCGGCGCGGGCGGCGCATCTCTACCGGAGAACGAGGTGAAACATCTTCCCGAATTATTTCATTCAAATATCGGGCCACGCTACTTGACAATAAGGACATAAATCAAATCGCAATATTTTTTTGTTCGGTAATAGACTTTTATCGGAAATATAGGTTTTCGGAAGCATATAATTTTAATCGTAGTATCTCCTTCCTTTGCCGCTATCTCCTCACCCGGTCTTCCACCGGCGTGGCGGAGGCTCCGCTTGTGGAGATATGGTGGAGTCGCGTTGTCACGAGGCGGTCCTAGGGTTTGTTCCACTAGCCCAGGGACCAAACCTCAGTGGACAACATAAAAGAACAGGAACAATTAGGAGCACTCGGAGATTTTTTATAAACAGCGGCTTCACCTTCATGGACACGTTGTAGCAGAAGATGACCTTGTACAGAGATAGCTGGCCTATCAGCAACGCTTGCAGGACTCTGCTAGTCGAGCTGGTCCTTCCTTACTGAACACGAACACGCCCCAAGCTAGAAGTCAGCATTTTGGTGGGCATTCTATTGGCCGTTATTTTAGGTAGGTGGTATTTAAGCAGTAACTTAAACTGCCAGATGTAGGTAGATAAAATAATAATTTATTTACCACTTTTTATGAGATACTTTGTAAAAACATGAACATGAGCCAAATGCATTAATGACAATGTAGGAATGACAGGTTATTTGAAATTACAATTAATATAGACAAACTATCGATTGAGATTATGATGAAAGAGGTTTGACATCGTCACAATACCCCGCCTCCCCGGAGAAAAAATTTTTTTTGTTGTTAATTTATACATTTTTTTTTCTTTTTTTGTAGTTTGGTATGTAAAAATGTTGATGTTATTGGTATCCCAAAACATAAGGTTTATTTAAAAAAAGAAAAACAAGTAGAAGTTAATAATAAAAATATATATAATAATTAAAATAAATAATTAAATATATTCCGCGACATTTCCACACCAATTACCTAGCCCCAGACTAGGATACCCTGTACTATGGGCACTAGATAACGGATAAACATACATAGATAAGAATATTACAGCCATGACTCGGAAACAAACATTTCTGCTCATCACACAAATGATTGCACCTTGCAGGATTTCCAATTTGTGCCAATATTCAAAGAAACTGGCACAAGCTCCATTGATATTTTTTTGTTGACCAATTTGGGTTATCGTATTAAATTTTTAGGTGAACCTGTTTATTTACAATGTCAATATACAATTGATTGGATTCCTAGATGCATTCAAATTCATAAATCACACATTCATTCATCTTTATTCATAGTCTTATTCCCATTCTTCGGAAATAAAACTTATAAGAAAGAGGAATTTTAAGTAATATTAAGGTTACTTGTGGAACCAATACAGTGTAGTGTAGGCCTATTTATACAGTCACTATCCGCTGATTAGGGTGATTATGTGAGTGTATTGGTGTTTGTGTATGTGTGGTGAGTGTGTGGTGTGTGATGTGTAAATGTATGTATGTGTATATTTATATACAATTAATTTGCAAAAATGGCTAAACGTACCTTAGGGTACAACGTGCCTGTAGCTCGTGTATGTACATAGTAAACGTTGTGTTAGAACGTTAAAATAATATAAGTAAGGTAGGTAGGTAATAGTATATTAGCTATAAGATAATACTGGTTTTGTGACCTAGGCTTGGTTTATAGAGTAATCACATTTGCCGCTGTTTTCAGTGTTGGAAGTTTTGTGTGTAGGTGTAGTAAATAATAATATATGGAACTGGTTTCGCATTATACTGAACATTATGAATGTAAATAAAAAAATACATAGCTAACAAGTAGGGTATTAACTACTGTTAGTACCAAAGAATTAAAGTATGTAGTAAGTACAATAGCACTGAATAGCAATACGTAGGGACTTGAAGTCAATATTCATAATGAATCCGAAAAGTCAATGAAGTGAATAAAAGAAAAATAAGCTAAAAATGTGGAAATTACTCTGTAAAGGGAAATTATATTAAAAATACATTATTTACAACTTAAATACAAGGTTATTTGTAAGTAGGAAACCTACAGTGGTCATAAGTAGGCATTTAAATGTATGGTAAGGTACGGGAATATGAAAGCAATGTAACTTTCATAGTACATAATTATAATAAAGTATGTAAGTAAGTACACAAGTGATGGTTAAGGTTAAGACGTACGTGGTATAGGTTTAATGTCTTTGACATGCCAACGGCCTAAGGGATTACCAGACAAATCACTGAGGTCGTAAATTAGTGGTGAAATTTTAGCTGCTATTATGCATTTTACAAATTTTGGAACTAATTTAGCTGAAAAATACTTGCCTGCTGAACTTATGGGATAATTACGTTTCCATATAATGTCGCCTTGGTTAAATTCAAGGTGTTGATGATGTTTATTATAATATTTAGCGTTAGTTTCGTGAGCGCGAAATAAACGTGCTTGTACTTTAGCAAATAAAGGGCTTAACTGACCTATGTTGTCAGCGTATTCATCACGTGGAGCAAAAATCAATTCTTCAGTTAGTTCGCGACCAAGAAAGCTGGTGTGAATTTAGTAGTTTCATTAACAGCTGAATTTATGGCAAATTGGATTTGATTTAAATATAAATCCCAAGTACGATGGTTATTATCAACAAAAGAAGCAACTGGTGTAATAATTGTTTTGTTGTAACGTTCAACAGTATTGACTTGCGGACAGTAACAGGGGGTGTAATGAATTTTTGGTATGTTGTAATATTGAAATAAATCCTGGAGTTCATGACTAATTAGTTGACCGCCATTATCTAGGATTATGGTCCAGTGGAGACCAGACAGAGATAATAAGTATGTATTTCTGCCCTGGAACCTTTCAACTCTAATTACGAGCACTTCCCGATTAGCTATCTGTCTGAAACTTTCAGGGTAGCTCACAACACGAAAAAAAAAGAAAGAAAAATAAAGTATACTTATTTATACAATTTTATTGCTTGACGAACCAAAAAAATATGTATAAATCGGTGCGCCAACTTCTCCGAGGGATCCAGAAAGCTGTTTTAGAGCGGTTTTTGGTCTTAAAACCCGCACCAGATTATCTCCACTGGTGGAGAAGGTGCGAGTTTAACTCACGCGGATAGTGTTCGGTACGATGAATATATTATCTCACAATATTATAGAGAGATTTACATTGTTATTTTAAGACCATAGACTTCTAGGTTTTCCTGTAATCTATATGTAAAGAACTAAAACATGTATTTTCAAAATTTTAGGCTCAGTGGTTTCAGAGATAACGGAGGGAACGGTCAATTTTCAACAATATTCTTAAATAACTTAACTTCTTAAATAACCTAACAATAAGCCCTATTATTAATTTGATATGTCACACGACAAAGACTTTTTTTTTAATTTGTCCCCATAATTGATGCCAATATTCAAAATTAATTTGTTTACGTCGTCCGTGTTTGGATCACAAAAAAACATATGTGTACCAAATTTCAACTAAATAGGTCCAGTAGATTTGGAGCAAATTGGTTATGACCGACGGACAGATAGACAGACACACGAGTGATCCTAAAAGGGTTCCGTTATTTTTTTATACATTTAAACACATTTTTACACTTTATTATAAAGTGCATAAAGAGTATATCTATGTATCTAATGTGGGAGTTTGTATGAGTGTAACTTATCCAGCAGCCCCAACCTGCAGGGGCGCCAGGCGGACCCCCTGCAGTGGCGCCAGCGGTGGCGGGCGCTCCCTCACGCGGGGCGCCACTGTCTACATTCAAGAGACTATTCGGGCGACACGCGTCGTTGCCCTTCTTGGAAGACAAGGATTCTAGTATAGTGAGTAGTGTTAACTAAAGTGCTACTAGATTAGTTTAAGAAGTGAATATGTTTAATAGTTTTTTATTTATAAAAATAAGTATTGAGTAGTAATACTGCATTGTACTGCGCAGTAGGGGACAGCGGGGCTGGAAGTTCCTATTTTTAAATAACACGTAGTTTTAAAAATTAAGGGTTTCCTTTTCAACGTGTGCTAATATTGAACGAATGTTTATAGGTTTCTGTAATATTATAGTCACTTCTACTTTTATCTCAATATTTTTTTTACAGAAACAAATATTTGTCAATTTTCGGAGCGGCTCATTCAACCCCGCTTCGAGGCGAGTAACACCTTTGAGAAAAATTGTTCCGCTTAGATTATTACAATATACTGTCAGAATAACATAGTTTTTTTAAATAAAACAATAGTTTTTTATAAATGTATGCAATGTTTATTGTATCCACAACTAAACTTAAAAAAAACACAAACTACTCGTAACCTCCAGATAAACTTTTTACTGCTTATTTAAATTATAATTGAGATCTATCAACTTATAAATCTTAATAATTATGATTAACGTAACTTTAAAAAGTAACAAAACATAACTGGCGAGATTCAAATAATCGTTTTTTTACAAAGTTACATCTAAATTGAGATCAACCAACATAAATGTCTCATCAGATGTTTAACTAAACTTTAAAATCCGCCAGGAAGGAACTTATAGCCCCAAATTACGTTTATATACGAAGACTGATAAACTGGAAAAGTAATAGAATCAATTTAAATAATACTAGTAGTAATGAGATACCTTACTATCTATTGTCACTTACTACAATTTAGGAAAGTTACGTAAGAATCTGTTCTTAATAATCTGAGTTAGACCAAATTGATTAAACACGAAAAAAATACTCACCTGATGTTTTGTCAGCTACGTGTTGTTTGCACGTGCCCACTCAACCGGCGTCGCCGGAGTGACTAAAATGGCTGCCGGTGCGGCGTGTCCCTTATTACATGTATGGCTATCTCTTTTCCTTACAAAGTTATTAAACAAAGTATATACGGAACAACTTACCCCGAGAACTCCCAGCCCCGCTCTCCCCTACTAATTGACATTTGTATGTCCATACCAATATATAAAAGTGAAACGTGTCTGTTTGTTTGTTTGTTTGGGGAGCTTTCACGCGATAACGGATGGACGGGTTTTGATGAAATTTACAATGGATATAGCTTATACCCTGGAATAAAACACAAGATAGTTTTTATCCCGGGAAATTGTAAGTTTCTACGGAAAATCTGGAAAATGTTGATTACTCACTGTAAGTAACGGTCGCCATCACAGAATGGTCTGGTTGCCATGGAAACGAAATAACAATTTTGTCAAAAAACATCAAGAGTGGTGCTATACCTACTTTTACATTGGTTTTGAATATCCTAAAAGAAAATAGGATGCTTTTTTCGCGATAAACATTAATCCACGCGTACGAAGTTGCGGGCGGGAAAACTATTTTTTTTTATAAGGAAGGCTCTTAATTTCTGTGAACTCAACTCTAACATCTTACACTTTAACATCTGTCAAAATGCATACAAAAATAACAATGAAGTGTTAATTAAAGGTTATTTGACAGTGAGTTGTAATATGGGCCGTCGCACAACTCATTACTCAATACCAACGCGACTCAAAGTAATGCATTGAAAAGTGATCTTTATTCTTGTTAAGTACAGCACATTTTGACACGCTTTTATTAGCTTCACTTGTATGTATGTTTGTATGTAGCGGAATCTTGAACTCGATTTTTACCCTCTTTAAATGGTTACATTAATTCAAAATTTTGCACACATATCAAGGCCCGTTGAAAAAATACTCTTTATCCTGATTTGGATTAAAGTTTTTTTTCTTCCATTTCTAAATTAAACACTAAAAAGACGTTCAATAACCTAAAAATTAAATATAAATTATTTTTTATAAGGCCTCTTTTTTTAAACTATAATTTATTACAAAACCAAGCGAGGAGTGCTTCTTGAGTCGTAACACTGCATTAGTTATTTCGTAAGATGTGCTGTGTGGGAACACATATGAATGGTCGAGGAGCCGTTGTTTGTGCGAACGGCTCAATAGCACAGTACATATAGTCTTTCCAGACAGTAGTGTATCGAAGCATTGTTTTCGAGTTTGATGTCTACTGTCAGTCGGAGACCGATGGTTGCCACCTGTGGGTCTTTACCCGGCTACAAAAAAGGAGGGTTATGATTTTATCAGAATACCTACGTAATGTATGCATGAATGAATGTATGTATGTATGTTCGTCTGTTTGTACATGACCACACTTTACAGCCAACCTTTTAAATTTGTAGGAATCTTCTATTAGTAAAACCAGAGTTTTTAAGCTACTTACAAAAAAGGGGACTATCGATTTCACGCGTATGTCTACACTCATATTATAAAGAGGAAAGATTTGTTTTTTTGTATGTTTGTATTTTTGTATCTTTTTTTGTAATGCACAGACGAAAAAGATACTGAACCGATTTAAAAAAAATAATATTTTATAATGCTACGTTATCAGCGAGTAACATGGGCACTATTTTATTTTTCAAGAAAGTAGAGATCCTTATGAAATTTGCTATATTCAAATTTGCAATTCTAAAAAGAATACAATAATTAAAATAGAACCAGAACACTATCACTAACAAAAGTAAAATGTAATACCGATTCAATAAGAAAAAAATAATAATAATAATATATAATATGTTTCTCTTTAAAATATAAAGAGTTATAATAGTTTCTTCCCCCCCCCCCTCTTTTTTCTCAATTCTCTATCCCCTCCCTCTATATAGCTAAGTTCACATCACCAGTATTCCCAATCAAACAAAAAAAAAAAATCAAAGAAATCGGACTAAATCAATAAAAAATTAAAAATCATGCAGTCGAACATATAACCGTCTCCTTTTGTGAAGTCGATTAAAAATATACAACGGAATGACACGTTGCCATGGAAACGGAATAATAACAAGTCTGTCAAGTACGTGAATAATGATTTGACATTTCTTACTTTCGTTGGAGTAATGATGCAATTATTGTCTATGGGTAAAAAAACACCATGATCGTTACTGCAAAAGATTTTGAATTACGCTTACTGGCGTTTTTTTTAGAAGTGACGATGCGTGTAATGCCGCGGTGTGAGCGCTACCTGAACAAAACAGGGGCAAATCGCTAGTATGTAATATTGTTAAAAATTGGTACTTATTAGTAGTATTCATATTATGTCTATATGGGTAGGTAATAGGTATATAAACGAATGTTACTATTTTGTATCTCAATCCGATGAGTAGAGAAGCCCGTCAATCGATGAAATAATATTTGACGACTGAACGAAATTTGGTAAATTGTACTTTTGGTTCTGGAATACATACATAGGCTACATTTTCACCAGAAAATAATCCATTTTTCAAAGCCGCGGAGGATAATATTACACTACTCTTTACCTATATTATTCTAGTTTATTCTTATCTTACGTTCTTTTTTGCCAGATGAAGGTATATATATTTATAAACGATATATTTTGTGAGTATTTAGAGTTATTCAAACATATTTTTTTCCGTCGGAAATGAAATATGGCAGTTGTAAGCCGCTTGATACTTCATATTTCCAATAGCACTCTCGCGGTTAAGACGAATCCAATGATACCCCATTTAACAAAATCCATTTAGCCGTTTAGTCTGTAGGACGTGCCAAAGAACCGTAAACACAAACAAACATAGATACATACAACCCAACACATAACCCTTCGCAATCGGGTAATAAATGGAGTTATTTATTTTTCGGATCCCAATGAGCAGTTTTCCATTAGGCATTCTCAGTTTAGTTCTTTCATCGTCAAGAGATGGCGCTCGCGTAACTTTTGGTATTTACTCAACTGAACAAAGTAATCGAAATCAGGTAAAATTAGCGTTTTACCGTAAAAATACACAAACTGCGAGCGAATCAAACGAACGACAAGTTCTTTGTGTAGTGAAATATGTTATTTGTACATTGGCAGTTTTGACATATTCAGATTTTATTTACCCCGTTATTAAAGCAGATAAATTAAATCTAAATAAAACGGTCCATTTTCTTTGTAGCATTAGCTGTAAATAATAATATAGATTATCAAGAAATTAAAAATACTACCAATAAATACTATAAGTAATGAATTTGTTACAAAACTTACAACTTGCTATAAACATGGGAACGCAGAATGTCATACCCGCCAGTAAGCGTAATTCAAAATCTTTGGTCATACCGAAGAAAGTTTTATGTACTTACCAAAACTGTCGCCAACGCCATCTAGCGAGAAATAAATAATGCTAAAATGACACTTGGAAAACGGCTCATTGTGTTTCGAAACGATTGAACTAAAGAGTCCAATCTTGATATATACTTATATTACTATACTCTTTGGTCCAATCTATTTGTGGTACTGGCATCCTACTTGCAGAAAACAATCTTTCTTTCTCGTATTTTTACGTGAAGATACTTCATGCGCGAAACTCGCTCGTAGTGTTCTTTTCAAAACCACGCTGAGACCCCTGCCTCCCGGCCCCCGCCCCGCGTGCGTCAAATCGGCCGTGTACCCCTCGATACACTACTGTCTGTAAAGACTAATATATGTACTGTGTCAATAGTGTCTCAAAAACAACGGAAAATCGAACTCATGTTGAAAATTATCCATACCAATATATAAAAGTGAAACTTTGTTTCTTTGTTTGGGGAGCTTTCACGCGATAACGGCTGGACAGATTTCGATGAAATTTAGAATGGAGATAGCTTACACCCTAGAATAAAACATAGGATACTTTTTATCCCGGAAAATTGAAAGTTTTCGCGTGAAAACTGGAAAATGTTGATTACTCACTGTAAGGAACGGTTGCCATCACAGAATGACCTGTGGTTGCCATGGAAACTAAAAAACAAGTCTTTCAAAAAACATCAAGAGCATTGGGTGCTATACCTACTTGTGCATTGGTTTTTAATATCCTGGAAGAAAATATGATGTTTTTTCGCGATAAACTGTAGTCCGCCCGGACGAAGTCGAGGACGGGAAAACTAGTAATTTATATCAGTGGCTTAAATCGACTTAGCAATAGGAGGAGGTTTAGTTTTGTATGTTACCTTATATCTTCGAGATATGTGAACCGATTTCGATGGTTCATATATAATTTTTTGCCTTCCAATTTATATCGCCGGGATTTCTCTACAGTATTGTTTTATATGTAAGAATTAATTTCAGTGTAATCGTAGTTCCACATAAACTAAAATATGTTACAGAACAGCGACTCCCCGCACGCAGACAAGCCTCAAACAACCGCTAGCGATAACGACAATTGTCGCATCACGTGACACTGCGGCGGTCTCCACAGCAACCACCTCACTGCGTGCCGGGACAGTGCAAGGGCAAACACAGGAACATAGTTATTAACATTTATATTCGATTCAACAAGTTAAGTTTGGTCAAAGGAGTTAGGCCTTACATTATACTAATGATTCTGGCATACCTATAACATTTAAATACAACAGCTAAGTATTTTGAAAAAAAAACGAAAACGTGGCTACTGATTAAACCTTAATAAATTGATAGAGGACTTCAATACAAACATAAAATAATGTTACAATAGTATCCAAAAGTGTCGCGTTTCTGTGATATTGGAGCTTCAAAGATTGGAGAAAGAAGAATATCTCAGAAAGGCGACACTTTAGGATACTAGTGTTGTATTTTATTTGTTTGTATTGAAATCCTCTCAATTTAGTAAGATTTAATCAGTACCTTAATAAAATTAATAGAGGACTTCCAATACAAAGTTAAAATAATGCTACATTAGTATCCTAGGGTCGCGTGTCTGTGATATTGGAGCTCTAAGATAGCATACGTAGATCTTTGAGCTCCAATATCTCAGAAAGGCGACACTTATATAGTTTTGTTAATTTTTTGTTTGTTTTGAAGTCCTCCATCGTTTTATTAAGGTTGATCAGTGGCCACGCATTAGCGTTTTTTTTAAATGGCACAGTGTTTTTAACCATTCAAACATAGTTCTTGTAATGTTGAAAACTTAATTCAAACTTTGTTACAAACTGAGTCGTTTGTTTCAAACTAGGTTTGTTCTTTGTTTTATCTCCTGGGGAATAGTACATTTAGTCCAATCAACAGTATCAGTCAGTAGTGAAAAAGTCTAGTCACATTCAAAGTTACGATTCAGTAAAGTGGAGCTTTACTGAAACTCCCTACGAGTTTTGGAGGGAACACGAAATGGCACGGTTTTTTCGTAATAATTGTATCAGATGCCTACACGCGTGCGTGTTGTATAATTATTATTATTTTGTTTCGGTCTTGGCAACCGCTTGATCACGATCACGATATAATGCGATGTTGCGGTCGAAGGTGTAGCACGCTTGCCTAGTATATACCTATTCACTCTATACTTGACCTGGGTTATGATTTACCGGAAACACTGACGAGGGCAAAGCATTCCACTCCTATCCAGTTCATATGTTAACTGTTTATTATAAAGCGAATGAAGCGAAGCGTAACGCTTCACTCTTGTTCGTGCTACGTTGTATCCATTTTTTTTATCTCTATTCTGTACAAAGTTTTATCAAATTCGGTCCTTTCGTTATCGCGCGACAGCACCCCAAAAAACAGACAACGTTTCACTTTTGTATAATGGGGATTTTAATTTGTAAACATCATTTAGATTTTCATACATAGAGAAAATCTTGCAACTTTAGAGGAAATGAGTTCAAACATTTGTTTCGTTCTATGCAGCAGATTTTAATAAGCGTACAGTAATCCATCGATTTATCCATAAGTGCAGTGTTGTACGCTTGAAAAGCTGTGATGAATGTCTAAGAACAAATCTTTTAGCTGCCCCTTACAGATCTCACGTGTAGATATAGTTTTCTACGAGTATAATCTTATCTTCTAGAATCTAACTCATATTTTATTCAGAAAAATGCTTCACAATATATTTGAAATTGTCAGTATTCACAAAATTTATTTCAGTTGTTTTGTTCTAAGTAGGTAAAATATACTTTTTTGTTGCCACATTGAAAAATTTAACTTACGCATAATATTTACAAGGGTACAAACCCTTTGATAAATTAAGTACATGTCAACTCCTCAAAAAAAAAGATAACATAACATGATAACATACATGTTATCTTTATCAATACTTCTAATAATCAGTAGGTACCAATAAGTCTGTACAATGAAGATAATAAAAAAAAACAGGGTACATTAAATAAACTACTGTCAGTACAATAATATACTTTTTTTAAATCGTGTTTTTCTTTCTTTTAATCTGTCTGTACTTATGTTCCTGGAATAACACATAGGTAACTTTTAACCTAGAGAAAAGCCATGGGCACAGCCAATTAAACCAATAACAAGCACTAATTAAAAATGTATAAAACCCCCGACTTCCGACCCCCCATTATAGCTATGAATCATCTTGTTTGCCCCAGCTTTCAAACATAAAAAAACTACAGCTAAATCGGTCCATTTGTTGGGAAGCTACAATTTTCACCCCCCTTTTCTTTCCCCCCTCCCTCTCCCCATATGTCTAAGAAACATCTCGACAATATCAGCTTTCGATCAGAAAAAAACGCATCAAAATCGGTCCATTCGTTTGGGAGCTACGATGCCACGCACACACACGCGCACACACACACACACACACACACACACACACACACACAGTGATACACACCCTAAACTTATAAGACCAGTCTCTTTGTTTAGGGGTTAAAAAAAACGTCACGAATACAAAACAGAGCAACCTGTGGAGCATTTACGATATATTTTGTATCTTAAGATAGTATATTAATATATATTTTGTATCTGTTACGATATATTTCGTATCTTAAGATGTCATCTTTTAATAAATTCCATATCGCTCGATATCTTAAGATACTGTAAGATGCATATATATATTATCTTCGCCGTTTGTGATGGTTCATATAAATTGTATAGCGAGCGATATTTTATCTTAAGATACGATAATATTTTATCTTAAGATAAAATATTATCGTATCTTAGCCGTCTGTGACGCGTTTAAGTGTTCTAATCAAAATTCAACCGAATTACGCTAGTAATACAATGCTACTTTATGTTGTTACCAGTTTAAAAGTTTCACAAAATTATATTTATTGTTTATAATGTATTTATTTATGTTTTAAGTATAATGATATTTTTAACCGAATTTTCATAATTTTATTGCTAGTTAAATTACAGTAGTGCCTTGGGAATGTATTGAATGTTATTATGCTATTGATGTTTTTTAATGTGATTTAGTGCAATAAAACAGATTAAAAACAATTTTGTTGTTTCTATAATTAACTAGCTGTGCCGGTTTGAGTCGCGTAAATGATGAGCCTATCACTCTGGTTCTTGTATTCAGTCACACAATGTATCGCTTAGTCGCTGCGTGAAAGAGAAACAGACAAACCAACATAGGTACAAACAAACATTCGCATTTATAATATGTATTAGTTTATCTATATTAATAATAATGCAGTAAGTTACAAAACATTTTTTACAATAATAAAAAAAGCTAGCTTACTTAAAAAAAGCTACTGAACAAGAATATAAACAGTTAAAAAACTGCCTGAACAAGTTCGTAAGAACTACACTGTTGCACTGTTAGATAGCTTAGATAGAAAAAATGGGGTACTTGGTATCTCATTCCGATGAATAGAGCGGAGCAATCGACAATAAAATATTTGACGACTGATCAAAATTTTAATGAAAATTAATAGGTACTATGCATAGTGCAACAGACGAATTTAAAAAATGTTATATTCTTGTTCAATACATAGCTAGCTTATTTTAAGTAGATAATTCCCGAAATCTCCACCTGTGGGAATTAGCCCTTTTTTAATGATATTATTTGTTACATACTGCTTTATTATAAGTATGGATTGTTGCATAATTATGCTATTATATATTTTTACTTTTAAGGCCAGGCTCCATTAATACTATTCCCACGCTAGCTCCACCTCTACACTCTGCCATCCGCTACCCGCAACAAGCACTGAGGTGCCTGAGCTCAGAATTCTGTATTCTGAGTTACTCAGGCGTAACAAGGTTGAATATCGCGAGGGCTCTTTGAACACAAAATTTAGCTCGGAACTAAATGACGTATGTCTTAAAAGTTATTTATTTTAATGGCGGGCTAATAATTTAGTTAGGTATTTTTTTGTCTAAACAGTAGATAATAAACTATATTTTCTTGCTGTGATATTTATTTTCGAGATAAAACTTAAGCCGTTGAGTATAAAAATGAAAATATTACTGAAATAACGTAATTTTTGATAAGAAAATGTATCTAATGAAATTCTGTTAATCGCGTTTTTGTCTTGATCATGGAGATATAAAGATCTCAAAAACATGTATGTTAAGTTTCACATTTAGCAGGTTTGTGGTTGACCCAGCATATTTATGGAAAAATCTCTTAAATTACGGAGCCTGAGTCGCGAGGTGCAGTAAATTTTAAATACAAAACTCTTTGCTGCGAGGCATATCAAGTTTTTATATACGTTTTAAAAAGTCGTATTGTTATGTCACAGTCAATTGTTAAATAACTTGTGTTTTCGAGTGTCAATGTGTAATATTGGTGAAAAATTAATCATTATGTACTTGTTAACGGGCACGAGTGAAATGATGCAAGTTATGTAGCGTGGACTCACAAATTTATTGTAATTGTATAGACTTATATTATTTTTAATAAATAATATAAGTCTATATTGTTAAAATTAATATTGTATAAATTATGTTTTTTTTTTTTTTATTACGGACTATGCAATCGTTTGACCACGCTCTCACCTGATGGAAAGCGATGATGTGGTCGAAGGTGTAGCACGCTTGCCTAGTAGATACCTATTCACTCTTGACTTGAACACACCGGGGTTATAATTTACCGGAAACTCTGACGAGGGCAGGGCATTCCACTCCTTTGCAGTTCTTATAATAAATGAAGAAGAGCAACGCTTCGTTCTTGTGCGAGGTATTTCAACCGTGGCGCTTTGCTGATCCTCTAGTCATACAGTGATGGAAAGGTGATGGGGGAATGACGTTGTGCAGTTCTTGTGCACACTCTCCATAGTGCAATCTGTAGAATACCGCCAGGCTTGCGACCTCACGTCGATGCGCCAGACTTTGAAGCTTACTCTTTACCAGAGTGTCATCCCCAATGAGCCTGATAGCACGTCTCTCAATTGAATCCAAAGACTCGAGCTGATACTTGGCAGAACCGTCCCAGAGGTGGCAGCAGTACTCCATACAAGATCGGACCTGTGCTTGATAAAGATTCAAAAGCTGTCCCGGTGTGAAGTACCGCCTAACCTTAGACAAAATACCAAGTTTTTTTGCTTTGGATTTTGGCTTTGGATTCAATATAAGACCCAAAATTCAGGTTTGATGTGAGTTCGACAACCAAAAGCTCCAAATGGTCGCCTATTGGTATTGTTACACTTTGGAAAGACGGAGATTGGTTTAGAGGACTCTTTTTAGCAGAAAACTAACATGCCTGCGTTTTAGTAGCATTAAACTTAACCAGGTTAGCATCGCCCCAATCGGACACGGCTTCTAAGGCTAAATTTAAACGGTCTACCATAGCCTCTCTCTGAAACTGGACAGCGTCACAGCTGGCTTGAGCACTGGAAGTGTATCTCTCAACTACAGTACTGTCATCAGCATACCCAAAGGTAAACCTTTGGGTTGGGCTTCAGAAGGTCATTAATGTGCAGTAAAAACAGTGTAGCCGAGAGAACCGATCCCTGAGGTACACCGGCATTGATAGCCATTTGATCAGACGAGCAGCCCTCTAAGACTACTCGAATAGATCGTTCCCTCAAGAAATCAACTATCCAATTGCATAAGCCAACAGGTAACCCATATGAGGGAAGCTTGTTTAAAAGGCCATCGTGCAAGACCCGATCAAATGCCTTCGATATATCAAGGGAGACGGCAAGCGCCTCACCATGCATCTCTATGGCTTCGCTCAGTACGTGAGTGGCATACACGAGAAGATCCCCAGTAGACCGGTTTCGGCGAAATCCGTATTGCCGGTCACAGAAGATCATTGTCTTCAAGGTATGCCAAGAGCCTAGTGTTTATGACACGCTCCATACACTTGCAGAGTAAGGAGGTTATCGAGATGGGACGATAATTGGCCGGAACAGCACGACTACCCTTTTTTGGTACTGGTTGTACATTGGTAAGCTTCCAGCTCTTCGGAACTATACCTGAGTGAAGAGAGAGGCAATACAAACGCGTTAAGATGGGAGACAATTCGGGCGCACAGTTTTTCAACACAATCGCTGGAATACCATCAGGTTCACATCTAGAGCTCGAAGCGTTCTGAGAAGCTCCTTCTGGCGAATGCGAATTTCAGGCATAAAAACCCCGCAATGAGGAAGGCAGGAAGGTGTCTTGCCAGAAGCATCTAGATGCGAGGCTTCTGCAAAATGAGAAGCAAATAAATTCGCTTTGTCTCCAGCAGTGTGAGCTAGTGATCCATCAGGTGTCAGCAATGGTGGCAGTGAAGGGCGGCAGAAGTTTTCTTCGACCGACTTGGCCAGGGACCAAAAAGCTTTGCTACCCGCGGGGTATGAAGCCAGTTTGGCCCCAATTCGACTTACGTGATCAAAATGAGCCTTCCTAAGTATCTTCTTGCAGGTCTTAGCGGCATCGTTAAATTTTCTTTTCTTAGCCCGAATATCAGAAGACTTGTCTTGTCACTGAATGGAATGAAATATTCCATTGCCTGACATATTACCTCTGTAATAGCAGACGCGCAAGTCGACGGGTCCTGGGAGGTGAAACATGTTTGCCACCAAGGGTACTGTTACGATGCCCCATACATAGCAAGCGCATGAGGGTGGAAATGCTGAAGCTCGCACTTTTGGCATTGTCGGTGTTTCCGCCTAACGGCGACTTTTTGGTAATTAGATATTCTAAGGCATTCAGACTTGAATTCCGGACGCGGCTAGTCGTTTATATTACTTTTATGTTTTTTCTATTTCTTTTATTTTAATACATTTAATTCTAGCCATCTTAATTTGTTTTATTAAAACTCGATTCCTGACCTATCCCGTAACAGTGGTGTCAGAAGTGGGATAGTTGGCAAAATAGAGCTAACTATTTCATACGGGTCAATAAAATAATAAGGGATTTCCTCCATATGGTGCAATATCCTGTGAAGTTGTGTCACCGCTCACGTTTCTCCGCCATAGCTGTAAGCCGCGTAGACATCGCCAAATCACTGTATCCTGCTACCATCACAGGCTGAGTGAGCCTGTAGTCATCATCCTCTGCTTCTCTTCGCCACTGCTCCTGAGTACCTGAGACCGGTACTTACTTGAAGTCTCCACCTTCACAGACGCCGTGCTACCCTGTATTCGCCCAAGTATTCGCGACGCAAGATGTTCATCACTATACTCCAAGTTGTAGATATTTTGTGAGTAGAACTTATTATTTAGATCTGTTGTTGTCACAATCCACTATTCAAGTTAATACTCGTATATCTATCCTAAATCTTTCGATTTCCTGTTCATATTGAATTGTTTTAATATATATAGATAACTATTTCTTTTTCATCTCAAAAACTTTGCATCATGTCTCTTCCAAACGAATCTCCTCGTGTGAAATCTACTCAAACATTATCAGTTCCAAGTGTTCCAACTCTACCACCTAGTGAATTTCCGATTAGCGTTTTATGTAATTTTATAAACACCTACAAAAGAGACAGAGAAACTTTACAAGCATTCTTGACAAATTGTAAAAATGCATTAGAGTTAGCTTCACAAAATCAAAAAGATCTGCTGTTTAAGTACATCATTTCAAAGTTAGAAGGCAAAGCCCAAGTAGCATGTGCTACCAAACTTTTCGATAATTTTGAAGAATTGAAAGCTTTCCTCCAACAAAATTTTGGCGAAAGGAGAAACTCTCACTTATTATTGGAGCTGCAGTCCTGTAAACAGTCACCGAATGAAACAGTAGCTCAGTTCGCCCTTAAGGTCGAAACCTATTTGGCTGACCTCCAGGCAGAAATCCATAACTCAAATACATTCAAAAAGGATCTGTCAGGAAGAATCGCAATGACCGAAGACCTAGGCTTGCACACTTTCTGTTTAGGTCTTAACCCACGAATTAGTGCTATTGTCCGTGCACGAGATGTGAAAACTCAATAAATATTGCTATCAGTGAAGAGAAAATTCAAAATGTACTTTCTAAAAGTAGTACCGTCACAAGTCCTATGACTTGTCGGTTTTGTCACAAAACAGGACATTTCGAACGAGCCTGTCGTATAAAAAGGCCAGGCCTGGTTCCAAATCAGTCTCAGAGGCCTCCCATGCAGCAATACCAGGCCCAGATACCTCCTATGCAACAGTACCATTCCCAGAGGGCTCCTGCACAACCAGTGTGTAGGTATTGTAAAAATGTTGGACATGATATTTCACAATGTATAAAACGAAGAGTTAATAACTCGAAACAAGGTATGTTTCAACGTAATTTTCCGCAACAGAATCATGTTTCTTTAGAGTTGCCGCCGTTCTTTGAATACAATGACGAGGATTTAAACTAATGTATCAGGTATCGAACACGTGCCGTCGCGTACCTGACACCAAGACAGGCACACCTGTAATTACTAATCTTAATGAATTAATTAATAATGTTAATGTAAAAATCGACCCCGTCTCCTGCAGGAGGCGATATAGTGACGTTGTAGCAGGTCGTCCTGTAACTCTGCCCTCTGTTCCGCATGGACCCTCTGTGTCTGCCGGCTGTAATTATACTAAATCAAAGTCCTCTGTTTCGTATGGTCCCTCTGTTTCTACAGACCGTCAACAGGCTAAATTGACATCCTCTGTTCCGTATGGTCCCTCTGTTTCTACCGACCGTCAACATTCTAAATCGACATCCTCTGTTTTGTATGGTCCCTCTGTTTCTACCGACCGTCAACATGCTAAATCGACATCCTCTGTTTCGTATGGTCCCTCTGTTTCTACCGACCTTCAACATGCTAAATCGACATCCTCTGTTTCGTATGTTCCCTCTGTTTCTACCGACCGTCAACAAGCTAAATTGACATCCTCTGTTCCGTATGGTCCCTCTGTTTCTACCGACCGTCAACATGCTAAATTGACATCCTCTATTTCGTATGGTCCCTCTGTTCCTGCTGACCGTCAATATGCTAAATCGACATCCTCTGTTTCGTATGGTCCCTCTGTTTCTGCTGACCGTCAATATTCTAAATCGACAACCTCTGTTTCGTATGGTCCCTCTGTTCCTGCTGACCGTCAATATGCTAAATCGACATCCTCTTTTTCGTATGGTCCCTCTGTTTCTGCTGACCGTCAATATTCTAAATCGACATCCTCTGTTTCGTATGATCCTCTGTTCCTGATGACCGTCAATATGCTAAATCAACATCCTCTGTTTCGTATAGCCCCTCTGTTTCAGCTGACCCTCAACATGCTAAACCGATGTCCTCTGTTTCTTATGGTCCGATCGACCGTCAATATGCTAAATCAACATCCTCTGTTTTGTATGGTCCCACTGTTCCCACTGACCGTCAACATGCCAAACTGTTTTCTTCTGTTTCGCAAAGAGACTCTGTTTCCGTAGACCGTCGTTATTTTACCAAACCAACATCCTCTGCACCCTATGATCCCTCAGTTTCTATTGGTCGTTGTCCTTCTAAGTCGACACACACTGTTTCACGTAGTCCCACAACTCCTGTGAACATAAACGAACATTTTAATAAGGAATCTACAAGTCTTTCTACGTCAGAAAAGCCACTGATTCTTCTCTCGCTGTCCCTGTAAGCACCACTTACAAATCTGTAAAAGACAACGGACGAAATAAAATCAAAGAATATATACAGACCCCTGAGTCCAGAAGTACTACGCCATTTAAAAGTTCTAATAACGATCAAACATCAAGAATAAAGTTACACGAAGAAATCATAGTATATGATATCCTGGCAGATAAATCTTCTCTTCCATATATAGAAGTTCATACCTCACATTCTAGTACTCCTCTTCGTCTCTTGATCGATTCTGGAAGTTCTATTTGCCTCATTAGAGAATCCAGTCTCTCACCAATGCCAGAACTAGAAAAACATACAGTGAAGTTTAAAGGCATTAACGATGTAAACTCCTACGCTGAAACAAAAGGTAAGTTTGTTTTACATTTAAAACGAAACAAAACTGATTCCTTTCCCTTTTATTTCCATGTCGTAGGTAGAGATATAAATTTAGATTATGATGGAATTATTGGTACTAGTTTCATGAAAGCTTACAATGCAAACGTTCGATATGCTAAATCAAGGTTAGAAATATCCGATAACCCGAACAAATATTTTAATATAAAAATGACCAAAACAGTTTTCAATGTCCCAGCGCGAAGCGAAATGTTTATCGAGTGTCTTGTCACAAACCCTGAGGTAAAAGAGGGGTTGATCTTTTATAAAATACCTTACCACAGTATCCAGACTTATATTTTGCCAGATGTCTCGTAAATGTAAACTCTAGAGACAAAGTCGTAATCTCTGTATTAAACACGTCCGAAAAAAATGTTCCCTTACAAGATCTTAAGTTCACTTTAGAACCTGTTACTAAAGTTCTAGAAATCGTAGATTCATCTCTGGAATCAAATGACGAAGATATCTCTGAAGACCTATCACAGATTCCTCGCGTCCTCACTGTATCACTCTCTCAACGCGACTTAAAGGTTCAAAGTTCACTCCGCTGCGATCACATGAATGCGGAAGAAGAAACTTTGCTACGTGATCTATGTTCTAGATATTCAGATATTTTTCATCTTGAAGGCGATCCATTAAGTCATACTAGTTCTATTCAACATGAGATCCGTACTACTTCTGAAACTCCAATTAATGTAAAGAGTTATAGATTCCCCGAATGTCATAAACAGGAAGTGAACAGACAAATTGAAGACATGCTTGACCAAAAGATAATTCGTCCTTCTAGTTCTCCTTCGTCCGCTCCTATTTGGGTTGTCCCTAAAAAACCAGACGCGTCAGGAAAATAGAAGTGGCGCATTGTCATCGATTATCGAAGGTTAAATGAAATATCAATTGGCGATGCTTATCCCATTCCAAATATAACCGACATCCTAGACCAGCTAGGTCATAGTAAATATTTTACGACGCTTAACCTTGCCTCTAGCTTCCATCAAATCTGTGTCAAGGACACCGAAAAAACTGCTTTCAGTGTCCCGTCCGGACACTATGAATTTACTCGAATGCCTTTAGGAACTTCGTAACGCGCCGTCCACCTTCCAAAGGCTTATGAATGTTGTGCTGACTGGTCTTCAAGGTCTCCACTGTTATACGTACATGAATGACGTCATAATTCATAATTCTACGTTAAAACTACATGTAGAAAACCTAGAGCTCGTATTTAAAAGACTACGAGAACACAATCTCAAACTTCAGCCCGATAAAAGCGAATTCCTACGAAAAGAGGTTCTGTACTTGGGACACATCATCTCCGACCAAGGTGTGAAACCTGACCCAAAGAAAATAGAATATGTCAAACTATTTCCAATTCCGAAAAATCCTAAGGATATAAAATCCTTCCTCGGTTTAATCGGCTATTACAGACGCTTCATACAAGATTTTTCTAATATTTCAAAACCATTGACCAGTCTCCTAAAAAGGGATGCTAAGTTCTTCTGGACCCCAGAACAACAGAAAGCTTTCGACCTTCTAAAAATAAAAATAACCACTGCTCCTATATTACAATATCCAAACTTTACCAAGCCATTTATTCTTACCACTGACGCCTCTAATTTCGCTGTTTCTGCAATTCTATCTCAGGGTGAAGTAGGGAAAGACTTACCCATCGCGTTTGCATCAAGAACGCTCAATAAAGCCGAAGGTAACTATTCAACAACTGAAAAAGAATGTTTAGCAATTATATTCGGAACGAAAGTGTTTCGTCCTTACCTTTTTGGTCATAAATTCAAAATCGTCACTGACCATAAGCCGTTACAATGGGTTTTCAGTTGCAAAGACCCTAGCTCGAAACTTATTCGCTGGCGACTCAGGCTAGAGGAATTCGACTATGAAATCGTATTTAAGAGAGGAATACTCAACAGTAACGCTGATTCTCTTTCCAGAAACCTACCAGTTTTAGCGATCGATGACAATAATCCACCGAATTCACCTTCTTCCTCAGAAACCTATGAAAAATACTTACAGATATGCCGTGACTCCCCCACTGCGTCCTATAACGCTACAATCGAAGAACATAATGAGTCCCTTTTGAAAACCAAATGTAAAATGATTGCATATCCTACCTCCATCGACTTAGACGATTCTATCCCCTATTGTTCTGAGGTAATATCCTTATCTACAAGTGAACCTAATATCCGTAATATTGAACGCGAGCTCCATACATTTTATAACACGTCCAACGATAAGCACGTGTTTACTCATCGTTTCCTTTCAGTACATCACTACGATGAAATCTCATACAAGGACATATTTAACCTGTTACGCGACTATCGGGATATGATTAAATATTGGTGCTCAGAAGAGAAGGAAGTTGCTATCTCAGATTTTTCCAATCCATTTACTAAGTTATCTGTCACGAAAATTTACAATATCGTCGCATTCATTTTCCATGATACGAACATCAAAGTCCACATTTATCACAACAATATACTATTCCCAATGCCAGACGAAATTAAAAACATCCTTAAGGAAAACCATGACTCACCTTCCGCAGGTCACCCCGGTACTGCACGAATGTTTGAACGCATCAAGTCAATGTACTGGTGGAAGAATATGCCTACCGATATAGAGGATTATGTTAAAGCTTGCAAATCCTGCCAAGTCAACAAACCTCTGCGTCAAACAAACCGTGCGCCCATGATAATTACATCCACTGCAACCGACCCACGGAAAAAGTATATCTTGACATTGTCGGTCCTCTTCCAGAAACCTATGAGTTCGCTTATAAGTTTATTCTCACTCTTCTAGACGACCTGACAAAGTACTCCCAAGCCTACCCTCTGCAAACCTGTTCCGCCGAAGAAACCGCTAAGACATTCGTACACTTCATCTCCCACGTAAGCATACCAAAATTCATTGTAAGTGACCAGGGTACAAACTTCTGTTCAGAGGTCTTCCGACAGTTAGAACGTCTTTTCGGTATCAAACATATTTTTGCAAGTCCTTACCATCCACAAACAAGCGGAGCTCTCGAGAAAAAAAAAAATGTTAAAGTCCATCGATGTAATCGAGAACAATACTTACACCGACTATATTCGTGCGTTAAATCATAGATTATTTTATAGTAGGCAGAAAGCGATCCAAAACATACAGAACTCAAAAGAAAGGTCGAAAAAGTACTATGATTCACATACAAAGCCAACGACGTACAATATTGGTGACATGATTTATCTGAAGTGTCATCATAAACAAAATAAGTCCTTCTTACCAGTTTGGAAAGGCCCTTTCAAAATAATTAAGATAAATGGAAATCACACAGTTACTCTGCTCATAAATAGGCGCCATGTACGTCATCATTACGATGAAATTAAGCTAGCTGCTGACAATCCTTCACAATGACCGATATTTTCCAAGCAAACTCTTCGCCCTACAAGTTCGTAGTATCGGGTCATCCATTCTCAGTTTCAGTAGTAGATAGTTCTGGCTTATATTATCATAAGTTACTCGATGTTAAGTTCACTAACGATAATCGGGACGTTGTGACTTACGTTGATATCCGAAACATACAACCTCATTTAAATACAGTAGAAAATTTAGTAGAATCGAAAAGTTCTGCAAGTCTACGTCCTCAAAAATTCAAGTAAAATGTACTAACTCTTTGTCGTCCTTAGAAAACCAATATGTCAATAATCTGAAAAAGTTCTCCTCTGTTTCATACATAATCTTTGCCGATCAACCTACACAATCAAACGAGGTTCGATGTTGGTAAAACTTATTTAAAACGCTGTTCGGAACACTTCATAGTGTCGACGCTTTAAAATACTCAGAAACCTTTGATAAAGTACAATCAGATGAAAAACAGTTGGTTTAATATTCATATCATTACTTTTTAAACCATCAATAAATCCATTTCTCAACTCGAAGATAGCTTAAAGTGTCTAAACAAAAACTTGGAACTGATCATCGACTCTTTTGTACAACTTTCGAATTTAAATGATTAATTATAAATAATATTATAAATAAGATCGCAGTAGAACCTTTTACTAAGTTCATTAGAAGGTAATCATTATTTCCATTTCTTTTCATATTGAAGACATCAACAATGCTATTATTTTGAGTAAACAAAATAATTTACACTTGACTGTACTTAGTCCGCAACAATACACCGAGCTCAGGTTGCACAGCTTACTTACTTAGACACTGCGATCTACCTATATCATTACACAACGTGCACCAACTAATAGATATTTCTAACCTCATATGTTATCATCATAATCAGAAAATTGTAATCATTGTTAGAATCCCACTCGTCCTTCCCTAGACTTACAAACTCTACCATGTCATTCCTATGCCAGTTCCCTATAATATAGTGAAACCTGAGACATACGCCCTAATCATTCCCAATCGACCCTATGTGACTATAACGGTTGATAATTTGTTCTATTCACCGTTTGACACTGTTGATAACTGCAAAATTATGGTAGGGAAATGCTATGTGTGTGAACTATCTAGTGCAAACGTGTTGTCAACTATAGTTAGTCCCACATGTGAAACAATTTTACTTACAGAAACAGTGCTGAAACTACCAATTCAGTGTGAAGTTAAGTTATTCAAAGGTATCGTGGACGCGTTTCATAACATTAGTAATAACCAATGGATTTATGCTCAGTCGGAGCCGGGAAAACGCCTTATAGCATGTGAAAGTGACACTCATGACGAAATCCTATTCGGCACCAAAAAGTGTAAACGTTCATCAAAAGTACAATTTACGCCAAGTGATGTTTTTACAACCAACACTAGTGTGAACTCTATTTCGAACTTTAAGTTAGTCGAAGATTATTGTACTTTCTTACTTATACTTAGTTACTTATTATATAACGGTAAGAAATTATTATGTAATACTGACGCTGTAATCCAATCCTATGTAGTATTTTAGGTACTTTATCTTAGTATTAATGTAGAATTCTTAACTCTGTATCATTCTATACTATATCGTCCTAAATCCTTTGAAACTTTAGTTACTACATTCGCAATAAATAATTATAGGTATTTCTAACTCTTATAACTCGCTGCTTCGTTTGATGTTTAATATCCTATTTCATTCTAGCTCTTGTTACTATGGCACGTTATTCCAAGTTGTTATTTAAGTTTTGCTATTTCATTCCAGCTCATAATACTATGTCATGTTAAATTCAAGTTCTAATTTAAGTTTTGTTTAATTCCAGATCCGTAACGAAATTCAAGTCAGTTGCTCTCGATTCCTCATCACTTGTCCGCGATGATGCATCTTATCGGGGGGGTTGTTACGATGCCCCATATATAGTAAGTGCATGAGGGTGGAAATGCTGATGCTCGCACTTTTGGCATTGTCGGTGTTTCCGCCTAACGGCGACTTTTTGGTAATTAGATATTCTAAGGCATTCAGACTTGAATTCCGGACGCGGCTAGTCGTTTATATTACTTTTATGTTTTTTTCTATTTCTTTTATTTTAATACATTTCATTCTAGCCATCTTAATTTGTTTTTTTTTTAAACTCGATTCCTGACCCACCCCGTAACAGTACGATGCAAGGAATTGCCGCATCTCATCCCAATCTGCTGAGTCGTATCTCCACACGCGCCTATTACCCTTAAGGCTAGGATCAGGTGGGGTATACACTGAGACGGACTTAACCAGACAGTGATCAGAGCTACCAAGAGGTGGGGATACTGATACGGAGTATCGGTCTGGTTCAGTCGTCATCAACAGGTCGATACAGTTGGCAGTGTCACCGTCACGGTCAGGTACCCGTGTCGGCTCCTGCACCAGCTGAGAGAGATCTAACGCCAGAGCAAGCTTCCGCGTCTCTACCAGCGTGGTCGGTTTTTTGGTATGGGACAAGCTACTCCTTGTAGTGGGCGTTAAAATCTCCCAAAAACACCAATTGAGCAGACGGGTAACGCTGTTGGGCCACACTTGCCGCCTCACCTAGATAGTCTACCAATAAAGTCGTCCCCCGATCTCCGCTGTGTGAGCGGTACACACAAGCATACATAATTTTCTCTATGCCCGTGTACACCAGTACCCAAATCACCGAGAGGTTAGAGTGCTCAAGATTTCAGAGACGCAGACAGCAAATGTCATCACGGGCGTACACAAACGCTGGCATTTGGGATATAAAATAGATGCTCCAAGATATAGCCTGGGTAATCCAAGTATGCCTTATCAGCTGGATCCTATCTGCGTCTCCGACAAGAAGAACAAGTGGGGCTTAGAGGTGTCCAGATGATAATGGACCTTTTTGAGATTGGAGTGAATCCCGCGAATATTCGAAAGATCCACTTTAAGTGTGAGGACGTGCATCTGCCGTTTTAACTTATTTCTTCTTTGGACTTTTTTCATGATGAGTAGTTGTGAATAGGTTGGACGAGTAATAGCAAACGAGATGTCGGAATGGCTAACCCACGGAAGTCAAGGCATAACTACGCCATTGAAGAACTTGCGCGGAGACTGCGGGGACGCCCGAACCCCCCTGAAATAATCCATCAGTTCCTCACAGCCGATCGCCAGCCGGCCCAATGGATCATTTCAGGATTTTACACAAGCGGCGGGGCAGCCTTTCGTAGCTGGCTAAACTACTACTTGGGCCCTCTGCAACTTGCGGTCGGCCAGCAGAGAACACCGTGCTTCGGATCCCGCTACCCTCCAAAGCAAGGCCTCCGACGCAGAAACACCATGATTCCGATCATGGTCCACCCTTCCAACACAACTGCATCCTACAACTCATCCAGACGGCTTCCCTGAACATCATGATGGAACACGACAAGTCGTTTGGCATCAAGACTTTGTCCAGAGGGTGGTAATGTAAAAAGCCGGCGGCCGAAGCCTACCACCAGGTGATTCGGTTGCTCTTTTGGCACCACCCGAGGGTCTCGTGTAGGACATCGAGGGCTGAATCCTACGGACGCGAGCAAACAATAAACCCTCAAAAAACGATGTAACAATAATTTATTGTTACAAGGGTATATTTTGCCTGTACATAATGATAAAATGACCAAAAACTATAAACTTATTGTATTAAAATAAAAAAATTGTTGACTAAGGTCTCTGATTATGTCAGAGGATTCGTGGGCCGGGCTAAAAGGCCGGACAAAAAAACTTCTTTAAAGTAATGGCTTTTACGGATGTTCTACTGGCTTCTACTGACCTGCTAGCAATTTCGCCAATGTCAAGTTTAGTTTGTTTATTTATTTATGTATTTATTCTAACATTCCCGTGGGTGGGCATTACATTTTCCCAATTCACCCACCCAAGGATCAAGAGCAAGTACACCATAAAAATTTTGAACAAACAAATAACACACACTCACAATTAATACACATTTACACAAATAATTTAGTACAGAAACTCAGACAAAAATTAGACACTTGCCAACTTTGGACTTTCCATTATTAAATCCATTGCCGCTTTGTGAAACTCGTTAATATGTACGTTTAAATAAATCCAGATCCTGGCCCGGGCCCTGAGCCAGCACATCATTAAGCAAGCGCAGTGCCCGCGGTATAGGCGTCTGCCTGCCCTGCACGCTCCTGCAGCACGGATGCCCAAAAAACTTGTGCCGACGAGCCCTAATGTAGTTATCAGGTACAGCTATCGGTATATGCTCCAGAACAGATGGAATTCTCGTACTGCCAACAATAATACACCAGATGTATTCCATCAGTGGGGCTCGTCTCACTTCCAAGCTGTTGTACCCGACCATACCGAGGAGAAACTCACTGGGATACAGATATGGATACCCAACGTAATAACCATATTGTTTATGATAAAGCCATTTCACAAATTTCCTTTGTATTTTTTCCACCATTTGAATGTATTTGGCTTCATAGGGATTCCATATAATGGCACAATTCTCCAGCTTACTCCGGACAAACGCGTTGTAAATTGCTTTGATAGCAGCAATGCTATCCAAATGACGTGCTTGACGCAAAACACATCCAAGGCTTCTGAAAGCTTGGGCACAGATCTTGCTAATGTGCAACCGAAAGGATAGATTGTCGCTCAGAATAACTCCCAGATCCCGCATAGCCTTGGCTCTTGGGATTATAACGTCACCAAGACTATAGTCCACCATGAATAGCTCTTTTGACCGAGTAAACGTAACAATCGAGCACTTTTTATCATTAAAAAAGAGCTTATTACGTTTACTCCATCGTAGTACACTATGTATATCCTGTTGAAAGCTATCGCTGACAACTTCCGGCAAATCATTTATCATCAGCAAAAACTCCAAGGGCTTTAAGTTACTACCTTGACTCGGGTTCACTACGCTACTTCGAAACACGTTTCACCTAATTTGACTAAAAAACGGAGCAGATGCGGCGTAAATCCCACCCTTGAAAGTTTCTGCAGAAGAACGTCATTATCTACAGTGTCGAATGCTTTGCGGAAATCAAAATAGGCGGCGTCTACCTGCACACCAGAGTCAACGGCACTACAGTATATGACCAAAACGAAAGTAGATTAGAAGAAGTAGAATGACCGGCTCTAAAGCCGTGCTGAACTTCTGCCAACTGACGTTCAACCTGCCTACTGATTCGACACTGTAGAATTGACTCAAATAACTTACCAAAAACTGACAGCACAGCCACAGGTCTATAGTCACTAACGTTTGACCCGGAAATCTTTGGAACGGGAACTACCCGCGAGAGCTTCCACACATCCGGATAAAACGCGCCCTCAAAGCACTGTCTAAACAAATGGTGCATCGGTTTTGCCAGTACCACACCACAATCCTTTACTAGATAAGGAGGGACGCCATCTGGACCTACCGAACGCTTAGGCTTAAGAGCTTTGATTGCGAGCTTTACATCTTCTTCTAATAAAGTGGAAATGTATATCCGAGCACTTCCACAGTCAAGCGACGTTATTGCTTCTTCCGCGTCCAACTGGGGAGGGTTTGGCGAATAAACAGAATGTAAATATTTAGCAAAACAAGCAGCAGCTTCATAATCCATTACCACATAACCATTATATGCACCAACTTCTTAGCAGCTTTCCCAGTAGGTCGTTTTGAAGCTACGTAGCCCCAAAATGTGGATGAATCTCGCTTTAAATCCTTCTCCATACAGTCCCTAAAACACTTGAAGTCATCTTTTAGATTTACCTTCACCCTCGCTCTCCACTCCATAAAATCTTTCCTACAGGACGAAGTTCCTGTCTTTTTAAGACACTATGGTAGTGTGCTTTCTTCCGAATATGACCTATTGTACGCACTGAGTACCACTCCGGATATACGTACCTGGGCTGTACAAATACACTAGACCTCATCGGCACAAATCGGTTAATACACTCATTTAGAATACTGTAAAAATAATCAACTGCTTGTTGCGGATCTTTTTTAGTATACAACGGTTCCCAATCAATACACCTTATACTATCGTACAGTTCACTAAAATTAGCTTTCTTAAAATTCCATACCTGCTGACCGCTCCTCTTTGAATTTTGATTAGGTCTTGAAGCTTCAAGTTGCAACTCAATAGCCAGTGGTGGATGATAGCCATCCGGGGAAACAAGCCACTCGTCTTCTTTATAGACAGAGACCTGACATAACCCTGCACTGACCAGCACCAAGTCCAAGATCTGATTCCTGTTATTCACCACTTTATTTACCTGAATGAGTTCACAAAACGATAATAGATATTCCAACCTAGTGCTTACACTATCAGCACTCGAACACAAATTAAAATCTCCACATACAATTACATATTGATAATCAACACAGACAGCTTCTAGAGCATCAAATATTTTTGCATAAGAATTTTCATTTGTACTAAGGTGGAATGTAAATGCAAACAGCTACTATAACTAAATTGTGACCACGATATACACCCGCGCAAACCATTTCACATCCAGTATCAACTGTTTCTACTGAATTTCTCTCAGTTGATAACCACAGCAATAGCTACTCCTCCTCCACGTCTAGCGCCTGGCCGATCTGCATTCACCATCGAGTACCCATTTGGTATTACCTCTTCATCAAATATACTCTCCGTCAACCAAGTCTCTGTAATCACACTAATCACACTTCATACTAATATTATAAATGCGAAAGTTTGTATGTTTGTTTGTGTGTCTGTGTGTGTGTGTGTGTGTGTGTGTGTTTGTGTGTGTGTGTGTGTGTGTGTGTGTTTGTTGCTCCTTCACGCTCGAACGTCTGGATGGATTTGGATGAAATTTGGTACCAGGATAGCTTATATCCTAGATTAACACATAGGCTACTTTTGATCAAGAAACAGGGGAAAAAAATATTATCGTTTTTTTTAGGGACTTGGGGAAAAAAAAGTATTAAAAAAATAAAGTATTGTCAAGTACCAGGAGAGCAGAAACACTTAAGAAGTTGGAGATACAAAATTGACAAAAAAGTTATTAGAAGTGAGTATAAATAACCTCCCCATGAACATTAAATAGTGTGATTATATTTAAAAAAATAAACAAAGTACCAGGAGAGCAGAAAAACTTAAGAAGTTGGAGACATGACATTGAAAAATATAGATATTAAAAGTGACTATACGTCCCCATGAAAATTAAATGGAATGATTATATTAAAAAAAAAAAATTACCAGGAGAGCAGAAAGACTTAAGAAGTTGGAGATATTACATTGATAAATAAAGTTATTAAAAGTGAGTATACCTCCCCATGAACATTAAATAGTGTGATAATATTTAAAAAAAACATTTTAAAGTACCAGGAGAGCAGAAACACTTTAGAAGTTAAAGGTATGGCACTGAAAAATAAAGTTCATCGGGTTCAGTGGCGTGCTTTCGAAAAGGCGTATGTCCAGCAGACATACGCGTGACTGACACGAGCTGATGATGACGATGATGATGATACCTCCCCATGAACATTAAATAGTGTGATTATATTTAAAAAAAAAAGTATTTCAAAGTACCAGGAGAGCAGAAACACCTAAGAAGTTTTATAATATATTTTTTTGCAAATTCTTTGTCAAAGTGACATGGCGAGTGTGGGAGTTGAGGGTTGTTGGTAGAGGTTTTAAAGGGGACGGGGCCAGGGGGAGGAGGATGGGACCAAAATAAGGAAGAAAATGGAAGCTCTGAAGGAATTTTCAAAATGATGTGTCAAAGTCACAGGTGTCAAAGTGACATCCCAGGGATGCAAAAAGGAGGGATTTAAAAAATGTCTTTTATAATGTGGTGGGAGTGGCAAAGATTGACCGCGATTGTGTGTGTGTTTGTTGCTTCTTCACGCTCGATCAGTTGAACGGATTTTGATGAAATTGGGTACCAGGATAGCCTAAGTTAGAGCACAGAACAAATAATAGTACAAGGTTAGAGATACAAAATTGACAAATAAAGTTATTAGATTACCTCCTCATGAATATTAAATGGTGTGATTATATTTAAAAAATGTATGCACTATGACGCTGCGTGTATAATATAATGTTTTTAATAAAAATACAAATATATGTTTTTAATAGAAATACAAATATAAATAAACACTATTAGTTTATCAAAACTTTTTCTTAAATTGATAACGTCTTGCAATTGGCAATACATTAGTATTTAGCAGAGCTTTTCTGTGTTTAAATAAACAAAATAGATAAATGAGATTCTATTAATATTTCTCTTAAAAAAGCGTTTTTATTGAAATTTAATGATTCATTGAGTACCGAAGAGGTGCACAAAGGAAGGTTTTATTGCAATTACTAAGCAAGGCGCAGGTATAAACACTACAAGTATATGGACTACATTTGGAAAATAAATGCTCCACACATGGACAATTGTTATGTGCCGTGCTCACGTGTTGGGAAACCATCAGACCTATTCGTGTACCTACTCACAAGAAGGTTTTTTTTTATTCAAAAATAACTTCAATGTAAAGAATATATACAACCAAAAACTCTTTTAAATTATGTGACATGGTTGTAACGCTAACTGTAGAATTTTTAAATAGGATGCGAAAGAAGATTGCACGCGGGCAAAGCCGCGGGGCGCAGCTAGTGTAATATAAATCAGCTTGCGAGGTGGCAAGAGCAGTCGAGAACTCATGTAATTTAGTGCGCAGCCCTCTAACATACTGGTAGTATACTTTAAAATGTCTACTACTATTGAGTGTACGGCACATCTTTGCCGCTGTCGCGTCTTTGCTCTGGGGAGTTAAGACTACTTTTTCTCTTCCGAAACCTGGCCTGGCATTCATTAACCCTGGCATTCGGAGGCCAATTCGGTCCCACCATAAAAAAGTTGAAAAAGCTCTCTGGCACCGTAATAACAAATGAAGCGTAGTTACTGTGCTTCAAGTCCAGCCTTTCAACGTTATAAAACTGCTCTCCTGGAGGGTTCCTCTCTGTCATATAAGCCGAGACATAGTCCGAGGTAGTATTTGCTTTCAATGACCACAAGTGGATTCTCTTTATCTTTTCCACAGCCTGCAATTCATCATCAATCTCCCCTTCCCCACGAATCGTGACCCGACGACGCCTTCGGTTTGTCACCGTCTTCCAATCATTATCAGCCACTACTAGATCGCACGCTGCTGCCGCAGTGGAATACGATTTCTGCTGAGATGCTCCAGTTGGAGCTATCACTGCTGCACCATACAACGTCCCGGCCGCAGGTGTCATCTTAGTAGTCGAAATCGGAGCAGTACTACTTGCCATAAGCGGTAAGGTGACTCGTTCAGAAATTCCGGCCTGAAATTGAAGCGATGCGCTACGTCTAGTAAATCTTACTGCGTTTTGCTCGAGCAGTTTTAACCATGTCCTCAGGCTGAACTTCAACATAATTACATACATTTAGTATAAGTATCGTCATGTCAAAGTCATGATTCAATAAAATGGTGGAAGTTTTACTTAAACTTCCTCTATAAGTAGGCAAAGAGTATATAAATACTACGTTAAGTAGGTAGTTTAAAGGCAGTTTCAGTGAACACCATTGTCCATCATTTTTCTGATTCGTGACTTTGACAATTGACTGACATGAAAATACGGTTTGTTATATCGGTTTAAACTTGCGTTTACGTTATATCAATTGTATGCAAATAAATTATATGTACTTACGTACAACTGGAACAATATCTCTCATATACAAAAGTGGTCTCACCGAAAAAGTAATTTAAAAAGAAAATACGAGAAAAGTATACGTTCCTTTTTCTCGCCTACAAAATTTCAGAGTTTTCGCACAGACTAAAATAAACTTGCGAAATAATCATCGCAAAGACAACTGTTGTACTAAAGAGGTCACCTACTTAATATAATTATCTCTTTGAACTGCCCACGAACATTAATAGGAAAGAGTTTATAATTAAGTATCTTCTTTTTTTTTACTCAATCGAAACATGCAGAAAGGTTCGTCAGAACTGGGTACCAGGGCAGAAAAGTTCTCTCGCTTTTATATCTCTTTATGCTCCAGACATCAAAATTTGGTGTAATTTTTTAGCTTATATAGTCAGCTCAATGATGTACTAATGTATGTTTTTTTTTAAAAAGACAGATTAGAGCAAAATCAGCAAAATTGATGTTTTTGTGATCTTTTATTCGTTGTAATTCGCGAGGGTCCCATATTGATTCGGGTGGTGATCTCGCTAAGAGAATTCGATTTGAAAGTTTACAAAGTCTACTTATATTATTATTTAATATTTAGCTTATTTTTCTTTGAAGATATCGTTCCGGTTGTACGTAAGTAAATTATAACTTCCTTGATTGTATGTAGGAATTGTTTAGTTAGACGTTATATCAAAAAATTTGATATTGGCGAAATTGCTAGCATTGCCACTGCAGGAGCTCTAAAAAGATAAAATAAGCTTATTATTCTTTCTTGGTCACAGTTTTTTGAAAAAATTCAAAATGTTGTGATGTAGAGTTAGATTTTATTCTCAATCCTGTGTATCTTCGAGTGTTAATGTGTAATATTGGTGGAATATTAACCATTAGGTGTTCGTTAACGTGCACGAGTGCGGGCAAAAGAATCAAACGCAGAAATAAATGGCATTTTGTGATTTTTCCAAATCTCCCTCGGAAGTTTCAGTAAATGTCCACCATTTTACTGATTCGTGACTTTGACAATAATTGACTGTGACGTGACATTACTTTAAACTATACACTTGACATTGGCGAAATTGCTAGTAGGCCAGTGCCTCCGCAGAAGCCATCCAATAAAAAAAGAAGAAGAAGAAGAAATATTTTTATATAAAACTCTAGGTAGATATTAAAAATTACTTGTTCTAAATAATATTGAATTAGTAATGCAGAATGAATATATGGAAACAAATCAGTAAGCCTGTAAGCATTTGTTTATAATATAGGTGTACTTACCATTATTGCAGTAGGAACTATGATATCTAGGATCTTGCTCTCCTTCATTAAATTAATAATACTACGACTTTCGATAGTAACCATAGGATCAATGCTTTCGATGTATAATAAATTTTGTTAATCGAATGTCTACTTTCATCTTTTCCATGTATAAGTATTTTCTTTTGTCCTCAAACGTAGCTTAACATATAAACATATTAATACCAGCTGTAACCGCGGTTTTGCCCGCGTAGATATTTTTCTTTGGAAAGAATCATTTGCATGATTTCCAGGAGTAAAAATAATTTAGTCAGCCGTCAGATAGCTTTTTGTTGATTGCTCGACTTCTTCTCATCGGATTGAGATAATGTATTTTCAAGTCGAAGCCTAAGCTATCCGACAGTGAAAACTGCATCGCAACCAGTACAGTAGTTTTTACGTGATGAGCGAACGGACAAACAGACAGACGCCATTTAAAAGAAAATGTATATTCTTGTTCGAGTACTGCTTTATTTTAAGTAAGTATAGATAGATAGATAACTATATTTTTGCTTGTTATGGTTGCTCTGAATAGATGTACGCACGCACATGTATCAATGCTGTAATCCATGTCTATAGTTTCTGAGTAAAAAGTATATCAATGCATGTAGATCAATGCATTAAAGTTGTAAAAATTATCGATCGATCTTCGATGCTCGCAATAAAGAGTTGGATGTTTTTTTGGTCTCATATAAATTTCATCAAAATTGATTCAATAAAAGAAATCAATTTGTTTTTTAATGCCACAACCGTCGTTTCTAAGCCAGAGATCCATTCTGAGATCGAATACTTCTATGGCCGATTGTACGATACGCATGCTTCTAGACAGCACAGAGGATTCCCGCGCAATACTGATCCGCCACTACACTGACGGACTGTCCGACGTCAGCCTAAACGAGATTGAGATGGCACTCAAATAACGGACAGGACGAAATAACTTCGGAGCTCTTGAAAGCCGGGGGAAAGCACGTACTTCGAGAGCTTCAGCCGCCGTTCTTATTTGGTACCGTTCTTAACAGTGGGAGAACTCCAGAGGCCGATCTATTTCACACTTGAGACACGTCTATAAGTTATTTTCGAGGGTTATATTTATTTCAAATCGTCTTGCAAGAAGACTTGACGAATTCCAGCCCCTGAACAGGCCGGGTTTCGGGTTATGAAGCCGCAACTATGAGGGTCCAAGTACAAAACCAGTAGTCTTAAACATCCAACTGCGCAGGGGAGTGAGACAGGGGGATGTTATATTCCCGAAACTGTTCATTTATGCCTTGGAAGATATGTTTATATGTTTGTGGTTTAATCCGGGGGTTTTCCTTGATATCCCTGATATTTTTAAGGCTGCTGTAATTTTTTGTTAAGTTTTATTTTAAAACAAGCAGATATACAGACGACTGCGCATTTATTATATCTTGGGATATTATTGATGATCTATTATAACAGAGACCGTGTTGGCGTCGCATATGTTTTAAAAAAAGCGAAAACCGTACGTTTATCGCCGAGTTGACAACGAGTATACTTTCGAATTTAGGATTTCGCGTAGCTTATTTCGAAATATACTTCCACGCAACGCTACCGTAACACAGATTTCTGTCAACAACCTTCAGTGGCGATCCGACACGACGAAGACGGATGCTCGCTGCGCTTCGCTACGCTTCGCTCCCGCCTTCGTCTTCTTACCTATCATGACCATGTCGGGTCGCTACTGAAGGTTCTTAACACAGGTAGGTAGGTACCAGGCCCATTGTGACACTTCATCTACTATTGTTACTTTATTTTGTTAATTTCCTTTGTGGTGTGTACAATAAATAATTTATCCATCTATATATCTACCTATTTGGTACTTTTGGACTGGAATAACTCATAGGATCCTTATATCCCAGAAAAACTACCACGCGAGCAACGCCGCGGGCACAGCTAATAAATAATAAAATTACGACAGTTAGACCACGATCAACTTTAATATGGAATATTATTTCTTTGAAAGCAGAAAAGACCTTCTGTTATATCATTTTAGAGGCTTTTTTTACACCACGGGCTTTCAAACTTTTAAATTATTTTTTTGTCTATTTTTGTATTAAACTTTCGAATTAACAAAAAAGTAAGCTACCGGTATAAAAAAAAATTAACTTTTGATTTCGCATCTATCCAAGAGTACTACCAAAAAAACAGACTGAGAAAATACCTTTCTTTGTTATCATGCCATCGAAAATAGTGACCAAGGATGTCATAAATGGCTTAAAACTAGAAATCCATGACAGTTTTACTAAACACATTTTTTTATTTTCTTTTCGTTCATGACGCGCATATACAGGTGTAAAGAGTAGCCAACTCTTGGCTACTCTTTACGCCACATCCTGTATATGTTAAGCAGCATCTTCAGTTATTTTAAAATAAATAATTATCCATTGATCTACTTAGAAAGCCCTAAGCTTCTGTAAACCCTAAAATCTGATTTCCTTTACTAAAGTCATAGCCAACCTACAAAATGAATATCAGAACTCGAGGTTCTTCAACCTGGATTCTAAATTCGCGGCATAGGAATCAAAGATTTGCACCACACGTTTACTTTAGCGATCCAGTTTCGAAACTAAGCCACACTAACAATATGGGAAAATCTGTCTATTAATTAAAAAAATAAAAGTGCTTTGTAGAAACCCACAGATTTCTTATTTTGATGAAAACATCAGCATATTGTTTTGGCAGATTGATACTTTTGGACAATGGAGAAGCCAAGAGGCCCCCTGCCACGAAGCCCGCAGGGGCCCCGGTTCATTGTAAGGGGGCCCTTGCGCGGCCAGGACACCTGCCTCGGGAGGAACTTCCTCGTCCTTCTCATCGGGTTCATGGTGATCATTCTCATCCTCTTTATTGTGATTGTCGTAGTGATGATTGTCAGAATGTACAGCTGACGTGGATTTGATGCTTCTAAAAAAGCACTTACCTATTTGTGCTTGTATTGGGTTGTGATTCGGTGCTGAATGAACATTGGCGTATCTTATTTGATAAAATCGTTATTAAATTGTTATAAGCAACAAGCTTCTTTCCTTGATTCAGTCCACGTGCAAACTACCTACCATGTTCACACCCTTAGAGACGGAATTTCAAATTTTCCTTCTTTAGTGCTCGTCTAGGATATTTAAGGAATATTTCCTCAAAATTCCATGTCTCCAGGTCCACCGGTTTAGGATGTGCGTTGTCTGTCAGTCAATAGGTATATGTCACGATACTGTTTTTTAAGTATAAAAATAGATTACGTCATGCTACTGAACAAGAATCTATCATTGTGTCTGTCTGGATTTTTGTTCGCGCATCACGTAAAAGCTGCTGGACCGATTAAAATGCGGTTTTCACAGTTGGGAAGCTTAGGATCCTTGCTTCGGAACCCTAACTGTTTACGTTTCAGACACGCACTTGTCCTGAATAAACTGTTTTTCTTCTTAACTGTATTCTGGCAAAATAAAAAACCGACCAAGTAAAAACAAACGTATACGAGTATCTACTATGTATGTTTATTGTAAATACTCTAATATTTATATACTAGCTAGCGCTGTGCCCGCGTGGACAAAACCTAAGCTATCTAATAGTGAAAACCACTTTTCAATCGGTGCAGCAGTTTCTACGTGATGCTCGAACAAACGGCTGCGTGGGCTCCCCTCATGTATCAACAATGAGATTCTGCTAATGGTCGTGTCTCCCACGGGCACAAAATAATCGTGGACTTGGCTGCCCCGGTTTCTCCATTGGGGGAGAAAAGGTGATTTTGCATGTGGTCTTGCCTTGATTCAAAGAGAATCATTCGTACATAAATTTGAATTGGTAAATAATATCTAATATTGCCTAATTCGAATTCTTAGTGGTGGGGAGGATACTCAGAAGCGCCACCGTAAAATGTTTATTATTTAGTTTTCTGTTATACATAAAGTAATGATCGGCTTACTTAGTGTAGTTTAACTTACATTACTTTCCGACTTTCCGCTATGACTGATCCCTATAGATCATGGTGGCGCTGCTGCGGAGCATTACACCATTTAAAAGCTTGACTGCTACAATATATTGTTATAGTCAATGCTATTACAATACATTTTTGGTTAAAATTATTTAATTTACTTACGTATTTGGGAGTAAAGAACACTTTCAAAATTACGGAAAATGTATGGAATTTTGTTTCCCCCGTCCGCACAAGTAAAAAACTCATTTTCTCCGCCAGTGGAGACACCGGCCAGCCAAGTCCACGATTATTTTGTCTCCCCCGGACCAGACTCTTGTGGGGACACAAGTTATTAATAGTAATGCGAACTAAGCAAATCGCGCCCTCCGCGGCGCCTGTTGTCTTACCACCTTAGTGTCGAATACGTGTCCGCATGTCACGCCTTGTCTTATATTTTTGTATCGTGTGACTGTGTAATTAATCAGAATATATAGTGCTAATTGGACTGAAGATAAACTCTTTCATTTCCTTTCCGGTAGTTTGGACATTGAATAATAGTTAGGTAAACTCTCCCTGTCTCCCCCAAGTGAGACATGAGGGAAACAGATACCACGTATCCTAACAAAGAACAAATATCCAGACACAAAGACACGATTTTTAAAAACGTTTTATCTTGTTCTTTAGGCCAAATACAAAAAATATGGCCTTATGGCAAAGGGCTTTTTTTTAACATATTATAGACTTTTCTATCCTTGCTTGTATTTTTATTGGTGTGCACAAAAGTGTATTCGTATTGTGTTTCGGGTAAGAACAAAAAAAAGATATTTTTTACAAATAAATAAGTTTTCTAAACTTATGTTTATAGACGTTTATAAATTCAGTCGCCTTTCTCTAGTAATCAACTGAAGAGAAACGAAACAAGATAATATGAAGTTACATGTTTTTTTAATCTTAATATAGATTTTACTATCCTTGCTTGTATTTTGTAAAGTGTATTCGTATTATATGTTTCCGGTAAGAACAAAAAACAAAGATAATTTTTACTATACTTACAAATATGTTTTCTAAAACTATGTTTAAAGACGTTTATAAATTCAGTCGCCTTTCTCTAGTAATCAACTGAAGAGAAACAAAACAAGATAATATGAAGTTACAATAACTATTGGGCCTTCTACTTCGTACAGTTTTGAACATCTCAGCCCTGTTACAGAATCTGCCAGCATTCCCAAAGGTGGAACTCCTTCACCACCCTAGTGGGGGTTTAAGGTACAATTTAAAAATGTGTTAAGCTGCATTTTGTAAATAGTCTGTCTCCACCAGTGGGGATATGATAATGAACCATCAAGCAATAATGAGGTAGTGAGACCCACGGAGGCCCAGCGCGGGTTAGAGACAACTCATATCGTCCATTGATAATTTATTGAATCTTTTTAAACTCATACCGTTTAATAAATTTAATGAATTGTCAGTAGATAACATTCCATTCTATAATAATCTGACAAGTAATCAACAATCTGAAAGAAATCAACCATCAATCTGAAGTAAGAATTTAGAGTACAAGAATTTAGTAGCAAAGGTGGTATTATTGGTTAAGACCATAACCAACTAAGAGCATAATTTATGCAGCACAGGATGGTCACGGACAAATGTGTCTTATGGAATTATGAAACATTTGTGATTTTCGTTAAGCAGGCGCTACCGCTAAAATCATAGTATAATAAAGCCGGTTCCGGACCGATAATGTTTATGATAAGCCGGGTCCGCTGCGGCTTTTCATGTTAGCTAACACACATACGCTGAAGCGTTATCCGTCGCGGATGGAAAACTTCACCCGCGTTCGCCTGCGGGGGTTTGTAGTTAATTTTGTTAGTACACATGCCGTCAACATCTCTGGTGGATATTTGAAAATCATAACCACCCTTTGTAGCATACAATACTTGTTATTGTATGTTATGTATTAGTAGCATTTATGGATTGGAATCAAGAAAACACTTCCTTTTCTGGAACTCATACAATAGCTCATTTTAGAGATTGATAATTGCTAACAAAAACATTATTCGCTGTCAAGTCGCAGTGGACGGGCTGTGGTTACTAACATGTTATGTAACACAGTTAGCTAACAATTAGAAACATGTCGCAGTAGAGACCCGGCTTTACTTCGAACATCTAACACCGTTTTCTAAAGCCACCTCTACACCTTCGCTCTCGCTTGTAGACGGGGGGTATTGGTCACCTCGGTCTAATAGCACTTGGTCCAACACGCATTTCGTCCAAATCACAGTTGCTCCATACGCATTTCGTCAAATACGCAGATAATCCAATATTCATTCATTCACACAAAAATTGGTAGTTAATTGGCGAGCATATTGGCCCGCGATAAGCAGTGATGTCGGTTTTTCCACAAGGAGGCGCAGCAAGTAAGTACCTACCTACAATAATTAGCGACCTATGTTAATTAGCGAATATTTATTTATTTTGTTAGAAATATTACGAAATATTCAGCTAAAATAACAGAGTATAAAGTAAGTGAACATGTGAATGTTCAGGAGGTCAATTAAAATAAATAATAATAAATAAATTAAATATTAATAAATAAATATATGAATTATAATAGCTAACTGTAGCTTTTGTTTTCTATTATTTTAAAGAACTCTATTATAATTATGAAGGTAATGAATCGTATCGGCCGAAACAGTCTCGATATCAGTTTTAGATGAGTGCTTTGACGTCCGCACATTGGTCTGCACCAATACAAACTAAACTACTTTGCCAACGTGTAGACAGAGGCACAAAATACTGGCCAGTCAGTACGCTCGTATGTGAGTTTATTGGCCAACGTGTAGAGGGGGCTTAGCAAAAAGGTCAAAAAATATTTTGTTACAAAAATAAAGCGCTTAGGATCCGGCTAGACTTACACCCATTTGTGTGTGTCAGCAAAAAACACACAGAAAGTGATCACACATGTTGTTCTCAGGTTATTTGACTCATTCGGTCATGTTTCGAAGAAGATCTTTTGTTAAACACCTAACTATTTTGATAATATAGAACATACTGTATTGTAGAGTAAGCAATATTTACAATATTACGTAAGTCTATTCAAATAGCTACATACAAAGTAGAACCAGTATTGTGGCGCAGTTAGTAGTGCCCCTGAACGCTGAGCTTAGTATCTCAAGTTTGAATCCTGGCCGTGTCCGTTTATTGGCAACGACACTACCAGCCGCACTACCATTTTATCCGAAATGGGCTTGGTAGTGTCGTTTATTGGCAACGACACTACCAAGCCCATTTCGGATAAAATTGTACAGACAACAAACAAAACTACAAAACTATTATTATTATAAACTATTTCAAAATTAAATCATTTTTAAATAATTTTGGAACATTACTGTTTCATGTCTCTAGTGAAAGATGTCAAAGTGACAGGTGTCAAAGTGATAGGTGTAAAAGTGATAGGTGTCAATATGACAAGTGTCATCAAAGTGACAGGTGTCAAAGTGACACGTGTCGTCAAAGTGACAGGTGTCGTCAAAGTGACAGGTGCAAAGTGACCGTTGTCAAACTTAAAACAACTATTACTCGGAAACTATTGTTCGTTGACCAGTAGTTTATTTACAGAAGTGATAGATCTCATCGATATCTTCGTTTTGGATGACAGCTGTCAAACTTAAAAGGGCTATTACTCTGAAACTGTTGATCCTAGACTTGTAGTTTCTTTACAGAAGTGATAGATTTCATCAATATCTTCGTTTTGGATGACAGATGTCAAACTAAAAACTAACGACCCTAGACTAGATGTTTATTTACAGAAGTGATAGATCTCATCAACATCTTTGTTTTGGAAGACAGCTGTCAAACTTATAAGGGCTATAAGTCTAAAACTATTGATCCTAGACTAAAACTATATTTACAGAAGTGATAGATCTCATCGATATCTTCCTTTTGCATGACAGCTGTCAAATTTAAAAGGGCTATAACTCTGAAACTAACGATCCTAGACTAGAAGTTTATGTACAGAAGTGATAGATCTCATGGACATCTTTGTTTTGGATGAAAGCTACCAAACTTTAAAGGACTATAACTCAGAAGCTATTGATCCTCGACTAGAAGTTTCTTTACAGAAGTGATAGATCTCATTGACATCTTCGTTTTGGATGACAGATGTTAAAATATCTTCATTTTGGATGACAGATGTTAAAATTAAAAGTGCTATATTTCTGAAACTAGGTATCCTAGACTAGAAGTTCCTTTACAGTAGTGATAGTACTCTTTGACATCTTCGTTTTGGATGACAGCTGTTAAAATTAAAAGTGCTATTACTCTGAAACTAGGTATCCTAGACTAGAATTTTCTTTACAGTAGTGATAGTACTCTTTGACATCTTCGTTTTGGATGACAGCTGTTAAAATTAAAAGTGCTATTACTCTGAAACTAGGTATCCTAGACTAGAATTTTCTTTACAGTAGTGATAGTACTCTTTGACATCTTCGTTTTGGATGACAGCTGTTAAAATTACAAGTGCTATTACTCTGAAACTAGGTATCCTAGACTAGAATTTTCTTTACAGTAGTGATAGTACTCTTTGACATCTTCGTTTTGGATGACAGCTGTCAAACTTAAAAGGGTCATTACTCTGAAACTAACGATCCTAGATTAGTAGTTTATTTATATAAAGGAAGGATCCCATCGAGATCTTAATTTCATATGACAGCGGTAAAATTGACAGGTGACAGCTGTCAAACGTCAAAACATCCAGTATAAAAAGTTGGTGTCAGACATGACAAGCAATACTTTGATTTCTGTAAAGAAACTACTAGTCTAGGATCATTAGTTTCAGAGTAATAGCCCTTTTAAGTTTGACAACTGTCATCCAAAACAAAGATATTGATGTGATCTATCACCTTTGTAAAAAAACTACTAGTCTAGGACCATTAGTTTTAGAAGTAAAGCACTTTTGAGTTTGACAGCTGTCAGCCAAAATGAAGATATCGATGAGATCTATCACCTTTGTAAGGAAACTACTAGTCAAGGATCTTCTCTTTCTGAGTTATAGCCTTTAAAAGTTTGACAGCTGTCATCCAAAACCAAGATAATAATGAGATCTATCACTTCTGTAAAGAAACTACTAGTCAACAATCAATAGTTTCAGAGTTATAGGCCTTTAAAGTTTGACAGCTGTCATCCAAAATGAAGATATCTATGAGATCTATAACTTCTGTAAAGAAAATACGAGTCTAGGGTCATTAGTTTCAGAGTTAAAGGCATTTTAAGTTTGACATCTGTCATCCAAAACGAAGATATCGATAGATCTATCACATAAAGAAACTACTGGTCTAGGATCATTAGTTTCAGAATTGAAGCACATTTGAGTTTAACAGCTGTCATCCACAATGAAGATATCAATGAGATCTATCACCTTTGTAAGGAAACTGCTAGTCGAGGATCATTAGTTTCTGAGTTAAAGCCCTTTTAAGTTAACCCCACGCTAAACAAAACCCTACCCAAAATTGAACTAATGAAAAAT
This sequence comes from Alsophila aescularia, assembly GCA_946251855.1. Classification (NCBI taxonomy): domain Eukaryota; kingdom Metazoa; phylum Arthropoda; class Insecta; order Lepidoptera; family Geometridae; genus Alsophila; species Alsophila aescularia. Next base: position 71,379,350 of record OX276373.1, on the reverse strand, counting down.
ATAAATGAAATGAAAGCTAAGGCCTGGAGGCCAGAAAAAACACTTAAATACAAATAATATATATATAAATATATATACACAATAAAAAAAAAACCCCAAGCTAAACAAACCCTACCCAAATACAAGTATCTCGTAACACTTATTTATTCATATACATATAATATAAAAACACAATAAAAAACATATACCTCGATCCAAATAACAAACGTCTGACATCAATACGACACGTGTTTCGCCTCTGCACGAGGCATCTTCGGGTGATGTTGACTCGTCGAGTGCTGGACTGAAAGTGAATAAGCAATGGTGACAAATTCCCTTATATAGGCTACGCGCCTGAGCTAGTGCGACTGCACTACTGCATCGCCGCGAACCAGTTTGAGCCAGAATTAATCACTATGATTTCGCAAGATCATGCCACTATTGCACCATATTTACGATTACGTCATCGCCGCCTGTTACTTGTTAAGCATTTCCAGTGAAAATACGCAACAAAGGTGATGAAACTAAGTTGGTTTGGTCGTTCAACAATGTATACCTATTATTGTTATGTCTTAAAATTTCTAATTGTTCCAATACACACAAACGGAAACCCTTGTCGCAAACGTGTAAACATTATACGTACGTATTATCACTCCGCAGAGAGTGACCGGACTCAATTAATTGTTTAGCGAAATGGGACTGCTCTGGATGACTATTCCTATACGCGGCCTTATGTTCTTTAAACCTAGTTTCAAATTTGCGGCCGGTCTGACCCACATACACCCCATTACACTAATCACAAACCAACTTGTAAACACCGGACTTTTTGTGGTTCTCCATCCGGTCTTTACCATTACAAAGATGAGTGACTGAGGGGTGAGGAATTTGAAATTTTGAATTCATATCCAACTAAAAAGTTTATATTAGATTTGAAAATGGCCATAAAAAACATAAAGTATATTCCACCAGGGCCTCTCAAAAATATTGTGCCAATGAATTCACGTTCACCTTGTTTGTAAGGCTTACCTAAGACTCATAAAATCAATATCCCTATACGTCCTGTGGTCTCGAACATTGGAGCTCCAGCATACAAGCTGGCTAAACATCTTAATTTTCTTTTAAGAAGCAAAGCGAGTTTCAAGCCACAGTAAAGTTTTAAAAATAGCTTAGATTTAATTCACAAAGTTAAAGACGTTATTATTCCACCGAATGCTAAATTGTTGTCATTGGATGTAGACAGTTTGTTTACCAATGTTCCCTATAAAGAGTGTTTACAAGTATTGGGTTCTCATTTTGAGAAACAACGGTTACACCCTGGTGAGAGAGATGATCTTATTAATTTGACTAGTATTTGTATGGAACAAAATTATTTTAGATTTAACAATCAACACATTAGACAAAGAGAAGGTTTAGCAATGGGTTCCCCCTTGAGTCCTATGATGGCCGAGTTATTTATGGAAAATTTTGAATGTCAACATTTAGTTAACGATCCCAATATTCTTTTTTACTTTCGATATGTGGACGATGTTATTATTTGTTGGAGAGGTACTCTCCGTCAAATTGATTTATTTGTTGTTAAGATCAACAATATCCACCCCAAAATAAAGTTTAAATTAGAACTAGAAGAAAATCGATCGCTTAACTTTTTAGATTAACTTTAACGAGGGTAATTTATAAACTAGTTTTTCAAATTTACCGTAAACCAACACAAACGGATGTTGCTATTCCTTCTTCGTCTTGTCACCCCATTCAACATAAATTAGCAGCCTTTCATAGTTATGTACACCGGTTATTGACAGTTCCTTTGTCTTCTGAGAATTATAATAATGAATTACATATTATTTATCAAATTGCTTTTTCAAACGGGTACAATAAGGAAGTGGTAGATCATTTGATAAAAAGGAAACTACAAGATAGGGTTCGATCATTACTTTTTGCGGGTCCACGGGATAAAATCAACAAATATGTAGGTAGTTTGTAATACATGGGCCCAGTTTCGGATAAAATCGCAAACTTGCTTAGGAAAAACAACGTTCATGTAGCGTTTCGAACCAATAATAATCTGCGTCATCTTTGTAATGGTAAAGAGCGGATGGAGAACCACAAAAAGTCCGGTGTTTACAAGTTGGTTTGTGATTAGTGTAATGGGGTGTATGTGGGTCAGACCGGCCGCAAATTTGTAACTAGGTTTAAAGAACATAAGGCCGCTAAAAGGAATAGTCATCCAGAGCAGTCCCATTTCGCTAAACATTTAATTGAGTCCGGTCACTCTCTGCGGAGTGATAATACGTATAATTTTTTACACGTTTGCGACAAGGGTTTCCGTTTGTGTGTATTGGAACAATTAGAAATTTTAAGACATAACAATAATAGGTATACATTGTTGAACGACCAAACCAACTTAGTTTCATCACCTTTGTTGCGTATTTTCACCGGAAATGCGTCACAAGTAACAGGCGGCGATGACGTAATCGTAAATATGGTGCAATAGTGGCATGACCTTGCGAAATCATAGTGATTAATTCTGGCTCAAACTGGTTCGCGGCGATGCAGTAGTGCAGTCGCACTAGCTCAGGCGCGTAGCCTATATAAGGGGATTTGTCACCATTGCTTAGTCACTCTCAGTCCAGCACTCGACGAGTCAACATTACCCGAAGATGCCTCGTGCAGAGGCGAAACACGTGTCGTATTGATGTCAGACATTTGGTATTTGGATCAAGGTATGTTTTTTATTGTATTTTTATATTATATGTATATGAATATATAAGTGTTTCGATACTTGTATTTGGGTAGGGTTTGTTTAGCTTGGGGGGTTTTTATTGTGTATATATATTTATATATATTATTTGTATATAAGTGTTTTTTCTGGTCTCCAGGCCTTATCTATCATTTCATTTATATTTTTCATTATTTCAATTTTGGGTACAAAAAAGCGCGGGAAACGTCGAATGAGGCAGTCGTGTTTTCTTTTCACTGAAAATTTATTTTCGTGTTTTATTGATTTATGGATCAATAGAGTATTTTAGTGTAAATAATATTAAAATTTAGTGTATAATTATTTGGTTTGTGAGTGTATAGTTACCCGGATTGTTATATTGATAGTATTTACCTGGGTATTAAATGGACGAGGCCCATTCAAGGCCTCCGTCCAACATGAGTACTAAGGATATGAGTGAGGAAGATATTCAAGATGAGAATGTGATTTTACAACATGTTGAGAGTGAAGATTTACAATTAAATGTACAGTCGCCGGGATCGGAGATCTTACCTACGAGTAATAGACCATCTAAACGTTATCGCACGGACATCGATAGTGACGAACACTTACAGGAGGTTGACAATGAGGGATTTACAATAGTAAAGAAGAACTCAAAGCGTGCTAAGCCGAACAAAGGTGATAAAAACAATGTTACTATGGGCAGAATTAATACTTACGAAGTATGTGTAGTTTCATACGAAATATTACCAAAACAAATAGGCTTAGCACAATTATTAAAGTCTGAGAATAGTACAACTGCAACTCAGATTAAATACAAGTCCGCTTACAAAGTTATCATCAGTTTCGATAGAAGAGAAGATGCGCTATGTCTCATTAATAACAAGAAGTTTGTCGATCTAGGATATCGGTGCCATTTTACGACGGAGGTTGACTTGAGCTATGGCATAGTTAAATACTTAGAAGTGGATAAGAGTGACGATGAGCTTATAAAATCGTTTAGCGCAGATTGTAATTTTTTTTCTGTGAAGAGATTACGAAGGCTGTCTGACAATGGTGAGTGGATTAACAGTGAGACCGTGCGATTTGGCTTTAAAAGCTCGGTGCTACCGACATATATTTATGGATTTGGCTGCAGATTCAAGGTGGAACTTATACACTTTCCCGGTTTCTCAGTGCTCCAACTGCTGGAAATTTGGACATTTAGCACTTACTTGCCCATCCAGAACTATTTGCCCGAAATGTGGAGGTCGACACAGCAATTGTGAAGTTACCATGTTTAAGTGTGTGAACTGCAAGGGTCAGCACATTTCATTTAGTAAGACTTGCCCAGCATTCTTAAAAGAGAAAGAAATACGTCACATTATGTCAAAGAATAACTGCACGTACAAAGCTGCCTTATTATCATACTTAGAAAATAAACCTCATCAATTACAAGCCGTTGAGGATTCGTCTACGAGTATCAGTAAGATAGTAGTTGAAGAGAAGAATCACCCGTCAACGTCAGGTATTTCATACAGTTCTGTCCTTCAAGGAAAATCCATGGATCAAAGAGTGGAGAGTGAAGAGAGTAGTGAAATAGAGATGGAGATGGACATAAGAAGAAACACATATTTAGGAGACAAGAAAAAGAAAAACAAAAAGAATAAAAAACCAAAAGACGAAAAAGGACGCACTGAACATCAAGAAGACCTACATTTGACTGCAACTCCAGCTGAAGAAGAGGAGGAAACACAGAAAAGTGCAAAGAAGAGAAGTAATTTTACTGGAGTGTTTCGTATGCTGAAGGAGGCAATAACATCTGATGATAGTTTCGAGAACAAGGTGCAGAAAGTGTTGAAGATACTTTTTGAGGAACTGGTATTATTTATTGTGAGGAGTGTAAGTAATGGAGAGGTTTTCAGTAAGCTTATGGACCTCTTCAATTATAGATAGCAACAAACATATTATAAGCGATACAACGGCGTCGGGCTCTGCGGGTTCTGTTGCGCAATAGAACTCGCAGAGTCTGATACCAAAAAGGCATGACTTAGAACTTATTTTGAACCAAGAAAAGATTGGAATCTGTATATTGAGTGAGACATGGCTGAATTCCGACATAAATATACGCATTCGTGATTATAATATTTTTAGAAATTATAGGGCAGACTCCTATAGTGGAGTTGCTGTAATGTTGCACAAATCTATTAAATCACAACAATGTCACTTCGATATTTTAAATTCAAATATTGAAATTTTATTTGTTAAAATTTTTAACTGCAAATAATTGGAAAATTTAGTTAGTATTTACTGTCCTTCATCCATTAGAACGGCAAAATCTGACTGGGATAGTATATTTTCAAAGTTTCCTATAAAATCTATTGTAGCCGGGGATTTCAATGGTCACCATACCAATTGGTCATGTAAAAATGACCACAGAGGATTACAATTACTAGATTCCTCATTAGAGCATAATTTTGTTACAATTAATACTGGTGAGTATACAAGAGTCAAATTAGTAAATGGTAAATTACAAGAATCTGCACCGGATATCACCTTTGCATTAACAGATTTAGCGACATTCATGACATGGAAAGTATCTCGTGAGAATTTAGGCAGTGATCATCTGATAATTAAGTATTCTTTGCAATATCGTGATGCACGTAAATTTGTTAAGCATCGGAATTTTAAATTGGCTAAATGGTATTTATTTCAAGAGATATTGAAAGATGTTACAGATCGTAATTTATTTGTAAATTAACATAATATTCAATTAAGTTACAACTCTTTTATTAAAAATATTAATAAAACTGCCGAAAAAAGGAAAAGACAGAGATATTATGTAAATATAGGTACAAAATTTTTGAAAGATGGAATTTACATTATGATAAAATTTCATGTGAAAAAGGAATTTGGTATAAAGTTATGCAGGAAGAACCACTTAAAATACCGTGGTTCAATAACTGTAAATTGAAAAGACATTTATTAATAATAGCACACAGACTGCGCTCCGGGCACATGCCTTTAAATCAATTTTACCATCTTATTAAAAAGTCGGACTCCCCCAATTGTATTACCTGCGGAGCCAAGGAGGACGTGCATCATCTCCTCGTGGAGTGTGTGCGGAGCCAGTCTGTGCGAACACACATGCTCACTCAGTACGATTCCAATCTTCTAGATGTCGGCATAATACAGAGTATCTTGTCCGCTCCATTAAGTGACGCGGCAAGAGCTCTTTACAAATTAGTGTATAAAGTAATTAAGTAGTTGTTAAGTTGAATGTAAAAAATGGGGCTGTCATAGAAGCAAAGCGACTCAAAGTCCCTAAAATTTTTTTATTAAAAAAAAAATTGGGTAGGGTTTTGTTTAGCGTGGGGTTTTACTTGTGTTAATTTTACCATTTATCATTTGTCTGACTTACAGTTTTGGCGGAAGTAAGCTACATATTTTTATTTTGTTAATTTTTTTAGAGTTATAGGCCTTTTAAGTTTGACAGCTGTCATACAAAATGAAGATATCGATAAGATCTATCACTTCTGTAAAGAAACTACTAGTCTAGGATCAACAGTTTCAGAGTAATAGACCTTTTAAGTTTGACAGCTGTCATCCAAAACGAAGATATCGATGAGATCTATCACTTCTGTAAAGAAACTACTGGTCAACGAACAATAGTTTCTGAGTAATAGCTGTTTTAAGTTTGACACCTGTCACTTTGACGACATTTGTCACTTTGACGACACCTATCACTTTGATGACACCTGTCACTATAGAAATGAAACAGTAATGTTCTAAAATTATTTAAAAATGTATTTTTTTTTTGGGTAGTTCATAGTATATCATAGTCCTGTAGTTTTGTGTGTTGTCTGTACAATTTTATCCAAAATGGGCTTGGTAGTGTCGTTTATTGTCAACTACACTACTGGTAGTGCGGCTGGTAGCGCCGTTGCCAATAAACGGCCGTGTCGACTAGACACTTTCTGTCGTCTGCAAACTTTCTCTTATCGACTTTCTATTTACTGGACACTTTCTTTCTGTCGATTAGACACTTTCTTTCTGCCGCCTTGTGCGGCTAGTGCACACTTTTTGTATACTTTCTATCTTGTGAAGATTTTCTAATGCTTGGACACTTTCTGACTACTCAACTGCATACTTTCTTTCACACTCTGAACACAATGTACAAATACTCTGTGTGACAGTTTAAATGCAGAACAAGTGAATGTTTATTGCGTTTTCTTTTTAAATACTATTACAAGGAAATGTTCATATTTGTATGCAGCCCATATATATATTTTGGTTTTGTATGTTTGTATGTTGTATGAACAATATAAACAACATTCTAACACAAATCAATAATGTCACAAACACTTTGGTCGGCCACAACTTTCCCTCTTGCTCCTTTTCTAGCTCCATACACAACTCGGGGCTTTTTTCTCGTCACCTTTGAACTATCTGTCGACTGCGCACTTTCTATCAACTGCGCACTTTCTGCCAACTGTGAACTTTCTGCCGTCTGCGCACTTTCTTTAGCACTGTAAACACTTTTCACTAACGATCGAATATTCTGCGTGACAGTTTCACCGCGTTTCTTTTTAGCTTTTATCTGAGCAGCTTGTTGTATGGAGTACGCTGGAGTACGAGACGATGTACGGTTGAAATTCGTGAACTCTGACATGTAACTTTCTTTCAAGGTCTCGTCATTTTCACTGTAGACATTTTCTATTGATACATTGTCTATCGAAGGAATTTCCCTCGAAGAGTGAACGGTTTCTTTTGAAGAATGCGTGTTTTCCTTGGAAGAGTGAACGTTGTCAGTGGAAGAGTGAACGTTTTCCCTGATGGTGTGTACGTTGGATATGATGGGCGCGGGCTGAGCTTGCGGCGCGAGGACTGTCGCAGCGTTAGGATCTACTCCATCCTGAAATAGTAAAACATTTTTTTATTTTTTTTATTTACAAGCACTTTCATGATATTTTTGGTAATTGATTTATTCGCGACTTATTTCGGGGACTCTTTCGTTTTGTTGGGCTGTTACTTGATCTCGGCTCATGATGTCCTTTTCTCTTACTAAAAAGTGTTTTTCTCAGAATATATTTTTCTCGAAAAGTTAATTTTTCATAATGATTTTTTGATGTGTAACATCTTTTCGCTCGCTTTCCTGCAATATATGGGAGAGATTTCGTGAAAAGCGCAACCAATATGTAACCGGAAGTGTGTAACAGGAAGCCGGGGAAGCGAGCGTTACGAGTATTTGATTTATATTTTGCGATCCATGGGAGTGATTTCATAAAAAGCGTAACAATGTGTAAGGGTGTAACGGTGTGTAACAGAAAGCCGTCCCCGGCTTCTTAGCGCGCGGTATTTAATATGACCAATGAGCACACGTGGTGCTATCAAGCTAGAAGCCATCACATAAAATGTTAGTGCAAAATGTAAACACTTGAGATATGTAAACAAGGTCAGATGTCAGTTGTTACACATCATCCTCGACTACTGTAAGGCTCGCTGTTGAGTTTAGAAAATGTTATATCTGTAGGTTCTGAATTTAACTGTCTAGCAACACTGCCGACATCTACCATTATTGAGAACTTCCGCTTTCTATGGTCTTACGTCTTACCTTTTTTACCTTTTTCTCTCTGATAAAAAAGTACATGTGCAATATATTTTTATATTTCGTTACCGAAGAAATCTCGTTTCATTACTTCCAAAACGACCGACGGAAACCTAAATGTTAATTGGTTATACGCCCAGACAGCGTAGTGGAGTTTGTGGAACGAAGAGCATCAGTAATTCAGAATACGGTAAAAAAGTTATACGACGTCCTCACCATATCCTAAAAGTAAAATGGATGACACGAGGTTTAATTTGGCAGTGGAAATAACTTCAGGCAATGGAAATTCCAAATAAATTGTGCCCTTAGAGCAAAAGGGATCGACCTATCTACTGCAAAACCTGAAAATAACCAAAATCAATGGCTGAAGAATGATGGGATGGCGATGTTTGAAATCACATCGGCCATGGATTTAAAAAAAAACTTTGGTCGAAAATTGTGAAAGTGCAGAAGAAATAATGACTAAGTTGGAGTCTATATATGAACAAAAGAGTGAATTGACTAAAATGATAATTCACGAAAGATTTTATCAATATAAAATGACACCCTCGGATAGCGTCGCTCAACATATTTCAAAGGTCGAAAACCTGATGAGACAGAGAGTGGTGAATCATTAAGTGACACTGCAGTTTTCACTAAAGTATTGAGCACGTTGCCTTCGAAGTTCAGATCATTATTCCAGGCTTTAGATCCAAAATTGCAGGCCATAACAAACTTGACAGCAAGACTACTTGATGAGGAAGCGATTTTCAGGTGTGAAGAGGAGGCTGAGTTGTTACTAAAATTAACCGAGTATGAGCCAATGGAAAAATGATAACAAGCATCATCGTTTTGTTTGTTATAATTGTAACAAAAGTGGTAATTTTGCCAAACAGTGTTGTGCACCTAAGAAATCCCAATACCAACAGAAAATGCCTCAGAGTGAGGGCTCGATATTAGCTTTCAATCTTGTAGAGTCGACAAACAGTTCAGAAGATATTTGGATCTTTGATAGTGGAGCATCAGAACACATGACATTCAGGCGTGAGTACTTCAAAGAATTTGATAACTTCAGTGGAAAATTTGTTAGTTTGGGTAATAAACAACAACTGGAGCTGTTTGGTAAAGGAAATATTTTAATTGAGAGATGCATAAAAGGAAAATGGGAGACAAGTGTACTAGAAGTTGTACTTTATTAACTTACGAAGAAACTTATTTTCCGAAGGAGTTGTGGTGCGAAAGGGCTATAAAATAATTAAAATGGGATACCCATGAAAGTTGATGTTATTTACAGCTAAAATATTACTGTGTGAAAACATAGTATGTATGCGTCCCTGAAGAGTAACAATTTATATTAGCTAGATATTAAGCCTGTACAAACTGAAAGCTGCAATCTTGTACAAAGTGACTTGAAAACATGGCATGAAAGGTTAGGTCACATAAACCTCAAAGAAATAAAGAATATGTGTCATAATGGTACTGTCGAGGGACTGAAGATAGTGAACAATAACATCAACTTTACCTGCAAAGCTTGTGCATATTGAAAACAAGCTCGGAGACCCTTCCAGAAGTCAAAGAGGGGCCCGTTACAGCCAGGTGAGCTAGTCTACAGTGACGTCTGCGGTCCTATGAGCCATGAGTCAGTTTAACGTATGAAATATTTTGTACTCTTCAAAGATGCTGCATCAAGCTTCAGGCATGTATTCATCATAAGGAATAAAAGTGATGTCCTTGATTGTTTCAAGAAATTTAATGCTGTAATTAAGAATACATACATGTACAGCTTGAAGATATTGTATACAGACAACGGATCGGGATACTCGTATGTGAATCTAGCTTACAAAGATTTTCTCAATCGTGAAGGTATAGTACATGAGTGCACTGCTCCGTATACTCCCGAACAAAATGGACAAGCCGAGCAAAAGTGCAAGGTTAATGTTATTTACAAGGGACATACCTGTAAATCTGTGGGCTGAAGTTGTCAAGTGTGCCGTGTTGAACAGAATGCCTTCGAGTCAGACAGCTAACAAAACGCCTTTTGAGATATGGAATGGAGTAAAACCAAGCTTACAGCTCATAAGAGTATTTGATAGTGAAGGTTATGTGCATGTACCTAAATGAGGATCAAGGAGTCGTTGACCAATCTCTTGTTGAACCAATGCATGACCACAAATGTAAACCTCAGACCCAGAATGCACAGAAGCTTCATAGCTTCTGTGCATTCTGGGTCTGGGCTAATATTGTTGAACAGGTAACCCCAGAAACATATGAAGAGGCGATGAACTGTAAACATAAGGCCGAATGGGCTAATGCTATTAAAAAAGAATTAAAAGCACATACAGATAATCAAACATGGAATTTGGTAGAAAACCAGAAGCAGCGCACCATCACCACAAAATGGGTCTTCACTCTTAAGAGGAACAAGGAAGGTGACATAGAGATACAAAGCTCGTCTTTGTGCGCGAGGGTTCACCCAGGTCCAAGGTATAGCTTATGAAGAGACATTTTCACCAACTACGAGGTGTGTGTGCCCCGAAAAATAAAATATGTAAATTAAATAAATCATTGTATACAAGCATCTCGATGCTGAAATAAAAAGTTTACTAAATTTTTAAAAGATTGTTTTTGAACAGTTTTAATCTGATAACTGTGTTTTTAAAGGCATTTTTAATAATGTAAAAGTCAAATTGATAATTTATGTCGATGATGCTCTTTTGATGTCAAAAACTAAACAAATAAAAAACGCGTTCTTAGTAAAAGCGGGTTTTTACTGTTGTTATTACAATGAATAATTACAACTGAGGGGATTAACAAACATGCAAACTTTCACGTATCTACTTCTCTATAAATATTTAAAAACGCGTTCTTACTGAAAGCGTTTTTTTACTGTAGTTATTAGAATGAATAAATACAACTGAGAGGATTAACAAACATGCAAACTTTCACGTGTCTGCTTCTCTGTAAATATTTAAAAACGCGTTCTTACTAAAAGCGGGTTTTTACTGTAATTATTATAATGAATAAATATAACTGAGGGGATTAACAAACATGCAAATTTTCACGTGTCTACTTCTCTATAAATATTTGAAAACGCGTTCTTACTAAAAGCGTGTTTTTGCTGTAATTATTACAATAAATAAATACAACTGAGGGGATTAACAAACATGCAAACTTTCACGTGTCTACTTCTTTATAAATATTTAAGCGTGTTTCGCGTTCTTACTAAAAGCGGGTTTTCACTGTAGTTATAACAATGAATTAAAGCGAATGAGGCGAGGGGATTAACCAAAATGCAAACTTACACATGTCTACTTCTCTATAAAAAATAAAATACGCCTTCTGAATAAAAGCGTGTTTTTACTGTAGTTATTACAATGAATAAATGTGACGGGGGGATTAACGAACATGCAAACTTTCACATGTCTAGTTCTATATAAAAAAACTTAAAAACGCGTTCTGACTAAAAGCGGGTTTTTACTGTAGTTAATACAATGAATAAATGTGACTGAGTGGATTAACGAACATGCAAACTTTCACATGTCTACTTGGCTATAAAAGTGAAACATTGTCTGTTTGTTTGTGCGGCTTTTACGCCAATACGGCTGTACGAGTTTTGATGAAATTGTTCACATGATGTATATAGTCGTGTGGTGTATATAGTTGAATTGTCCTTCTTTAGAAAGTGTAATAAAAATAAACCAGACATTTAGTGCTCAACATAACAAGCTCTTTTCAACAATTGTCCACAAGGTAAGAACATAAAAACAAACTCCTGCCATCTATAGTCATAATACAGCACTATGTAACATAAAAGTCTGTACTGTAATGGAACTTGAAATAAGCTTCTGATCGAGAATATAAGGTTTTTTTAATCGGTTTTTTCTGTCTGTCTGTTTGTTCCCACATTACGTAAAAACGATTGAACCGATTGCGAATCGTACCCTGCTATTAGTTTATTCTGTGATGTAATATAGCAGCCGCGGGTCAAGCCGAGGGAAGAGAAGCGAAGACTGCCCGCGTTTACAGTTACCAAGGCTGACTCGCGGTGGTCTCAGAATGTGCCCCCTAGATGGCTACTCAGTTGCCTCTTCTACGGTTGAGCCGTTGCCTGGCCTGTGTGAAGGGTCGGAAGGGTATAGAGTCATCCCGGAGAGCGAGTTGCCTAGGTACCACATCATATATGTCCCGGCCTTCGGGAAAGAAAAAAAAAGACCGCGTCAAATGGCCTTTCGTCCTGAGAGACTATTTGGTTGAGCAAAATGAGTTCAGGGGCCTAGATATGACACTTTGGCTCATCTTTAAACATTTGGTGCGCCAGAGAGGCCAATGTTACAAACATGTCCTGGTGATGGGAATCCCACCGGAGGATATTGAAAAGCTGAAACGTATAGACTTTCGCCTGCACCAGACGTTCAGCGACGGTCTACGTCAAGCTAAATGGATATAAATAAAGGGGCGCGGGGGTTACGGCGGTGTTGGGGGAAATGGGGGTTGTTGGCTCCGCAGTGTGCGGTACGAGCGAGCCTGTGACACCCATGGCCTCCAACCCAGTGCACCTCGATGACACGGATTAGACGAAGGAGGAGATGTACCGTGTGCTGGAAGTAGGCGATGACGGCGTGGAGGATATTGCAGGGGTCATTCATTACGGGCCTCAATATCTTCTCGCCGGCATCGTCCATGGACGCGGACCATGGCTGGACCCTCCTCCGTCGAAACCGTAATCGAGTAAGGCGGGCGGGTCTTTCAGACCACCCGCACTAAACACATAGTATTTTAAGTAGTTAGGAATATAAAAAAGGATGGACTAACGAATAAAAACAGTAACCGCAAGACATAAAAAAAACTGTCACCTTGGCTGGTAATAATCATAGGCTAAGTAATAATGTAATAATCAAAACTAAAATGATACAAGCCAACATCAAAGACAGCGTCACAAGTTTCGCTGCCCTGCGTAGAACCCTGGAAGAGCAACCGAACACAATAGCGCTGGTCCAGGAACCTTATTTAACTCGTACAAAGGTGGGTGGTTTCAACGCCCTTCGGGGCACTTATCGCTCCCCCCGTGCAAAGCAAAAACACGGACATTTATATATGTACCAAATCCTTTTAAAGCGTCGTTGGTGACACATTTATGCACCGACGACCTTACGGTAGTAAAACTGGAGACAGGTCTGCTGGGGAAACTCAGCACTATCATTTTAGCATCGGCGTATATGGACATTACGGCCGAGGTGCCTCCTCCGGCACTTGAAGAGTTAATGCATTTTTGCATGCTGAACAACATGGAATGTGTGATAGGTTGCGATTCAAACGCCCATTGCACGGTATGGGGATGTCCAGACTCAAACGAAAGAGGAAGGGATTTACTGGACTTCAGTCTAAGACACAACCTCAATATACTAAATCGAGGCTCAGAGCCAACGTTTGTGACGTCTTGGGCCAAGACAATAGTAGATATTACAATAGCCACCAGCGAAATTGCCGAGACAATCAGCGACTGGCGAGTGGCGACGGATGAGATCTCTTGTGCAGATCACAGAAGAATCAGGTTCAGATTGGATGTGGGAGAGCAAGAACCTCGGATCTACAGAAATCCAAAGAAGACTGAGAAGACTCTATTCAGAGAAACTCTTGATAGGAGTTTGTCAGAAGCACCACAAGTAGAAGCAACTAAAGAGCTTATACCACAGGAGATAGAAGACACCATACAGTCTATAGTAAGCATTTTGAAAAGAAGCTACGAACGATCATGTGCTCTAAAAACGGAAACCAGTAAAATACTGCTTAAAAAGATAGATGGTGCAACAAGGAACTCAGTAAACTAAGGAAGAAAAAGCGACACCATTTCAACAGAGCCATGAACACCGACCTGGAGGTAGATTGGCAAGAGTACAGAAAAACTCTACACTGACTCAAAGTAGAGGTAAACAAAAGTCGGAACAGTTCGTGGAATAAATACAGTAGCTCGATTCAATCGGATTTCGAGACCGCAAGATTGCGAAAACTGGTTTCCAATGATACAAAGGTAAGACTTGGTACTCTAAAGAAACCAGACGGTATGCATACCACTTTAGATCAGGAGCAATTTGAACTCCTACTTAGAACCCATTTCCCAGATTGTTTACTAGACAATGAAGTTGTTTGGGAAACTCCGGTATCAAGAACGCCATGGAACTGACTGGAACTTTGCAAATTCAATCGTCACGGAAGAAGCACTTCTGTAGGCGGTAAGCACTTTCCAACCATTCAAAGCCACCGGGCTTGATCTTTCCAGTTCTCCTACACTGGAGTCTAATTAAGATCAAGTCTCATCTTGCTGCTATTTTTAGATCATGCCTTGCCTGGAAGTATATACCAAAGGCTTGGAGGGAAGTAAAAGTAGTATTTTTGCCTAAACCAGGCAAATCAGATTACACTAATCCAAAGTCATTTAGGCCAATAAGTCTTAGCTCGTTTCTCCTAAAGACACTAGAGAGACTATGCGACAAATAAATTCGCAGTGGGCCACTGGTTGACAAACCAGTAAACAAAAATCAACACGCCTATCAATCGGGCAAATCTACAGAAACTGCCTCCACCAGGTGGTTCACAAGATAGAATCCGCACTAGAAAACAAGCCAGCTTGCCTTGTAACCTTTATCGATATAGAGGGAGCTTTTGATAAAACTACGTTCTCCAGCATTGAAGGTGGACTGAGGAATCAAGGCGTAGACGAAAGTATGAATAAATGAGTCACAACAATGCTGTCTAATAGAGCAGCTAGCATAGAGACTGCCAAATCATCGCAATGTGTGGTCACGAGAGGCTGTCCGCAGGGGGGCGTGTTATCTCCGCTGCTATGGGTTGTAGTGGCGAACGAAATTCTCTAACTATTAAACAAGTATGGTATAGTAACCATAGGATATGCAGACGATCTGGCTATCGTGGTCTCCGGACTTTTCAAAGCAACCCTATGCGAAAAAATGCACAAGACGCTTCGGGAGGTCAAGAGATGGTGTAAACTCCACACTATCTGTAAACTCACAAAAATCTGAGATGGTCTTATTTACTCGGAAGATGAATACAGCTAGTCTACGACTTCCTACACTGTTTGGAACAAAACTTTCACTCAGCAAGGAAGTGAAATATCTTGGCATATGGCTGGATAGTAAGATCTTGTGGGCGAAACAACTAGACCATATAACCACAAAGGCAATAAATATTTTATGGCAATGCTCACGAGCAGTGGGTCTGGGGTCTGGGACTGGGGTCTGAAACCTAAACTGTGCCGCTGGTTGTATACTGTGATAGTACGACCAGTCCTCACATATGGATGCGTAGTGTGGTGGCCGAGAACAAATCTGGTAACCACAATCACCAAACTACACCAAGTCCAAAGATTGGCATGCCCATTAATCAGCGGCTGCACGAAAACAACTCCATCAGCCGCTTTAGACATTATTCTGGGTCTAACCCCGATGCATTTACATATCCAGCAGGTGGCGATGGCTTCATCGCTAAGGATCAAATCTACACATCAGTGGAAAGGCACCGGGCCCGTTACAAACCACTCAAAAGTTTTAGATAAAGCAACGAGAATAATCCCAGAAGCATGTCAGGGCACGGACAAAGTGGCTAGCATACACCTAGATAAAAAGATGTATGAGCTGGTTACAGAAGACAATGCTTCAGAGGATCTCTCGTGTGCCCATAATATTTACAATATTTTCACCGATGATGGTGCGAAAAACAAGACGGGGGTTGGTTGTGGTTTCTACTCTCCGGAGCTAGGAATCGCACAATCGGAAACCTTAACAAAACCACATCAGTATTTCAGGCAGAAACTATGAGACTGCTGTTAGCGGCAAGAGCAATATCTAAGCTCGATGCACCTTCAACTGGTACAAATAGTGACTGTGAATTCCTCACTTTCATCACAGATAATGCAGCAATCATCTATGAACTAAGGAAACCTATAACTAGGTCTAAGGTTGTATCAGAATGTCATGAGACCCTACAAAACTTATCTGAAAGGTATAAAATTAAAATCAAATGGACGAAAAGCCATGGCTCATGTCCAGGAAATACCAAGAAAGACATGCTCGCTAATGATGGACTCAAGAAACATATCGGAGAAGATGCGGTAAAGCTCTGTAAACCCACCACAATGGAAGTAAGAAACCTACTTGTTCAATACACAGAGAGGGAACATAAAAATTGGTGGAACAAGAAAACGGATTGCAGAAATGTAAAAGTTACGTTTCCATCCCTTATTACAGGAAAATCACCAACAATCTGCTAAGGCTGACAAGGCAAGACCTTTGTTTTATGGTAGGTCTTATCACGGGTCATTGCAACCTAAACTACCACCTGCATAAAACTGAAGCCACAGACAGTCCTCTGTGCCGTGGATGTTTGCAAGAGGAGGAGACTGTGGAGCACATGCTTTTGCTTTGTGCAGCCACGGCAGAGATAAGACTAAAAACTGGACTTTTACAACAAGTAAAAGTGGATACAAAGGCTCAACAAAATTCAAACTCCAATATTAGTAAATTAACACCATCTACAGAGACATCACTGGAACAGCTGTGCCAGCGACCTAATATCGTACTCCGGTACATAAAGGAGCTAGGGTGGCTTGGGTAGAGGCTGGCAGGGGGAAATGCACAATACACCAAGCGGGACGTCAGTGCAGGCCTTACCGCCCCATCACGAATAAAAATAAGAATTGAAGCCGCGGGTGCGGGCGCGCCGCGGTCTTGCGTGGTAAAATGTAAAATTTAGTACAAATAAATATTTAGAGAAACCCTTAGATACGCGTGCGAAGCTGGGCGGGTTGCTAGTAGTTGCAGGGTGGTTGGTTGAATCGGCAGTCAATCTTAAACTTTTACATACTAGTGGAAAATTTAAGATAACATTACACATACCATGGTAGATATAACCTCCGTGGGGATCTTATCCTCCCAATCGGTCTCCCATTGCTGGGCCAGCGCTTCCTTCTCACTCGCTTGTTTCTCTGTCTTACTCCTTTTCCCACTCTCGATCTCGCTCTGTCTCTTTCTGCCGACTACTACTGCCATCTCTTTCTTCCTCTGCGTTCTTTTAGAGACAACGTCTTCAGAATCCTCATATATGATAATGCTTTCCATGTCTGTGATGACACTATTTTGTAAGTCTACGTTAACAACACTATTTCTATTGACACTATTCGAATCGTTAACACTTTGCACTGAGTTTTTGCCACGTTTTTTCG